>CM024753.1:39932501-40598372 GCA_014218235.1 Colocasia esculenta
TAGGCGACATCCTAGAGAGGGAGTAGGCTGAGCAGGCGACTCGTCAGGAGGTTGGAGATGCTCCGCCACCTCAGCAGCGCAGCCTTTGCCACAGGACGCACAGTGGTATTGTTCCGCCGCCGCCACCTCCACCTCAGGTAGCTCAGGGATTAGACATGACTCGATTCTTGAGGGGATGGCTCAGTTGTTGTCAGCACCGTGACGCACCGGTACCCCAGGGTGGTACTGGGAGGGTGTTGAGGGAGTTCTTACAGTTTCAGCCTCCTCGATTTGGGCCAGCCTGATCAGATGCAGCGCGGGCATGGTTAGATGCCAGTGGAGGGCTTTTCGTTCCATGGAGGTGTTCAGGGAGCGGAGTGCTGCTAGCCAGTTACCAGTTGCAGGCGCAGGCGTTGACTTGGTGGTCCGCTGGTGGGAGACTACTTTTCAGTCTCGTCTACTTAGACAGATTCCGTGGCAGGAGTTTGTCGTTCTTTTGAGAGAGCCTTCGTCCTACTACGTCGGACGGAGAAGTTGTACAGTTTTGGACTTACAGTAGAGAGACCTTACTGTGGTGCAGTACAGGGCTAGATTGTAGAGCTAGGGCGTTATGCTCCCAGATTATGGGAGATGAGGGTATGAGGACTCAGCAGTTCGTGAGAGGCTTGAGGCTAGAGCTCAGGCAGGCGTGATAGTTGCTCGTGTCACAACTTGGATGCGGCCTATCAGACAGCGGCAGCGTTGGGGCAGACACCTTGCGGACTGTGCTCGGAGTACAGAGGTTCAGACGCAGGTAGTTCCTTCTCAGCCTCACCAGCAGCAGGGTAGTGTGCAGACGACCCGAGGACTACGACTTCCTACGCGTCCACTTCTACTGGGACGACGGCGAAGTCAGGATCTCGGAGGAAGTTTCGGCGTGATAGGAGGCAGGCAGAGCAGAGGCAGCAGTCGGTTGGGAGTGTTCAGCAGGCCGACAGGTCAGCCTTCGCAGCAGGTACAACATACTTTTGATGGTCAGTGTACCGGTGTGACCAGATGGGTCATATGGCGCGAGATTGTCCTTGCTACCTCGAGTGCAGCACAGCAGCAGGCACCTGTGCAGCAGCATCAGCAGACCAGAGGTTCTGGTGGGTCGAGAGGTAGAGGTCGTGTTACCCACTTGACTCGTGCAGACGCGGAGGCAGCTCACCTGGTGGAAGGTACTGTTTCAGTTTTTGGTTGTGCAGCTAGATCTTGTTTGATTCCGGTGCCTCTCACTCTTTTGTGTCTGAGACTTTTTAGACTCCCTTGGGGAGTTGAGTTCGGGAGAGTCTGTTGAGTTGCAGTAGAGTTGCCGACAGGGGACTTTGTCCTTTACGTCCTACTGTCTCGAGGGGTACCTGTGCAGTTGCAGGATCAGTTGTTGTCAGCCCGTCTGTGCCTTGCGTTACATGACTATGATGTGATTTTGTGTATGGACTGGTTAGAGCAGTGGTGCAGGTGCAGTGATGGATTGCTAGAAGAAGAGGGTGCACTTGCGGATACCTGGGGAAGCGGCGTTCTACTTCCGGGTATCGTACCTCTTACTTCTCGCTTTTAGTTCAGCTGAGGGCAGGGAGGTTGCTTGCTTCTGTTGTCAGGTTTTCTAGTTTCTGCAGTAAACTCTTGACAGATTACCTCGGAGTGGGGGACATTCCGTAGGTGTGAGTTTCCGGATGTTTTTCCGGAAGAGTTGCCTGGTTACCACCAGAGAGAGAGATTAGTTTACTGTAGAGTGGTTCCTGGCACTATACCTTTTGCTCAGGCACCGTACCGTATGGCACCAGCAGAGTTGAGGGAGTTGAAGGCAGCTTGAGGAGTTGTGGGGAAGGGCTATATTCGTCCTAGCTTTTCTACGTGGGGGTCACCTGTTTTGTTTGTCCGGAAGAAGGATGGTAGTCTGAGGTTGTGTATCGATATAGGAAGCTAAATCAAGTGACCATCAAGAATAGGTATCCTTTGCCTAGGATTGATGATCTCTTTGATCAGCTTCAGTCTGCTCGTGTCTTCTCGAAGATTGACTTGAGGTCGGGCTACTATCAGTTGCGGATTAGAGATTCTGACATGAGAGGATGCTTTTCGGACCAGATATGGACACTTTGAGTTTTTGGTGATGCCGTTTGGGCTCACCAATGCTCCAGCAGCCTTCATGGATCTGATGCACCGGGTGGTTCCACCAGTTCTTGGGACCGGTTTGTCGTAGTGTTTGTTGACGACATTCTAGTGTACTCCGCTTCGGAGGAGGAGCACGCCGAGACCTGAGGATCGTGTTACAGACCTTGCGAGAGCACCAGTTGTATGCCAAACTTAGTAAGTGTGAGTTTTGGCTACAACAGGTTCACTTTTTGGGGCACGTGATCTCAGGTGAGGGAGTTCTGTGGATCCAGCGAAGGTTGAGGCAGTTTTGCAGTGAGAGAGTCCAGATATGTGTCTGAGATTCATAGCTTTCTGGGTTTAGCAGGTTACTACCGCAGGTTTGTTCGAGATTTTCTCAGGTGCTGCACCCTGACTCGGTTGACGAGAAAGGGAGTTCATTTTTGTGGGCGGAGCAGTGTGAGCAGAGCTTCATAGAGTTGAAGCGACTGCTACGTCGGCGCTAGTTCTTGCCTTACCTTCAGGTGAGGAGGGTTTGAGGTTTGCACAGATGCTTCAGGTGTTGGTTTGGGTGCGGTCTTGATGCAACAAGGCCGAGTGGTGGCTTATGCGACTCGCCAGCTTAAGCCCCCGAGGAGAGTACCGACCCACGACCTAGAGCTTGCAGCTGTGGTGTTTGCTTTGCGGATTGGCGTCTTTACCTGTACGGAGTGAGTTGTAGTCGTACCGAACCACCAGAGTTTGAGATATGTGTTTTCTCAGAGGGATCTGAATATGAGGCAGCGTCGATGGATGGAAATCTGAAGGACTATGATTTCAGAGTATAAGCCTGGAAAGGCGAATGTAGTTGCAGATGCCTTAAGTAGGAAAGCACAGATGAGTCATCTGATGCTTAGAGAGAGTGGCAGTTGTGGAAGTCTGCGACAGAGGGGCTTTCAGAGTTTCGTCCAGTCGTCGTCAGTGTGTGTTGGGCAGTTGTTAGCAGCTCCCTCCGTTGTGAGATAGGTTGCTGAGGCCTAGCAGGCAGATCCGAGTTGCACAGTGTGTTTCTTCTCCCAGAGGTTGAGCTTTGTGAGGACGGGACTATTAGGTTCGAGAAAGACTCTATGTTCCTGTTGAGGAGTCTATCAGGAGACGTGTTGCAGGAGGCACATGGTTCCAGGTACTCTATTCATCCAGGGGCGACCAAGATGTACCACAGGTTGAGACGTCAGTTTTGGTGGCCTGGGATGAAGAGAGACATAGCGGCTTTTGTTGCTAGGTGTTTGGTCTGTCAGCAGGTGAAGGCCGAACATCAGCATCCAGGAGGACTTATGCAGCCGTTAGAGATTCCGATGTAGAAGTGGGACCACGTGACGACTGACTTTGTTTGTGGTTTGCCGAGGACAGCTGGAGGTTTGACAGCATTTGGGTTCTTGTGGACAGATTGATGAAGACTGCCAGATTCTTGCCTATCAGGACTAGTTGGGTGTGAGTAGGTTGGCTGCGTTGTACGTAGAGCGGATTGTTCCTTTGCATGGAGTGCCGATCTCTATTGTGTAGACAGGATCCTCGCTTCACTTCTGGGTTCTGGCGCAGTTTCCAGAGAGCTTTGGGGACAGAGTTGGCTTTTAGTTCCGCCTACCACCCTCAGTCAGACGGTCAGTCAGAGCGGACTATTTTGACTTTGGAGGACATGCTTAGAGCTTGTTGCCTGGAGTGGCAGGGGTTGTGGACAGCTCACTTGTCGTTGGTCGAGTTGATAATAATAGATCACTCCAGTATCGGTTTGGCACCATATGAGGCTTTGTACGGACGACCGTGTCGCACTCCTCTTCACTAGTTCGAGGTTGGCGAACGGGTTGTCACGGGGCCAGAGTTGGTTCAGCAGTCAGTTGAGGTAGTTCAGCTTGTGAGACAGAGGCTTCAGTCAGCTCAGAGTCGGCAGAAGAGTTATGCAGATCAGCGCAGGCGACGCTCGAGTTTCAGGTAGGAGACCAGGTGTTTGTTCGTGTGTCTCCTATGAAGGGAGTGGTGAGGTTCGGTAAGCGTGGAAAGTTGAGTCCTCGCTTATGGGCCTTTTACCATTACTGAGCGTGTCGGAGGTTGGCGTATAGACTTGAGCTTCCGTCAGAGTTGGCAGCAGTGCACGACGTGTTTCACGTGTTGATGCTTCGGAGGTACCTTCTGACGAGTCTCACGTTCTGCAGAGTGCAGAGTGGTCTGAGGTGACTCCAGTGTTGACTGTACCAGAGTTTCCGTTGCACATTGAGGATCGCCGAGTTCAGAGGTTGAGGAACAAGGCAATCCCTTTAGTTCGTGTTGCGTGGCAGCAACACTCCAATGGTGAGTCGACATGGGAGCGGGAGGACGAAATGCGCGAGCAGTTTCCGTACCTCTTGGGTGAGTCTTTTCTTCCTTGTGTTGTTTGAATTTGAGGGCAAAATTCCTTAAGGGGGGAGGGCTGTAAGGTCTCGGGTCTTTAGTGGATCCTTATTGGGTCTGTTAGAGGTCCTGTGTGGTTGACGGCCAGGGCTTGCCGTTGAGTCAGAGTCAGCGTCCAGCGATGTGGACGTCTGATGTTGAACTCAGTGATAGGGGATCTGGACGTCAGTCTGTAGGTGGTTCAGTAGGCGACCAGAGATGTTGACGTCGACTAACCAGTCTGTTGAATAGGGCAGCCCGAGAGTAGAGTTCCTTCTTCTCCTTTCCTCTCCTTTCTTCCACCTTTGCTTTTCTTGATTTCACAGCTTCTGTTGGGTGATTTGAGCTCGTGGGAAGGCCCTAGATCGGTGTGGCGTTGCTTGATCGGGCGGGAAACGCGTGGTTTTGGTGTGATTCGCGCGGAGTCTTCGAGGGAGTCCGGCGCGAGTAGTGGCTGTTCGGGGATTATTTAAGCTTTCTGAGGTACGGACTTAACCCCTATAACCTCCCCCAGCAAACCAGCATGCCCAATTAAATGAATGGTGTGCAAATCATGGTTTAGGGTTTGGGTTGTATCATGCCGGAATTGAGGGTGAATTGGACAATCTAGATGTTAGAATGTTTAATTATGATGTTCTGGTAGTGTGGATTGATGAGAGGAAGTGTTTCCCTCCATCAGTCGGAATTTTGTTGAGTTTTTTGCCCATTTGAACTGATTCGGTTCAGTTCTTGGTTTGGGGGACTGAAGAGCTAACGTCCACATCTGTTGACGTTGAGATCTTCAGGGATGATTTAAATGACAAGGTCGATTGCCGTTAGTTACTGTTAACGTCATGAGGGTGCCGTTTACCTCCTATTGGCGGCAATCGATGTGGCCGTTAATCTCTGTGTCCCAGCAGACTTAAATGTTGTGTTTAAAGGCGATTGACATGTGATGTCCGCCTTGATAACAACATGTGAGCCAGGCTTAGAGTGTGACTCTGCCTGTGTGCATGAGAGACTAGTTGTGACTCGAGGTGTTTACTTACCGTACGGGGTTTCAGACGTTGAGTGTGTTCCGTCTGTTGTACGCGCGTGCGTTACCGTGTACCCGTTCTGTTGTGTTACCTAGGCGTGGGTGCGGACTCCGTTTAGACGACTAGTGTATGGTTATCCTTGCTAGTGAGCCAGGACGTCGAGTGCGACTCTGTCCTGTGCGTACTCCTTGTGGTGGTTTTGAAGCCGGTCTCCGTGGAGCCCTTCTCTACCGCTAGGGTCAAGCGTAGGGGGGAAAAACCGATCGTGGACCAGACGCGAGAGAGAGCGTCTGTAGTGTGCACATGTGGCTGGGGTGAGAGCCTCTGTGGTGACGGGACGCCGAGCCACAGACCCTAGCTGAGTCCTACTTGCTGTGTGTGGAGTTTGTTACTGAGCCGCGTGGTTTACAGTTTTGTGTTGTGGTGCGACGTGTACTTACTTTCAGTTTGTTACTTTCCGCACTTTAGTTAAGTTGCCGGTGGGTTACTTTTCCTACTGGGTCTCTTTTCTTGAGACTCACTCCCTTCCCTTTCAGGTGGGTCTTCGTCGACTCCCGTTCCAGGCGAAGTATACCCACTCCGGTGTTGGTGCTCCCTACCTGCAGAGTGAGTAGTACCTTTTTGTTGTACTTCTGTACTCTGTACTTTGCTCAGACTCTGAGTTGTAAATGATATGTTCATATAGTGGAATTTTACAGCTTGCATGTTGTGTATCTTCTTACATATAGTCTCCTCGGACTTTCACTTCCTACCCTTCCGAGCTTGTCTCGTGGGTTAGCGGGTCAGAATTCGGTTAAGGTTGTTACTGGTAATGCGGATTCTGGGTGTTACACAAAGTAATTGGATACCGAAACTTCTTTTCTGATCTTCTTTGCAGGAATGCCTAACAACCCAAAATAAAAAAATATGGTACTTGGACAGTAGCTGCTCAAGGCACATGATGGGCGGTAAAGAAAAATTTTGTTTGCCTGGTTGAAAAGATGGAGGTCAAGTTGTGTTTGGAAGGTACAAGAAGGCCAAATAATGGCACAGGTAAGGTAGGTATGAATGCTTCTAAGTCTATTGAAAATGTGTTGTTAGTTGATCGTCTCAATCACAATCTTCGAGTATTAGTCAATTGTGTGATAAAGGCCATAAAGTTATTTTTATTCAGAAGCATGCCAAATCATTGATAAAAATTCTGGAAGTGTCAAATTTTCTAGAAAAATAGTCAATAACATTTATCTACTTGATATAGATGAACCAAAAAATAAAAACTTGTGTCTTGTTGCAAATAAAAAGGATCAACTTTCTTTATGGCATCGTAGGCTAGGTCATGCAAGCTTCAATGTTCTGAATAAGATCATGAGAATGAAACTGGTAAATGGACACCTGAAATTCCTTCAATAAAGATTCGAGCTTTGTGATGCATGTGCATAGGGAAAATAGACCAGAAAGTCTTTCAATCTAATGCACCCATAATCACCTAAAAACCTTTGAACTGCTGCATATGGACCTTTTTGGACATAGAAGAAGACTAGTCTCAATGGTAAACATTTGGATTTGTCATTGCAGATGATTTTTCTAGGTTCACTTGGGTTAAATTCTAGCTCATAAAAAGAAGTTCTAAAAAATTTTGAAGAGTTCTTTAACAAGATGGGGCATGGAAACACAAACAAAATATGCTCAATTCGTACTGATCATGGGGGAGAGTTTGATAATAATTTATTTTTTGACTTCTGCAGGAACCAAGGTATGAACACAAATTCTCCTCTCCAAGAACTCCAGAACAAAATGGAGTAGTGGAGAGAAAGAGTATAACTTTGGTGGAAATGACTCGCACACTTCTAGTGAAAGTCAACTCTTAAAGAGTTTTTGGGCAAAAGCTGTTAATACATCATGCTATATTTGAATAGAGCCATGGTAAGACTGTAATGAAGAAAAACCCCTATGAACTCCTAAAAGGAAAAAACCAAGTATTGGGTATTTCAGAGTTTTTGGCTCCAAAGTCTTCATTCACAATAATGACAAAGTTGATCTAGATAAATTTGAAGCCAAAAGTGATCCAGGAATTTTCCTAGGCTACTCTGAACAATCTAAAGCTATAGAGTGTTTAATAACAAAAATAAGACTGTGGAAGGGATTCCACATGTTGCCTTCAATGAGACTCATGCAAAAACTGACAACTTAAATGCTTGCAGGTATAATGATGAAGGAAACATACTTGAAGAACAAGCTGACAAGAATCTGTCGATAGACCAAATAGAGGTTGTCGACAGATCACCTGAAGAAGACCAACAAACTGAACAAAGTCCTCAAGAACAAAACTCAACAAGGTCAGTCCACAATAACAAATGTCAGGTACTCAAAAGATCATCCACTTGAAAATGTCATTGGAAATGTAAATGATAGAGTTCACACTAGGTCACACTTTAGAAACATTGTTGAACATGATCATTTAGCATTTATCTCTCAAGTGGACCTAAAAATATTGAAGAAGCTCTAAAAGAAAATTCTTGGATAGATGCCATGCATGAAGAACTTGGCCAATTTCAAAGGAATAATGTATGGAGCTTAGTCCCTAGAACCCCTGAATCTTAGAATTGGACAAGATGGGTGTTTAGGAATAAGCAAAATGAAGAGGAAAAAGTTGTAAGAAACAAAGCTTGATTGGTTGCAAAAGGTACAATCAAGAATTTGGTGTAGACTTTGAAGAATCCCTTACACCAGTAGCTAGGCTTGTGGCAGTAAGAATCTTGTTAGCATATGCATGCTCTAACAAATTCAAATATTTCAAATGGATGTCAAAAACTCCTTTTTAAATGGTTACATCAAAGAAGAGGTATTTATTTGTTTCTCAGCCACCTGGATTTGAAATTCTTGACAAAAACCATGTTTATAAATTGCACAAAGCTCCCTATGGTTTGAAACAGGCACCAAGAGCTTGGTATGACCGATTGAGCAACTTTTGGTTAGTAAAATTATTCTAGAGGTAAAGTGGACCAAACTCTCTTTACTAAATGTGTTCACAATTACATACTTGTTGTTCAAGTTTATGTGGTTGACATTATTTTGGTTCCACTAACCCCTCACTGTGTGAAGAATTTTCAAAACATATGTACAGTGAATTTGAGATGAGTTTAATTGGGAGCTACAATTTTTCCTTGGCTTACATGTTAAACAATATGAAGATGGCTCTTCATAATCAAGAGAAGTATGTCAAGGAGCTACTGAAAAGGTTTCAATTCGAACAAGTTAAACTAGATCTACCCTATGAGCACAAGTGTAAAACTGGAAAATGATGAAAAAGGTTAAATGATAGATGCAAAAGCAATACAGAGGTATGATTGGCTTTCTTCTTTATCTTAATGCAAGTAGACTGGACATTCAATTAGTGTTGTCTATGTGCTAGATATCAATCTAGTACAAGGGAAAGCCATTTGATTGCAGTCAAGAGGATCTTAAGATATCTCTCAGGTTCATTTTGATTTGGGTTTATGGTACCCAGCTGGTTACAATTTTGATTTAATCTCATATTCTGATGCTGACTATGCTGGTTGCAAAATTGATAGGAAAAGCACTAGTGGTTATTGTCAATCCTAGGGGGTTGCATGATTTTGGGGCATCAAGAAGAAGCAAATTCAATTGCACTCTCCACTACAGAGGCAGAGTATGTTGCTACAGGGAGTTGTGCAGCTCAGTGTTGTGGATCAAGAGTCAATTGTGTGATTACAAACATTGACATTGGATGCACACCTATTTTATGTGACAATACTAGTGCCATCAATCTTTCAAAGAACCCAATTCAACACTCTAGAACAAAACACATTGAAATAGGACATCATTTTCTAAGAGATGAGGTTGCTAATAAGAACCTGGAGCTTAACTTCATTCCAACTGAAAAACAAGTGGCTGATATTTTCACAAAACCATTGTCAGAAGACAGGTTTACATCACTGAGAAGAGAAATGGGCTTATGCAAATTCAATGAAACTCATGCTAAATTCAGGAATAAATGACCTTTTTGTGCGGTGACTATGTGGTATATCAAATGATGAAATGTGGAAGGACAAGTTAGGCTTGTCCAAAAACTATCATTATGCGTGAGGAAAAATACTCCGCCAAGTATCAATAGTCTTCCTTTACATAAAGGTCATCAAGAAAATTTAAAACCTCAAAAACAACTTCAATTGGCCTCTTTCAGTCCTGGCAAGTTTCTCTCTTCAAATGACTGGAATGTTGGTGCTTACTTGATCATGAATGTTTCCTCTTTGTGCAAACTAGCATGAATATTTCTGAAATTGCTTGAATGCTCATTTCATATACCATGCATACATTATGGGGAGTCAAATAGATTTTTGAGTGAGTTGCTTGAGGGACAGTCTTTCACATCAATATTGTCACCATTGACTCTTGTCAGCATGTCCCATTCAGATGGTCCACAGATAAACCTTGATCACAAGCTTCAATTCTACAATTTCTATAGTTGTCGACAGACATGAAGCCATTTGTCGACAATCACTTCTTCTAGTACTGTCTTCTTGCTGTTTCACAGTAGTTGTCGACACACACATTCCAACTGTCGACAGATGCCTAACTTCTGTGAATTCTTCTTAGTTGTCCACAACTTTCAATGAGTTTGTTCATTACTCTTTTAAAAAGGGGAGAATTGGGAACTTATACTTAATTACAACCTTTCATACTCACATAGTAGCAAAGACATTGACTTAATCACAATAATTTTAACTAATACTCTGTGAATGAGTCTAGGTTGTATCATCTAGAACACATTGAACAAATCTAATGGCCTTAACATGACTTTATTTGAATAACCTTTTTGTGGATGCTCCTATTTCTCAAATGGTTTGGCAATAAAAAGACTCTTGGAATTAATATCTCAATTGGTTTTTGACCTCAAACATTTCTTGAACTTGATGTTCAATCAAAATGGGAGAAAAGCTACTATTTCTAAAACAATAAAAAAAGGGGCAAAGGCAGAGCAATGATAGGTCACCTACTGAGTAACTGAGGACAGTGGAATCACAAATGTCTATCTTCGGGTCAAAAAGTCAAACTGTCAACTCTGCACAATGGTATGATGGTTCCCTACATGAGTAACTGGGGGTACGGGCATCACAAATGTCAACATTCACGTCAAAAGGTGATATGAAAGAATTACCACTTACCCCAAAAGAAATATGAACATTCATGCAAATTGAAAATAGAGTGAAGCCTCCATGTTTTGTTTTAATCAAGATCAACTTTCTTGTTTCTTGTCAAATGCTAATTGGCTTATTAATTTCAAGCATCAACTCAACATCACACCAAGAAATAAGTAAAACTTCAAAGATTTTATTCAATGGGTTATCTTATACTGTAACGACCCTCCTTATACCGGTACGATTATACCAATCCACGTCGGGTAGAAAGAACGCCATCACAGGGACATTTACTCAACACTAAACAATAGATTGAGATGTACACAAATATCAAAATTTACAACGGAATAAAAAGAAGTATCCTTATTCTCATTCCATCATCATCACATATCCACAGTCTATATAGAAATAAAAGAGGTGCCAATGTCCACATTATTACAACTCCAAATAAAATACATTGTCCATATGAATTACACAATTCATTGATTACATACTAATGCAAGAAAAGTAACAATGTAGAGGTCTCCACAAAGGTAGCCACTCCTCGCGCTCGGAGTCGCTCCTCACTATGTCTTCCTCAGGAGTGGAGACACCTGTCACACCTGTACGCCGAAGCAAGGATGAGTCTTGTAAAAGACCCAACAAGCATCAAGAACAACATCATACACATATCACTTACACATGTTGTCTTTTATCAATAAGGAGAAACATGGTACATGCTTATAATAATTGACAATATAACATAATCATCTACACATGCTTTCTACACATAACATGTAACATGCTTTATAATTCAAACTCTATTCATATCATTGCACAATTCTACCAATTAGAACATGGAGTTATATACAACGTAAATAACAAACCTAACATGGTATCTAAGCATTTTCACATGTAGTCACTACACTTAATCACATGTTTAGCTTGCTTTTTTAATATAAATAAAACCAATTTACACTGTATCACACTTTCACATTCGTTATCACATGCTCATATTCCACATTTGCACAACTACATGTTCACATTCACATAATCAAATATTTACACTTAGTTGTCGTGACACATAGTCCAAACCACCATTAGAAGGACACACTTACACATACACATACCCGTCACCTAGGCAACACAGTGACGAATCTTGTATAACTGCGCAGAACCGGGAGAAGCCCTCTCTACCCTAACCAGTGGTACTTGTCCACCTCCAGGATTTCATCCTAATGCCCATAGGTATCACAAAACATTGAGCCTTCCCATAGGAACTTTACTACAGTACAACTCACAGCCCTCTATGGTAGCAGTGTCAATGTCAGCACAATTTTACACATCACATTTATCACATTGTTCACATGCACTATTTCACACACTTACATGTATTTAACTAATCCATATGCATCAGTTTACAGAACATGGTACTTCTGTTTCACATAAAAATTAACTCACAACCTAAATCTAATCATGTTGCTAATCACTGAATTTCACACAATTATAATTAACATGATTAATATGGTCAATTGCACTTGCTAGACTGATCACAACACCTACTGATGTCAATATAGCATGAAAGTTTTATCACTGGATGTACACAAGTTATATATCACATATCCAATTTTTCAATTTTTTTGGAACAGTAAACAAATTTTAACATTTAAAATAGTTTACATGCAGATTTATTAAGAAATCCTTAAAATGATCCACAATAAAACAGTCATACCTAATAGTTTCAAACCGTAAAAACAGCCAACATACGATCATGGAAAAATTATGAAACCCTAATATACCATGGATCTATTATTCAGGATTTATCATGGTCAGATCATGCTTATTATTCATTTACATAAATTTTAATAAATAACACTATGTACAAAAATTTTGACCTATCCTCATGACATGACCTACTGACTATACCTGACTAAATATAATTTTCACAATATGCACATATATCCAGAAAATCTGACAAACACACCACAGAGGTCAAAACAACCATTCTGTAAAACCTGATGAACTTGGCGGCAAAGGGTTGCCACCAACCGGGGTTAATGGCACAAGATGTTGCTTCTAACTTAGGATCTTGATGGTAGCAAGCATGCCGTCAAGTTCCTGTCTGCAGAAGTATAGACAGAACGCACATAGCTTGACGAATTGGGGGTTCCAGGACACGAGGAAAAATCAATAAAATCTAGGACCTAAAGGACATGGGTAGGGATGAAATCCCTAGATCACTTGCCTGGAATAAAATCACTAATGGGATTGTTTAGCCGAAGATGTCCTCCTCAACCAAGCCAAGTGGGTGCTCAAAATCCCCAGATCCGGTCTTTGGGTCGATGTAGGTCGCACACCGAAGTCGGAGAAGCCTCACCATATTGAGAGTACCTCCCAGTCGATGTAGATCGCCGGTAGGAACTTGCAATCGCCAGATCAAAGGCACAAAGTTTGGGTTTTCTTACAGAAAGTCCTAGGGTTTTCTCAAAGTCCAAAAGGCCTAATCTCGCCCAAGGCGAGGTGTTTTATAGGCTTAAGGCTTCATGGAACGAGTTATGGATAGGATCCTACCGTTGGAGGTGGGTTTCCAAATCCAGAAACGGGGAGAACGCGACTGTTTCCAGATCTAAAAACATAACAAAAGCTGAGAAGTAAACGGCCATATTGTTGCCGTTAATAGGAAATAAATGGCCATCGATCTGGACGTCGACTTGCCCTTAACGTCAAGGGATATTGACGTCAATTGGCATGTCGGCCAGACAAGAAATCAAATAAACATGTATTCACCTTATAATTACATACTTTATACATCATATTATTTAAATACAATATGTACAACTTAAATAAAAAATAATATATACATAAATAACATGTATATACATATGACATATACACAACATCATTTAAACATAATATGTACAGAAATAAACACATATATACATATTCACATATGCACATAAACAATATACACAAAGTAAATAAACATCATATGACAAAGTCCGCAGAATGAGAACAAAGTTCGAGGGCCTTACATATAATCATATGCTTTTGTAAGGTGTCTTCTACATGCTACATTACTAAGATTCCCAGACTATTATCTTCGAACCATTGTGAAAAATGAAATGTGTTAATGCTATTGTGTATGACACTTTGTAATGAGTGTATACCACAGTTCTCATCTTCAGATTCCATATGAACACTCATTCTGCACTCCATTATGTCAAAATTCATTTATGGACACTTTCTCTCATCATCTGTCGACAGCTGCCCTGAGCCTGTCGACAGACAGAATTTTGAACCATCCAGAACATCCACCGGTTCACATTCTGTCCGATTTTGTGGGCCCTTTCCATTTAATGGTTTTTAAATAGCCCTAAAGGCTGGCCACGACCCTTCACCCCCTCACCTTCCTTCAAACGTTGCCTCCCTTCCTTTTTAACCCCCACCCTTCCTCTCTTCAACTGTAACCTCCATCCTTTCCTCTGCTACTGCCTTTCTTCTTCTCTTCTCCTCCTCTTGGTCCATATGGTCTCCTCCTACCTCTGCCTCCATCCACGATGTCTACCCAGAGCAAGATGGCTGCTTCTCGTCAATGCTACTTCTCGCAAGAAGCCGACGACAGCTCTAGGGCTCCGACAGAGTGCAGAACCAAGCACCGGCTGATCGTAACCCAACGCATCGTTCCCCCAGACCTGCAACTGACCAGGGTTCATGGAGTGTTCAAGAAGATTGTCCAGCCTCGCTATGTGGATTTCTCTTCTTTGAGGACATGTTCGAGGGCATGGAACCCCTCTTTGCTACCCAGGGTGGACTACCTTTCTGCAGTCCCAAAAATAGTACTCCCCAACAGTAGTCTCCGAGTTCTTCAACAACCTGGGGATGACAGTGGATGAGGACCTATACACCACTGTCAAAGGTACTCCTTCAAAATCACCACAAACCTCCTCAGTCGTGCTCTGCAGATTCCTAACTCAGGGGTTGATATCCTTCTTACCCATCTCAACGCCTTTGAGTACTTCACTCTCATTACCCAACAGCCGTATGACTCCAGCAAGGACTTTGTCAAGCTCAATGCCAACACCTTTCCACCACTCCATAGGATGATCCATCATATCTTCACTACCCTCATAGCTCCCAAGGACGATAGTAGATAACTTGTCACCGAAGTTTACAAAAGTTTGATCTACTACTTCCTTCAGGGCCGACAGATCAATTTACCCAACCTCATGCTTGACCTATTAAGCAATGCTTCAACAATCCCAAAAGGTCAATGCCCTATGTTTGTCACATTACTTCCCTCTTATCCTTTGTTGGTATTCAAATCACTGCAGGTGAGACTGTCACCCTCAAGTCAAGGACTGCATATGATATCACTACAGTCCATCGGATGGGCTACAAGATGGTAGATGGGAGAGTCACCTGAACTCTCAAAGGGCAAGAGCCGGAAGAAGAGGAAGCCACTGATGAAGATGAGGAAAGTGAAGAGGAACCACCTCAGAGGAACAAATGGATGTCTCGGGGGGTGATGAAGGTGTCCCTACTGAGCAAGATCAGCAGCCTACTCCTCAAGACTTAAGGGAATTTATGGTAGAACAAATGGTTTAACTCACCCAACACCTCAATGCAAGATTTGATCAGCTCACAATGCAAGTCAACACTAGGATGGATGCACTTGAGAACAGCTAGCTCAAGCAGGTAGGTTAACTTTGATCAACTCTATGATCTCATCCCTTCCTATTTACCTTGCTGCTGCATCATATATCCCGAAGTCTATCATATCTTACATTGAAAAAAGCTTTAGATGGGTTCATGGAAATGGTAAGAAGATAAATATCCTACATGACACTTGGATTGGTGAAACACCTCTCAGCACTATTATCCACGTTGATAATGAGGGGGCGGGAGTCTCATTGAGCGAGGTGGCTATGGATGTTTCCCATCCTCTCAAGTTCAGGATTCCCAGTTAGTTATGGAAGGCTTGGTGCTTAATGATGAAGATGATAAATGTATATGGGTGGCTTCCAACAATGCCTCGTTCTCCACTAAGTCTACCTACAACCTGATCAGACCAAAGGGAGTGCAAAGACCGGTCATTGCAAAAATCTGGCACAACTCCTTTTACTGTAGAGCCTCTCTCTTTTCATGGAAAATTTTAAACTGGGCAGTTCCAGTTGATGGCCATATTTCTGAAGCTAGGATTTCTTGGTGTCTCGCTGTTCTTGTTGTAAGCACCTCAGATTGAAGACCTTGCACTTGTTTATTCACAGTGATACAACTGCCATTCTTTGGCGTTGGATTCATCCTCTACTATCCGCAAGGGTCATCCTTCATAGCCATATTACTGCCCGTCTGTGGAGTGTTATTTAGAATTCAAATATCAGATCTCCTTATGGCTTTGTTTCTTTATATACCCTCACCCTCATGTTGTGGGAAATCTAGAAAGGAAGATGTTTAAGAAGGTTTGAGTCTACTCAGGTTTCTGCTGGGGTGATCATTAGCAACATCAAGTCTAGCATTTTACACTCACTATAAAACTACACTTTAAGGTAGCGCCTAACTCTCAAGAGATGTGGACCCTTCATGGATTCAGCTATGCTCCTATGTGCCCTGCCAAGATGCTTAAACTTATAAGATGGATTTCCCTATATGTGATTTCAGCCTTAATGTTGATGGTGCCTGCAAAGGGAATCCTGGGGAGTGTGGAGGTGGTAGTTGCATTTGTGATTCTCAGGGTCATGTTCATGTGGCTTTCACTCATTATTATGGGGAGGGGACCAGCATGATTGCATAAATAAGAGCGCTTTGTGATGGACTTCGGCTGGAAAATTCCTTAGGTTACAGGCTATCTATTGCTTACTCTGATTCTCAGGTTCTTGTGAAGTCCATCGGTGTGGATAAGATTCTTTCTTGGCGTTCATATAGATGGTGGAGAGAAGATAAATTGATTTTCAGCTGGGAGCCTATTCAGCTGTCTCACGTGTACTGGGAAACTAATCAACTTGCTAATTATTTGGCTAATTTTTCTATTAAAAATAGATAGAATGATGTTTTCTGGGGGGCGCACAGGCTACCACATGTTTGTAAGGGGCCTATGGTCATAGATAATTCTGGCATCATGCATGTTAGATTGGTATAAATGGGGTATGCCCCATGGATTCTGTATTCACATTTACTATGATAATAGCTTTGGCCCAGGTCGCCCTCACTGGTGGAGTGAGAACATTCTCTCCCTTCTGTTAGTTTGAGGTCCTGAGGACCTCTTTGATTAAAAAAAAAAAAGAGAACAGTCAGGCTGAGATCCAGTGGCAGCTTCTCCAACTTTCTGTTGATATTCATGGACCATGTCATCCCACTCCTCTAGGAATGACAATCTTTAGAAATGTCTAGGGTGTAGTTTAGAAATTTCCTTTTGTGGGCTAATGGGTGTTGGTCATGTCATTTCAGTTTTTCCTTTTTGCAATGTAATGCTTCTCTCTGTGTTGTGTGAACTTCAGCTTATCATGAAATCACAGTTTATCTCTTCTATGAGCTTGTGTATAGTTTATCTTTTTGAATGTTGTCAAAAAGGGGGAGACATCAATTGTGTTTTTGTCATCATCAAAAAGGGGGAGAATGTTGAGTTATGATTGGCATGATGCTTAAATGTTTTTGATAATGACATAATTGATGTTGAGAAGACATAATAAAATGACATGACACTATGAAAAATGCATGACATATGCCTTCATGAGATCTTATTTGAAGTTTCTTTTTTGTAGGAAATCAAGTGAAAAATGGAAGTACACATCAAGACACAATCTTAAGCAAAAAAGAATCTAGAACAACACAAGAAACAATCATCTGTCGACAGGCCTGGACCTATCTGTTGACAACTAGTGAAGATGCTCATCGAAATGTTTCTGGAAAATAAAAATAATCAGTAGATGTCGACAGCCAGGTTTCATCTGTCGACAGCCCAGTTCATCCTGTCGACAACAAGAATTCATCTGTTGACAGCCCAGCCTTTTGATCATAAACATGGTTCTGGACGACAGAAATGCTACAATACCTGTCAACAGCCAGTGAGCATCTGTCAACAGCCGCAGTCAAGTTGTCACACATGAGCTACATGATGTCTTTATTAGAGTATCCTCTTCTCATGCACACGAATCCATAGAGTTGTGTGAGAATAGGACTGCTATATAAAGACTTTTTAGACTCCTATTCGGAGTAAGGAGCCTCCACATCAATCCCTAAGCCAAGAACAAGAAGAAGAAGGTTCTTCTGCTTTTCTGCTTCAAGTTTCCAGCCTGATCAACAAGAGATCCATCTCAGAAGAGAAGTTGAAGTAGATTCGTCCACTAGTCTCAAGTTTCATCATCATTATCAGATCTTCAACGACGTGAAGTTTGATGTTCATTTGGACGAAGAACCTGAAGAGTTCACCAATTTGATTTCTTCTACAACTCTGTACTCTTCCTGCATTTCAGTTTTCTTCACATGTGTGTGTGTTGTTGGTTTGAGCAGTCCTTGCGCTCATCCCAAGTGTGTGTGGTTGATCTGAGATCGTATTTGTCTCAGACCTCGTGTGTGTGTGTTAGTGTTTGTGTTGAACTTGCTTGATAAATAGTTTGGTGTGTGTGTGTGTGGATAGTGGATGTAGGATACACAAGTTGTGTAGTTCGAACCACCTTAAATCTTCGTGTTTTGTGGTTTGCATTGATCTATCGCTAGATGTATGCTAGGCACGATTACTTGTTCACACATCCCTCATACTGCTAATCTCCTAAATGCTTTCTGAACACACATCTAAGTCTAAACTTGATCCATATCTTTATAGGTTTTTTAGAGTCAGTCTTAATCTCAAAAAGAAGGTCAGTTTGCTCTTAATTGGTAGTAATCTTGTGATACCCCGAAATTTCATTCTTCTTATACTGTGCGTGTGTATTTACTTGTTGTGTTTATAGCATGTGTATTCAAATGTGCGTATTACAATTTCTATACTTCTCATGAACACATGCATGTATACATATATATATTATATATATATATATATATGTATATGATATTTTATATGAGAATAGGCAATTAGCTAATTTTGTGTATAATGTGTATACTAAAATCCTAGGCATAGAATGCTTAAGTAATATTGTGCATGTTTAATCTAATTACCGATGCACATGTTGTATTTATCTATTTCATGCATAATGTACATAACTATGTTGTATATGTGTGTGTATGTATTTATACATATGTCAATTCATGCGTGTGCATGCAAGAATTAAATATCATTGTATAGATTATTCTTAGTTAACTTATTGCATATTTCATCTTGAAGATACCGTGCATATATTACTATCTAAATTATTAAAGTGCATATTATACTACTTATTCCATGGATATTGTGTGTAAATATATGAAGTACATATGTATATGTGTATGTTATCTTATACATGTGATATCTATCTATCAAATTTTGTGTACATTAAATTATCTATAGTGTATGAATAGTACTTAAAATAACATTGTGCATGGTAATAGGTAAGTATTGCTATATACCATGTAAGTACATGAGAGTTATTTTCGTACACATATAAATATATATATATAAATGTGCATGTATTATCTAGCTATTAATGTATGTAATAAATCCATGCATATTGTATGTGTTGTGCATATAGTAAGAAGTTATTATCATACATCTTGTAAGCAAGTGTGAGTTTATTTCCGTGCATGTAATATATTTAAATGTGTATGAATTATTTAATTATTGATGTGCCTATTGTATTTAATTATTTTATGCAAGTTGTAAGTAACCATGGTGTGTATATGTATACATACATATATTAATCTTGTTTAAATGATATTTATCTACTTTAAGCATGTTAAATTATTTATGATGTGTAGGTACTTAAATAATAATGTGCATGTAGTATTTAACTAATGATGAACACAATTCATTCATAGGTTTATGCATAATGTATGTAATCATGTAATATATAAGTATATATGCATGTATGTATGTTATTTATGCATATTACCTTTAATTAAGATTAGTGTAAGTTATATTTAAATAAAAATTATGGATTGCATGTACTTTATGTGGTGAGGATATATGTAATTATTTTTACATATATTAAATTATTTAGGGTGTATTTATGCATTTATTTTAAGGTTTGCCGGTGTTTTGGCCAAAACTGCTAGGTCAGTGGTTGGCGTCCATATCCCTGGATGCCAATGCTCAGTTGGCGGCCACCCCCTTGACGCCCAAGACCCTGTTGGCGGCCAAGACCTGGACGTCAACTGTCAAGTTGACTACAACCGATGTTGACATCAATATCCTTCTGTGTAACGGTTCCAAATTTGTTAACGCTCGCGTTTTGGCCGATTCCAGAATAGGAAACCCATCCTAATGCATAGGGAACCTACCCTATTGCGTACCCCAACCCCCAAGCCTATAAAATACCCATCCTAGGGCGAGGGGAAGTCTTTTTGCTCTTGTGAAACCCTAGCACTCGAAATGGAGAAGAGCTGATCTTTGGAGGGCCGAATCCGTCGATTGGAGGTGTTCCCCGAGGAGCTACATCAACTGGGAGATAGCCTATACATAGGAGAAGAGGTTTCAACTCCGAGGAATGATCTGCATCAGCAAGAGAACCAGATTTAAGGAGAGTTTGAGGACCTTCCTGGCAGGGCCGAGGAGGGCTTCACCGGCAATTCTTGATCTTCGTAGATTTTTTAGAGGCAAGTAAATCCTAGATCTCAATCTTAGACATGTCCCCTAAGTCCAAGGTATTTTTTTGGATGTTTTCTCGAGTCCTGGAACCCCAAATTCCCCTTTGTATTGAGTGTTGTCTGTGTGTGCTGTTGGGAGGAAGTTGACGGCAGCATCTGCTACAGTCAAGTTCTTCAGTTGGCGGCAAGGGATGCTGCAGTTGAAAGTAAACGACCACATCCCTTGACGTCTACTTCTTCAGTGTTTTGAAAATGAACTTTTAATCTTCTTACGATGTTTAAATGATTTCTGGATATAGTTACATGCTGCAAATTTTATGTAGGATTGTATACTATCAGTAGGTCATATCATGAGGTTGCCCTAATTTCTAGGAACTGTGTAATTATTAAAATTCAATAACTAAACTGTAAGCATCATATGAGCATGTTTAAATCTTGTATAAATGGATTACTGTAAGTTATAGTTTTATAATTTTTACATGATAGCATGAGGACTGATGTTAGATTTCTGAACTGTTAACACCCAACCATGTTAATGTGTACCATGTTTAATGATATTTCAATGAATATGTCTGAAATCTAGATTTAATTGTATAAATTATATTTCATGTTCGAAAAATCTGGAAAATTTTATATGTAATTTGCTTACTGTTAATAACCTGGAATAAAATTTTAGAACTAAATTGATGACAGTAAACATAATTATTAGTTAAACCATGGAAATTACTCATATTAGATATGTTGAATGTAATCTTATGTAATCTAGTAAATTAACAACATGTTTAGGACTGTAATGTGAGTTGTTCTATTTCTAAAAACAATAGTATCATGATTAGGCTAACTGAGACATGTGCAATTAATAAATAATACATGTAAAGTGATTTAATAGATTACGTGAAATGTGTGAATAACGAGGAAAATGTGATGAAGTAAATGTGTAATAATTGGGCCAAGATTGACACTGCTACCCTAGAGGCTTCGAGAGCTGTACCATAGAAAAGTCCCTATGGGAGGCTCTACATTGAGAAAAGTATGACCTAAGGGCATTAGGAAAAACCTGGAGGTGGACAAGTACCACTGGATAGGGTGGAGAGGGCTTCTCCCGATCTGCGCAGTTACCAAGATTCACCACTACATTGCCTAAGTGGTGAGTATGTGATTATGAGTTATGTGATTATGAGATATATGTTTTGCGATGCGATGAGTTGTGCTATGAGATGAGTTATGAGTTATGAGATACTGGTTGCGTCCTCTAGTAGGTGGTTAGGATTATGTGTCATGGCATTTTAAGCGATGGAATATGAATAAAGTGTAAGATGATATGCGAATGTGGCACGTGATGAGTGCAAATGATATGTTATGTGATAAGTGAAAATAAAAGAGTAAATGACATGAAGAATATGTGAAAAGATATGTAATGGAGAGTTAATGTTAATGAGAGTGTGCTTGCATGTGAAAACCAATTATTAATGCAATATGTTCATGATTTCATATATTAATTACCTCAATTGCAATACCATGTTAGCATCATGTAATGTAGTTATTGTTCTTCATGTAAATGTGCATGTGAATAAACATATGCAATCATGTCTTTTATGCAATATGAAAAATGAACATGTGGAATTTCTAAATGAATGAGATTGTGTGTGAACAAATCTAATTCCATGTAATTGAGTCTAATTCATGACAAAACAGAAAGTAAAGTATAGTTATGAATGTGATAAATGCATGAAATAATGCTTAGGTTCCATGCTAGATGTGATGTTCACTTAGCGTAAAGATCTATGTTTAACTGCTTATTGTTGCCAACCAACTTGACTATGTTTTAACTCTTCAATTCATGCTAATAAATGTGAAACCATGTGTAATGAAATTTATTTACATTAAAACAGCAAGTAAAATGTGCTATTAAATATGAAAAGTGCATGTGAAAAGTGAATAGTCATCATGCTAGGTTGTTCATTTCTTTATGCTTAATTCTATGTTCTAGTTTGTAGAAATGTATCATGAAATGGATTAATGTTTGGATGGATGATTCATGCTACATGTTAGGTGTAGAAAATACGTACAAGTGTATGTTAGTATACATGATTTAGAATAAACACGTGATAGTCTAAAGCACGTCTAGGTGATTTAAATGTGTTACTAGTTAAGAGTATGTACCATGTAAATTGTTGTAGTTAAATGATAGTATGTATTTTGTTATTGTTTGATATCTTAATATGAATGTGATGTGTTTAAGGTTAAGACTTTGGTTTGCTTGCTGAGTCTTTCGACTCTCTCTTGCTTCGGCGTACAGGTTGACATGTATTCCGTACCAGAGGGAGGCATTGCAAGGAGCATCCTCAAGAGTGAGGAGTAGTTGTGGAGTCTGCTTAGTAGTTGTATTTTCCCTTTTGCATAGTATGAATAAAGTTAATTGTATGGACAATATTTGGACAATGTAGTTTATTTATTATGTAATAATATGGACATTGTCATTTTATTTCGCTATATAGACTATGGAATGTGTGATGGTGATGGATTAAAGTAGAGTTGTTTATTTTAATTTCGCTGTACTAAATTGCTATCCACATACATATCAACCTATCGGCTAGTGTTGGGTTATTATCCCACTGTAATGACGCCCTTTGTACCGATGGGGATTGGTATAATTGTACCGGTATAAAGTGGGGCCGTTAGAAATCTATTCAACCCGCCTTCTAGATTACTGTTCTAGTTAATTCTGCACACCTATCAAGTTGTAGTAGCAAGAGGAGTTGGATCAGTGAGAGGAGAGGAAATGGTCAAAGGTTGAGAAGGAAATATAGGCTGACCATTTTTATGGAGTTTCCTTCTAACCCTCCTCTTAAAGGTTTTGACCTTAGGGTCGGCAACTACCTCCATATCCTGAGACTGTAGAGGTCGCTTAGACACTGACTCCTTCTCCTGAGGGGGTTACTATTGCTGCTGCTCAACTACAGAAACTTCTATTTGTACAGACATTTCCCCGGTCTATTTCTGCTACTGCTCTTGCTCTGGATGCTGCTACTATTCTGACTGCTATTGTTACTTTGGCTGCTACTCTTCATGATGTGCAGTGGGAGGAGTAGGAGATTTTTCGGTGCCTTGTTGGCACACCAACTGCACTAGAAGGTCCTTCATCTACTGGACCTCCTCAGCCAAAAGACCAAACTTAACATCCACTTGTTAGACTTGCATTTGTAGAATTGACATACTCTCTTATTGTTTCATCAACAGATCCATCAACACATTTATACTACTGATGGTCTCCCCCAGAGTCCTTGGCCGGGTCTCAATGTGTGAAAGGGAGACATGATGCTCTTCTTCTTCAAATACTGGCTCAAATGGAGTAGTTCTAGGTACTTCTTCTTGTGCTATTCCCTTGCCCTTTAAATCACTGAGCACTTGATTGATTGTATCTTCTGGGGCTTCATGCTCAGGAGATGGGACAGGAGCTTGCTCTTGCTGTATCTGAGGTTCTTGCTCTTGTTGTTGTTGTTCTTGTTGTTGACCTTGTTGCTCTTCCTCAGATTCATCTACTCTAACTTCATCATTGCTCATCTGTGGGGGCTGCACTTCCAGAATAGATGAGGAGCTTTGTCCCTCATCATAAAATATTTCATGAGAGCACTGTTTCACAGAGTCCTTGGTCCAATAGTTTTGTGCCTTGCTCTCCAAACTGTAGTGGCTTCTCCTCAAACTAGATAGACCTATCTTTTCCTTGACTGCCACTGAAATCTCACCACTTAAATCCATTGAAAACTTCTTGAAGAAAGGGGTTAGTAGAGGTCCATATTGGAGGGACTCCTGCAAATTTCTAGGTCCTGCCATCCTCTCCAATATGATAGAGGGCAGGTTGACCCTACGCCTCTGAATAGCCCAAAATAACAGACTTCCATCTCTGGCAGTTATAGAAGAGTGGGTGCCAGCCCTAGGTGTGATGATATTTGTGATTATGGAATGGATCAATCTATTCTCTGCAGACAACTCATTTACTAGGAGTCCTTTCTTGCTAACAGACCCTAGACTCCCAATAACACCCAATCTTTGCTTCTCCATAGGTATTGCTTCACTGATTCTGTGGCCAAAATTAGGGCAATTTAGCAATTCAATCAAAAGCTCTTCAGAAACTGTGATGGTAGTGCCCTTCACTATCCCTGTAACTGATCCTTCGGGAGTAACTTGGAGGGATACATAAAATGCCTTAAGAGCACCTTGGAAGGTTGGCTCTGTAATCTGACACAGTCTTGACCAGCCCAATTCTGCTAGGGTTTCTTCTACCCATGCTAGCCTACCATGAAGCTAACTGAAATCTACTACCTTCCTAGGGCAAATGGAGGCTTTAGTAGAAGAGAGGAGTTAGAACTGTTCAGGTGTGAACATGGTTCCTTCCAGAGCCCTAGAAGAGGCCATCTAGATAAGAACGACAGAGAAGACTGAGAGGAATGTCAAAGGAGTTACAGAAATGGTGTTTAGCAGTCAAGCAACCTACCTTTCTTCAGAGAGAATGAAAGATCCTATAGATGCTCCGAAGACGGTTCCGGTTGGGATAAACACCACGCGTGGGAAGAGGAAGAAGACGACAGGGGAGTCGGAGAGAGAGTTCAAACGGGTGGTTTGGGTAAAGGAGGAAAGGGTCCTATAATAGAAATGAGAATAAGTAACGGACCATTGATGAGAAGATGAACAACTGAGATTAAATGAGTGAACCGTTATTGAAATAAATTCCTCTTTAAATGACAATTAAATTTTTTTTATTTAATTAATAACTTTTTAAAAAATAACATGAACTCCGACTTCATAGACTTCAACTTTGGAGGAGTCGAAGTGCCGCCTCCGACTTTTCAAAAGTCGCAGTACACATTTCTTGCTTCATGAGTCGTAGTAGACTTCGACTTTGTGAGAGTCGCAGTATACACTCAAACTTCATGACAGTCGCAGTTCCAGGACTTAGAAAAGATTTGCAATGAACTTTAACATACACTTTAGAAATTTAGTCATGAATTTATCATACATCATAGCAATTCAATCAAGGTTGCACATACCTATTTCTCTTCTAATTGATGTAAATCTATCTTCAGGAAGAGGTTCAGTGAATATATCAGCTAATTGATTATCTGTGGAGACAAAATCAAGTAAAATATCACCATTACTTACATGGTCCCTGATGAAATGATGTCTGACCTCAATATGCTTTGTTATTGAATGTTGGATAGGATTTTTGGTCAAGATGATTGCGCTTGTGTTGTCACACAACATTGGAATCTCATGAAGTATTTGACCATAATCTTCCAGTTGATGTTTGATCCACAGCAGTTGAGTGTAGCAACTTCCAGCTGCAATGTACTCTACTTCTGTGGTGGACAAAGCTACTGAATTCTACTTTCTGGAAGACTAGGAGATCAGGCATCCTGCAAGAATTTGACAAGTGCCACTGGTACTTTTTCTATCTATTTTGCATCCAGCATAGTAAGCATCACTATATCCAATCAACTTAAAATTAGAACATCTGGGATACCATAAACCCCATTTACTTGTGTTTATAAGATATCTAAAAATGCTTTTAACAACATTAGCATGTGATTCTTTAGGATCAGCTTGAAATCTAGCACACAAACACACATTGAACATTATATGTAGTCTACTAGCAGTAAGATAGAGTAATGACCCAATCATACCTCTATAGATCTTTTGATCTACTTTCTTGCCAAGTGGATCACTATCTAACTTAATTCTTGAGCTCATGGGTGTTCCTAAGGGCTTACACTTGTCAAAACCATATTTATAAAGTAAATCCGAAATGTATTTGGTTTGACAAATGTGAGTACCTTCCTTGGTCTGCTTGATTTGCAACCCAAGAAAGTAATTAAGCTACCCATCATACTCATCTTAAACTCACTTTGCATAAGGTTTTCAAAGAATTTGCGAAGTGATTCATTAGTAGAACCAAAAATAATATCATCAACATATATTTGTACTATTAAGATTCCTTCTGAAAATTTCTTAATAAATAAAGTGCTATCTACTTTACCTCTTATGAAATCATGTGATATAAGATAAGCACTTAGTCTTTCATACCAAGCTCTTGGAGCTTGTTTCAGACCATACAATGCTTTCTTTAAATGGAAAACATGATTTGGATATTTAGTATTTTCAAAATCAGGTGGTTGCTCAACATAAACTTCTTCTATTATGAAACCATTCAGAAAAGCACTTTTAACATCCATTTGAAATAAATTAATGTTGACAGAGCATGCATATGCTAAAAGAATTTCAATTGCCTCTAATCTAGCAACTGGAGCATAAGTTTCATCAAAATCAATGCCTTCCTCTTGGGAATACCCTTGTGGTACCAGTCTGGCCTTGTTCCTGGTGATCACTCATGATTCATCTATTTTGTTTCTGAAGACCCATATGGTCCCAATAACTGGATGGTCAGAAGGTCTAGGGACAAGAGTTCAAACCTGGCTGCGTTGGAACTGGTTAAGTTCCTCTTGCATAGAAAGGATCCAAGATTCATCAGCCAGTGCATCATTGATTGTCCTAGGCTCAATTTGAGAGACAAATGTAGAAAAATCACAAGGAATGTTCATACCTCTTGTTCTTACTCTATCTTGACGATCACCTATTATGTTTTCTCTTGGATGATCTCTGTGATACCTCAATTCTCTAGGCAATCCTTCCTGTGGTTCTTCTTGTTGCTGAAGTTCCTGAAGTGCTGGATCTTCCTTTTCTTCTTTCTCTCCTCTTCAGATATGTATGTTCTAGATCCCTGTATAGATCTTCAACACAATTTCTTCTTCTTCTATTCTCTTAATAGAAGGGTTAGTCTCACAATAAATTGTACTATTTGTTCTACAATTAAGGTTCTTCTATTAAACACTTTATATCCTCTAGGTTTTGAAATATATCCTAACAGAAAACCTTCATCACTTTAAGCATTAAACTATCCAAAGTTATCTTTACCATTATTCAAAATAAAGCACTACAACCAAAAGGTCGAAGATGACTGATGTTTGGATTTTTCTCCTTGTACAGCTCATAAGGTGTCTTTTTTAGGATTGGTCTGATCATGCATCTGTTGATGATGTTGCAGGCTGTGTTGACTGCTTCTGTCTAAAAATATCTTGGTAGATTATACTCTGTAAGCATAGTTCTGGCCATGTTTAGCGGTGTTCTATTTTTTCTTTCTGCTACTCCATTTTGCTGAGGTGTTCTTTGTGCAGAGAAGTTGTGTTCTGTTCCATTTTCTTCACAGAACTTTACAAAATCTTCATTCTTGAATTCTCCACCATGATCAGATCTAATGCTTATTATCTGAAATTTTAGGTTCATTTGTACTAATTTGTTGAACATCAGAAAAGCTGAAAATGTTTCTGATTTGGCTTCCAAAAAGGATACCCAAGTGTACCTTGAGTAGTCACCTACAATCACATAGCCATACACTTTTTGTGACGGCCCTCGTTACACCGGTACGGTCATACCGACCCACGTCGGTATAGCGAGAGTCTTCACAGTGGGACATTTACCCAAACGATACAAATAGCTGAGATACACGCGAATATACAACAGAGTAGCGGAAGTAAAAGACAACAGTCTCCATTCATTCATCATCCACATTAAACATACATGCAGTTCGCAATTAACATAAAAGGAACTAGAGAGTTCACATAATTTAAATTGCTGAAATTAAATACAAATGTCCACACTTATACATCATTCTCATGATACTTCTAGTACAATGTTCAAAATTACATACTCTGAAATACACAATTCTCAAAGAACTCCAAAACTAGCTAGTCTCCACACTCGGAGTCCGACTCCACCGTCTCCTCAAGCGGTGTCGTGTCACCAACCATACCTGTACGCCGAAGCAAAGAGTGAGTCCAAGGACTCAGCAAGCAACACTACTCAGGATATACACTTATAAGACCTAGTGGTTTCTACATGCACATTACAATTAGCCACACATAGTATGTTAGTCAATTCAAGTTTTCAACCTATCATGAAAGTTCTACATTTTTATACATAACTCATGCTTTCAGATTTCTAAAATAAAATTCACCTACCACATGGTCTTTATTCAATTTACTCATGAAACTTTAATCTTTAAAGAATCAAAACATGAGAGCTATCAACATGAACTTTTACATACATGGACGGGAAACACAACTAGCATGGATTTTACACATTTTTAAACACATACATGAACCTTTTCACATGCTTTAGGTTGCTGATTTCATATGGTTTCATGGCTGAAACCTATGCATGAGAGCTACAACAATGCATAAAACATATCACATCAACAACCATTCATGCAGTCTTGTGCCCGTGTTCACTAATTATCCCTAACATGGATTCTAAGCATCTTTGCACATTAAACATAATGATAATAATATGAATTTACTGAATTCACATGGTTTCAATTTGTATCACATAGGTTTCAATAACACATTCCACATCTTTAGTTTCACATTTTTATTTGCACAAGTTTTCTCTTTCACATGGTTCACTTTACACATACACATTCACATGTCACTTACACATTTACACATGGTCACATACACATTACACATTTCACATTACACATTTTAGGTGCCGTGACACATAGTCCAAACCACCAAAGAAGGACATATACACATCACATTACACATAGACGCCATCTAGGCATTCCAATGGCGACTCTTGGACTGCGCAGACCGGGAGAACAAGTCTCCACCCTAACCAGTGGTACTTGTCCACCTCCAGGATTTCCCCTAATGCCCTTAGGGTCACTTAACACAATGAACTTTCTCAGGGGGACTTTTCCCTGATACAGCTCCACTGCCCTCTACGGAAGCAGTGTCACATTGGCACAGTTACACATTTACGCATTTACCGTTTTACACATGGTTTTACACTTTACACTTTCATCACATTCACTTTCTCACTCACATGAATATCTCTGTTTTTCCTAACATGGTACTACAGAATTTCAAGAGTTTAACGCACAGTAAACACACTAATCATGTTGGTTTTAAACCATAACTAATCACATTACGATCATATGCATGAATTATCACATTTCACATGAAAACACATAACTTTTTATTTATTGATCCAAATGACCTGAAATTTTAACCACATGCTGCTTTCGGGTTCAAGATGATACCCTCAATTTGTCAGATTTTTCTGAGCTTCATGGAATTTACAGTAAATAAAACACATAATTAGCATGCCATTCACAATTTCATTTAACACGGGGTTTAACACATCTTGTAACTTGCCACTTACTGTTTTAAACATAAGTTACTAACATATGCATGAATTTAGAATACAACATTACCCTAATTCATACATCTACGGATTGGTCACTACAAACCATTCTTGCATGCTTCCATTTTATTCTACCGAATCGGATTTTATTAGCACGTTACACTAGCATGGATAATTTACCAAATTTGCAAAACACATACACTGACCCAATGACTTTCATGATCAGACCAAAACCAAGGCCTTCATACGATTCAAATCATGAAAACTAATTTGCAAGAATCAACAATCCATGTTCACAAGTTTAAGGAATACCATTTCCACATTCACCATCACACCTCACATTCATTCACACACCACAATTCACAAAATATATAGAGTATAAGGTTTACCATATATACTCATCACGTAAAACATACCGAAGTTAAAGTATAAGAGGGACACTGTTCTGTCCAGAAGAACTTGGCGGCGGTCTTTGGCCGCTGACTCAGGGTCAGCGGCATGGTCGATGGACGCCAAGCTGATCTGGGCGTCCAGGGACCTTGCCGTCGAACCAGGTCTGTGCAGAAACACAGACCGAGCTCTGAATCTTGGGTGAATTGGAGGTCTAGGACTCGAGGAAAATTCCATAAAAATCATAGAAACCACCTAGACTCATAAGGGAACACCATGGATAGGTCACTTGCCTTTAGAAATTTCCTCCAAGGGATTTATTGCTCGGTGAAGACCTCCTTGGGCAGTTCCAAGAAAGTTGCAGAACCCCCTCCAAATGATCTCTCCTCCGGGCTTCTGGATGATCTCCACGCCGAGGGGATGTCGGGGAAGCCTTCCTCGTTGGTCCAGCAACCTCCTTGCAGCAGGAGGACACCGGATCAAGGTCCAGGGATGTGGATTTTTGGGTGGCAAAATGGGTTTTCTCTCAGACTTGCTCCTAGGGTTTTTCTTTCTCCTTTCTCCTCTTGCAAGGGTGAAGGGAAGAGTGGGAGAGGCCAATTCGGGTTCAGGATTTAGGAGGGTCTCTCTCCCACTCACTAGGGTGATGGGACACCCTCAGAGCCGTTGGGGGACATCCCCCCAATGGTGGCCATACCTTGCTTCAGAAGCTTGCAGCTCTGCTGCGCATGCAGGTCAGAGAAATTGGCGTCCACATCGCTGGACGCCGGGATGTGTGTTGGCGTCCATGTCTGGATGCTGACACCACATAAACGGCCAGGGGTTGACGCCAAGGGGGCCTTCGGCCAGAACTCCAAATTATGTAGAAAACCATGCATACCATGCATATATACATGCAATATACATACGGTATTGTATCCATACTACCATCATGCAATACATACATTATTTATACTTAATATAGACACATGCACATTTAATTATACCAACTAATGCGTACGTAAATATGTACATACATACACAAGCACAAATATACACACATAATTACAAATAATGCGACGGAAAGTAGAGGGCCTTACACCATCTCCCCCTTAAAGAAACTTCGTCCTCGAAGTTAGAACGACACTACTCAAACAAAAGGGGATACTTCTTCTTCATCGCATCCTCAAGCTCCCACATAGCCTCCTCACGTGAGAAGTTCCGCCATAGAACTTTCACCGACGCAATACTCTTGTTCCGGAGATGCTGAACCTTCTGGTCAAGAATGTCTACTGGTTGCTCAACATACGAAAGATCTGGCTGAATCTCCACTGGCTCATGACTAATCACATGAGACGGATCTCGGACATACTTCCTGAGCATAGATACGTGGAATACCGGGTGAACGCTAGCCAAAGCTGAGGGTAAAGCTAGCTCGTACGCCACGTTGCCCAAACGTCTGAGAATCTCATATGGGCCAATGAACCTAGGGCTTAGCTTGCTATGCCTGCCAATCTGACACACCTCGAGTGGGCGATATCTTTAAGAAGACATGATCGCCAACCTCGAACTCCAAATCCTTTCTCCTATTGTCGGCATAACTCTTCTGCCTATCCTGTGCCGCAACAAGCCTTTTCCTGATAAGCTGAATCTTATCCGAAGTTTCCTGAACTAACTCCGGTCCGATCAACTGCCAATCACCAGTCTCCTCCCAACATAAAGGAGATCTGCAGGGCCTACCATACAACGCCTCGAATGGAGCCATACTGATACTAGCATGAAAGCTGTTGTTGTATGCGAACTCCACAAGAGGTAAATGACACTCCCAATCATCCTTCCATTTCAGAACACACGCTCTCAACATATCCTCGAGCATCTGGATAGTCCTCTCGAACTGTCCATCGGTCTGGGGATGAAACGCCGAACTGAGCTTAAGCTCCGAACCTAACGCATCCTGAAGACCCTTCCACAATCTCGAAGTAAATCTCGGATCTCGATCTGAAATGATCGACTTCGGCACACCATGCAATCTAATGACACTACTAACATACAATCTAGCTAAACTCTCTAATGACTGCTTCTTCTTCATAGGCAAGAAATGAGCAGTCTTCGAGAATCTATCTACAACTACCCAAATCGAGTCATTGCCCCTTCTAGATCGAGGCAAACCCGATACGAAATCCATAGTGACAGCTTCCCACTTCCATACGGGGATATCCATCCTTTGCATAAGGCCGGATGGTCGCTGCCGCTCGGCTTTCACTGCTGACATACTAGACATCTAGACACATAATCCGCAACATCTTCTTCATGCCGGACCACCAAAATGATCTCTTAGGTCTTCATATATCTTAGTGTTACCGGATGAATAGAGAATCGCGATCTATGAGCCTCTGCTAACACATGCTCACGGACATCTACCACATCGGGACACAAACACGGTGCTGAAATCTAATCACACCGTCCTCAGCACGAGCAATGCCCGCCTTACCCACTAACTCTAACATCTAGGATCGGCTTTCTGCTGCTCAATCACCTCATCCAAGACTGAGGATCTAAGGGATAGCTGAGCTACAAAAGCCTGACACAATGATGGCTCTAACTCTGTCATAGAGCACGCTGCATCCTCCAACATCTTCCAATCCTGCTGGAGCGAAGACCTCTTCCTACTAAGAGCTATCCGCTACGACGTTCGCCTTTCCAAGATGATACTGAAGGTCGAAGTCATAGTCCTTCAAGAACTCAATCCATCTCCTCTGCCTCAGGTTTAATTCCTTTTGGGAGAAAGATACTTCAAGCTCTTGTGGTCGTAAAACCTCAAATCTGACACCATAAAGATAGTGCCTCTAATCTTTAGTGCATGAACCACAGCTGCGAGCTCTAAATCATGAGTCGGATAGTTCCTCTCATGCTCCTTCAACTGACGAGAAGCATAGCCACTACCCTTTCTTGTTGCATGAGCACACAGCCTAACCCGATCTGAGACGCATCCGTATAGATGGCAAAGCCCCTCTAGACCACTAGGCAATACCAATACCGGAGCAGAAGTAAGCTTAGCCTTCAATAGCTAAAGCTACGCTCACATGCCTCAGACCATACGAACTTCTCACCTTTCTGGTCAGCTTCGTCATAGGGGCGGCGATGGATGAAAAACCCTCAATGAATCGCCGATAGTAACCGCTAACCCAAGGAAACTACGAATCTCCGAAGTCTTGGAAACATCCCAATCCATAACTGCCTGGACCTTTGCTGGATCAACAGCTACACCAGCGCCGGAGATGACATGCCCGAGAAAGGAACCTCGCGCAACCAGAACTCGCACTTGCTGAATTTTGCATAGCTTGTGCTCACGGAGAACCTCTAACACTACCTCAAATGCTGACGGTGCGTGGCCTCATCCGAGAATAGACCACACGTCATCAATGAACACAACGACAAAGCTATCTAAATACGGACTAAACACCCGTTCATGGATCCATGAACGCTGCAGGGGCGTTAGTCAATCCGAAGGAAGGACCAAAAACTCATAATGTCCATAACGGTTCTAAATGCCATCTTGGACACATCCTCACTCCTAATCCTCAACTGATGATAACCAGATCGCAGTCAATCTTGGAAAAGACTGATGCCTCTCGCAACTGGTCAAACAGATCATCAATCCGAGTAAGGATACCTGTTCTTCACAGTCACCTGGTTCAGCTTCCTATAATCAATACACAACCGAAGTGACCCGTCTTCTTCTTGACGAATAATACAGTGCGCCCCAAGGGGAAACACTAGGGCGAATAAATCCCTTATCGAGCAATTCTCGCAATTGCTTCCTCAACTCGGCTAATTCTGCAGGAGCCATCCGATATGGGGCCTTCGAGATAGGAGGGTGCCTGGAGCAACTCTATAGTGAACTCTATCTCCCTATCCGGTGGCAATCCAACAAGTCGTCGGAAAGACATCTGGAAGTCCTGCACCACATCAATCTCTGCAAGAGTCAGTGACGAACCAGCATCGGGTACTAGCATAACTCTGGCAAGGAATGTGTCACAACCCTTGTTCACCATGCGTATCGCCTTCATGGCAGAGATAACTAACTTTCCCGCTAAGTTCTTTGGCAAGGGATGAGAGAACTCATCCTCACCAGGAATGCGGAAACCATCTTCTTCCTACGACAATCCACTAATGCATAGTGCTCCTCTAGCCAATCCAGACCAGGATACAATCATAGTCCTTCATCTTTAGCAAAGAAACACCCATCTAGGAATCTATCCTCAATGCACACAGTAACGACGGAATGCACTTCCTAGTCGATACCGTACCCGCAGGGGTGTGCACAGACAAACAGACCTCTAACTCCTCAGACTCTATGCCTGACTCTAGGGCTAACTGCCTAGCGAACCGCTCGGAATGAACGAGTGAGTAGCACCCGTATCAAACAAAACCCGAGCGTGCACACCGAAAAGTAAAACTGTACCTTCGGTGACATGCTCCGCCTGCTCGGCGTCCTCGCGAGCTAAAGCAAACACTCGAGCTGGGGCTCGAGCCTTCCTGGTCGTCCTGTAGCTGGTGCGGCTGCCGCTACTGCTGGTACTGGCGCTCCACGCTGAGCTCCCTGCTGAAGTCTTGGGCAATCTCTTGATCTTGTGGTCGCTGCTCTCCCACACTTTAGGCATCTACCCCCTACTAACCAGCACTCGGAACCTCCATGGGTCTTCCCACATGGGGACACTCTTTCTTTCACCGGGGGAACGTACAGAAGGTACCTGAGAGTTGCTGACTGCCACTGATTTCTGCGGTGTCTCTACACCGTTTTCTTCTTATCCTGCCGCTGGAATGTCGCTGCCGGCCTCTTCTGCTAAGCCTTCTTCTCCTCCAGATACTGCTCCATTTCTCCTCCTGTTTGCAGGCTGCGCTGAGGGCCTCGTCTAGCGTGCGGTGGTCGAACGCCACGAGTCCTCATTCTCAGTGATGGTTTGAGACCCCATCACAAACTTCTTGTCTTCCTGCGCTCATCCTCTACTATATGCGGTGCATTTTAGAAAGTTCAGAAAACCTTGCCTCGTATTCCAGGACGGTCATTGATCCTTGCGTCAGGGAAGGAATTCTTGCTCCATCTTGTCCTGGATATGCTCTGGGACGAACTTGGCTCGAAGAGTCTCACGAACGCGTCCCATGCCACGTCTCTGCTCCGTCCTTGAAGCGCGTACGTAGTAGGGAGGACCACCATACATCAGCTCTCTCCTGCAATACACCTTCATAAGCACCGACTAACCATTTCTAACTTGACAAACACATACAAGCATAACTAAAGCATACCTGTAGCATGTAGGTGGCTAATGTCACCTTGTCCTCATCAGGACACCTGATAGCTCGGAAGATTTTCTCCGTCTCCCTCATCCGCTTTCTGCCATTAGCGGATCACTCTCCCCCTTAAAGAGGGTGGGGCCATCCTCTTGAATCGCTCCATGATGGAAGGTCCACCATGGTCCTGAGCTGGGGCCTGAGCCTGCTACATAAACAATAACATATACAATAAACACAATATCAGTCAATTTAAATAGCAAATTACTAGGTTGTTTCATTACTCTACCTGGGCCTCCAACTGGGCCTGGAGTGCTGCTGCCTGGGTGTGGGCCTGCGTTGCATGGCTTGCACCAGACCTTGCATGAATACTCCATAGTCCACTGGTGGTGGTGGGGGAAGCACAGGACCCTGTGGGGCCGGGGGCTGCTGCTCCGCCCGCTCCTCACGCCTCTGCTCGTCGTTGCGAGCTGGCGCACCTCCACGTCGTCCACGGGAAGCCATGGCTGTATAAAATTTTAGCCACCATTAGAGCTAGGTTACTAAGTTCTCTAACCATTTTCTTATCTATCTTTCACTTATTATTAGTGTTTTCTACACATGTGGACATACTTAGCATGCAATGGGGATGATGACTTAGGTATATTCATGTGCAGTCTCAACTGGTCCTCTGATACCAATCTCTGTGTCGGCCCTCGTTACACCGGTACGGTCATACCGACCCATGTCGGTATAGCGAGAGTTGCACAGTGGGACATTTACCCAAACGATACAAACAGCTGAGATACACGCGAATATACAACAGATTAGCGGAAGTAAAGACACACAGTCTCCATTCATTCATCATCCACATTAACATACATGCGTTCGCAATTAACATAAAAGGAACTAGAGAGTTCACTATATTTAAATTGCTGAAATTAAATACAAATGTCCACACTTATACATCATTCTCATGATACTTCTAGTACAATGTTCAAATTACATACTGTGAAATACACAATTCTCAAAGAACTCCAAAACTAGCTAGTCTCCACGCTCGGAGTCCGTCTCCACCGTCTCCTCGAGCGGTGTCGTGTCACCAACTATACCTGTACGCCGAAACAAGGAGTGAGTCCAAGGACTCAGCAAGCAACACTACTCAGGATATACACTTATAAGTCCTAGTGGTTTCTACATGCACATTACAATTAGCCACACATAGCATGTTAGTCAATTCAAGTTTTCAACCTATCATGAAAGTTCTACAATTTTATACATAACTCATGCTTTCAGATTTCTAAAATAAAATTCACCTACCACATGGTCTTTATTCAATTTACTCATGAAACTTTAATCTTTAAAGAATCAAAACATGAGAGCTATCAACATGAACTTTTACATACATGGACGGGAAACACAACTAGCATGGATTTTACCATTTTTAAACACATACATGAACCTTTTCACATGCTTTAGGTTGCTAATTTTATATGGTTTCATGGCTGAAACCTATGCATGAGAGCTACAACAATGCATAAACATATCACATCAACAACCATTCATGCAGTCTTGTGCCCGTGTTCACTAATTATCCCTAACATGGATTCTAAGCATCTTTGCACATTAAACATAATGATAATAACATGAATTTACTGAATTCACATGGTTTCAAATTTGTATCACATAGGTTTCAATAACACATTTCCACATCTTTAGTTTCACATTTTTATTGCACAAGTTTTCTCTTTCACATGGTTCACTTTACACATACACATTCACATGTCACTTACACATTTACACATGTCACATACACATTACACATTTCACATTACACATTTTAGGTGCCGTGACACATAGTCCAAACCACCAAGAAGGACATATACACATCACATTACACATAGACGCCATCTAGGCATTCCAATGGCGACTCTTGGACTGCGCAGACCGGGAGAACAAGTCTCCACCCTAACCAGTGGTACTTGTCCACCTCCAGGATTTCCCCTTAATGCCCTTAGGGTCACTTAACACAATGAACTTTCTCAGGGGACTTTTCCCGATACAGCTCCACTTCCCTCTACGGAAGCAGTGTCACATTGGCACAGTTACACATTTACGCATTTACCGTTTTACACATGGTTTTTACACTTTACACTTCATCACATTCATTTCTCTCACATGATATCTCTGTTTTTCCTAACATGGTACTACAGATTTCAAGTGTTTAACGCACAGTAAACACCTAATCATGTTGGTTTTAAACCATAACTAATCACATTACGATCATATGTATGAATTATCACATTTCACATGAAATACATAACTTTTTATTTACTGATCCAAATGACCTGAACTTTTAACCACATGCTGTTTCGGGTTCAAGATGATACCCTCAATTTTTCAGATTTTTCTGAGCTTCATGGAATTTACAGTAAATAAAACACCTAATTAGCATGCCATTCACAATTTCATTTAACACGGGGTTTAACACATCTTGTAACTTGCCACTTACTGTTTTAAACATAAGTTACTAACATATGCATGAATTTAGAATACAACATTACCCTAATTCATACATCTATGGATTGGTCACTACAAACCATTCTTGCATGCTTCCATTTTATTCTACCGAATCGGATTTTATTAGCACGTTACACTAGCATGATAATTTACCAAATTTGCAAACACATACACTGACCCAATGACTTTCATGATCAGACCAAACCAAGGCCTTCATACGATTCAAATCATGAAAACTAATTTGCAAGATCAACAATCCATGTTCACAAGTTTAAGGAATACCATTTCCACATTCACCATCACACCTCACATTCACTCACACACCACAATTCACAAAACATATAGAGTATAAGGTTTACCCTATATCCTCATCACGTAAACATACCGAAGTTAAAGTATAAGAGGGACACTGTTCTGCCCAGAAGAACTTGGCGGCGGTCTCTAGCCGCTGACTCAGGGTGAGCGGCATGGTCGATGGACGCCAAGCATGATCTGGGCGTCCAGGGACCTTGCCGTCGAACCAGGTCTGTGCAGAAACACAGACCCGAGTTCTGAATCTTGGGTGAATTGGAGGGTCTAGGACTCGAGGAAAATCCATAAAAACATAGAAACCACCTAGACTCATAAGGGAACGTCATGGATAGGTCACTTGCCTTTAGAATTTCCTCCAAGGGATTTATGGCTCGGTGAAGACCTCCTTGGGCAGTTCCAAGAAAGTTGCAGAACCCCTCCAAACGATCTCTCCTCCGGCTCCTGGATGATCTCCACGCCGAGGGGATGTCGGGAAGCCTTCCTCGTTGTCCAGCAACTCCTTGCAGCAGGGGGACGCCGGATCAAGGTCTAGGATGTGGACTTTGGGTGGCAAAATGGGTTTTCTCTCAGACTTGCTCCTAGGGTTTTTCTTTCTCCTTTCTCCTCTTGCAAGGGTGAAGGGAAGAGTGGGAGAGGCCAATTCGGTTCAGGATTTAGGAGGGTCTCTCTCCCACTCACTAGGGTGATGGGACACCCTCAGAGCCGTTGGGGACATCCCCCCAATGGTGGCCATACCTTGCTTCAGAAGCTTGCAGCTCTGCTGCGCATGCAGGTTAGAGAAATTGGCGTCTACATCGCTGGACGCCGGGATGAGTGTTGGCGTCCATGTCTGGACGCTGACACCACATAAACGCCAGGGTTGACGCCAAGGGGGCCTTCGGCCAGAACTCCAATTATGCAGAAAACCATGCATACCATGCATATATACATGCAATATACATACGGTATTGTATCCATACTACCATCATGCAATACATACATTATTTATACTTAATATAGACACATGCACATTTAATTATACTAACTAATGCGTACGTAAATATGTACATACCTAACAAGCACAATATACACACATATTACAAATAATGCGACGAAAAGTAGAGGGCCTTACACTTTTCTTCCAAGACTTGCTGTTCTTATTGGTCCAAATAAGTTCATGTGAATGAGTTCCAAAGGCTTCGAAGTTGTAACTACTGTTTTGGACTGAAATGATGTCTTGGTTTGCTTTCCCTTTGCGCAGGCTGTACAGATTCCAGACTTTTTCATTTTCAACTTCAGAAGATCTTCAACTAGATCATGCTTGATTAATTTCTTGATTACTGAAGTGCTTGTATGTCCTAGTCTTTTGTGCCACAGATCAGTTTCTTCACTCTTGGCGGTTGCAAGACATAAATTCACTTCTTTTAATTCTACTAGTTGTAGGGTGTACAGATTTCTGACTCTTTATGCTTCAAATAATGTTTTTCCATCCTTTTGAATAATGCACTTGTCATTATGAAATTTCACCAAGTGATCCATGTCACATAATTGACTGATGCTAATGAGGTTGTGCTTCAATCCTTCTACATACATGACATCTTCTATTAGTGTTGGGTTGAGTGTGTTTTGGAATTTTCTAAAGTTGTATTTTAATGATGACCAATGACCATCACTCATAATTTGATTTTGGTGATGACATTTTGTACATATTAAAATGATGACTGTAGACACCCGTTTATGACTAATGGGTCGAACCGCATTCCTTGCTATCTTAGTGGGCCCCTAATTGGTCACTCACCTTGGGCCCATCATTTACCTTGATTTGAGCCCATTAATCCATTAAAAATGCCTTGAAATCCCGAAATCTATCATTTGAAAGAGTCCTTAGAGGATTTGACTCCTATTTTAGCATGTGGTTAGAGAGAATAATCCAAGATAATTCGGGTTCCTTGTCGCGACGCATCGTGGCGCCGCGATTATAGTCGCGACGGGTTAGGCCGCCGCGACAGCCCATGCATTATCTATGCACGTGGGCAGTACTGTCGCGTCCCCCCGCACCGTCGCGTCTCTAGTCGCGACCCCACGATCTGACGCGACAAGGACCGAGATCTCTGGACTCCATAACCACGTCCTATTTATCCTCCCATAAACTTTTACTTGGTCTAAGAGGGTTATCCCGGCCCCTTGAGCGGATCCTTGGCCCTAGGGACTCTCCTAAGCTCCCCTAAGGACTCTACATCCGATTTTGATAGAGCTTTATCCCCCATTTTTAATTTCCACATCTTTTTGAGGAGATAATACCCAATTTTCTCACTCCAAGCTCTATATAAGCAAGGCCCCTCCTCATGGACGAAGAGAGCCTCATGATCACCCCGAAGGGCTGCCAAAATTTCCTCTGAACAAGCCTTAGCCACGCAGCCACTCATTCCACTCATTTCCCTTCATATTCCACTCCTCACAATTCACTCATTTCACCTTCAATGGAGCAAGGAACGTGAAGAGGGCGACTTCAGCAATCTCCTGGACCTTTTGCACATCATCAGAGCTGCATCCACACCAGGAAGTCGCCCTAATGGGGCTCATCATCTCCCCTCTCCCTCTTTCTTGTTCCTACATGCATTTTTATGTTGTTTTTAAATAGAGCACATCTATCATCCACCCACGTTTTCCCACACCCACAGGGGTTTAAAACCACCCCAGGTGCGTTCCCACCATGATCCCCCGTCTCATTTCGTCTTTTAGAATAGATGCCACACTTTACATGTTCTAATAGGGTCTTTTCTTTGTGTTTTCTTTTGATTGGCAGGCAAGCAAACATGGTCTACGAGAAGCTCTAGTACTCTGGCCAGCTGGAGGACTAGAAGAAGGTCACAACACCAATTCTCCCGCATTCAGAGAACGCGACGGCCTCAGTGACGCGACAGGACGCGTCGGCCTCCACTGACACGATAACAGAGATGCGGCGGCCATGACGACCGCGACACCAGTTCAGTCTTCCTATTCTCTTCCTTTTTCCTAGTTTAAGTTAGCCATTGTCTTTCTGCATCATAAGGCAACTTATCTAGGTGGCGATCACGTTTCCTATTTTCCACGCCATCATATTTGACATCCATGTCCGTGTCGAGGGGAAGCACAATCCCTGTGATTACACCTTTTGGCGATCACGGTGGGACCTTCATTGCCACCCTCATAGATTTTGATTGTTTGCTTGCCATGTTTCTTTGTTTGTGTATCGTTATAGTGTCTTGTTAGGTTTTGTTCTTCATTCCCTGCATTTTTCCCCTTGCTTGTCATTGTCGCGACCGATCGCGGTGTCGCGAAAGGGTCGCGTCGCAGGAGGGGACGCGTCTTCAGGTTGGTGCTTGCTATTCCCTGTGTCCTCCTTGTTCGATGCCCATGAGAGCATGCGTCTTTCTTATGTTGCCTAGATCATGTTTGCTCGCGTTTCTGTCCGATAGTATCCTGTTAGGGTTCGGATTTTCCATTTAGTTTCATCTGTAAGTTTCCAGTTCTTATCGCGGTCGGAGAAGCGGACGCGACAAGGTCGCGGCTGGGACAGGCGACGCGTTAACAGGTTTGCTTTGTATGTTATTGCTTTCATCCAGGTATCAGTTTCTGTCTACTCCTTGATTCATGTTGTATCATTATAGTTTCTCTTGATGTTCCTTAGTTTGGTAGGATAGTCTGTTTGAATTGGGTTGGTGACTCAGTGTGTTTTCGGGCCTCTGTCCTTATCGCGGCAGCCCGCCCTGTCGCGATAGGGTCGCGACGTATCTGGCCGTCGCGACTCTGCCCGAGGACTTCTATTGTCACCCTGTTTGCTCCTCATCTCCATGCTTGCATGCATTTAGCCCCTTGCATACACTGTCCATCCCATTTGATTAGGTTCCCCCCTTGGTTGAGTGAGTCCTCTCACCTATGAGCACTCGTAGGCTGACTCGGGCCCACCTTCCGAGGACCTCCGTAAGTCCCCGTGGCCGTACGCACGTTGCGGTTCGCCGGGCTGGTTGTACCCGTTATACCCTTAGTTTGAGCCATCCTCGTAGATGAGTGTATACCACCCTTAGTCACACCGGAGCACTTGAGTTCACTCCTATCAGGGCCTGCATGACCGAGTGACATTTCCTTAATCAATTCATTAAAAGGTCAAGTTCAAATCTTAAGAAATTTGCGTTGTAAGCATGATAATTTGAGTGCTTTGATCCCCCTTCTCCTCTCTGTCTTTTTCATGGCGTGATAGAGTCTAGGTCGGTCCCCTCCAACTTGGTTAGAGGGTGTATGCGTCATTGTTTAGGGAGATCGAGTCAGTCTCCTCTAATCCTCGTACTTCATCATAATCCCCTCTTCGACATAAAACAATTTCGAGTCCTTGCCGACGATGCCCTACCCCTTGGGTTGCTCGAGGAAGTGGCCCAACCTTCCATGGTCACTCTCCTGGGGCATATCCAGCCTCCCTCCATTACTGGGATCCGATCCCGCCCCCCTTCTCCTCCTGGGGATGATGACCCTCACTCTCAATTCAGCCAGCTCCTTCCTCACCTCACTCCGGACCAAGTCCGAGAGTTCATAGCTACTGCCAAGGGGAAGCAACCTTTATCTCCCCGGGGTCAAGGTCCAGCCCGACCGGCAGAGTCCTCCGCCCACATCGCTTCAGCTCCCCACCTTCCTTCATTTGGGACAGACCCTACACCTCTCCGTCCTCGGGCTATTCATTTTTCAGAACCAAGCTACCTCCCCCCACGAGATGTTCGGCCTCGGTCTCCTCCCACTACATATTATACGGCCGAACCAGCTCCGCTTCCTCGCGAGAGGTCTCACTCCTTCGAGCAGCCACGCTCCCTTGTCCCTGCACATCAGATCCATTCTCCTTCCGATTTCTTGGCGGAGTGGACAAGTAGAAGAAGGAGCTTCATGACCTCCGGAGGCAAATTGATCCTCGGAAGGTAGCTGACATTGCCCTCCCGTCCTTCCAATACCTCCGGGTGCCTCCCCAGTCCGAGCTCCCTGTATATCGTCGATACTCTGGGGTAGGAGACCCCTATGTTCATCTGAAGGATTTCGTCTATGAATCAGCACCACACAAATATGACCGCCATCTCATGGCGTATTTGTTCAGAAAATCATTAGATGGTCCAGCCTTGGAGTGGTTCTATTCTTTGCCTCCCGAGGAAGCCGAGGACTTCCAAATTGTCCAAGAAAGATTTCTGCAGCAATTCCAAGACCGGGTGGGACCCGAATACTCTTTTGTGGATTTGGTGTCCGAGAAGATGAAGCCAGAAGAAGACTTCTTCACCTATGCTGACCGATGGCGTTCATTGGCCGCCAAGGTCCGTTGCCCAATGCCTGAGGAGGAGAAAATAGAGTTGTTGATCTCTAATGCCACACCCACCTACCGAGCCATTTTGTCCATGAACGACATCTCTACCATGCACCAATTGTATAGTCGAGCCCATTTCATCCAAACCCAACTCAAGGACTCGCCTATACATTCCATGTTTGAGACCCCCAAGGCCCGTTATGCCAAGAAGCCGCAAGGCCCAGTCACCGAGGGGATCCAGACCAATGAACAAGTAGGTGCCGTTAGCAATCCTCAAGGCCCAGTAGGTAGGTCCCCCTACACCCAACAAGCCCAACAGTCTTGGAACAACAACAACAATAGGCAGCCACCTCCCCAAGGACAAAATCCTCCTCAAGATCAGCGCCAATACTCCCAAGTCCCTCCACCACAAAATGGCTATGTACCCAGAAAACCCAACGGACCCAAAAGAGCCCAATACCCTCCATTACCCGAATCTCTAGCTGATATCTTTGCAGCCCTCATGTCTCTGAATGCCTTAAGACTCCCTCCTGAGAAGGCAATTGGAATATGGCGGCCGATCAAACAAAATACTGCGTCTATCATCGTCATCCGGGCCACAATGTGTCCGATTGCTTCCAATTCCGGGACATGATATACGATCTCCATGAGCAGAATCAGATTGATTGGGCAGAAATGAAGAGGTTGATCCAAACTCTGAGGGACCAGCAAGGCCAGAGGCAACAGCAGCAGCAACAGAGGCGACAGCAGCCGCAACAACAACAACAACAGCAACAGCAATACTAGCCTTTCCAGCAGCAATACCAGCAACACCAGCAACAGCAGCAGCCGCAGCAGCCGGCGAATGATCTAGGCATAGTCCGTAATCCCATGCCACAACATCAACCCGCTCCGAACCCTCAACCAATTCCGCCGCCTCCTCCGCCTGCGCATGTTAACCCCGTTGTCCACCATGCACCACCAGAAGCCCAGTGGGTCTTCAATGACGACCATGAGGCGGGCCAACTTCTGGCTATTTCTCACGTCACGCCCACTGTTCCCGCGCCTATATCCGCCACACCCCCTCCTTTTACACCCTATATTGCCACCATCACCTCACCATCCTATTTCCCCGTCACCTCACCCATCATTCCTCCACCAAACAACACCCCCTTCTCCCCTGTGCCAGCACCTCTACTAGACAACCCCGCTATCCTTAACACCCCTACCCCTCCACTCCACCACAATCTTGCCCTCCAGAGTGGGCGAATGTTTCATCGGATGTATCCTAACGCATCCATGCCTATGCCAAGTCAGTAAACCAACAATCAGCAGCAACAAGATACAAAAGAGATTGATCCGGCACCGGGAACTCAATATGACATCTTAAAGCACCATGATCAGACTCCCGCCAAGATCTCCATATTGGAGCTCATTAATAGGTCACAGACTCATCAAGACGCTCTCAGAACTTTCTTGCAAAGAGTCATGGTCAGCGAGGATATGAATCCAGACAACCTGCCCTCAGTGCTCTCAATAGTAAATAGAGGACCCACCATTACCTTTTCTGATGGCAAGTTGGCTACCCCCGAGGCCAGGAAAATGCCCCTATGTGTGACACTCACCATAAATAAAGTGGCGGTCGATGCGGCTCTGGTGGACATAGGAGCTTCCATTAATGTATGTCCACTAAGCACTCTTAGAGCTTGCAACATATCGGAACGTCAATTGCAGCCCACGCCTACCACTATTGCTGCATATGACAATTCGCGACGTGCCTATCACGGGGTCATCACTTTGCAAGCTGAGTTAGGCCCTCTCGTCATGTCTGTGGAGTTCTATGTGCTGAACATTGATCACACCTACAAAGCCATTTTAGGGCGCCCGTGGATCGAATCATTAGGGGCGGTACCCTCTACAGCGCATCAGTGTCTGAAGTTCCCTTTTCAAGGAAGGATAGTCAAGGTCAAGAGTGTGACCACAACGCATACAGTCGAAGCCGTTGAGAGAGTGCTGCCATCAGTATGGCCGTCCAATAAGCCCATAATCTCGGTGCTTGATGTTAACTACACTTGGGCCTATACTTTCTCTTCAAATCGCCCAATTGGGTCTCCTCCTATGATGGCAGTCAGGAAGGATGTGAGCAAGAATACAAAGGGGTGGGACATCATGTTCAGACTAGGTTATCAGTCAGGAAAAGGCCTGGGTGCCCACCTCCAAGGGCAAACAAAGATTGTCGCCACCACTAAGAAATTCACAAAGCGTGGCCTTGGATATTCAGAATGGGCCGCTTTCTCATCTCCTCCACATTCAGACCAGGGATCGCTCACTTGGTCCTTATACGAGCATTTTGTCAGAGGGCCCATTCAGCCCGGATATAACACCATCATGGAAACACCAAGATCGGCCTATCAAGCTTTAGAGGAGCAGCGACCCAAAAAAAAGAAGAAAGCTGAGGAAGACACTAAAAACCCGGACCAAGACGATGTCATCTCATCAGTCAGTCTGCTATTTGAAAAATCAGCAGCTGAGGCAGAAGAGTTGGAATCAGAAGATCTCATCTCAGCAGTAAACCGTCTCTTCGCTGAAGAGGATGTGCCACAAGTAGCAGCACTATCAATTGCAGCAACCACCGCCAGGCGACAGTTGCCTGGATTTGGTGAGGAAAATCAGTCAGATCATTTGCCCCTATTTATGCAGGAGTTCTGGCCAGGGCTCTCCCGGCCTCCTACTCATTTTATTTCATCCGTGCTTGAGTTTAATGTTAGCTTCATTCCCTTGCCTCTCCCCTTCATCGTTCAAATCTCACCCGACGCCATTGAGGCATTTACTCGTCCTTCACCCCGCTTCATCATTCTCTTTAATGGTTCGGTCCTGTCTTTTTCCCCAAACCATTTAGTCTAATGTAATTCCTTATTAATTTTTTTTTTTTGAGAAAATTCAAAATAACAAAAAATGTGTGCTCCTATCTCCAACGGCGATCCCCGTCACCCCTCTCCTGCTCCTGTCTCTGACGGCGATCCCCGTCACCCCTCCCCTGCTCCTGATTTCGACGGCGATCCCCGTCACCCCCTCCTACTCCTGCTTTCGACGGCGATCCCCGTCACCCCCCTCCTGCTCCTGCTTCCGACGGCGATCCCCATCACCCCTCCCCTGCTCCTAATCTCGACGGCGATCCCCGTCACCTCCCTCGCGCTCTCGATCTCGACGGCGATCCCCGTCACCCACTTCCAGCTCCTGATCTCGATGGCGATCCCCGTCACTTCCCTCGTGCTCCCACTCTCGACGGCGATCCCCGTCGCATCTGCTCCCCAATAGCCATCGCCGTCCTTTTCGCTCGCCTAGTGGTTAGCCATGGCCATTCCAGGCAATTCGGGTGAGGGGCCTTCTGCTCCCCTACACCCCGATGCTGTTGCCGGCACCCTGAGCTCGGGTGGCCTGCTCCCTCCTCCAGCTCCATCGAAGGATCTTCGCGGCCCTACCGCACTTGTTTTTTTCCCTTCCAATAAACCTCTGGACGGTTCTCCAGAGCCTCCTGTAAATATCAAAACTAACTCAAGTTCAAGGGTAGTCTCTAGTGAGTCCCCGTCCCCATCTAGGAAGAAGAAGGGTAGTGGCGTGCCCCGTAGATACCTCTTAGACTTAGTCCATAGATGTGGCGCTCTTCTAGCTGTCGAAGAGTTCGTCAAAGAAGCGGTAGTTCTGAACTTAGAGGAGATGCCGATAGAGGAAGGGCTAGACGACGGCTTTGGGATATATGAAATCGTAGCCGAAGAAGACCCATTAGATGAAAATGGTGTTGAGATAGAGGATGCTGCTGAGGCGTATGCTAGTGGTATGAGGAGATTCGATGAACCTACCTCAGCAGTCGACGAACCTACTAAGGAGGTGAATGTGGGAACGCAAGAGGACCCCAGGCTCTTGACCATAGCATCTGGTCTCCCTCTCGAAGAAGAAGAAGTGCTCATAGAGGTGTTGAGGGAGTTCAAAGATTCTTTCGCCTGGTCCTATGATGACATGCCTAGCATTGACCCCGATTTGGTGGAGCATAGGTTAATTTTGAAGCCGGGGGCAGTTGCCGTTAAACAAAAGCTAAGGAGGTTCCTCCCCCACATCGCTTTAAATATGAAAGAGGAGATTGATAAGCTACACAAAGCCAAATTTATCCGTGTAGTCCTCTATCCTTTGTGGGTGGCCAACATCGTCCCGGTGATGAAGAAAGACGGAAGGGTGCGCATCTGCATAGATTTCCGGGATTTGAATAAGGCATGTCCTAAAGATGATTTCCCTTTACCTCACTTGGATGTTCTGATCGATAATACAGCAGGGTTCGAAACCCTATCGTTCATGGATGGGTACTCCGGCTATAATCAGATTCGTCTAGCCTCGGAGGATCAAGAAAAGACCTCCTTCACCACCCCATGGGGAACATACTGCTACGTGGTCATGCCGTTTGGATTAAAGAATGCCGGCGCCACATATCAAAGAGCAATGTTAGCTATCTTCCACGACATGATACATATTGATGTTGAGGTTTACGTGGATGATATCGTGGTGAAGTCGAGAACTCGAAGAGAGCATTCCTCCGTGCTGGCCAAAGTCTTCCGTCGCGCACAAGAGTATCAATTGAAGATGAATCCAAAGAAGTGCGTGTTTGGGGTTTCCTCGGGGAAGTTGCTAGGCTTCATAGTTAGTAAGCGGGGGATTCAAATAGATCCGCACAAGGCCAAGGCGATCAATGAGATGCCTCCTCCTAAGAGCATATCTGAACTTCGAGGTTTGATTGGTCGGCTGCAGTTCATAAGAAGATTCATATCTCAGCACTCTCAAAGATGTCGTCCTTTCTACGAACTGTTGAGAGGAGGAGTTAATTTTGAATGGAATACTAAATGCCAAGAGGCCTTCGATGAACTCAAGAGCTACCTTATGAATCCGCCCGTACTTCAGGTGCCTATCCTTGGGAAACCCCTAATCCTATATCTGTGGACTGTTGAGGACTCCCTAGGAGCTGTCCTTGCTCATCATGATGAATCCGGAAAAGAAAGGGCAGTCTACTACCTATCTAGGCTCTTCAATCCTTCCGAGCTCAAACTCACCACAATGGAGAAAACTTGTGCAGCGCTAGTTTGGGTAGTGCAGAAATTGAAGCACTACTTCCTAGCTCATAAGGTGAGTTTGATTTCTAGAATGGACCCTATTAGGTACCTCCTTGAGAAGCCAGTCCTCGCCGACAGATTGGCGCGCTGGCAAAGTTTCCTCTCTCAGTTCGATATCTCCTTTATTGTTCAGAAAGCCATAAAAGGGTATGCCATTGCTGAGCACCTTGCTCACCTCCCTCTTCCTCATAGTGATATGGTTTAGGAGGAATTTCCTGATGAAAACCTATCACTTGTCTCTCACGATCCCTTCTGGTCACTCCATTTCGATGGGGCTCTCAATTCTAGGGGACGGGGCATAGGTGCAGTCTTGCTCACCCCAGAAGGGATCACCATTCCTTTAGCTTATCAGCTCCAGTTCTACACCACCAACAACATCTCGGAGTATGAGGCTCTCTTGGCCGGTCTTAAGCTCGCCTACCTTTTAGGCGCGCGTCACCTTAAGATCATAGGAGACTCTCAGCTCGTCCTTCGGCAAGTTCTCTCTACCTATCGCACTCGTGACCCCAAGCTCAAGCCGTATCAAGATCTGGTCACGCTCCTCGCCAAGCAATTCCGTCAACTCATCTACATTCATACTCCTCGCTCCCAAAACATTCTGGCCGATGCTCTGGCGTCGTTAGCTTCATCTCTCTCCTTCCCTCTCAACCGTAGCGCTGAGACTATCACTATTCAGAGATTAGAAGCTCCCTCAACTCAGGATCCTTGGTTCTCGAACCTTAGGAGCTCCCTAGTGTTGAAGGCAGAGAAGAAAGAAGCGAAGGAGTTGTTGCTTGTTGAATTAGGGGAATTGATGGAAGAAGAGAGCCTGTGGTATTGTGAGATTGAGCAGTTTTGCAAAGACGGCACCTTCCCAGAAGAAGCCGAAGCAGAAGATAGGCGAGCTATCCGTAGAGCGGCCTTAAAGTACACCCTCGTGGGTGAAGTTCTCTACAGACGTGCTCTAAATGGAATGCTCCTCAGATGCGTGACCGATGAAGAGGCTTGGAAAATAGTGGAAGGATCTCACTCCGGTGAATGCGGAGGGCATGTGAATGGTCAGATGTTAGCCAGAAAGATCCTTAGGCAGGGCTACTACTGGCCAACCTTAGAAGAAGACTGTGCCGCCTACGTTCGTAGGTGTGTCAGATGCTAAATCCATGCCGATAAAATTCATGCTCCGTCTTCCTCTTTGCATCCGCTATCTTCTCTTTGGCCTTTCTCCATGTGGGCCTTTGATATCATTGGGCCTCTCGGTGATCCTAATGCTCAGATAAAACAACAGTCCTTCATCCTCACTACCACTGAGTATTTCACTAAATGGGCCGAAGCAGAAGCGTTTGCAGAAATCAAAGGTTCGACTGTGTGCAGGTTCATCATGAAGAATATCATTGCACGGTTTGGAGTACCTGGCAGCCTCGTCACCGACAATGGACCCCAGTTCATATCACAAGACCTTCAAGACCTCTGTAAGAAGTTCAATATTTCTTTGCATCATTCGTCTCCTAAACGCTTTTGAAAATCTTAAAGAAGACTTGTGAGTCTAATAAATTCGCTGATTGGCCAGAAAAGCTAATTGAGGCTCTGTGGGCCTACCGCACCTCCATCCGCACACCTACGGGGCAAACCCCTTTCTCACTTACATATGGAATGGAAGCGGTATGTCCACATGAGATTCTCATCCCTTCGCTAAGAATTCAGTTGGACAAAGAACTTAATCCCGATGAACATCGGGAGGCATTACTTACACAACTAGAGCTCTTGGATGAACAACGTCTAGCTGCAGCCGATCACGTGCTTTCATATCAAAACAGACTCTCAAGGTCTTTTCAAAAGAAAGTGATTGAGCGTAAGTTTCAAGAAGGAGACATGGTTTTGAAGCGAATGTTCATAAAACCTGGAGGTCCAAGGTCAAAACTGTCTGCAAATTGGGAAGGGCCGTATGTCATTAAAGAAGTGTACCCAAGAAACGCATATAGGTTAGTTAATGCCGATGGTGATGAACTCTCTCATCCATGGAATGGATTATATCTAAAAAGATTCTACCCCTGATCGAAAATCTTTGGATAACAACACCAATTAATAAGTAGCCATTTGCCAAGCGTCTCGCTCCTTCTCATATTGACGAAATAATATTTATGTGCAATCACGTACTCAACATGGTAAACCTAAGGTCATTGTTCCTCCATATACAGTGTTCTCACTTAGCCCTTGCTCAGGGAAACAAGAGGTCAATTCTCTCCCTATTCGGACAAGGTCTAGGGGCAAGGGGAAAGCTAACCTGTAAACCTGCAACAGTATAGACCATGTGTTTGAAGTTTCAAGGAGGGACGGGCAGTTCTAAGAAAAGCATATAGCACAAAAATATATAAAGCGACGAAATGACAAAGTGAAGGGGCATGTTAAAGAGTGGCAGTACAGTTCCCCGCGGGACGCCGTTGAGCCCGGTCGCACGCATGCCCCAGACAAAAGAGAAAATACTGTGGCCCTAAAGTCCCTGGACAACAGATGAATAGCACATGTAGCTTACTTGTTGCAAGTCTTACAAGTCAGCAACCCCGACTCCAAGACTAAGTCTTATCTCATTTACATTCTTCCTATCCCTCCTAAAATGACCAAAGAATCCATACGCTTGGTCTGTGTTGGAACATTGTTGTCGTAGGGGCAAGAAATCTTAGCTGACCTAAGATGAATATACGTTGCACATAAATCTTGCTCGCCAAAGTGAGATAGAGGTAAGGCTCACGGTTAATCGCTCGGCATTAAGAAGTGTTGCTATCAAAAAAGATTTTCAAAAAATTCCAAAAAAATCAAAAATTCCAAAAAAAAAACAAAAAAAAATCAAAAGATCCTCAAAACCAAAAAATCAAACATTCCAAAAAAAATATCAAAAGATCATCAAAACCAAAAAAATCAAAAATTCCAAAAAAAAAAAAACAGAAGATCCCCAAAACCAAAAAAAAATCAAAAATTCCAAAATCCAAAAAATCAGAAGATCCCCCAAAACCAAGAAAATCAAAAATTCAAAAATCTAAAAAAATCAAAAGATCCTCAAAATCACAAAAAATATATATATATAGTTTTTTTTAAAAGGCGTATACATATTCCTTTTCTTTAGCATGCATTATTTTCATAGTCTTTTCGCCTATTTAATAAGGCTCGGCCCCTTAACAATTACGGAGTTAGATTTTTATCATTTTAAACGCAAGGGGCCGAACCTAAGAACAGATCTAATTTGTTCTTCTAAGTGTGTGCAGAAACAGGGATTTCAAGGGCAGAGTACAACATCACGCTCAGAACTCTCTCTCTCACTTGTTTGAATCTCACCTCTCACTCGTGTCAATCACAAACCATTCATTCATCATAAACATTAGCATAAAAGTAAAACCGCACTAAGGTATGAACAAAATGTACATTGATAAAAGGGGAGGTGGCTCACAGGACTCCTTACTGACCACCACTACTCTTCCCGGATCCCTCTCTCCTATCTGGTGGTGGCAACATCTCGCCACCCCCTCTACCATCATCGCCCGGATGGTGCCGCTCCTCCTCCTCGTTCCTCCGCCTGCTGGAGGAACCCGCTAGGTACTGCCCGACGGAGGCGCCTGTCGCCCTGCTGACGCTCACGTCGCTCCGGCTCCGGCTACGTGAATGGCTGATATCCGTCACAATCTGCTGAAGGCTCTGCGCCAGCGTCTGCTGTGCTAGCAACTCTGCACGCAGTCGGATGACCTCCTCCTGATCTCCGGATGGCCTCTGTACCCGCAGCATCGCCAGCTCTCGGGTCATCTCCGCCACCTGTGACTCAGCCGCCTCCGCCCTGACGCGCAGCTGGTCCCTCTCGCTCTGCAGCGTCATGGCCTGCTCATGAGCCAACTCCAAGTCTCTCTCCTGCACAACAAGTAATCAATCAGTGTCATTTGGAAATAAGCGACTCAAGTGTTCAAATGAACTTACCCGCTCCTCCAAGTGCCTTTGAGCCTCCTCAGCTCTCAGCACAGCCCCTGCCAGTCGAGCCTCCATGAGTGACGGAGACCCCCCTGCGCTCCGAGAGGAGGAAGCACCGCCTGCTCCAGTACCCCTCACTCTCTCCAGCTCACTCCGCTGCACGCAAAAGGCATGTCAGTTTCAAAATCTTGCTTAAACTAAAGGGGGTCGAAAAGTGAATACAATACTTACCAGCTCCGTCGTCTGCCTCTGGGATGCCTCCCGATCTTGCACCGCCGACTGGAGCAAGGCTCGGAGCGATGCAATCTCACCGCTCACGTCCACCTGCAAGGAATTGCAAATCATCAGTTTTAATCATTAAATCCCAGTTTTTTGAGCCGTGGTTTAGAAAGTTCTACCTGGTGTCGGGCGCTCTTGTATACCTTTCCTCCGTACTTCAAGGCGTACGCCTGGAGGTAGACATCGTCAGTGGTCGCGTCCGATCTGACCCCCTTGCCCTTCCGCTCCCAGTTTTCTATCTGCTCGCGCGCCCGCCCCCTCCAGTCTGTCGTGTCGTGAAGCCCCCGGAAGCTCCGACCCGGCCGGCGGAACCGGTCCCGGACGGGGAACTCCACGACACTCTGCCTGAGGCCCAAGGAGCGCTGGGTCAGGAATAGGTTCAGAGGAAGCACGAGGTTGAGTGCATGCAACCACACTGATCTACCGAAGTAGGGGCGGGCCTGCACCAACCAATGCTGTCCCTCATCACCCTCCCCCAGATATGGCTGCCAAACCACCTGCAAAAGAGAAGTAATCAGTCATTTCAACCAAATAATTTCAAATAGGGGGAATTAAGGGTACTTACATCCAGATAAGGGTAGCTGTCGATTGCCTCCTGGAGGCGCTCCAGCTGGTCGGCCAGGTGGCGAGTGTCTCGGCGAGAGTCCCAACGGCGTGCAATGGGCACGAGGCTCGGCCGTGTGAGCTCCCCTCTCCTCAGGGTTGGGAGGTGTAGATAGGCCCAAACCTGCAAGATAAAAAATTAGTTGGCAGTTTAAGCAAAATTGAAGTTTGAATCTAAGAGAGTTAGAAGAGAAGGTGTACCTGAAGAAAGGGGTAGAAGCCGCTCGTAGACGTCTGCCGCTCGGAGGCGCTCAAACCATCAAACTGGTGCGCTAAGAAGGCTGCCCCCCAAGCATACCCCCCTACCTCACCTAAATCCGCCAGCAAGGGCAGGAAGCGGCAGTGCATTGCGTCGCCCCTCGTGGCAAACAAAAGTCTACCAAGAAAGAGGACGAGGAAGCGGCGCAAGTCCAAGTCCGCCTGCGGCCTAGGCTCACTCGCTAACTCCCTCCTACTGACTCTAGCCAGCCTCTCCAAATACTCATCCTCAGTCTCCCCTGCGTTCTTCCCTGCCTCAAATAGACCTAGACTCTCCTGCAAGGCTACTCTGGGCACTAGGGAAGACCTACGCTCCAAGGGAAGGTCTAAGAGTCGCTCGGCTAAGTCATGGTAGCAAGGGTAGGTATACCCGCTCACCGCTCTCCCATGCACCCTGAGCCCTGTGATCCGGCTCACATCCTCTAGGCTGGGGATCATATGCCCCCAAGGGAATGCGAAGGCACTCGCCTCCGTGTCCCACCTGCTACGCAGGGCCTGGGTGAGGGCCGGGTCCACCCTCATCCTCTCAATCCTAAAAATCTGCCCGAACCCCATCTCATCTACTCTCTCTCGCTGAAAAGGGGGAAGGGCCAGGAAGGCAGCCAGCACCAGTGTTCATGACACTCGAGCCCTCATTTCACCCTGCAAAGATTCATTCAAGTTCAATTTCAGGTTTTATTTGTGTGTTCGGTCAGAGTCGCGACAGCTCTTACAGCCGCGACCTTGTCGCGACGGTGCGGGCCGCCGCGACCTTATCGCGTCGCCTTCATAGGTCGCGATAAGGTCGCGACTGCCCTAGATGTCGCGACACTGTCGCGACGCCCCGCCCCGCCGCGACACCATGTCGCGACGGGTCGTCCTGACGCGTTTTCAGATTTAAATCGGCCGGAGCCCTCTTTGTTTGATCCTTGTTTTCATGGGCCTCTCGCCCTACATTCGCCCTCCAGGGGCTCCGTGGATCTCTCTACTCTACCATTCAAGGTTTAGGGTCGATGATACTTACCGACTTCATCGCTTTGGCCCGTTTCTTCCTCTCCTCTTCCACGCTCATGGTTGGAGCCGTTTCCTCCTCTTCCTCTCCCATGACGGCCTCGGGCACCTCCTCCTCGACCGAGGGCCTCTCCACCCGTCGTCGTGAGTACTGTCGCTCCGCGTGGCGCTTCCCCCGCGATGAGCCCTCGCCAGTCTCTTTTCCACCGTCCATCGCAGTGTAGGTCGCTTAGATTGTATTTCGGGCTAGCAAGGAGGTCGGAATGCAGGGGAGTTTGGGGAAGGATTCAAGGGTTTGAAGGTTCAAGGTTTTTGAAAACCGGAAAAGAAGAAGGAAAGGGGGGCCGTTTGTTTTTGAATCGATCGGTTCGTGACGCGATGCAGCGCGCCGTCGCGTCAAGAAGGGACGTCGCGACATAGTCGCGATGCACCGCTAGGCCGCAACATAAAGGCGACACTCCTGACCGTCGCGTCATCAACAGAGCGCTTGCATTGCACAGAAAATCCGTTCTTATTCATTCATATTCAAAGTCTTTACACTCCCTAATCCATTCTAAAACAACCTAGCAATGCTTTTAAGTACATTCCTAATTACCATCTGGCCTACAAATCAAATCAATTATTCCCTCCCGCTGGCTGAAGCTTCTTTAAACCGTCAATGTACTCTTTAACTGTTTCATCATCTTCCTCCATCTCTGCTAGGATCACGCTCATAGCACATCCCTCCCAATGGACGATGGCGCTGCGCATGTCACGCTCATCCTGCGCGTCGCCCCTCTTCCTCTCTTGGATAGGCGGAAAGTGTGAGAGGATTGGAACCACTGTCCGGGCCGCACCACACTGGAGGTAACAATGGTCCGGGTTGTAAGAAACGAGTGCCCCATTGCCTAGCAGCCTCAAGGTGAGTCCGGTACGTTGAGGAAGGTGAATTGTCCGGCTGTGCATAAATCGTGGGCGCATGTCAAAGTCCGCCACAGTCAGACTTCGGAGGTATTGGCGCCATGAATGTATGCCCTTCACTTGAGCCGTTTTGCACCATGCCTGAGGACTCATGTGGAGCCGTCCGCCCACATACACCAGTGGGTGATTCAGCATCGTCTTACATTCCATGGTCAGGTCCTCCACCGCCCGGAATTGGATATGCATCCCCATCCATAGTTCAAGGGCGACAACCGATCCGTAGAAGGGACCCCCGAGTGCTGCAGAGGTCAGGCCAGCATATAGAAAACCCAGGACGGATTACCCAATTTTCATACCTTCGGAGATGGAGTCAATGATGCTAAGATTGCCAAAGGAGATGGCACCGTCGGCTTCCGGGAAAAGTATGACGCCGCAAATACATATGGCGGCTGCCTTGGCAATGGCGGTGTAGTTCGTGGTCTTCCGCTTACACTGGGAAGTAATCCATTGAGCGATTGGGAGGAGGTGAACATGCATATCACTGGTCATGGAGTAGAGATCATTCTTCTTTGTGGTGATGTACGCCAGAATGCTCCAGGAGTTGATCTGCTCTACGGTGTAGGAGAGGGCCGACTCTTCGCCCCTTTGATAGCGTGGGAGGCCGAGCATGATTTCCAACTCTTCCAGGAGGATCGTCGCCTCGAATTCAGGGAATATGAACGAGTTGGTCTGTGGATGCCATAGCTCCACCATGGCTATAACGCTCTCCCACACATGCACCAACTTGTTGCAGTTTTTGGCTAGTACAAGGATGGGGGATAGCCCCCACTCCTTCAAGTGGCTAATAGACGCGGGCGGCAGTAATTCGAGCATGGGTACCAGCCATGGCATCTTTGAGAATCGCCGTTGGCCAGGGAGGATCTGAGAAAAAAAAGAGCATGAAGAACGGGAGGAAAAGAGGAGAAAAGAGAAGAACAAGATGGAGCAAAACAGAACAAAACAGAGCAAAACAGAGCAGAAAAAAGCAGAGCAATGCAGAAAGTGCAGAATCTCAAGAAGAAAAGGCCACTTACTTGAAGATCCGGGCGGGCGTAGATGTGCCCCGGGATGGCGAAGAGTTGCTTCAGATCGGCATGCGTCTCCCTAGCAGCTTTTGGGCCGGAGTAAGCAGGGATATCTTCTGCAAACGCCGAGTAATTCCTCTTCATGGTTACCAGAGAAGAAAAGAGCTTGAGTTTGGGGAGCAGAGGATGCCTGGGGTTTAGCTGCGGGATTAACCTCCCTAACCCTCTATTTATAGAGTCCTAAGAGTTAGAAACCCACTCTAATCCCGAAACTAGGAGTTAGGATAAGTCTAGGAAAGGTTTAGGAGTCCTAGTGCTAGTCTAGATGTCATAGGATAAGTCTAAGTCCTATTTTTCTGCGTTTTTAGGACTCTGTCCGAGTCGCGACGCCACGATCAGACGTGACTATGTCGCGACAGGGCGCTGCGACGCGACAAGGTCACGGTCGATGGGTGCGTCGCGTTTATACTCAAATGTTTATTTCTCCTGCTTGTGCTTTGTATGTGTGTTTCTTTGACTATGTTCATTAAATTCATCTGTCATCTTGTGATTATTATGTTTATTTTCTCATGGATGATTAAAAAAAAGGGTCAGGAAATGTCGTCACAGGTAAGTTAGGTATCGTATCACTACCCCTACTCCTACACCTATATGATATTCTACTTATTATATCTCTTCAAGGACCAGCTGGTTCTCAATGTGCTCTGGGATTTGAGATCCCCTTTACCAAAAACTATGATAATCTAGGTGCACGTTGTTAACCATTGGATAGGCCGTTGAGCTAGTTAAGATCGGGGACGATGGGTTCAGGCCTGCACCGCGGTTGTAGGTAGTCTCTTGACCCTTTCTTATCCAGCTTAACAATATTATCCTTGATATATTTTTTATTTTTTTCTTTTCTTTGCATTTGTTTTGACGATTTCTTTTATTTTTGCCCAACATGCATCATGTAGAACTTTGAGCTTTCCTGACTCATTCCTGACCAATGATGAGCTCTTGTTGAGTGCCCAATCATCCTTCATGTTTTAATGCAAGAAAACCAATTCCACTCTGAATTGGAAGGTTTGCCTCCGAGCAAGTTGTTCCCGTCAGTTTGACAAGAATTTCCTTGTCTGGATTCCTTATCCAATTACTCATCCTTTTCCTTTGATCCGTTTTGGTTGCGAACCGCTCCCAGGACAGAGTCATGAGTTACCTGCCTGGCACGCACATGTCCTTCCGAAACGAAACCTGTAGGCCAATCGGCTAGGGTACCTCTCAATCGAGAGGTTGATCGTCCCCTTCTTTCTTCTTCTCGTCCGGACTTGTGCTCTTCTTTGCATTCTACTCGAGCAACCAACTCGGGGCTTTCACAAGGATTCCAATTGCCTGTTAGTTAACATCGGGTGTCTCTTTACCTTGGCTTCCACTTTTCAGTCCGCTCCGCGTCATCTCCGTTCCACCATCACTTCATGACATCTCCACGCCACTTCCGCTTCGCTCCCCTGCAAAGTAGAAGCCAAGGAGGGGCAATCTGTAGACACCCGATTATGACTAATGGGTCGAACCGCATTTCTTGCTATCTTAGTGGGCCCCTAATTGGTCACTCACCTTGGGCCCATCATTTGCCTTGATTTGAGCCCATTAATCCATTAAAAATGCCTTGAAATCCTGAAATCTATCATTTGAAAGAGTCCTTAGAGGATTTGACTCCTATTTTAGCATGTGGTTAGCGAGAATAATCCAAGATAATTCGGGTTCCTTGTCGCGACGCATCGTGGCGCCGCGACTATAGTCGCGACGGGTTAGGCCGCCGCGACAGCCCATGCATTATCCATGCACGTGGGCAGTACTGTCACGTCCCCCCGCACCGTCGCGTCTCTAGTCGCGACCCCACGATCTGACACGACAAGGACCGAGATCTCTGGACTCCGTAACCACATCCTATTTATCCTCCCATAAACTTTGACTTGGTCTAAGAGGGTTATCCCGGCCCCTTGAGCGGATCCTTGGCCCTAGGGACTCTCCTAAGCTCCCCTAAGGACTCTACATCCGATTTTGATAGAGCTTTATCCCCCATTTTTAATTTCCACATCTTTTTTAGGAGATAATACCCAATTTTCTCACTCCAAGCTCTATATAAGCAAGGCCCCTCCTCATGGACTAAGAGAGCCTCATGATCACCCCGAAGGGCTGCCAAAATTTCCTCTGAACAAGCCTTAGCCACGCAGCCACTCATTCCACTCATTTCCCTTCATATTCCACTCCTCACAATTCACTCATTTCACCTTCAATGGAGCAAGGAACGTGAAGAGGGCAACTTCAGCAATCTCCTGGACCTTTCGCACATCATCAGAGCTGCATCCACACCAGGAAGTCGCCCTAATGGGGCTCATCATCTCCCCTCTCCCTCTTTCTTGTTTCTACATGCATTTTTATGTTGTTTTTAAATAGAGCACATCTATCATCCACCCACGTTTTCCCACACCCACAGGGGTTTAAAACCACCCCAGGTGCGTTCCCACCATGATCCCCCATCTCATTTCATCTTTTAGAATAGATGCCACACTTTACATGTTCTAATAAGGTCTTTTCTTTTGATTGGCAGGCAAGCAAACAAGGTCTACGAGAAGCTCTGGTACTCTGGCCGGCTGGAGGACTAGAAGAAGGTCACAACACGAATTCTCCCGCATTCAGAGAACGCGACGGCCTCGGGTGACGCGACATGGACGCGTCGGCCTCCACTGACGCGATAACAGAGACGTGGCGGCCATGGCGACCGTGACACCAGGTCAGTCTTCCTGTTCTCTTCCTTTTTCCTAGTTTAAGTTAGCCATTGTCTTTCTGCATCATAAGGCAACTTATCTAGGTGGCGATCACTTTTCCTATTTTCCACGCCATCATATTTGGCATCCATGTCCGTGTCGAGGGGAAGCACAATCCCTGTGATTACAATGACTAATTGAACATGTTATACATTTTATACATATCACAATAATGCTTAAACAACATGGTTTTGATGTTTAATATCTCACATTTTAATGATAATATCTTGTATTAATGGTTTACAATTTATATTTTCAGGTTTACACAAATTTGTCACAGTGGTGTCGATACAGTCCACCTGTGTGTCGACACTAGTTCATTGTCCCAGAAGCCTGTTCTGAAGCAGTAGCCAGTGGTGTCGACACAGTGTGCCTGTGTGTCGACACAGTCTGCCAGTGGTGTCGACACAGTCCACCTGTGTGTCGACACTAGTTCACTATCCCAGAAGCCTATTCTGCAGCAGTTGTTTGTGGTGTCGACACAGTTCCGTGTGGTGTCGACACACTTCGACTGAAACTCAAAAACATGAATTTGTCTGGACACGTGGCTGCTTGGGAATCAAGGGATTTGACCTAGATTTCCATGCCCATGGACCCCAAGGCACCTTATGGACCTATGGGGCTATAAATACCCATGCTCCTTATACCCCAAAGGCAAGCCAGCCCATACAACTCCCAGAAAAGCTTTTTGGCGGAAAAAAGGGATATCTCCAATTCTTGCTCATCTCTAGAAGTTGTGATCCATCTTTTCAAGAGAAAGTACAAGGGAGTGAAGGCCAATCTCTGGAGAGGGCTTTGAAGTTCAGAGCAAGGGAGTAGATTCAGCAGAAGCACAGCAATTGAAGAGGAATTTCTGGCGATTCAGAAGCTATTGAAGCAGAGCATCACCAATTGACTGGGAGCATCTTCAAGCCTCTTCAATTCAACCTTCTGCAAGAAATCTTCATCGAAGAACACTCATTCTACATCCATTTCTCTCACTTCTGAGTTTGTTCTTCCTTATTTCGTCTATGAGATTTATGCATGAAGTTCTACATAAATTTTTGTGTACGAATCTGTCTTGAATCAGATCATTACTAGAGGATCTGATTCGTGTTATCTTTGATCTAGCTTTTGTATTGTGAGCAGTCGAGCTCTGGTTTGTGAGTCGTCATACTCACTGTGTGGTTTGAGCCGTCGTGCTCAATTTGTAGTCGTCGTGCTCCGGTTGTTGATTGAGCCGTCGTGCTTAGTTTGTGAGTCGTTGAACTCAAGGTTGTGTGTTGAGCCATCGTGCTCAAGGGTGTTTGGAGTCGTCGTGCTCCGGTGTGAGTTGTACTCTTTTGAGTAGTGGAGCCTCACTATGTGAGGGGTGGATGTAGGAATCACTGGTGAGATTTCCGAACCACCTAAAAATCCTTTGTGCAATGGTTTGATCTGCTTGTCTGCGCTAGATGCTTGCATAGGATTTTGCTTTCACACTAAGTGTTTAATTGCTTCACACATAATCTACACACACAATTCAGATCAGTAAACTGTTTGTCTGAATTGATCTCTGATTCGAAGTAATTTTGAATTGCTTAAGCTTTCGCATTAATTGGTGTTAGATCTATTCAACGCCCCCTTCTAGATCTGATACATCCACCTATTCGATCCTATAATTGGGATCAGAGATAGGTTAATATCTGTTTCTGATCTCATTTGATTGCCTCTGTTTGATCTCTGTGTTGCTTGCTTGCTCTTTCATTATCTCTTATTGTGATTGATGGATTCTCGAGGATTTGTAGCTGAGGGCCATTCCATTAATAGACCACCATTCTTTAATGGGTCTGATTACTCTTATTGGAAAAATCGCATGCAAGTTTTTCTTAGGGCTCAAAACTATGAAATCTGGAGGATAGTTGAAGTGGGTCCTTATGAAAATCAGGGAGATTAGGAGAATTGGACTAGAGAGCAGATTAGGAAAGCTACTCTTAATTACAGTGCCATGAATATGCTTCAGTGTGCTGTCCACCCTAAAAAATATTCAAGAATATCCATGTGTAAATCTGCTAAAGAAATGTGGGAAAAACTTTAATTAATGTATGAAGGAACATCTCAAGTTAGGAAAACCAAAGCAAACATACCTGTTTCTGAATATGAATTATTTATGATCAAATTTGATGAATCAATTTCTGAAATGTTTGCTAGGTTTATAATAATTGTCAATGGACTGAAGGCACTAGATAAGGAATACACTGATGCTAATCTGGTAAGAAAAATTTTGCATTCTCTATCATCTATTTGGCATACAAAGGCTGCAGTGATTGAAGATTCTAAGGATTTATCCAAAATTTTTTGGATGAACTCATAGGATCTTTAATGACTTATGAAATAAATCTAAAAAGAAGTGAAGAACATATGCTTAAAGCTAAACCAGTAGCACTTAAGGCTTCATCAAGCAACAAAGAGAAAAATCAAGAAAATTCAAGTTCTGGTGAGTCTGAGTCCAATGAGGATGAACTTGCCCTCATGACTAGGCAATTCAGAAAATTTTTAAAATCAAAAGAGGAAAATTCAATGGAAAGAAAAAATATTCCTCTGGTAAAAGGAATGCTTCTTCTTCAAATTTTAATGCTGGTAGAAATCAAAAAACGGATGAAGGTATTATTTGCTACAGGTGCAACAAGGCAGGACACATGAAGGGTGAGTGTCTTGAGATCAAAAAGGACAAATACAAGAAGAACAACAAATTGAAGAAGCCAAAAGCCATGATAGAAACTTGGTCGGATGAAGACCAAAGTGAAGATGAAGAAGAGAACTCCTCATATTCTGTAAATGAGGATTTATGCTTTATGGCAAACAGCAGTGATGGAAAGGTAAGTCCTTCTTTTGAACAATATACTGTTGAAGATTGGCAAGATGCATATGCTGAGTTGATTGAAAAATATTCTGAAATAAGAAAAGAAAACAAATATCAGAAAAAAAAAATTGAAAATGTCATGCATGATACTTCCTTAAATAGAAGAATATCTGATCTTGAAAATGAAATAACTGATCTCAATGAAGAAAAGGAAGATCTATTGAATGACATTGATGAATTTAAAATTGCATCTCAAAAGGCCAACAATGATTTTGAAAAACTTTCTGAAAGAATAGACTTGCAACAAAAAGAAAAGCAACAAGTCATTGATGATGTTTAGAAAGTCAAGAAGTTGTTGGATGGAAAGGAACAAGTGATAAAAAATTTCACAAATGGAAAGGAAAACCTTGATGCATTGTTAGGACTAAAAATGAATGCTATAAAACATGGACAAGGATTCACCACAGAAAAATCTTTGAAGAATAAATCTGGTGAAAAGAAAGAAAAACCTTTAAAAATTCCTTTGATAAAATTTGTCAAAAGCACTAGTCCAAAAAATAAAAATAAACAAGTGTCAAAGAAAACATTTGAAATACCCAAGAATCAGAACAAAAAGAATGTTTCTAACCAAAAGAAACAAAACAAGTCGACACACATTGCTGATAGGTCGACACCAGTCAACCACAAGTTGAAAACTGTGGCCGCTGAGTCGACACCAGTCCAACACAGGTCGACCTGTCCAATTCTGAAAAACAACAACCAGTTGAACATAAATTCAAATAAAAATCTAAATAATTGTAAAAACACAAAAATAAACATTCATGATGGTTATTGGAGATCCAGGACATCATGTCAATCTAATTGGATCAATTCTTGGAATCAATGGTATAATAATCCTTATTGGTACCATTCACAATCGTTTTATCCAATGGTTCCAAGATATCAACAGAATTCTTGGTTTGGATTTTCGTACATGAATAATCATGCCAAAATGCATAATTTCCATGTTTATGAAAGGAAAAACACTGGTGTTTTCATTCCAAATCAGAATGTTAAAATGCCAAAAAGGGAAATCATTTCTGAAACAAAACAAAAGCCAAAAATAGCTCAAATTTGGATCAGAAAAGACTTATTGTTTTTGCTCAATCAAACTGATGATCCCAACAATGTTTGGTTACCAAAATCTTTTCTTCTCTGATCTGATTTATGCAAGAAAGTCGTGCACCCAACTCCAATGTGTGGTTCCTTGACAGTGGGTGTTCACGATACATGACTGGAGACAGAACAAAGTTTTCATTTCTGATTGAAAAGGAAGGAGGATCTGTTACTTTTGGAGGTAAAAATAAAGAGAAAATCATTGGATTTGGAAAGGTTGGTAAATCCTCCTCAAACTCAATTGAAAATGTTTTGTTAGTTGATGGTTTGGATTATAATCTTTTGAGCATTAGTCAATTGTGTGACAAAGGTCACAAGGTTGTTTTTGAATCTGCTTTTTATAAAATAATTGATTCTTCAACTGAAAAAATAAAATTCTTTGGCAAAAGAAAAAACAATGTCTACATGATCAATCTTGATAAAAACTTTTCTGAAAACATTTGTTTGGTGGCAAATAAAAATGAAATTGTATGGATATGGCACAAAAGACATGGTCATGCAAGTTTCAACACAATAAACAAACTCTTAAGGCTAAATCTGGTTAAAGGACTTCTTGAATCTCTTCCCAATGTAGAGAATCAACTTTGTGGGATATGTGCTCAAGGAAAACAAACCAGAAAATCTTTTAAAATTTTCAATGATGTACCAACTTCTAAGCCACTAGAATTACTTCATATGGACCTTTTTGGGCCAACAAGAATTCTTAGTCATAGTGGTAAAAGATATGGATTTGTCATCATTGATGATTTTACTAGATACACTTGGGTCATCTTTCTATCTCACAAAAGTGATGCTTGTTTAGAATTCAGGAATTTCTGCACCATTGCCTTAATGGGTTTTTCACATAAAATCAAATCCATTTTGACTGATCATGGGGGAGAATTTGAGAACAAAGCTTTTTCTGATTTATGTGTTGAACTGAATATTTTTCACAGATTCTCTTCTCTAAGAACTCCAGAACAAAATGGAGTTGTGGAAAGGAAGAATAGAACTCTGGTGAAAATGGCTAGATCTATGCTCTTAGAAAGTAAATTGCCCAAATCCTTCTGGGCTGAAGCTGTGAACACAGCAAATCACATCTTGAACAGAGCATTGGTCAGACCAAAAATCAGAAAAACCCCCTATGAACTTTTAAAAAACAAAAAAACCAACTCTGTCTTATTTTAAAATCTTTGGTTGCAAGTGTTTTGTACATAACAACAATAAAAAAAATCTTGATAAAATTGATGCGAAAAGTTTTGAAGCCATTTTTCTTTATTATTCAGAAATTTCTAGAGCTTTTAGAGTTTACATTCTCATGAATAAAACTGTGGAAGAATCCCCACATGTAGTTTTTGATGAAAACTCATATCAAACTGATGACTCTACATCTTGCAGGGTTCCTCAAAATAATGAAGAGGATGACTTCGTTGTCAAATCTTCACCAACTATTAAGAGGATGAAGATCCATTTGAAAATCTAGACAATCAATCACCTACCACAAGTGGTTCAGGTAGTTATTGTTCCAGAACTGAATGCATCCCAAGAGGTACATCAAACCAGTGAAGGGATTTTCATAAGTCAAACAAAGTATGTGAAAGAACTTCTGAAAAGGTTTGACTTTCAGCACCTCAAGCATTCAAGCACACCAATGGCAATAAATGTAAGGTTAGAGGAAGATTCACTTGGTAAGTCAGTAGATCCAAAGACCTACAAAGGTATGATTGGTTCTCTACTTTACCTCACAACCTCTAGACAAGACATACAATTTAGTGTGTGCATGTGTGCTCGATTTCAAGCCAATCCTACAGAAAGTCACATGTTAGCTGTCAAAAGAATTTTCAAATATCTTGTTGGAACACGTAAACTTGGTATATGGTATCCTGCTGGTTGCAAGTTAGATTTAATTGCTTATTGTGATGCTGATTATGCTGGTTGTAAGCTTGATAGAAAAAGTACTAGTGGCTTGTGTTTATATCTAGGTGGTTGCCTAATTTCTTGGGCTTCCAAAAAGCAACATTCAGTAGCTCTATCCACTGCAGAGGCTGAATATGTTGCAGCTGGTTGTTGTGGCACTCAAGTTCTTTGGGTGAAACATCAGCTCCTAGACTATAATCACAAATTGGAGTGTATTCCTATTTTGAGTGATAACACTAGTGCTATTAATTTGTCTAAAAATCTAATTCAGCATTCACGAACAAAGCATATTGAAATAAGACATCATTTTCTAAGGGATGAGGTCGCTAAGAAATCTTTTGAACTTCACTTCCTTGAAACTGAAAAATAAATTACATATATTTTCACTAAGCCTCTTCCAGAAAACAAATTCTCATCTTTAAGAAGAGAGCTTGGTTTGTGCAAATTTCCACATTCTTGATATCTTCTATCTCTTTTTGCAAATAAAAGTCTTCCTATTCTTGCAAATAAATTCCTCACTCTCACATTGCATTGGCATTCTTGGTATATCAAATGGTGATTTGAAGAAAGACAAGTCAGGCTTGTCTGGACACTTTCACTATGCGTGAGTATATGTCTCCGCCAAGTATCAAGAGTCTTGTATGCAATTGTTAAGGGGGAGTCTCTGTCTTTCAATAAAATATTCTTGTTCATTCTATTTTCACTTCATTCCATTCCTATTTCTTCAATAATCCTCATGTTCACCTTGTGAGGGGGAGATACATGAAAAGGGGAGTCATTGTCACATTCCTTGACCTTACTTGTCTATCATGAACCCCAAACTAATCAGAATTTTTTGAGTCATTGTGATATTTTCTTATGAGAGAATTAAGATATTGAAACTAAACTCATTGTGCATTTAGTTTAATTTCAAAGATTCATTATCATTTCAAGGTTAAGCAATCTTAATACTGAATGTCTTTAAAATGACTTGCAAAACACTTGTAGGCACATGAGTGGCTTTATTATTTAACATGTGCATGTTTAAGCTTCATTTTTACCACATGTTAAGAATAAATTTTCTAAATTCGTAGTCATGACTTTTCTGGTCAAAGTAAACATATTTCTGCAAAACATCAAAAGAAAATGATCAACAATCTGGAAAGATAAAAACAGAGCAATGCAAATTCTTGAACCACTGAGTAACCGGGTCATTTCACCTAAAAAGTGATTTGTTTCTCGTTAGAAAGTGGAAATCAAAATTTTCAACTCTGTATAAGATAATGAAAGTTAAACCACTGAGTAATCAGGAGGTCTTGCATCTGATCAATGTGATCTCTTGCACTAAAAAGTGAGATTTAACTAATTTATTCTTGTATTCTTTCCCAGCTAAAATTGAAAGAAAATAAAAAAGACAGGATAGAAAAGCTTAAGACCTTAATAAAGTTCATGTTTACTATGTTTAGACCTATTATTCTACATTGTGTTACAATTAAAGCTCCTAACATCCTTGTTAAATACTTCTGCTCACTCATATAGGTCACTTTACTTCACATTTGCATCATTGTTTTAACTACATTCAGATCATTATATTTTGCTATACTTTGTGTTGAGTGTGTCTTTGTGATTGAACTTTATTGCACAATACAAAAAACACAATAATTTCTCTCATATGTAAATATCACTTTGCCTCACTTATTTTGATTTTTCCTAAACTTTAATTTTCACAACGGGAATTCTTGATCTCCTACCATTCTTTGCTTCTCTCTCTTATCTATCTTTTTAATGATGTCAAAAAGGGGGAGAAAGTTCCTTAAAAAGGGGAGAAAGTTGTTCAAAGGGTGAATATGGTCAAGGGGAGTCATTGCAGTCAAGGGAGTCAGGCTATTGGGAGATTGTACATAAATTTTGTCATCATCAAAAAGGGGGAGAATGTTGGGTTGAGTGTGTTTTGAAATTTTCTAAAGTTGTATTTTAATGATGACCAATGAACATCACTCATAATTTGATTTTGATGATGACATTTTGTACATTTTGTACATATTAAAATGATGACTAATTGAACATGTTATACATTTTATACATATCACAATAATGCTTAAACATCATGTTTTTGATGTTTAATATCTCACATTTTAATGATAATATCTTGTATTAATGGTTTCCAATTTATATTTTCAGGTTTACACAAATTTGTCACAGTGGTGTCGACACAGCCCACCTGTGTGTCGACACTAGTTCACTGTCCCAGAAGCCTGTTCTGAAGAAGTAGCCAGTGGTGTCGACATAGTCTGCCAGTGGTGTCGACACAGTCTGCCTATGTGTCGACACAATCTGCCAGTGGTGTCGACACAGTCCACCTGTGTGTCGACACTAGTTCACTGTCCTAGAAGCATGTTCTGCTGCAGTTGCCTGTGGTGTCGACACAGTGCCCTGTGGTGTCGACACACTTCGATTGAAACTCAAAAACGTGAATTTGTCTGAACATGTGGCTGCTTGGAAATCAAGGGATTTGACCTAGATTTCCGTGCCCATACACCCCAAGGCACCTTATGGACCTATGGGGCTATAAATACCCATGTTCCTTGTACCCCAAAGGCAAGCCAGCCCATACAACTCCCAGAAAAGCATTTTGGCGGAAAAAAGGGATCTCTCCAGTTCTTGCTCATCTCCAGAAGCTGTGATCCATCTTTTCAAAAGAAAGTACAAGGGAGTGAAGGCCAATCTCTGGAGAGGGCTTTGAAGTTCAGAGCAAGGGAGCAGATTCAGCAGAAGCACAGCAATTGAAGAGGAATTTCTGGCGATTCAGAAGCTATTGAAGCAGAGCATCGCCAATTGACTGGGAGCATCTTCAAGCCTCTTCAATTCAACCTTCTGCAAGAAATCTTCATCGAAGAACACTCATTCTACATCCATTTCTCTCACTTCTGAGTTTGTTCTTTCTTATTTCATCTATGAGATTTGTGCATGAAGTTCTGCACAAATTTCTGTGTACGAATCTGTCTTGAATCAGATCATTGCTAGAGGATCTGATTTCTGTTGTCTGTGTGAGGGGTGGTGTAGGAATCACTAGTGTGATTTCCGAACCACCTAAAAATCCTTTGTGCAATGGTTTGATCTGCTTGTCTGCGCTAGATGGTTGCATAGGATTTCGCTTTCACACTAAGTGTTTAATTGCTTCACACATAATCTACACACACCCACACAATAGATCAGTAAACTATTTGTCTGAATTGATCTCTGATTCGAAGTAATTTTGAATTGCTTAAGCTTCCGCATTAATTGGTGTTAGAACTATTCAACCCCCCCTTCTAGATCTGATCCATCCACCTATTCGATCCTACAATTAGATCTTTTGCTTTTGTTCCTACTGTTCCACATCCTAACACCTTGCCTTTTCCATTATCTCCATAGGTGACTTGACCAATCTCATCTCTAAAAGTTGTAAATAATTTTCTGACACCTGTCATATGCCTTGAGCCCCCACTATCCAAATACCATTTGGATGCTCTCAGGTGACCCTGCAAATAAATTTAAGTTGTAACTTTTAGTACCCAAATTTTCTTGGGTCTTTGATGGTTAGTCATAGGAATCCAACGCTGGTGTCTAGATGTGCATGTGTTGATAATATGTCCTAGCTGGTTACAGTGACTACAACATAGATCAAAAGTATTCTTTACATGTGTAGTGTTTCTAGAGTTCAATTTTTGTTTATAAACATACTGATTTACCTTTCTAGGATTTTTTATTTTATTTTCCTTTACAAATTTTGGAGTTGGATATTTTTCAGGATAGATAATATCTTCTTCATTGGTTGGGGGTGTATATCCTACTCCATATTTCTTTTTACCAGAGCTAGCACCTTTTAGTCTTACAAATAGAGATGTTTTATAGTTAGAAATTTTCTCTATGGTAGCTCTTAAATAGTTATTTTCTTCTCTTAACTTTTCTTCATCTTTTAGTTCTTTTAGGTTTGATTCTATTTCCATTATTTTACTATTTTTAATTTTTAAGTCTTCACACAGTAGATCATTTGCTCTTTCAGTTTCATTAAGGTTTTGCCCTAATCTTCTACTTCATTTTTCAGGAAAGTTTTAGATTTTTCTTGTGTAAGCAAATTTAATTTAACTATTTTCATTTGTTTAACCATTGTTTTATATTTTTCATATAATTCATCGAAGGCATCTTCAAGACTGTCAAAATCTGATTCAGAACATGATGTAAAAGAGGTTGCAGAATTTACTTGATCCAGTCCTGCCATGAGGGGTAGATTTGCTTTTTCTTCTTCTTCAGATTCCGAGCTTGAAGAGTCTGAACTTGTACCTTCTTCATTATCCGATGTTGCTGCCATTGCTTTTTTTCTTGTATCTTCTGAATTTCTTTTCCTTGCCTTTGTTCTTCTCAGATCATTCTACTTGATCCTTCTTCTTTAGCTTAGGACATTCAAATTTGTAATGTCCTGGTTGATTGCACTCGTAGCAGGTTGGTTCCTTCTTCTTGTCCTTCTTGAAGAATCTCTTTAAACCAAAATTCTTCTTCTTAGCAAGGATCCTTTGCAGTTTCCTTGACAGCATGGCTTCATCATCACTATCATCTGATTTCTCCTTTGAGTCTTCAGAGGAAGAAGAATCTGCAACTTTCAAAGCATTTGGCATTTTCTTTTTCGATGAACTTTCAAAAAACCTCTCCATGTTGATTTTGTGAGCCATTAAGGAGCCAATTAATTTGTCAATAGAAAGTTGAGTTAGATCATGTGCTTCCTCAATGGCAGTAATGTGACGACCCTCCTTATACCGGTACGATTATACCAATCCACGTCGATATAAAGGGCGTCATTACAGTGGGACATTTACCCAACACTAATAATAGATTGAGATGTACATAAATATCAAAAGAGTACAGTGGAAATAAATAAATATTCTCATTCCATCATCATCACATAATCCACAGTCTATATAGCAATAAAAGAAATAAAAAAGTCCACCTTATTACATGTCCAAAAGAAATACATTGTCCATATGAAATATACAATCGCATTGTTTACATACTAATGAAAGAAAAGCAAGTGTGTAGCAAGTTCACAAGTAGAGCTACTCCTCGCTCTCGGAGTCGCTCCTAGCTATGTCCTCCTCATGAATGGGGACACTTGTCTCACCTGTACGCCAAAGCAAGTATGAGTCTTTTAAAAAGACCCAGCAAGCAATCCAAAGATACACCCTTACACATATCACATACACTTGCTATCTTTTAAGAATGAGGAAGAATACATAGTACATGCTTATAACAATTTACAATAACCATCAACAGCCTACACATGCTTTCTACACATAACATGTATCATGATTCATAGCTCAAACTTTATTCATATCATTGCACAATTCTACAAATTTAGAACAAGGAAATATGTAAAAGGTAAATAACACACCTAGCATGATATCTAATCATTTTCACATGCATTCACATCACTTAATCACATGTTTAGCTTGCTATTTTAATATAATTAAATCACATTTACACACGCTCACATCTTTTCACATGCTAACACATTCACATTACACTATCACATGTTCATATTTCACATTTGCACAATTCGCATATTCACACTTTTACACTTAATTGCCGTGACACATAGTCCAAACCACCATAAGATGGACACACATCACATACACATACCCGTCACCTAGGCAACACAGTGATGAATCTTGGTTAACTGCGCAGAACCGGGAGAAGCCCTCTCCACCCTAACCAGTGGTACTTGTCCACCTCCAGGATTTCATCCTAATGCCCATAGGATATCACAACACATTGAGTCTTCCCATAGGGACTTTACTATAGTACGGCTCCACAGCCCTCTGTGGTAGCAGTGTCAATATCGACACAATTACACATTATCACTTTATCACATTCACTTACATCATTCACATGCATTATTTAACACATTTACACACACTTTTAAATAATTACACATGTTTCAGTTTACAGAACATGATGTTACTATTCACAGAGATAATTAGCTCATAACAAAGTCCTAATCATGCTGCTAATCACTGAATTCCACATGATTAAACTTAAGCATGCTCATCATGGTCCATTGCTCTTTTTAAATCAATGACAGTACCTACTGTTGTTAAATCAGCATGAAATTTTTATCACAAGTTTCACACAAGTTATATATCACAAACCTAAATATTTAGATTTTTTAGAACAGTACAACAATTTTTAATAATCAAAATAGATTTCATGCAGATTTATCAAAATTTTATTTAAGTGTGATTCACAGCAACACAGTCGGTTCTAACAGTTTTGAAATCTCAAAGCAGTCGTCATTAGAACATGGAAAATTTCTGAAACCCTACTATATAACGGATCTATTTATTCAGATTTTTTCATGGTCAGATCATGCTCATTGTCCAATTACAGAAATTTTAATAAATAAAACTTTGTACAGAAATTCGACATATCCTCATGACATGACCTACTCACTGTACTTGACCAGACATAAATTAATAGCTTGCACAGACAACCATAAGTCCGGAAATTATAGTGCATAGATCAAATCCACATTCCTGTAAACCTAAAGAACTTGGCGGCAAAGGGGTTGCCGCCAACCGGGGTTAACGGCACACGATGTTGCCGCCAACTCAAGATCTTGATGGCAGCAAGCTTGCCGTCAAGTTCCTGTCTGCAGAAAGTGTAGACAGACCGCACATAACTTGACGAATTAGGGGTTGCAGGACACGAGGAAAAATTCACAAAAATCCTAGGACTTGAAGGACATGTGCAGGGATGAAATCCCTCGATTACTTGCCTGTGAAAAATTGTATAATGGTTTAATTTAGTCACTGAAGCTCTCCTCGGCCAAGCCAAGAAGAGGCACAAATCTCCTCCCAGATTCGGTCTTTCTGTCGATGTAGATCACTGGAAGATGTACAAAATCGCTAGATCAAAGTCGCCAAAGTTCGGGTTTTCTCACCAAAAAGCCCTAGATTTTCCCAAAGCCAAAAAGGCCTATTCTGAGCGAAAACTAGGTGTTTTATAGGGCCAATGGGTTAGGGTAATGCGTAGGTTGGAATCCTACCATTGGAGGGCAGTTTCCAAATGCAGAACCGAGGAAAACACAGCCATTTTCAGATCTGAAACCACAACAAAACGGAGAAGTAGACGACCACTCTGCGGCCGTTTATAGGGAGTCAGCGTCCATCGATCTGGATGTCAACACTGAGTCAACGTCACACTGTTTGGCATCAACATGCCCTTAACATCAAGGCATATTGATGTTAACTGGCATTTCGGCCAGAACACAAAGAATCAAATAAACATGCATTCACACATCAAGTACATACATTATACACAATAATATTTAAATATAATATGTACAAAATTAAATAAAACAACATGCACAGAATTAAACATGTATGTACATAAATAAATGAATAACATGCTACTTACCACGAATATCCTATGCATATATATACATATACAAACATAACATGAACAAAGTTCAAGTAAAATGAACAAAGTTCGAGGGCCTTACAAGTAACCTTCAGGGTCAAAACATTTGTTAATGACCTTTATATTTTTCTTATAGTTTCTTCATTTGTAAGAATCTTTCCTAGTGAACTCAATCCTACTATTATATTTGAAAAACGATTGTACATTTGAATTATGTTTTCATTAGGAAGCATTTTAAATTGTTCATACTGAGAGACAAGAATATCTATCCTAGTTTGTTTTACTCTATCAGTTCTTTCATATGTAACTTGTAGTTTATCCCACATTTCTTTAGCAGTTCTACAAGCAGATAGTCTATTGAATTCTCTTTCAGATAGAGCACAGCATAGATAGTTTTTAGCTTTGTAGTTTAAGGACATGTTTCTCTTATCATCTATAGAAAGAGCAGATGTAGTTTCACCAAGTATAGCAAAATCACCTTGTTCTATTACCTATCACAGATCAAAATCTGTCTCTCATGAAGCATTCCATCAGCATCTTTCAGTACTGATAGTCCTCACCATCAAAGAATGGTGGCCTTGTAACAGACTGACCTTCATAGTTGTGGCCTTCAGCTACCATCTCTTCTCAAATCTTTTGATTCTTCTGAGAATACCTCGCTCTAATACCACTTGTTGGATCGAGATGGCACTAATAATGTCCTAGAGGGGGGGGGGTGAATAGGACTTCTTGCACTTAAATTTTTATTGTTTGAAATTAGACAACACTAAATAAGATTGTTAGTGTTTAGTGTATTGTGTGAAACAAGTGTAAGTTGGCGGAAATAATCACACAGATGCACAGGATATTTTATTTTGGTTCCGCCCTTCCCACATGGAAGTCCTACGTCCAGTCCTCAAGCAAACCACTTGAGATTTCACTAACTATCAAGAATACTTGGCCTTCTCTCACCCTTGAGAGGAATTACAAGCCCACTTGCTCCCAAGGAAGTCTTCCCTTAACACGAGTACAAAGACTACCTTCAAAAAGGTCTTCCCTTCACAAGAGGGGCACTACAGAAACAAACCTCCTGCGGGTTGCACAGACAGAAATGAAAGAGTAGTGTGCCTGCTCACAAGAATGAGCAAACATAGAGGATTCAAAAAGGATTACAAAAGGACTTTCAGCTCTAACACTTTTTGAATCAAACAAGGGTGGACTTGAAGACAAGATCAAGGATTACAAATGCCACCCAACAGAAACAAGACTTCTAAGAAGTGGAGAGCCTAGAAGATTTCAGACTGTGGAAGCTCTCTATCTTTCAGCTCACTAGAAGGCATGTGAAGGCTCTAGCAGAATGCAGATGCGAGTTGAGTGTGTTGATAATTGGTCTAACTTTTCTTGTTATCTTATTCAAAGACTTCGGCTTCTATATATGCTTCAGAAGATGTTTCCATTTGAAACTATCCGTTGAAGAACAAGTCGTTTGAGGAGTGACCCTTAATCCTTTAGATGTAGATGCGATTGAGTTTTTGTTATCCAACAGTCCTTCAGCTTTTTGGCTTTCCAACAGCTTCAGACCATGTTTGTAGCTTCACAATTTAGAAGACAGTCTTCATTTAATGTTATGTAAAACTCCATACTGAAAACATGCTTAATAAATGTTATGCAACAAAGGACAAGACAAAAGAAAAGATACCTCCACACTTTCTGAGGTAGATTAGTCAAAAATATATGTAAAGTTTAAAAACCTCAGATAGACAAATGTTCAGTGCAATAAAAGATAGACAGATAGTTGCATCAGAAAGTAAGGTGAGGTTCTGACAGTGGTAAGTGAGCCTCTGTCAGATACCCCATGCGGATGATAACATTTACTACAAGACAACTGCTGTCAAAAGAAGAACTGATCTTCTGACAAAAAGCAAGAGACCAAAAAATAATAAGTATAGAAGTTGTCAGGGAAGTCGGAGTCAGAATGACATGTACTTCGACTCACTTGGAGTCTGAGTCAAGTACATGAGATACAAACTGAACTTTGACTCTAAAAAAGTCACAGTGAGACTGATCATAGAATTCGACTTTTAGAAGTCGGAGTAATAAGCATCAATCGATCATACTTCGACTTCTGGGGGAGTTGGAGTGAATAGTTCGACTTTCAGGGAGTTCGAATTCAATATAGAGACTTCGACTTCTTAGGAGTCGGAGTGAGGACTTCGACTTCCCTGAAGTGCTCATCAATTGATACCTTACTTCGACTTTAGGAGAGTTGGAGTCCAGGCTTTGACTTTAAGGGAGTTGGAGTCCAGACTTCGATTTCCAAAGAGTTGCATTCCAGTACAAAGATTGTTCAACACTTCGACTTTTCCAGAGTCAGAGTCCACAGTCGGAGTTAGTATGGTAAATAGTATGTAACGACCTGAGAACCCGACCCTCGGCCCACACCGAGGACCTAATTTTCACGGTCGCCGCCCACGAATCTGGGGACCCGGATGGGCTATAATCTACGTCTAACGGGATATGTAGTGGAAGTAAACGTCAACTGCTAAACTAGAAGCGTACAAGCGGAAACAGAAAAGAGAGAGAGACCGCCGCGTACCGCTCTAAGTACAGTCCCAACGCACTCACGCTAGTACAAGTAAAAGGCAGGGGAAGAACAAGTCCCTTAGGGGCATAACCCGAGGGTGACATACACTGAAAAAGGGGAACCATTGCTAGCTATGGGGACCTCGCCTACCGCCCTGTCTCCTCCGCCCGGCGCGTGCCCTGCCGCTGCTGAGAAGTCTCACCTGGGAAAAGGAGGGATGAGCTTCACAACAGAAGCTCAGTAGGGACTACCAATCTCCTACTGGCTCTAAACAGGTAGAAGAATATAAATATAAAATAAATGACAGCAGTTTATATCTTCTACCTACAACGGAAGTACGGAAGTGAAACTGCAACGGGCACGGTACGGAAAGTACACACGGTCGGAAACTCCATACGACTGCTCATCGTGACCACCACACGGCTAGCAAACACATACGGAGGGGACTCTGCCTGGATAAGGAACACTAGCTACGGGAAGCACTACCACTCGTCAAGGTCACGTGCATCCACCGACGTCTTATCCTCGACCCGGGTCATGACCCTTACGTCTCGTCAGAGCGAGTTAGGACACAAAGTAACACAACAGTAACTCCCGTAGTCTGGCCGGACTACGGACCCATGCCTGGCCTCTCTAAGCGGTTCCGAGGCTGCAAAGAGTGAGGCAGTGAGAAAAGGACTAGCTAGACTGTGCCGGGAAGAACTCCGAAAACTGACCTCGACGTCCCAGTCCAACCACGAGAGCTCTGCAAGTGACTCTACGCCACTGTCCTAACCACCGTTTTCCCCTAAGGTCCAGAGTACGCCTGGTGGCTGCCAACTCGAGCACACTCATAGCCCAGAGTACTCCCTCGACAGGCTCCTGAGGATGGGGCTCCCAGGCAACGGTAACAACCTGTCACACGGGACAAGCCCTTAAGTGCCGAGCACCGGGCGAAAGACTAGTGTAGCCCGTACTAGGGAACTAGCACAGGAGACACAGTACAGTAAAATAAGTGGAAACGGCAAAGATCAGAATCTCTCTCGCGGTTGAGGTCGCGACACATCGGGCCGTCGCGACCAGGTCGCGACGCCCTACCCTATCGTGATCCCGTCGCGACGGCCCAAGCCGTCGCGACTGGGTCACAACACCCAAGACAGTCGTGATCTCGTCGCGACCAGCCAAGCCGTTGTGACCAGATGACGACACACAAGAGCATCGCGATCTAATCGCGACCGGCCTGGCCATCGCGACCAGATCGCTGTAGACACCCGTTTTTGGCCTATAAGTTGGGCATATTTCTTGTTCATATCATTGATAACCCAAATTAGTCATCGCTTTGGAGTCCTTCTCTGGCCCATCATGAGCCCATTCACCCTCAATTTCAAGTCCATTCTTAAGGCCAAGGCCAAGATCCACTTGAAACATCAAAACTGTGCAGTCTGCCCTATCCTCTGAACATACCTTCATTTTGAGAGCTCATAACTTCCTCATTTCTAATCCCAATCTGGCATATCATACTATCCTTTTGTATCTCTCTGTGTCTAGAATCCAACGCAACAAACGGCTCATCAATCTGATATCTATTGAGAGAGTTATGGCCCATTTCGTGGGACCTACACGGACTGTCTTATAGTCGCGACCTAGTGCATGGTCGCGACAAGAACGCGACTCCACGACCCGTCGCGACAGCGCCATGCACGTAAACACGTTTTTACGTGATGTTTGGCTTATCCTTCCATCCTAGAGCCTATCTAAAGTCCCTTTGACTTGGATTACGACCCAAACCGCTTATCCTCATCCCTAGGTAGCCCCCAAGTTCATCCAAACTCTAGATAGACTCTCAAACTCTCCCACAACTTGGACTCTCTCTCTAAACTCGAGATTAGACTCTATCTCTCACTTGAACATATCCTAGGACTCTCTAGGGGATAGAGGAAGGCTACCACTACAAGGAGAGGTCACTGGAGGCTCTACTCACGAGGTCCCATCGTCCCCAACGCAGAGAGGAAGTTGTACTTCACGTTTTCCTCCTCTCTCTCTCTTCTTTCTCTCTCATATCGCCTCCAGGACCAGCAGTGCTTGCACGGCCTATGGAGATCAAACCAGGCCAAATATCTTTGAGGTTTCTTCATCAAAGTTACTCTCCACAGAGCCCTATACAACCTTGAAGTCGAATCACATCGATTGGTGGCTTGTGCGCAAAGTTACAGCAGATTATTCTTCACTTTCTCTCTCATATCGAGATCTGCACATACGAGATTATTATGCCTTCCATAGCCCAAACCAGGCTAGATCTCTTCAACATGTCTTCATGAAAGTTCTTAACGACATCCTCCTCTACGTACTCCAACTAGAATCACATCAAACGGGGCAGTATTTGTTCAGTTTTGATTTTTTCGTTCTTTTCCACGTTTTACACATGTATACATGCTAGTTAGGGTTCCTCCCTCTCCTCTTCCATGATTTCTCTCCATGCATATTCCCTCCTAGTTTTTCCATACCAAAAGGGGTTTCCAAAACCACCCGGTACGCACTCACCATGCTCTGTACACGCTTTCTCATATGTGATGGATGCTACACTTATTTGAATGTCTAATTGGGTTCCCCTTTCATTTTTCATGACTTGGAAGGTACTTGGAACAAAGAACAAGCGAGGAAGCTCTTCCTCTTTGGCCGTCTGAAGAGGAGGAAGGAGGTCCACCATTCAACTCCTGCAATGTTGAGAAGGAGTCGAGGGACCCGGTCGCGACAAGCTTGTTATCGCGTCGCACCTCGGTGACATGTTAACAGGTAAGTGGCCTTCTCTTTCCTTTTTCCAAGTTGATTTGCCCATGCTTTAGGAGTATTTCTTTAGGCAATCATCTTGGTGGTGATCACATTCCTTCATTCTATATATATCGCATGCTCTTTTGTGTCTTAGAGGAGCGCACAACCCCGTGATTACACCTTTTGGCAATCACGGTGGGACCTCCATTGCCAAACCTTGTTTGCTCTGCCATTTACCTGCCTTTTTTTTGTTTTTGAAGTGTTAGAATCATCTTAGGATCGGGTTTTTCATTTTATTCCATCTGTTGCTTTCGAACCTTCTGGCGACGGATCGGGCGAGCGCGACCTTGTCGCGGTGGACCTGGAGGACTCAATCTCAGGTACATTTTGGTTGGTCCTGCTTTCCGTTCCATGATTCAGTTTCTATCTGTTAAGTAGTCTTGATTTTCTATTTAGTTATTTTCATGTTGTATTGCGCTTAGGATAGCTTGTTTGCCTTCTGCTTGTGTGCGGTTTAGAGTTTTCTGCAACCCGAGATTATCGTGGCCGATCCATCGGTTGTGATAAGATCGCATCGGACCTGGTCGTCGCGACTTCAACAGAGACCTCTAGGCTGTTGTTTGTTAGTTTAGGTTATTATTTGCATGCACTTCGGTGTAATTAGGTTCATGCATACACTATTCCATGTAGATAGGACTCCTCCTTGGTAGTGGAGACCCTCTCACCTGTGAGCACTCGTGGGCTAACCAGGGCCTGCTATCGAGGGCCTCCGTAAGTCCCCGTTGTCGTATGCACGTTGCGGCCGCCGGGCTGGTTGTACCTGTTGCCCCTTAGTTCAGGTCATGTCTGTGTGAGTTGTATGTTCCCCCTTAGTCATCCCGGAGTACTTGAGTACACACCCATTAGGGTTCCTCTTTAGCCGAGTGCAATTCAATTAAATCAATCCATTAAAAGGCTAAGTGATAACCCTAAAATCCTAACGCATATCATGTTAACTTGGGTGTTTGCTTGAGAACTCCCTTTCTCATCCCCTTCTTGTGTGATCGTGATTGTTGTTGTACCCCTTATTTGTATTTTAGTGTATCCTTTTAATTCCCCCATTTCTCATCATCTCATGTCTCCTTTCCACTTCACCTATCCTCCAACCTCTCCTCCTCATGCAGACCCCTTGTCTCATGAGTCTATTCCAAATTCGGCCCAGTCTTGGCCCATCGGGCCGACGAGAGTGTCATTTCCCACTCTGTCCCATCACCATCCTCCTCTGATGAGGCCGCTGAATTGGAGCACCTCCTGCTTGAAATGGGCCCTGACCAGGCTTACGAATTGTTGTCCACCTTTGTTCTATAGTCTTCTTCCAGGATGGGCCCAACAAGCCCACATTATCCTGCTCATTCTAGATCCCCTCACGTTGTCACTCTTGGATCGGGCCATCCTTCTATTCAGCCAACATCATTACAACCGGCCCATTATGCTCAATTTGGTCCGGACCTTGACTCTCGACTACACTCTCATGCCCAAGCTGGCTCTCACTATCTGCAATTCATCTCAGCTCAGGACTTCCAATCCGAGTTAGAGTCCATGAAGCGAGAGCTTAGTGACTTGCGGAGGCAGTTAAATCTCAAACCCTCCTTTAATGATACACTCCCTGATTTCCATGGTCTTTGGATCCCTCCTCTCTCTCAACTCCATGTTTATCACAAATATAGTCGAGCCGGAGACCCTTACATCCATCTGAAGGAGTTCCTCTATGAGTCTGTGTCCTATCAGCATGATCGTCGTTTATTGGCTTATCTCTTTTGGCGGTCATTGGATGAACCCGCTCTAGAGTGGTTCTATTCATTGCCTCCAAATGAAGTCAAGGATTTTGAAGTGGTCAAAGTCAGATTCATACAACAATACCAAGACTGGGCTAGGCCCGAGTATTCAATGTCCGATCTGGTGGCTGAGCAGGTGAAGCCCGATGAAGAATTTACAACTTACGCTGACCGGTGGCGTCAGATATCCACGCATGTCCAGATACATATCCCAGAGGAGGAGAAGATCAAGCTCATCATTGACAATACAACACCCATGTACCGCCACATTTTGGCTATGAACGACATCACATCCATGCAACAATTATATAGTCATGCTCGCTTTATCAAAACCCAACTCATTGACTCCCCCATGCCATCCTTGTTTGAGGCCCAACAACCTAGTTGCACATTTCAAGGGCCCACCTATGAGGGAGTCCAAACCCATGCCCAAGTTGATGCCATCCACCATCCCATGTCTACCCACTCTGCTAATCACTATACACCTCCACCTCCATATAGCCAACTTGCTCCACTTCCACAAGAACAACCACCTCATCCATGCCGCAGCACCCTGCCATCCACTACCCAGCCATCACGGCATTCACTTGGCCCAAAGCGAACCCATTATCATCTATTGCCTGAGTCCCTCTCTGATGTTTTCACGGCCTTGATGTCCATCAATGCATTACAACTCCCTCAAGAAAAGCCAAGCTGGGGCATGACAGTGGACTGATTAGAATATTGCTCATATCATCGCCATCAGGGGCATATAGTCGCAAACTGTTGCGAATTTCGGGATGTGATCTATAATCTAGAGCACAAGATAGATTGGGCAGAAATGCACAGGCTCATCCTACATTGTCAAGAAAAGAGAGTGGCACAAGGCCAAGGGCAGCAGTCCTCCCCATCACAGGCAGTGGAACAGTAGCCCGAGCAACCAGCAGCGCAACCAAGACAGCCAACACAAGTATCAAGGCAGTCATCATCTCCACTAGTTCAAGGCCAAAGGCACTTCTTTACTTATCCTCCAAGTGCACCATCCGCTCCGTCACAACCTCAACAACCCCCTCCACCAACCTTTACTCAGGCTAGCACCACCACACCTCCCCCCGACACCGCGCCACAACACGACGATAAGCTATCAGCTCGATGTATTGTGTCGGTACACCGTCGGTCATCTCCACCAACGCCGTAACCCACTAATCCCTCATCTACTCAAAACCCTCCATCCTTACCCATTGCCATTCTCTCTATGCCACCACCACCTATGCCTGAGCATACCACCATCACAACACCAAGGCTCGAGCAAGCTCCACTCACCTCTGAGCCCTAGCAAGAGTTTCCTACTCCCAAGAGTAAGGCTGCTTCAGCCTCTAAGTTGGAGGAAGAGCTCTCTCCACACGAGCCTATCCTTGCCATCATCCGATCACCTCACATCAAGCCCTCTGCATCCGACGAACCCACCATAGCCACCATACATCCCATCATCACATCCCAATGGAGCGGGTGTGCATCACCAGCAGCATGCCTTGGAACTACTTCCCCTATGTAAGATGGACTGAGTGAAGATAGCCCAGTTCCGGTCATATGTTTCGTCCCTTACAACTACATCAGTCGCATGCCGGTCTATGTCCTTATCTCAGGCACATTTGGGAAGGATGAGCCTTCATCTCCTCAGAAGAACACTGTCAAAAAGAGTTCCTAGGCCCTAGTGCCAGCCAGGTCCAAAGCGGGGATGGTAGCCATTACGTTGCTTATTTGAAATGCTACCATTAATGCCATCATCACTCCTCGCTCAGTTATTTTGCATATGGCTGGTTAAGATAAGGGGTTCTCTACAAACGTCGTGCTATCTCACGTGCCCCCAAGTCCATCCAAACTCAGATAGACTCTCAAACTCTCCCACAACTTGGACTCTCTCTCTAAACTCAGGATTAGACTCTATCTCTCACTTGAACACATCCTAGGACTCTCTAGGGGATAGAGGAAGGCTACCACTACAAGGAGAGGTCCCTGGAGGCTCTGCTCACGAGGTCCTATCATCCCCAACGCAGAGAGGAAGTTGCACTTCACGTTTTCCTCCTCTCTCTCTCCTCTTTCTCTCTCATATTGCCTCCAGGACCCGCAATGCTTGCACGGCTTGTGGAGATCGAACTAGGCCAAATATCTTCAAGGTTTCTTCATCAAAGTTACTCTCCACAGAGCCCTCTACAACCTCGAAGTGGAATCACATCGATTGGTGGCTTGTGCACAAAGTTACAGTAGATTATTCTTCACTTTCCCTCTCATATCGAGATCTGCACATACGAGATTATCATGCCTTCCATAGCCCAAACCAGGCCAGATCTCTTCAAGATGTCTTCATGAAAGTTGTTCACGACGTCCTCCTTGTAATCACGGGATTGTGCTCCCCTTCGAAAAATTATGAATATGAAGGATTAGGAAATGTACCGTGATCGCCACCAAGTAGTCGCCCTAGAGATGTGTAGCTGGGACAGCTGACTACTATGGAAAAGGAAAGGGAAGAGAAGGCATACCTGAGAACGCGACAGATAGAGTGTCGCTATGCGTGTACCTGAACGCGAAGTGAGGGACGGCGCCTTCTGGGTCGCGATAGCTTAGTCGTCTCCTTCTTCTTCTGTGGATGATGATTGGGGTTCTGATCTTCTTGCTCCTCAGCCGGCCAAGGGGCAAGAGCCTCATGCCTCTCTAGTCTTTAGGTACCTGCCGAGATAAAAAAAAAATAGAGAAAAACCCATTAGAACTCGTGCATTGAAGATCTATTCAATGAAGAACATGTAAACATGCATTAAACAGGAGGGAACTCACGTGATTAGGGTTTTTAACCCCTGTGGGTGTTAAAGATGGGTGTGTGGTATGTGTTCTAATGAAAATCTATGAAAAGAAACAAACTATGCATGCATGAATTGAAAGAAATAATGCAAAGAAGGGGAAAGGGATTGTATAGCCAGTGGAAAAATGCCCTGGAGGGCTCTTCCTAGTCATTTGGAGGGGAAGCTCTATTCTTCGGAGTTAGAGCTCTCCGAGAGAGGAAGAAGCAGACTCCGGCCTTGCCCAAAAAGACGGAGTATTGAGGTAGTTATTGGTGATTATTCCTGGAAGGGCTGTGAGAGGAATAACGGGCAAGAGTCCGAGTTTGGGTATGTATGGCGGTGCGTGGGCGATTGGAACTCGGAAAGGAGGCTTTAAGGAAGGTCTCCATGAGTTTTGGTAGGATTTGGATGCGATTTGGACGATCAAAAGAGGGAATATCCATGTATGGCATGAGTTCAAGTTAGGCTCGGAAAGGATCTTCTGCATGAGGTCCAGAACGCGACGGGCTTATGGTCACCTTCAAGAACGCGACGCCTCGATACGTCGCCTTCCTTAAAAGGAAGGGGACATTAAGTCATTTTTGGCAATTTTTTAGGGAATTAAAATGCCTTTTTATGAGCGCAACGTATCGAATTGTCGTCTTCTTGAACGCGACAGTGGTGCTATCGCCTTCAGGGCCTTTTCAGCATGCGGCCATGCAAAGTGTCCGATCTCCATGCACGGGCATCAGAATGACATACGGTTTGAAACGCTGGACTCTTGACTCAGAGAAGTACAAGATGATGATGTAGAGGATTGATTTCGACCAGGAAGACGCCCCATCAGGGTGATGAACTGATGAAAAGGATGTCATGATCGGAGAAAGCCAGCTTGACGATGACGGGAAAACGTGGGGCATCGATGATATGACAAGAAATTTGCTCGACTTATGGGTCAAAAATGGGTGTCTACATATTGCCCCTCCTTGATGCCTGCTTTGCAAGGGAGTGGAGCGGTAGTGGAGCGAAGGTGGCATGAAATGATGATGTAGCAGAATGAAGCGAAATGAGCTGAAAAGCGGGCATCAAGGCAAAGAGACACCCATTCTGAACGAATAAGCAGCGAGAATTATCCGGCTAACTTCGAACATGGATAGGAACAGAATGCGAGGATGGTTCCAATTTGGGACGAATAAAGATCAAAAGAAAAGAAATGATCAACCTCCTGATTCAAGAGGTACCCTGGCTATCTTTAGCGTGTAGGTTTTGTTCATTAGGGGATAAGTGCTGCCCGGCAGGTCGATTCGACTCTGGCCTTTGAGCGGTTCACGACTAACGAGTGGATCGGGGATAAAGGAGTGACTGTTATAATGAATGGAGATGAGAGGAAACCTGAATGGGAACCATACTCACAAACTGGACCGAGCAGCTAGCTCGAGGGAAGCTTTCAAATTTGGAATGGAATGCAATTCTTGTCCGAGAATGAGGATCTAGGTTGAGACATCATTGGGAAGCTGACTTTGACAAATCATGAAGTATGAAGCTCAAAGTCCTAAATGATGTATGCTGGGCTAAATGAAAAGAAATCATAAAAACAAATGCAAAGAAAAGGAGAAAATAACAAATATTCAAGGATAATATTGCTAGACAATATAAGCAAGGGTCAAGACACTTCGCATCCTCGGTGTGTGATAGAATCCATCGTCCCCGAGTCATATCACCCAACGGCCTATCCAGCGATTAGCAGTGTGCACCTAGATCATCCTTGTTTTTGGTGAAGGGGAACTCAGATCCCGGAACACACTGGGAACCAGCCGGTCCTTGAGACGATATAATAACGTAGATACCATATAGTAATGCGGAGGGATTAAGGTTAGAGATACTTACCTGCACTTACCTGACGAACCATCTCTTTTTCGAATTTTCTGATTTTCTAATTTTTATGGGTTTTCCTGCATTTTCTGATTTTTATGGATTTTTTAATAAAGAAAGCAATAAAGATAGGATACAAAATGAAACGCACCAAATAATGAACAAACATTGAAGCATATGTGCAAACATCGTGAGAAGTAATTAATCACAAAGAAATAGGCATGATAGTTGTTTGATGTTTTCAATTTTCCATGATTTTTTCCTACGAATTTCATCATTAATTTTGTTCTTCTTCTTCCTCCTTTCTCTTTTGCCTTTTCCTTCGTCTCCTCTAGCTCTTCCCCGGCTCCCGCCGCTATTCCAAGCTAACGTGGATCACCCCCATGGTAAAAGCCTTACCTATGTTTGTAATCCGGTTCTTGAGAGAGTGGGGTTTGGGTGGGGTTTTGATAGCGGCCCATAACTACCATAAGATCTCTTTTGATTGGCATAGTATCACGGCCTTGATAGAACTTTGGCACCCTCAAACCCATACTTTAATTTTTCCCAAATTTGAGGCTACCATCCTTCTTGAGGAGGTCGAGGCCTTCTTGGCTCTCCTTAAGACCAAGCGAGGGGATGAGCAAAATATTTGCTATACCGTCGAGCCCATCAACTCGAAGCTGATTTTAGGTGAGTTCATGACCGATCCCGGGGATGTGTATACCATGATTAGCCCACAATCCATCCATCTTGTGCTGTTGTCTAAGTGGGTCATATCCAAATGCAAGGACAAGAGCATAGACCACCGTGAAATAGAGAAGGCCGTAGCCATATGTTTGTGTGCGGTGGTCCTCTTCCCGTCTATGGATCACCTCATAGACTACACGAGCTTGAGCGCTATAAGCGGGGTATGGCCGGGATTCTCACTCTCTCATGCGGTGTTGGCTTACCTATATGCGGGTCTTACCTCGGCCTCTACGGGGGGGCCACTCTACGGCTCTATGATCCTTTTGCAGTGTTGGTTGGGGGTGAGGATAAAGTTCAAGCCTGTAGACAACCCCACTACCGATAGCCGGATTTTTGGGTGCCATCCACTATGCTTCATTGGAGGGGTAGCCAAATTCCCCGATAAGGTTGTGTGCAGGATGGCGGACAAGAAGACAAGGAGTGCATGGCGCCTTTACCTCAGTACTCTCCCGGTGGAGCACTTCACCTTGGACATAGCGGCATTGCGCGGAGCGGAGATCCGGCTTCGACTTGGGCGCGGATTAGATCTACAACTTGTGGGTAACATGATGACAGTGCTTTACAACCCACAGAGGTGTTATTTACAGATTGGGAAGCCGAGGACTAGAGTGCTCCCGCCGTCCCACTTGCCTCTGATGAAGAAGTGACGTTTGGGGGATCCGGAGGATGAGCAGTCTGTGCGGAGTGCGTTGGCTTTGTGGCGGGTGTGTGCTACCCATGCACTTCCACCGACACTGCAGGAGGAGCGGGAGACGTACCAAGCATATCTCTGAGAACATGAGAAGCTTCGGCCGCTTGAGGACCGTGAGCTTGAGAGAGAGAGTTGATTGTATTTTGAGAGATTTGATGGGACATGATGTAGTGAGACTTGAGTTTTGTGCCTTTTGTTGCTTTTATTTGATGTAAACATTGGAATTATTGCAATGAAAATCGATTCATGAAGGGTTGTGTGAACTGACTGAGAAGGTGACATAGGGGAGTATTGTTACCTTGAACGCGACTGGTCAACGGTCGCGACCCTAAAAGTGAACGCGACACATGGTGCGTCGCGACCTGATCAGAAGGCAACATGACCATTGTCGCGTTGACAAGGCCGAACGCGGTTTGAATTTGGGGCCCAGCGCCCCTTCTCTCTTCACGCTCCCCCCCCCCCCTCTTCTTCTTCCACTCTTCCTTCTCCGGCGACCGAAACCCCCCCTCTTCCTCTTCTTCTCCGGCCACTCCTCCTCCCGCGATCGCCAGTGATAGCCACGACGGCCTCTTCTTCCTCTCCTTCTTCCCCCTCTTTTCCCTCTTTCTTCAACTTTTAGGTGGCTTGCAATGGAGGGTGAAGGCGGCGGAGGGGGGAACGGCGATGGCGGCCGACGCCGCGTGAAGAAGATGATTTGTCGTCGCCAAACGGGCGAAGGATCATCCGGAGTGGCGCACTAGGACCCTCCGGTGGTCCCGATGGAGGAGGATACCGCAGCGGAGGTGCCGGGCGAGGACGAGTCCGTCGGACCGAAAAAGGTAGGTCCCCAACCCTTAAACCATGCATGTGAGGTGGCAAGAGTGCAAGGCACTCAGATGTAGGGCACTTGCCCGAAGAGAAACGGCCAGGAAACGGGTGATGCCCGTCTCTCGGTCACCCTGGTAACGCGACAGCAAGGCTGTCGCTTTACCAGTGGGAACACGACAGTCCTCCTATCGCCTTCAAGAAGGCGACAGGTCGACATGTCGCCACCTGGATCCCGAAAGTGACAGGCCTCCTGTCGCCTTTAAGAAGGCGACAAGAGGCCCTGTCGCGACGACAGGACTGAGAGTTGTTGCTACTATTCCCCGGCTGATTTCCGTTGTTTTCTGTGTTTGTTTTGCAGAGCGAGTTGCGGTGCAGGCTTGGGTGGGCAGTTGTCAGGGCAATCTACCGTGGATTGCCGGACTTTCAGAGGGCCCGATTGGAGGAGATACGGTTCGGCCCTTTTCTCAGACTGGATGAGCTGACTCCCGATGTGGCCCTGATCCAGGCCTTGAAGGAGAGGTGGGACCCCGAGTGTCATGCCTTACTCTTTCCGTGGGGTCACATGATCCCCATGTTAGAGGACGTGGTACGTATCACCGACCTATGTGTGGACAGCCAGGCGGTGACGGAGGTGACCTACACGAGCTTCCAAGAGTTGGCAGAGAGACTGCTGGGGCTGGCTGTGACGCGGGAGCGGTCATCACTGATTCCGAGGATGAGGCTGTAAGCGAGCCTCGGGGTGGCGAGCGCGCACCACCAGACAGGCAAGAGCCAGGCAGATTATATGGCTCGGATGACAGAGGATGCCAGGGCGGCATTGGCGGAGGAGGAGGGAGCAGCAGCAGACTGCGATTTGAGACGATTCCTGATCCTTGTGATCGGGAGGCTGATTCTGGGGACCAGAGGGGACCCAGTCAGCTACCGGTGCCTGCTTCTACTGGAGGACTTGTCCAGCGTGGGCAGCTACGCTTGGGGTGTGGCTCTCCTGGCCCACCTTTTCGACAGTTTGGGCACCTCCAGCAGGGTGACGGGGGTAGCCTAGTTCTTCCCACTCCTACAGGTACACTTCTCTACCCTTACCCTTCACTTTTCTTCTGCTTGTTTTTGATTAAATGTGGTACTGACTGAGTTGTTTTGCAGGTGTGGGCATATCACCACCTCCCTTCCTTGGGTCGTGGTGAGCCGAGATGGGCTGGGGCTTGCCCCTTCTACGACGCTGGAGGTTCTGCCGGGACGAGCAGTCATTGCACCGGCAGGTGACTATGATCCATGATGCATTGGACAGCGTGCCCTTCGTCCATGCAAGTACTTCTAGCATTAGCCCTTTTCGTTTCCTTTGTTTATTTGACAGTTGACTGACTGATCTTTCTGCTTGCGGCGTGCAGGTTCAGTGGACCCCCTATGTCGGGGAGGATGACGCCGCCCAACCGTAGGTGGAGCGGGGCCGTCCCTACTTCAGCAGGGACATTTGGCTCCATTCATTCAACACGGTGGTATCGCTCCACCACCGGCAGGTCGCGCGCATCCTGGGGCTTCATCAGTTAGTAGTGGAGTTCCCCACCAAACAGAGGCCATGGGAGAGACCGGCTGGAGCTTTCGTGGGATCCAGCAAGAGACCGACTGGACGGTCCGAGTCTGCGAGCAGCTCATAAACTGGGAGCAGCATGGCAGGGAGGTGGCTTCGGAGGCCACCAGTGACGAGGACTACTTCTGTGCCAATGCACGAAGGTACGGGGCCCAGGTTTAAAGGGGTCTCGGCGACCGGTGAGTTTTACTGTCTTAGTTCTTTTAAGTTCAGTTTGATTGATTAACTGCTTGACTGACTTGACTTATGTTTGCAGTTTGATCCCGAGGGGCGAATTGCCTCGCTGAAGGGCATTCTACACTCGACCATCCAACAGAGGGACGACCTCCAGGCGGTCGTGGACCAGCTGGTGAGTACTTCGCACCCTATCCCTTCTATTTCTAGCTTTGGTTGACTGACCCTTCTCGTTTTCTTTTGCAGCGGGTGGAGTTGGACAGGGCTCAGCAGATGGTGGGAGGTGCTTCTTCCTCTCGAGAGGACCCCGACCGCTCTGTGTTGGAGGGCCAGCTGGTAGCGGCGGTGGCCCGAGCGGAGGATGCCCTCGCTCAGGTGCAGAAGCGGGTAAGTCACTAACTAGATGCCTCTTGACCCTTTGCTTCCTTTGGTATTTTGACAGGTTATTTGATGTTCGCAGGAGACGGAGCTGAGAGCCTCTCTAGCGCGAACGACCGAGCTGGAGGCGGGGATGGCGGAGCTATGCCTACGCCCAGAGGCGGCGGAGGTGTCGAGGTGGCGCCAGGAGGCAGAGGAGGTGGCGAGGTGGCGCCAGGAGGCCAAGGAGGCGACGCGACTGCGCACCGAGGCCGGGGACCTCCGTACACAACTGGGAGAGGAGAGGCACCGCTGCGAGCTGCTGCGGTCCGAGATGAAGGGCCTTGAGAGGGCTCTAGATTTGGTCGGACGCAGCCACTCGTCGGTTAGCAGGAGCGGTATCTCGAGCGGGTCCGCTGGACATTATCTGACAGGTTCCTCCGGACGGCGGAGGAACGAGGAGGAGGCACGACGGCGCGAGAGAGCGCCGGAGGGGAGTGAGACAGGACCGAGGGTCATGGCCCCTCCGTCTCCTCGCCCGCCTAAGGGCACAGAGGAGAGCGGTTGAGGGCTTGCACTTTTGCCCCTTTTGTACATGTATGATATGGAATGGAATGAAATGGATCCTTTTTATCTTATGACTTGCGACTGAGTGGGAGTGACGAGTGAGAGTGACGGGTGAGATGCGTGTGCCGCTTTCTCTCTTTTGCGCCCTGCACACTTAGACAATCACGAAACAAGTTAGATCCGTTCCTAGGCTTAGCCCCTTGCCTTAAAATGCGACGAATGACCAACCTTGATAAATGGTCATGGGGCTAAGCCTTATTAAATAGGCAAAGGACATAAGTAAATAACATGCATGAGTAGGTGAGTGGAGCGGTTGAAAACTTTTTTTTTTGGAGTTTTTGAAATATTTGTTTTTTCTGAGTTTTGAAATATTTGATTTTTTTGGGGTTTTGAAATATTTGATTTTTTGGAGTTTTGAAATATTTAATTTTTTGAGTTTTGAAATACTTGATTTTTTTGGAGTTTTGAAATATTTGATTTTTTTAGTTCTGAAATATTTGATTTTTTTTAGTTTTAAAATATTTGATTTTTTAGAGTTTTGAAATATTTGATTTTTTTGGAGTTTTGAAATATTTGATTTTTTTGGAGTTTTGAAATATTTGATTTTTTGGAGTTTTGAAAGACGCCTAAAGCCAGCGTTGGCCCTTCCTGAAATAAGACGCGGGAGACGGAAGGAACTCGCCCCTTTGGGCCACAACACCTAGACCGGTTCGAGCCGCTGGTTTGGAGTCTTAATCACCTCTGGTTCTCGTCACGGACCTCACTAGGCTAGGACATGCGCTAAGGGGTGACAATGCCTCGGGAACTACCCTTAGTTGACGCTGCGACCAGTTAAGCCATACCCAAGAGGTGATTCACTCCTATAGGGAGAAATGGAAGATTATTTAAGGAAAGTCTTGTTTAGGTTTAGGGATGTGGGTTCGACTACTTCCTAATGCATACCCTTCAGAGATTGGGTCTGTTGTGGAGGGACTTTATGGTCTTTTGCTATAAACTTGCATTATTTGGGGCATGCGTACGACTGGGCTCATGAGCGTCCCGCGGGGACTTTGCCACTCTTTGCCATGCCCCTATTGAGTTATGGATTTCCTTTTTCTTTCTTTCATTTCTTTGCTTCTTTGCTATTTTGACCGTCCCTGTTTGAGACTTGATCTCGTCGGAATATGCTTTAGGTTGACGACCTTACCCTTACAATCCTTTGCCCCTACACTTCGACCGATTAGAAGAGAATGACCGATGCATCACTAGAGTAGGACCCACATAGTCGCGGCCTCTACCAAGTGCAGCTACATGGGGTTGCCGTGCGTGTGTGTTAATCCTAAACTTAGAGTGACCCTCGATGATTAGGGAGGGACTTTCGACTCTCAACACGAGGTTATTCCCCGATCTAGGTGTTGTGGCCTCACACCTATAGGTCTAAGGATAGAATCGTTTGAGGTACAACCCGTTCCATGGATGCGACAATTCGACGCCCTCAGCGTTGGTTAAGCGATAAGCATTTCCGAGGTACACTTCCCTCACAATGTACGGACCCTCCCAATTAGGTTGCAGTTTGGACCTAGGACCTCCGGGTTTGATAAAAATGTGTTTCAAGACCATATCACCTTCCTGGAATTTTCGCTCAATTACCTTCTTTTAGAAAGACCTTGAGATTTGCCTTTGATAAGAGAGCACATGGTTGGCTGCCATAAGCCGCCTTTCATCTAATAGCTCCAATTGGACTAGCAACGCCTCTCGACGTTCGTCAAGATTTAGTTCCTTATCTAATTGGACTCTTAGAGAAGGGATTAGAATCTCGTATGGAACTACCGCCTCCATCCTATAAGTGAGGGCGTACGGGGTTTGTCCTGTGGGAGTGCGGATGGAGGTATGATAGGCTCATAGAGCCTCTACTAGCTTCTCTGGCCAATCGGCGAACTTATGCGACTCACAGGTTTTCTTCAAGATTTTAAGAAGGGTTTTGTTTGTTGCCTCAGCTTGGCCATTGCCTTGTGGGTAATATGGAGATGAATGATGCAGAGTGATGTTATATCTCTTACAGAGGTCCTGAAGTTCCTGCGAGATGAACTGTGGTCCGTTGTCTGTGACGATGCTGCTTGGCACTCCGAATCGCGAGATGATATTCCTCATGATAAAGCAACACACTGTGGATGCTTTGATTTTTGCGAATGCTTCGGCTTCTGCCCACTTGGTGTAATACTCAGTTGCTGTTAGGATAAAGGATTTCTGCTTGATTTGAGCATTAGGATCACCGAGAGGGCCAGCAATATGGAAAGCCCATATAGAGAATGGCCAAGGTGTGGAGAGTGGATGAAGTGAGGAGGAAGGAGCATGAATTTTATTGGCATGGAGTTGACACTTTACACACCTACGGACGTAGATGGTACAATCTTCTTCTAGGGTTGGCCAATAATAGCCCTGCCTAATGATCTTCTTCGCAAGCATTTGACTGTTGACATGCCCTCCGCATTCACTAGCATGGGCTCCTTCCACCACTCTCCAAGCCTCGTCGTCACTTAGACAGCTTAAGAGAACTCCATTGATAGCCCGCCTGTACAAGACTTCTCCAACGACTGTATACCTTAAGGCGGCTCTTCTTATGGCCCTGCGATCTTCTGCGCTTGCCCCTTCAGGATAGCTACCATCCTTACAATACTGCTCGATCTCAAAATACCATGGCAGTTCTTCTTCATCTAGAATTTCCTCAAGCTCGGTTAGCATGACTTGCTGCGCTCCTCTCTTCCTAGCCCTCTCTTCTAGGGTTGTCCTAAGGTTGTTGAACCAAGGATCCTTGATAGATGGGACATCGAGTCATTGGACGACAATTGTCTCGGTCCGACGACTCAGAGGGAAAGATACGGATGAAGCTAGCGACGCCAAGGCGTCGGCCAGGATGTCTTGCGAGCGAGGAGTATGGATATAAATGAGCTTGCGGAACTGCCTTGCCAACAGCGTGCCCAGGTCCTGATATGGCTTAAGCTTTGGGTCACGAGTGCGGTAAGTTGAGAGCACCTGCCGCAAGACGAGCTGAGAGTCTCCTATGATTCTGAGGTGCGATGCCCCCAGCAGGCTGCCCTATATGTCAAGGAGATAGTGAGACTGCACAGAGTTCCATCATCTATTGTCTTGGATCGAGATCCGAGGTTTACATCTCACTTCTGGAAGGGACTGCAAGGTGCGCTGTGTACTAAGCTCAATTTTAGTACTGCCTTTCATCCACAAACTGATGAGCAAACTGAAAGAACCAACCAAATAGTGGAAGACATGTTGAGAGCTTGCACTGTAGACTTCCAAGGATATTGGAACGAGCACCTATCCCTTATTGAGTTCACCTATAACAACAGTTACCAGGCGAGTATTAAGATGGCACCATTCGAAGCACTCTACGGAAGAAATTGTAGATCTCCTGCATGCTGGAATGAGGTGGGAGAACAGCAATGGCTAGGCCTATACATGGTGCAAAATACAACTCGGGACATTCAGGTGATTAGAGACCGGCTTAAGACTACTCAGTCTAGACAAAAGAGCTATGCCAACAAAAGAAGGCGAGACTTAGAATTCCAAGTCAGTGATCATGAATTCTTAAAGGTGTCACCTACTCGTGGCATCCAAAGATTTGGTGTGAAAGGAAAGCTCGGTCCTAGATTCATCGGTCCTTTTGAAGTACTCGAAAGGGTTGGTGCGGTTGCGTACCGACTGGCGTTGCCACCAGATTTGGCATGTGTACACAATGTGTTCCATGTCTCCATGCTCAGGAAATATGTATATGATCCTACACACATCATTCGCCACGAGAAGCTGGTGTTGAACAAGGATGTGACATATGAAGAGAAGCCAGTCAAGATACTAGAACGGAAGGTACAATAGCTCAGGAACCATCCCATTCACGTGGTTAAAGTCATATGGAATAACCGCGGAGTAGAAGAAGCCACATGGGAACCGGAAGGAACCATCAGAGACATTCTCTCCTGGATGATCATATGAATTTGGGGACCAAATTCTTTTTAAGAGGGGGAGGATGTAGCAACCTGGATTTTTCGAAAAATAAAAATTTAATAATAATAAAAATAAAAGTAATTAGAAAATCAAATAAAAGAGAATTAAATAAAACCCATTAAATGAAAAGAAGTAATGGGCTTTGTTAAATAGACCCATTAGAAATTTGTGGGCCAAAATATGGATTTTTAAAAGAATAATAATAGGAAAATACCTTAAATTCGTAACTTAATTATTACTTAAATAGAAAAGAGGTAATTAATGCATTAAATAGGAAGTTTGAGTTGGATTTGGATTTCTAAACCTACCCTAGTTGCTTGGCCATGAATTTAGCTCCCTTCCTAACCCAATTAGAAGTTCTCAAGCTTAGAAAGGGTGAGAGAAATAAGAAATCCCAAAATTTAATAGGAATTAGAGTCCTATTAGGAATTAGAAACATAAGAGACATAAATACTCTCCTAAACCCCCATGGCCGGCCCTAGCTCGTTGCCAAGAGTTGCTGGACCAGGAGGAGAGGCCAAGGAGGAGGAGAATTTGTTGGGAGAAGGCTGCTCAAGCTCTTAACCCCTGTTCTTCAAGTTCTAGCCCTAGAGAATGAAAACGACTAAAGGTAGGCATTCTCAAAAGCAAAAATCATAAAACTTCGTTTGTAGGTTGATCCGATCATCAGGATTAAAAGCCCTCTGATTTCATATTTTTCCATCGAGCCTATATTTTCTTCTTGATTTTTCATGTTCTGCAACTAGCATGAGCCCGAGCCCACTTCTAAATTGTTGATCTCCATATATACTCGACCCCATACTCTCAAATTTTAATTGGAGTTATTGATGCTAGTTAGGCTTCGTTTGCCACTGAAAGCCCTAATTTTCATCCACCATATTGCTCGAATTAAATCTTTCATCTCAACTGTACACTATTCTATGTTCTTCATGAATACACTTGATTAAACCATGCCGAAACCATTGCTGTTTTCAAATTCCTATTTATTGGAAGTATCGTTGCATGTCTAGAGTCGTTTAAAATTGGTTTAATAAATTTTCATCAATTGTACATTTAGTTCTTATTTTATGAACCACCCTGTGTCAATATAAGGAAGTTCTAAACCGCAATCCAAGAACATGTCCTTTCGTTGTCAGACTCAGGAGCAGAACCTGAGAACGCGATGGCCAGATACGCCGTGTTCTCATTCTGGTCACGATAGCACCACCCGTCGCATTTTGAACGTGACAGGGCCTATCGTCGCGTTCTGCCTGCCTGATCTTACAAGCCCGTCGCATTCTTTACAAGGCCTTGTCACGTTCTCACCTGACCCCGTTGCGACCCTTACTGGGGTGCATCGCAATATTAGACTTTTGCATGAAAACCCCGGATTTATGATGCTCTAACTTTCTACAGTGCTTTTACACTTTGTTAACTGTCTTACACGTAGTAAATACACTTGTTATACATTGAACATTAATGTGTGATTTTTAAAAGACATGCACATGACAACTTTCTATCTACAATTTCATGACACATGCACACACTTGAACCATCCAATATGGTTTAACATGACATGAAAATTTCCCGTAGTACATCTGGTAGTTTATCTCAATTTTTATTTAAATTTCCATATTTTAAAAGGACTTGTCTTCGCTTCTCGCGTTGTTTTGGGAACACCGTTACCGACGCTCCACTATTCTAGAAATCCTATAAAACGTCGAGCACTTGTTTCTTTATACACACTCTCTGTTGACTTGGACGAACTCTCCATCAGATACTCCTTCTGCCGGACTAGTGAGTCTTTGTTCAAGGCCTCTGCAAGTCTCCACTATCCATGGATTCCCACATGGTCGACGAGCTGGTTGTACCCTAACACCTATGATACCCTTAGGGATCAACATGATCCAAACAACTATTAGAAGTTCGCTCTTATCTTGAATCACGGTGAACCTCTACACCTGTGCGTAACATGGCCAGCGAAAAGGTAGTGAATTCCACCTAACTGCCAACACCAATAGCACGTGTTGTGCAACTATTACTATCGCCTGTTACTCCTTGTGTTACATGCATTGGCCCTTAGCTCTCATCTATACTCTACTCGCTCATCTAGTCATGTTCTCTCTACTATCTCGTCTATTCATCTAATACTCTCATCTATTTTCTTGGTACTTTCTATTGGCCATTGACTGATTGTCTAAAGATAAACAATATAACCAATGCATGGCAATATATAAAGGGCCCGATCTGGTCCTGGGATGTGCACCCGAAAGTGCTAGTGCCCATAGGAGTTAAATGATCAGAGTGTTTGGCATTACACTCGAGTGCTATCTATCTCGACTATCTAAATGACAATCAAAAGTGCTATGTTCTCTCGTTGTCTATTGACAAAAAGTGCTATACTATACCTGTTGTGATATTGCTATACTTTGTGCTATCCGTGCTATGGCCATCTTGCTATTTGTGCTATACTCGACACTTGTGCTATATTTAGAAAGCTTGTGCTATTTCCATCATGCACTATTCTGCTATCTTTTACTTGACTCTCTCGCTCTCTATCTTTAGTTATTCTGTCATTCAATGCATTAATTATTTAGAGCCTACTTGACTATTGAGATTTAAGTCCTACTGGGCGTTATCGCTCACCCTGCGTTATTTGTCATTGTGTTCTCAAGTGAGACCGAGGATGACCCTTACACTCAAGAGGACGGGAACGACCAGGAGTAAAGTCATGAGTACCCTAGTGTCTTAGGATTATGTTAGAGTGTTACTTTAGTCTTTTACTTTTATTTCGATGTAATTGGGTCCTATAGAATGCCTCTGGTATTAGTGGTTGTAACTAGACATTTGGAAAGTTATTAATGAGAAGAATTTGCTTTAGTATTTGATCTTGTTCAATGGTTTGATGTCTAGTACTTGCTCTGTACCCGTTTACTTGCAACTACCTCACATTCTGATATTCCACGTTGGGGCGTGACAATATCACTCCCTTATGCCCATTTGCTGACAAGGATTTTCAAGGAGTATGGCATTGATTTGAAGGGAGAGGTGATGGAGAAGATGGGTCAGCCCATTCGGTCCAGAAATCTGAAGAAAAGTGATTTCTCTCTTATTGGAAACCTTTGGACCAAGACCTCAGTGGTAGAATGAGAAGCAATAATTGGTGAAGCTCCAGAAATTCAACAAGTTCAAGTGGAAGAAGCATAAGTCAGGGTTGAAGACCCTGTTGCAAGTGGAAGAGGGATAGAGGAAATAGCTCCTGATCATATTGAGCCCGTTGGGCATTCATCTGAAATTGAGACCCCCTCAACAGTCATTGCATCTATTATTGAACAAGTTTTAGAGACTATTGCTCATATTGAGGAGGAGCAGGAAGAGACTCATGAAGAAATCATCCCAAATATTCCTGCTGAAGATGTTCATATAGAAGGAAGTCAGGAAGCAGTTATTCTAGAAGTTGTGGCAACAGGCCACAGTGAGGATGTGCAAATGGAAGATGCTCCATTTCAGGGGGAGCCTGTGATTCAAGTGGAAGCAGATGTTCAGGGGGAGTCCACAATAAATGCCCCTGCTGATAAATTCTAGGAAGATCTTCTGGAAGATGTTTCGGATGATATTATTGAGCCTGCTGTCAGCTCAGGAAAGAAAGGGAAAAGTGTTGCAACTAAAATTCCATTGCTTACCAGGAAGGCACACCGAAGATCCAAGAAAAAGAAGATTCGTGTGCACCTAAGGCCAGTTATTGAAAGATTAAATGCACATGGAGAAATTCTATGCTCTGTCCAATCTGATATTTCTTCTATCTTCATTAGTTAGAGCACTAGAGTTAAGGAGTTTGGAGCAGTCAAAGCTGAGCTCCAAGGGATGAAAGGTGAGTTGGGGAGCTTGAAGAAGCTAGTGACAAAATTTTCAGATTTTGTGAGGGTGCAATTGACATCTCCTGCCCCTCCGGCTCCCACTCAACCAATAGCAGAAGAACCTGCAGTTGGGCCATCAGGGCCAATTGATGAAGAAGTTATCTGGCCACTAGGGCCATCTATGGTAGAGTCTGGGCTGACAGGGCCATCAGTTGAAGAGTCAGGGCCACCAGGGCCATCAGTTGAAGATTCAGGGCCAGTGGTTGAAGATGTTGGTAGTGGGCCATCAGGGCCAGTGTAGTCAGAGGCAGAGCAAGTCAAGATTTAAAAGCCTGTATTAGAAGCTGCTGTGCCCCCAGAAGCTCCTGCCCTTCTCCTCTTCAGACTCCGGCTCCTTCCACTCCACCTTCATCCTTCACTGCCCCTCCAGCACCTGAAACCTTCAAACAACCTCTTCCAAAGCACCTCTCCTCACCTACACCTTTTCCTACTACCCCTTTTTCTTCACCTATTTCTTCTCCTATTATTCCTCCTCCTCCCACTTTTGAGGAACCTCCAGCATCATCTTCAGCTGGACCCTCATCTGTTGGTCTATCATCTGCTGGACCATCTGCACCACCTCCTCCTACTTCTTTCTATTCTCTTCATCCACCCACTCCTCCATCATTCATAACTATCATTCCGGAGGGTGCTCGTATTCAGGGTGAGGTCATTCAGGACATTAAAGATGAGTTTGAAGAAGCAATTCTTCGCTCAGTCCTGTCCGTTTCCACTCATATTCACAGGACAAGGTCTTCTAGTCCTGCTCCTAAAAAGAGGAAAGTCTCAAAGGACCTTGCTCTCTTCTCTGAACCTCGCTTTCCCCCTCTTTGGTTCTCTCTTTCTGTTGAAAATAGAAGAAGATCTCTATACTGTGAATTCTTACAAAAATGTACATTTGCTACCATTTTTGGCCTCCCTCACCTTAACCTCACTGAATACCTCCATATTGTTCTTCCTCTCTCCCACTTATCAAAATCAGATCAGTCCAAAATTGTAACGCCTCAACGTGGAATATCAGAGCAGAATTACAGTTATTAAATAATACAGAGCAATAAATAAATGACGAACCATTGCACAATAGGAATAATAAAAAATAAATTCCAACTTCATTAATAATTCATCAAACTCCATTACAATCACTAATCAGAGACAAAACTAGGGCCCAGAGTACTTTATTCAAATCTAAACTATTACATAATGACTAACTGGCTTATAACTAACTAACTATCTACTATGTACAGGTTGATAGTCGGGTCACTCTTGAACATCATCCTCATTTCCCTCCTCATAAGTGTGGTAGTGTCCATCCGACTCACCTGAAACACATGAAGTATAAAGCAGGATGAGCGAATAATGCCCAGTAGGACTTAATATCTCTTGTAAATAAGCATGGTTTAATTGATTAATGTCTTAAAGGTAGGATAACTAGAGAGCATAGTCATGTAGAGCAATGTAATGATAGCAAGAGAACGATAGCACTAGTACATGGAAAATAGAACAACAAGTACGATAAAGGATTGGCCACATAACGAAATAGCGTATAACGACTGGTCGATCATTTTATCAACCAAGAGAGTATAGTTTTGCACTTGAATAATTGCACTTTGATTGTCATAGATTAAATTGTGATAGTAACAAATGGCACTGGATGCATGCCGTACACATCTTGATCATGTAACCCTCGCGAGGAAATGTCACTCTTCGGGAGCTCTCCCCAGAACCAGACCGGGCCCTATTGCACTGGCATAGTCATGTTTGTTATCTTAGATAATCAATTGTATCGCCAAATAGAGTACCAAGAATAGATGAGAGAAGTAGATGAAATAGACGAGAGTGTAGAGTGAATGTGAACAAATGAGAGTACAAAGACAATAGATGAGATAGGGTATAATCGTAAAACAATGTTAAACATTGATAGTAACAGTTGCACAGCACTCAGTCGTGTGTCGGCAGTCTGGTAGAAGTCACATCCGCTCACTAGTCGTGCCATGAACACAGGCCAGAAGGAACACACTAAGGCTGTTGGATCGTACAGATCCCTAAGGGTGTAACGGGTTTTGGGGTACAAGCAGCTCGTCGGCAAAGGACGTGCGCCAAAGCTAAGGAGACTTACGGAGGCCTTGATAACGAGTCACTGGTCTAGTGAGGAGTATTCCCAACGGAGAGGTGGTCCATGCCAAGAGAAAGTGTGTAACGAAATGTTGTCCGTCTTACCTCGAGTCCTCGAAGGCAGAGGGATGCAATCACGGTATACAAATCATGCGATTAAAATAAAGACATGTGTCATTAATTAAATAGGGAAGTTTAGTAATTAATTACACTTAATTACCAGATATATTATTGAGTAATTTAATAACGTTTAATGGAAAACATGAATGTTTAGTGTGTGCAAGTGTAATTAAATCAAGAGAGCATGAATGATTGTGCACATGGCTTTTGAGTTAATTGGTTTCATGTAATTATTACTCGTTGATTAATTAACAAGTCGTTACTAGTCATGACAGTCACTTAATTAGGTTTAAACAGGGTTTAATTGACCTAAATAGTAGGGTTATATGTGTAATTGCAAGTTCTGGCCACTCTGCTGAAGTTGTGATAGGGTTAGCTGTCGCCTTCAGATAGCGACGCACGGTCCGGTCGCGTTCTGTTGAACCGGCCGCCGGGGTTGAACTGGGAACAGATCGCGATGAGTCGACCCATCGTGTTCAGAAGGTGACAGTTCCCCTTGTCATGACCCCCTCTGAGATCGCGACAGGTCGGGCCGTCGGGACTTCAGAAGGTGGCCCGAGCCCAGAAAAGGGGGTTTGCCCTTTTTCCAGGTGGATACAACCCTTCCATGACATGACATAGAGCTGATCAAAAAACCGTATGTAATCATAGGAAGCTCCAAAAATCACGAAATCAATTTTAAACGAAGCTAGACATGTAGATCTATTACTGGGCATGATTAATTAGAAAATAGACATGTATAGAGCATGCAACGGATAAGTGAAGGAATTTAGGGCAAATAGGGGCGTTTGAAAGCTATCATCATGCAGTATTTATGAGAATAATTTCATGCCATGGGGTCAGGTACATGTATGGATTTAAGACAATCATGATGGTTCGAGTACATGATGATAATAGGGATTCAATCATTTAATTCTCCCTCATGGAGGAACGAAAAATAGTTAAACCATAGGGCTTTCAAAGAGGGTGCATGGGTTACCTAGGGTTAAAGTTTCACAATTTGTGCTTGAGAGATTGCCTACATTTTCTTGTTGGTAATAAATCCTAGGGTTGAAGACGAAGAAGAGCAGGAATCCCCTCCTCTCCAAGCTTCTCCTCCTTGCTCCTCAGGTCCACAGCCTTCCTCCTTGTCCACCAAAGCTCCAATCACGAACTATGGGATGGTAGGGACAGATTTGGGGGTGTATTGGGTTGCTAATAGAGTCCTACCCTTCTAAAACTCCTTTCTTCCATTAAATTCCGAATTTCTATATTTATCACCTCCTTTTCTAGCATTTATCTCCTAATTAGGATTGGGAAGAGAGCCAATTTCATGGGTAAAGGGTTGGGATAAGTATAGGACTCCTTTTTAGGATATATATGGCTTATTTAATATTTATCTTACCCCTTTTTTTAATTACTATTATTTTTAATACGAATTTTCACTTAATTAGCTCACATCTCATGATGGCTCATCACATTTGGGCCCAACAATCCATGTTAGGACCATTAGTAAGACCCATTACGAATTTAGCTTAATGGGTATCCCTTGAATTCTATTTATTCTCTCTTTAGTCTAATTAAATCTATTTATCTCATTTATTAAATTCAAAAAAATTATTTATTTAGGATTTTAAAAATCACGGTTGCTACAAAAATCTTTTCCATTGCTGAGTCTAAGACTGAAGACCAGTGGGCTAGGGGCCATCAGTCTCTCTACAGACAGTTTATAATTGCAAGATCTGAACGGCTCCACCTTCAAACCATCCTCACACACTGTCAGAGTGGTTTGTCATCCACCACAGAAAGTCTTGGGGCCCTTTCATCTAAAGGGAAATCAAATTGATCCGGCACTTCCAGATGTTCCAAGACTACAGATTTGTCAACAAATTGCCAGAAGTTTAGATTGGTCAGTTCAGGGGAGCCATTGCACAGTTGAGAATTGAAAACCCTGTCAATACCTCCCTTCAGGTAGATTTTGCTACCCTCAAGCTGCCAGAGGTTGTCTTCCTCCCCAAGCTTCATTCCTTGCTCATGGACTCTGCTGTGGGAACCATTATCTTTGAGAGATTTGCTAGAGTCATGGCTAGAATCATAGTCTGTCAGGGTGCTCCTCTTGCCTTCCACAAATTTATATTCCGTGAATATCACAGAGAAAATATCAAGTTTGAAGTTCTAGCTCCTTTCCTGTCTGAATGTGAAAGGCTCTCTCCATCTGATTGGGAGAAGCACTATCATCAGGCTGCTCAGCAATTGGATGCCCTGAACTCCTCTTTGTTCAATTCAGGCAAACCCCTCTGTCTGTTGATGAATTTCTGGATCTCAACTCCATCAATTTGGCTCAAGATCCTTTTGCCATTTGGGTTGAAAGGTACAAAGTTTATATACCCTTGAAGAAGGATTTGCAGCAGCAACAGATTTTCTACCCAATATCCATTGACAAGTTCCTGCAGCATGCCAGTTTTGGAACCATCAGTCACTATCGGACATCTCTTCGGAAAGAGGAGTATGCCAATTTCATTGAAGCTCAGAAGCAACTCCACCTCCAGAGAATGTTTCCTGATATGAGGCTTTCCAACACTATTGCTTGGGGTGCTTTTAAAAACCATTTTGAAGAACAGGAACTCCAGGCTTGGCCCATAATTACTCGCCATGCCTCTCTTTTGTCTCCTATCTTCTACATTTCTAATCCCCATTGAGTAATGAAATTTATTCTCCTTGGTTCCATTTATCTTAGTATCTTCTTTCCTTGAATCTATCTTTCTTTTTGCTTAATGACAAAAAGGGGGAGAAATTATTCTGAAAGACATACCCTAAAATTAAATTGAAGTTAACTAATTTTCAGTACTTTCAATGCATGAAATATTCTATGTTTTGTCATCACCAAAAAGGGGGAGATTGATGATCAGTCCATCTCCATATAATTTTATATATTATATGTAATTTTTAGTGGTTAACAAAATCTCAATAAATATTTCCTAACAAATTCTTTTCAAGTTTATCCATAGGAAATAATTTAAGCAAAATCTGTAAGTTACTCTCACACACTGTCATTCATAGTTCAGAGCATGCATTTCTTCTAAGTACACATCGACTTCCTTTATAAAACAATGATTTCCATCGCTACAACGATTTCATAAAAGAAACAACGATTTCCATCACTACAACGATTTCATAAGTGAAACAACGATTTCCATTGCTACAATGATTTCATAAGTAAAACAACGATTTCCATCGCTACAACAATTTCATAAGTGAAATAAAGATTTCCATCGCTACAACGATTTCATAAGTAAAACAACGATTTGATCGAAAACAACGATTCGCTTATACTTAAACAACGATTTGATCGAAAACAACGATTCACTTATACTTAAACAACGATTTGATCAAAAACAACGATTCGCTTATACATAAACAACGATTTGATCGAAAATAACGATTCGCTTATACTTAAACAATGATTTGATCGAAAATAACGATTCGCTTATACTTAAACAATGATTTGCCTTCTTTTAAACAACGATTTAATCACAAACAACGATTTGGTCACAAACAATGATTTGTCTTCACTTGAACAATGATTTTAGTATTGAAACAACGATCATTCAAATAACAATTTAATGATTGATTTCAGTAAAACAACGATTTCATCTGCTCATCGATTTCTGTTTAAGTAATAACTTTGTACAGAACATCGATTTCATTATATTTATACATCGACTATATTTACATCGACTTGGTTTCAACATGGATTACAATCTCACATAATTATACCAATACCATACAGAATACTCTTTATGTAAAGCTCTTTTAAAGTATTGCTCTATCTTCTTGTTGTCATGCATATGCTTAAGACTTTGTGGATTTCAAAATTCTTCCCGCGCATCATTGTGTACTTGATCATTTATTGTGATAGTATATTATTTCCACACGAAATATTCTTGCTTACTTCCTGTGTCACATAGAGTATTAATTTGTGTGATGTTAGAATGACCTTTCCTGCTTGTCATATCTTCATACAGCACGAGTACCAACGTTGACTGACAATTTAGATAAAAAGAAGTTGTCTAGGTATCAATATTTTTCGCATGAAGGGCTTCTTGTAGTAAAGCATGTCAAAGATGGATCTGTCAACTTGTCAGAAGGATAAAAGATTTAGAAGATCTTTCCCTGAAGGTGTAAGGATCAATCCAAGCATCTATGGTTGCAGGCTCACCTCTCCATGCCTACGACCAGTCTCTCTAACGTGCATGAAGCTGTGAGACAATGGGCATCTGAACCGCTACTACAATGGTCAAAATAATACACATAAGATAAATAGAAGACTGATGACTCCATGCAATACAGTGAGATTATTTTTGAATTCTTGAGTCTTCGAAAAGCTTGAAGCCATAGTCTCCTAAAAAGAAACAAGAGCAAGCTCGTCCACTCCAACCTTCCATAGCTCTTAGCTCTCAGAGTTCATTCCATTTTTCTTTTGAGACCTAGCGTAGGTCTGAGAGAGAGAGTTCATTCAAGATTATTGATGTCTCTCAGACTTCGCCTCAGATCAAGCATTGTCTATAAGCTTGCTCTTGGGGCCCTTTCTCTTTCAACAAGATTGTTGTGGGCTTTCCTCTTCGGGTGTGAAGAGAAAACCTGTGGAATTAGGTGGTGTAATTCCTCTTCTGGTAGAGAAGAGAAGGCCAGCTGTTGTTGGATGTGTAAGTGTTCATAAGGGGGACTGTACCCTTATTTAGTAGAAACCCAAGTTGTTACTTGGGGACTAGACGTAGGACTCCTTGGTATAGGAGGTACGAACTAGGATAAAATTTCTTGTGTTTTTGTGTGATTGTATACTTGTATTTATTCCGCACTAACTGTTCAACATAGCGTTTTCTATCAAGCATTTTTATTTGCAGGTATTTGTCTAAAAGATTTTTAACAATCCATTCACCCTCCCTCTGGGCTTGCTATCTGGGCAACAAATCTAACCTCGTTTCTCAGGGACGAGATATCCCAGTGTGTATGCGCGCACGCACTACACACCAATAAAACAATGACGTGCTCACAAACAGGGCACACATACAGATGTGTTTGGGATTCTAGAAAGAGCAATAAAAGATGAACAGGAGAGACAACAATCTAAATAGTAAAGTGTAGAATTCTCTTGTTTTAGAGATTCAACCTTTGTGGTCAACTTTGACTGACGATGACTCAGGTGAAGAATTGACGGATATAGAAAGCTTCTAAACAAGGTCTTGCAAGTGGCAGTACCAGGTCCACGCCCTTCAGATGTAGAAACACCTCTCAAGTATGTCTGGAAGGCTTGTGAAAGATGTAGACTCGTTCTTCTGGCTTCTACAGGTTTAGAGCATCTGTTGGCTCTTCATTGGGAAGCACGATCCTCTCTTGAACTCTGGGGGTCGAGTTGGATTCTTAGAGGCACGTTCTCGTTCTTCCAAAACATGGGAACATGTTGTATTTATAACCCAAAGAGTCTATGTATGTTTTCCAAGAGTTGAATCTTGATAGGACTCTATTTAGGAAAGTCCAAATGGAGAAACTCCATAATCGGTCGACCAAAATCATTAGATCGGTCGTCCGATTTCAACTTTGCTTTGACTGGGACTTCGGTTGGATGCTCGATCATCCGATTCTGGCATTTTGGTCGACCAACTTCAGGTTTATCTTTGGCCAATGCTTCGGCTAGTCAAGATACAACTTGAATATACAAAGTGACTTGGCTTCGACTGACAGATCAGTTGACCGATTTCCTCAAGTCGGTCGTCCGATTTTCCCAAATTGGTCGTCCGACTTTGGACAGGTAATCAATCTGTCATCTATTCTCTTTGATTCATAACTGATCTAACACAGATTGCCTTTGAACCAGAATCGATTTGGCATCGATTCCTTTTCAATATCAGTCGACCGATTTCTCAGGGTCAGTCGTTCGATTGTCTTCTTCTTCAAGTCTTATCTTTCTGTTTTGTCCAAGTCTTGGGCTTGGTATTGACCACTTCAAATATGACTTTTGGACAAAATTACTGCACACTTAACACACAAATTAGACCCACAAATTAAATAAACATAAATCAAATGCTTGGTCATAAACATGAATTATATTCAGTATTTTGTGATTTTCTGAAACATGAATAAACTTAGTATTTTTGTGATCATTAAAATCTACAGAGTACAACAATCTCCCCCTTTTTGATGATGACAAAACACTTGTAGATTTTTCACACAAAACACAATATTTAATTTTATATATCAATTTGATTTGATTTTTATGTGTTTTTATATGATAAATACATGCATTCAGTCATGCATGATTAACTCCCCCTTTCTAAAATACTTATGACTCTAACTCTCCCTTTTTCTTTGGATGTAAACTCTCCTCCAAAACAAAAATATAAAATCTACAAATATTCTCTCCCTGTTTTTTACAGCATCAAAAAGTGGGTAGTATTAGGGATAAGAGGTGCAATTGGAATAATACAAAGTATGTGAAAATGTCACTTTAGGGAATCTGATGGGAGTGCATGCTCTAAACGATAGTCATTAAATAGTCCTATGTTTAAGCAAGTTCTCAACGCACATTCAAAATTAAATTTCATTAGATGTGAAGTGTGAGACATGATTAGGAGGCATCACACCTGATGATAAACATAATTCTAATTAACACTAATGGATAATCTCAATCTTATCCATGCATGATAGACCCTCGATTTTTGGTAGCTATCACTCTATTCCCTTTTTTTTTATATGAATCATTTTTTTTTCTTTCTATTTTAAGGAAAGCATTATCGTTTGACTCGAAACTTTTCACTTGTTCAATGGAAAGACCCGATTATTAAGCTCAGTACCTCTTCTCACTTTGGATAGGTAGCTTTTCCCTCACGAGTTACTACAAGCTAGGTGGATTTTAAGCATCACAAGAGTATTAAGAAACATTTCCACCAATTATTAAAGTGATATCTATTAATCATAGTCATGTGCATTAGTGTGTTTGTTTCAATTTCAAATGAATTTTGAGAAGCAAGTTAATTACATAACTATTTGGCTCCCCCTTAATGTATACACACACCAAATGCAAAAATCTCCCCCTTAGTGGCTGAACTAATGCACACTAAGTCTTAAGTCAATGCAATAGAATACCAAGGGAGAATTATGCCATAAAAAGAGTCAAAGAAGTGTCTTTACATACATAATGCATGCAAGCATACACTAGATAGACATGCAAAAAACACTAGATTCTAAGACGCTTTTTGTTTTTTTTATTTTATTTTTTATTTCTTATTTATAGAAAGGAAACAAAAACACAGCCTATAATCAAAATTTAAAAGAGTAAACAAAAAAAACATACAAAAGTATTCATGTGTTACCTTGAAAGTTCAAAATAGAAAAACATGATACTCACAGAACAGTGTAGGTGCCTTGAGATTCACATTAATACCATTTGATGCTTCATCTCAGAAATTTACAAGACACTTGCAACCATAGATCTCAAGTGGATTTCTTGGTAGCCAAATGGTTTTGGTTCAACATTGTTAGTCCTAGAAGGGAGTAGATCCTTCCTAATCCACACCAAGTCCATTTTCTACATGTTTTTCTTTAAAGAGGAAGTATAGTTCATGTGACCATGCCCACCATAGAAACAACAAGTGGCAATAGAATTGTGTTCTATGGGTTGTGGCCTATGAACAACATGATATTCAACATGCTTACCCTTCACATGAGCTTCGTTTATATTTTGCACATGTTTCTTAGCATTAATAGATTTTTTAGCTTGCACAGATTCCTTAGCATGAAATGGTTTTTTTTTCACTTGAACAGTTTCATTAACATGAGATTTTAAAGTGCTTGGTATTTTGGAAGCATGAACAAAAGATGTGATTGTTTTAGACTCAACAGATTTGTTCTTGTTGCTTTTAGAGGAATACAACCATGTGTATTAGTATTCACCTTAAGACCAAGGACTTCATCAAGTTTTTGCTTTCCTTCATAAGTCTAGAAAGAGTAGACTTGAGCTCATCTATAGTTTCAAGCATTTTCTTGACAAAATTTTCAGAATTTTTAACATTCTCTTCAAGCACATGCACTTGTTTTTTTCAATTTCTCATTTTTAGAATTCAGAGAGAAATTTTCATGTTTAAACATGCTAAATTTTTCAGAGTTACCGTTGTCCTGAACCACGCATTCAATTTCACCTTCATATAATGTGATTTTACTTTGAGGTAGTTCAATATTATTTAGTAGCTTTTCACATTGTAGTATATGTTCATGACATGACATATAATTTGTTTCAACATGCAGGAAAGTTTCAAATTTATTTTCAGTCCCTTGTTTTCCTTTTTGATTTTCCTGTATTTTTCATGCAGATCAAAGTACATTTGTTCAATCTTCTCAAGGGTAAAGGATTCTCGGTCATAGTTTACTCGGGAGATTCATCCTCAATAGCCATGAGACTGCACTTCTCCTTCTTGGGTTCTTCAGCCTCGGAGGATGTCTGGTCAGAATCACCCCAGGTGGTGACCATGGCTTTGGGCTTCTTTACCTTCTCTTTATTCTACTTTCTCAGAAATATTGGGCATTCTGATCTCATGTGCCCAATTCCTTGGCACTTGTAGTAGATCAATTCTAATTTTTTGCTAGAGTCTACTAGCTTGTTTTTGCCCTTGGAATCCATAGGAAGCTTTGCATATTGTGTTCTTTTCTTTCTCAGAAATTTTCTGAAGCTTCGTGTAATTTTGGCCACTTTCTCCTCATCTACACTCGAGGAGTTTTCTTCAGAACTATTTGCCTTGGATTTCCTTGCCTTGAGTGCTACAGCTTTTTGCTTAAGAAGCAAGGGTTGCTCGGCCTCCTCCCTCTTCAAATTTATCTCATATGTCATGAGACTCCCAATTAACTCCTCCACAGTGAGGGTCAACAAATTCATGGAGTCTTCTATGACTTAGGAGGGACCTCAGAACTTTACGAACTATTTCCAAGTCCGTGTAGTTCTTCCCAAGTGCCTTCAGTCCATTGGTGATGTTGGAGAGCCGTGCAAACATGTCTGAGATTGTTTCCACTAGGCTCATCTTGAACATCTCATACTCATGGACCAGGATGTTGGCTTTGGTCTCCTTGACCTCTGAAGTGCTTTCATAAGTTAATTTCAACTTGTCCCACATCTCCTTTGCTGAGTTGCACATGGAAATATGGGAATATTCATCAGGATGAATAGCACATTGCATTATATTCATGGCACTGAAATTAACCTTGGATTTTTTATTGTTATCCTCCGTCCACTTTCCCTCATCCTCTGGCAGTGTGTATGGACTGTTGCTCACAACTTTCAAGATCTCATAGTCTTGAGCTCTGAGAAAGATGTGCATATGGTTTTTCCAGGAGGAATAATTATTACCATTAAAGTAGGGTGGACGGTTGATAGAATGACCCTTAGACACATATCCTTTGTTAGCCATCGCAAATAGGATCTCTCTTTAGATCAAGAGCTTGGCTCTGATACCAATTGATGTGTCGTGATGCGATGGACAGCCAAGAGGGGAGAGGTGAATTAGTTATCGCCCAATAAAAATTCTTTTACACAAAATAAATCAGACTCAATTAAGCAAACCTATTATGTGAGATGCACAACGAAATATAACAAGTATATATACAAAACCAACTATCTCAATGTGCGTAGAACGGAGATAGAAAAGATGGATGCAAACCACACATGCACGCAGGATTTAGAGTGATTCGACAAACACACCCCTATGTGCATCTACGTCCACTACCCCATACCCCTTTGAGGATTTTCACTAGCTTGTTTCCCATGTACAAGCGAAAACCCATACACACACACACTGATTATTTCTGGGAACAACCACAACCCCACCTTGTTTCCCAGAGACGAGATAACACAGCGTGTATGCGCACACACACAACACACCAACAAAACAACGACATGCTCACAAACAGAGCACACACACAGATGTGTTCAGGGTTCTAGAAAGAACAATAAAACATTAACAGAGGAGACAACAATATAAAAGGTAAAGTTTAGAATTCTCCTGTTCCAGAGATTCGGCCTTTGTGGTCATCTTTGACTGATGATGACTCAGGTGAAGAACGGCCGATGTAGAAAGCTTCTAAACAAGGTCTCGCAAGTAACAGTACCATGTCCACGCCCTTCAAATGTAGAAACACCTCTCAAGTATGTCTGGAAAGCTTGTGAACGATGTAGACTGGTTCTTCTGGTTTCTACAGGTATACAACATCTGTTGGCTCTTCCTTGGGTAGCACGATCCTCTCTTGAACTCTGGGGCTCGAGTTGGATTCTTGGAGGCACGTTCTCATTCATCCAAAACATGGGAACATGTTGTATTTATAACCCAAAGAGTCCATTATGTTTGGAAAGAGTTGGATCTTGATAGGACTCTGTTTAGGAAAGCCCGTATGGAGAAACTCCATAATCGGTTGACCGAAATAATCGGATCGGTCGTCGGATTTCAACTTTGCTTCGATTGGGACTTCGGCTAGATGCTCGGTCGCCTGATTTTGGCATTTCAGTTGACCGACTTCAGGTTTAGCTTTGACCGATGCTTTGGCTAGTCAAGATACAACTTGAATATACGAAGTGACTTGGCTTCGACCGGCGGAGCGGTCGACCGATTTCCTCAAGTCGGTCATCCGATTTTTTTACTATCCCACTGCCAAAGCTTCTGGCTAGGTCAGTCATTCAATTTGCCCAAATCGATCGTCTGAATTTGGATAGGTAATCAATCTGTCATCGATTCCCTTTGATTCATAACGATCTGACATGGGTTGCCTTTGAACCAGAATAGATCTGGCATTGATTCCCTTTCAATATCGATTGATCGATTTCTCAGGGTCGGTCATCTGATTGTCTTCTCCTTCCAGTCTTGTCTTTATGTTTTGTCCAAGTCTTGGGCTTGGTATTAACCATTTCAAATACGACTTTTGGATAAAATTACTGTACACATGACACACAAATTAGACCTTCAAATCAAATAAACATAAATTAAATGCTTGGTCATAAATATGAATTATATTCAATGTTTTGTGATTTTATGAAATATGAATTAAACTTAGTGTTTTTATGATCATTAAAATCTACAGAGTACAACATTATGTGCTTCCTATAACCCAATTGGTGACTGTTGCAGAGCTTCATTAGAAGAATAAATTTCATGCCCCTCCTTTTTATGTATCCCTTGTGGAGTTGCAATGTCATGGTCATTCACTTCAGTAACTCTACTACCCTCGCCACCTTCGATATTTGTAGTTGATTGTAAGGCCAGCAAAGCATTGTTGCACTCACCATAGGAGGGGGGCCAAAAATCTGCAGAGGACTTCTTGGGTTCAGAAGCAGCATTTCCTCTATTATCCTATCGATCACTGTGTTCAGGAGGTTGGGGGACCTCTACATCACAGTAATTTCCTTCTGTGTTTTGTAGGGAAGAGTTCCCAGGATCACCATGTTCGAGAGCGGTCGCAAGGATCTCGGAATCATGCGATTGCAGCGAAGTAGCTGGCACCACGACCAACTTCACCTTGGATGGGGATTCCACGTGCGTGATTTCCGGAGGAGAGATATCTGGATGAACAAGATTGGGATCGACATGAGGATCATGGGGTTATGATTTGGCAGCGGAGTTTCCAGTGCGATAGTAGAGCCAACACGGGCAGCTCTACTGTGATGGGGAGTCCCCAGCCAAAGCAGGCCGATCAATGGTAGCCAGCGATGCTAACTCCGCCATTAATGTTTCTTTCGTAGCAACTTCTCCACTGTCGATGATGACAGCAAGCGGTGCCTCTGTAGTTCTAGCGTCTCACCAGATAGGTCGCCATTAAAGGATGGGCTTATGGGCATGATGGCCTTCTTCCACACAAGTTGTAGTAGGTAAATCCAGAGGAGGAACGTTGAGGTTCGCTGCAGGAGGATCAACTGGAAAAATTGTAGCATTTGTTGGTGCACCACCAGTTTCATTTTTATTGCATGTGCTAGAAGCATGCCCCAAGCGCTGGCATGATGAGAAGAACAAAGGCATATTGCAAAAAGTAATTGGCTACCAACCACCTCCACCAAGACTCCCAATCCAAATCCGTTTACGATGAGGGTTAGTGACATCAATTTCAACACAAACTTTAGCAGCCGTGGTGTTGGACATGTTCAGAGCACTACTATCAATTTTGAGAATAGGTCCGATGTTCCCAGCAACAGTATGAAGAAGAGGTTCTTGATAAAAGTTTGCAAGTATACTTGAGAACTCGATCCATAAAGGAACAAGTGGAAAATCAGCAGCAGGGGAGAAGTTGATCATCCACATAGAGAATCTGAATATATGACCTTGGACATATAATGATTCACGTAGCAGTATTCCAAGATAGTCCTTGTGTGCCTGGAATCTCAAGAGGCGGTGTCTAGAAACAAACGAACTAATCATGAAGTCCTTCTTGAGCTTGAATCACTGCGAGAGATGGGTTCTGATGTCTTGAAAAGCTGAATGACATTATGGAGTGCGAGCCACTAGGGCGAATTCTAACGGGACACATGAACCATGAATCTCCTCCATGGAGAAGAAGGCATCGTACCTCATCTTACCAAAAACATCTTTATTTTCTTGACAAAACCTTACAAATCCTTTCACATATAATTGTCCCCTCAATTTTCCTTGGGACTGTTTAGAGTAGTTCAACTTCGCAAGAGGGAAAAAAATAACTTTTTGAAATTCTCTGCTTAATCATTGAACAAAAGAAAGGATGGCCATTGGAAGCCATTTGTTCTCCCTAAACTATTTCAAATTTGGGGTCGGAATTTGCGTGGGTCCTCGAACTAGGATGCTGATCGGTTAAAGAGTTTGACATGTCTTTGTTTTTTATGATGAGCAATGTAGTATAGTAGTATTTGAGCCTATATAGAGTTTGACCATGCTTTCTTCCATCCATCGTTGATAAAATCTCACTTTAATGAAGGGCGCATAGATTATGTTTGTGCTACATCTTCACCCATAGAAGAGGGATAGCCCACACCCTTATGGGCTGGGCTTCAACATTTCTATGAAAGCTGTTGAGCAACTCTTCGCTTATCGCTTACTAAAATATCTATCACAATATTTTTTGTTGTGACAAAACCTTTTAATATATTCTCACCCTTACAAAATTATGGAAATCAAAAAGTTAATATATAACTAATGTCATAAAAAACTCCAAGTCTGGAAAATTATTCTAAGTCCACAGCGTATACTGTATATCACAGTAACTCCAACTCTTGACACTCCGACTTCTTGAAAGTCGAAGTATGGCAACACTCCGACTCTTGAAAAATCGAAGTCTGGCAGAACTCCGACTCCTGTCAAAGTCCAGCCTTACTCCGACTCTTGGAAAGTCGAAGTCTTTGTATCACTTTGAGCCTTACTCCAACTCTTGGAAAGTCGAAGTCTGAAGGAACTCCGACTTCTTAAAAGTCAAAGACTGGGCTTATTCCGACTTCCTATAAGTCGAAGTCCGATGTCTGTTTGTTGATACTCCAACATTCCAAGGAAGTCGAAGTCATTGCCTTCTCACTCCAACTTCAATAAAGTCGAAGTTTACTATTTCTATTAGTCATACTCCGACTTCTTAGAAGTCGAAGTATTTCTTGTTGTTTGTTACATATCTGTACTTAGTGTACTTCGCTAAAAATCTCATCTCTATTTTCAGTACAACTTAACATATGTAACGTCGCGCATTTTTTTTCGGATCCTTGTTAGCGGGTTTGGTGGCCAATGTATGGCCCATTAGCTTGTGTTTCAGGTGTTTGCGCGAGTTGTGAGGCTTGGTGGGCCAGCAGTTGGGCCCAAAGCGCTCATAGGTCTTGTGCCTGTGAACGCGACAAGGGGTTGCGCCGCATTCTGAATGCAACGTCCCTGGTGGTCGCGTTCATGTTACCGCTGTTTGGCGGTCTTCGTCTGCATGGCTGCCACGTGTCGCACACTGGGCAGTCAGCTGACGTCGGCCTTGGGAAGGCGACGGCCTCCTACGTCGCGTTCAGGTCACGACATAGGGATGCGTCGCGTTCTTAACCACTGGGTGTTTTTAAGTTAGCTCTGGCCGGACAGAGATGTGGGAAGCTTTGCTCGGCCAGGAGGAGCTGTTGTGGAGCTCTCTCGGGCGATTCGAACTTTTGGAGGAGTTTTTGGCGCGCTCTCACTGTGAGGACGTCGTGTGGAATGGGGGAGATGCCGTGCCGTGTCTGGTTTTCATGTTCTTCGCGGAGGTAGGGAGAATCCACCGTGTTTCATTGCGTGGATTGCATGAAATACATGTTTGACTGGTTTTTGGCGTTAAGAACAATAGAAACCAGGTTAGGGTATTCATTAACGCATGAAAACTGGAAATTAAATGTGGTTTGCATGGTTTGGGGTGGTAATCTGGAGAGAGGTTCCGGATTAGGGTTTTCGCCTGTGAGGGCGACAGACCCTTCTGTCGCGACCAGGTCGCGATTGGCCGACCTGTCACGTTAGGGTTTTCTAACGCGATACATCGGGGTTTCGCGATCTGAAGGCGACAGTACCCCCTGTCGCGACAAAGTCACCACAGGCCGACCCGTCGCGTTAAGGTATGCAATTGCGACATGTCGGGGCGTCGCGTTCTGAAGGAGACACAGCCCCACGTCGCGACCTCAGCCGAGAGGTCCTTTTTGTGCACGTTTTCAAGGTACGATTATCTGATTATTTGTTAAGTGTTGTGCATGGCACCGGTTTGTGGTGCATTGGCACTTGTAGCACTCGTAGAGCATGTTGCTCACGAGGTGAGTATGTTTTTAAGTGGTTAGCATACTGCTTGTGTAGTATGCGTGGTGTTTATGTGGTTTGGGTGTGTGCATGGCACACACATTGTCATGGTGTAACCTTTATGATTCGTCGGAGTGGTTGGGCAATGAGGTTCCTGTGTGATCCTAGCCATGATCTTGTGGTGTTTTCTATAAACTATTTAAGATGGTTTAACTTGTATAGCATGTGTGGGATTAAGTATTAATGTATGGTTATCATATATTATGTTTATGCGGTATGGAGGTCATGGTATGACCAATGACAGGCCGAGTTATTAATAGTTAATGCGATTCATGGATATGTCTGTGTAGGTTAGCTTGTGGGTCACGAGTGACCAAGCCAAGCTACTCCTCACACTTGCACCGTGGTTTGTAATAAAGATTGTATATGTAAATATTGTGGTTTGAGCTTGCTGAGTTTCGTGGTCCGGCGCCTGTTCCAGAATACCTCTGCAGTTAGGTACCCCAGGTTCTATGTGAGCTAGGCACTTATGTTTGTAGTGCTCGGGGTTTGTCCTGGTACTTGTTTTGTACCGTCGAGGTCTGTGTCGTCTGTCATGGACACCCTCACTCCTATGTTTGAGTTGTATGTCCGGCTGAGGGAAAGACGATAGAGGGCAGTGACTTGTGTTTGTGGGTGTGCAGTCGCTTGTAGCGCGCTCGTAGTTGGGGGTACGGACACCAGTAGTCGACAATGGTCCCCAGCTAGTCCTTTTTTCTAGTGCCTCACTTTAGGAAGCTTAGGCCAGAGTCCCTAAAGATGCCAAGCATGGGCCTGCAGGGTGTGTGACCTACAGGTGTGGTGCTGGTTTGTCACGCCCCGACGCGGAATATCGGAATGTGAGGCAGTTGCAAGTGAATGGGTATAGAGCGAGCGCTAGACATCAAACCATTGCATAATGAATAATACTAAAGCAAATTCATTTCATTAATACATTCCAATGCCTAGTTACAACCACTAATATCAGAGCCAATCTATAGGGCCGAATTACATTGAAAGAAAGTAAAAGACTAAACTTCAAACCTAACTACTACAACGCTAAATATAGCAATAGGACGCTAGGGTACTCAAGACATCACTCCAGGTCATTCCTGTCCTCTTGAGTGTATGGTTCATCCTCGGTCTCACTTGAGAACACAACGACAAATAACTCAGGGTGAGCGATAACGCCCAGTAGGACTTAAATCTCAGGATCAAGCATGCTTTAAGTGATTAATGTCTTATAAAGCAGGATAACTAGAGAGAATAACAAGAAACATATAGAAAGTACTGGTACACGATAACGAGGGACAATAGCACAGTGCACGAGAGTATAGCACGACACGTTTGATATCGGATTGGCCGTATAACAAGATAACAAGTGAAGTTGCACTTCAGTGCATAAGTCACGATAGCAAGTGTTGGTCGATATTCTTTCAACCACGAGATTCAAGTAAACCAATAATTGACTGTTTGATTAATTGATTGCCATAGATCGAATCTTGCGTGTTCATGTGTTAGGTGTATGCCATCACCCAGATCATTAGACCCCCGCGAGTTATAGCCTTTCAGGTGCTCCTCCCAAGGACCAGACCGGGCCCTTATAATGTTGCCTAGCATAGTCATGTTTTTATCGTAGACAATCAATTTAATGGCCAAATAGAGTACCAAGAAATTGATGAGAGTACTAGATGAATAGAAGAGATAGTAGAGTGAACGTGAATATATGAGCGAGTAGAGTATAGATGAGGGCTAAGGGACAATGCACGTAACTCTCCGAGTAAACAGGCGATAGTAACAGTTGCACAAACGCGCACATGGTGTTGGCAGTCAGGTGGAACTCACGACCCTATCACGGGCCATGTTAAGCACAGGTCCAGAGGTCCGGCGTGATTCGAGATGAGAGCGAACTTCTAATAGCCGTTTGGACCATATTGATCCCTAAAGGGTGTAATAGGTGTTAGGGTACAACCCGCTCGTTGACCATGTGGGAATCCATGGACAGAGGAGACTTACGGAGGCCTTGAACAAAGACTCACTAGTCCGGCAGAAGGAGTATCCGATGGAGAGTTCATCCAAGCCAAGAGAGTGTGTATATAGAAACAAGTGCTCGACATTCTACAAGAGTTCTAGAACAGTGGAGCGTCGAGATCGGTATTCCCAAACATTGCGAGAAACGATAGACAAGTATTATTTAAAATATGACAATTTAATTACATAAATTACCAGAAGTATTATGAAATAAATTCACGTCAAATTACACCATATTTGGATGGATCAAAGTGTGTGTAAGTGTAAGAGAAATCATAGACAGAAAAGAAGTCTTGAATATGTATTTTAAAGCATTCAATATAGCTCCATTTTAAAACAGGTGTTTTTACTGCGTGTATGGCTGTTGAAAGTGAGAGTAACAAATTTTATGGGTTTCCATGCAAAATCCTGTGAACGCGACGTAGGCCAGTAAGGGTAGCGACAGGGTCAGGGCAGATCGCGACAAGGTCTGAAAAGGGTCGCGACAGGGCTGCCAGGACAGAAGACCAGAACGCGACGTTGGGTACTGTCGCGTTCAGAACGCGACAAGAATAGGCATCACGACGGGCTTGAGAACGCGACCTGTCAGGCCGTCGCGTGCTCAGGTCCGTGGACTGAGTCTGACAGAGTTCTGCTCTGTCTCGGATTGCGGTCTATAAATATTAGATTTTGATACAGGGTCGTTCATAAAATCATAACTAATTGTATACACGATGAAAAATCATGAAAATAGTGGCAAATGAAACTAGACATGCGAGAGTACTTCCAGTAAATAGGAATTAGAGAGAGAGCATGGTTTGAATATGGTTTGAGCATGAACAATAACGAGTAACATAGAACATGATACAGAGAGCAAGATTGATTTAATTCGAGCAACATGCTCAACAAAAATTAGGGCTTTCAGGGGCAAACGATGCCTAACATGCATCAGTTCCTACCATAAAAATCTTGTAGCATGGGGTTGAGTATACAAGGAGATCAAGAGTTAAGAAGAGGGTTCGGGGTCATGTAAGTTACAGAACATGAAAAATCAAGAACAAAAGATATGCTCGTTGGAAAATTACGAAACCAAAGGGCTTTTGCTCCTGATAGATGAGACATCCTACAGAAAAAGTTTCATGGTTTATGCTCGTGAGAATGCCTACCTTTGATTCGATTTGTCTTCTAGGGTTAAAATCTCCAAGAACGAGGAAGAAGCTCTAAGAACTCCTTCTCCACACGAGATCCTCTCCTCCTTAGCCTCTTCTCCACGTCCAACAACCTTTGGCAACGAGCTAGGGTCGGCCAAGAGGGTTTAAGAGGTGTATTTATATAAATACAAGTTCATATTCCTACTACTACTCAAATTCCTCTTAATTACGAGATTTCCTAACTCCAACCTTCCTTTCTTGCTTTCCAACCTCTATTTAGGTTAGGATGGGATCTAAATTCGTGTTAGACTATATGGGGTAGGTTTAGGAATCCAATTCCAACTCTTATTGCCTCTTTTAATGCTTAAAGAATCCTTTTCTATTTAGGAGATATTAAGACTCCGAATTTAGGGTATTTTCTTTTTATTTCCTATTTGTAAATTCATATTTGACCCAATAAGTTCTAGAGGATCCATTAAGCAAAGCCCATTACTCTTTTCCATTTAATGGGTTTTATTTAATACTCTTTTCATTGAATATCCCTTTAGCTGAGTTTTTAATTTATTATTAAAATTTTTATTTTTCTCAAAAATTCAGGTTGCTACATGGTTGGTCTCCACTGTTCTTTGCCTTGTGCTTGTGGAGTGGAAATTGGACCTTTCATCCGTAACTGTGAGACTGAGAGGTAGTTCTTTTGTTGTGTTGTCCGGATTGGATACTGGCGTCATGAACCAGTAGTCCGTTCCCGTGTGGTGGCGTCGTTCCTTTCCGACCCGTGCTTTGCCTCTGGTGGTGGCTTGTGTGTGACTCGTTGGTTGTGGTTTTACCCATTGAGGTGTGCCCTGGTGCTGGCACGGTTGTAGTTGTGGTTGGTGAGTGGAGACTCACTGGTTGTGGTTTGACTCTCGTGGTGTGCCTGTCGTTGGCACAGTGGTGTTAAAGTTTTGCCTGTGGTGGAGTGCCTTGTGGTGGCACTGGTCTGATTGTGGTTTCCATGGTGGTACCTCATGGTAGTAAGTACCTGTACCATTTATGGATACCTGTTTCTCATGGTACGTTGTGTACCAGTCTTTTCAGGTGGTATGGTGGAGTTGTGCTCCGTGGAGGTCGTATGGTGAGACCTTCCACTTGTTGTGTTTTACCCTTCCATGGGTAAATTTTCGAATAAGGTTATATTGTGTGATGGATTGGCATCGTGGTAGCCAGTCCAGTTATTTAAGTGTGACATTCGATATATCGTAGTTTAGGGGTATAAAGGACTAGCTCTTGGTTTGCAGTCCTGTTACCAATGTGTTGAGGTTCGCCTATGAAGCTTGTAGCCTAGGCAGCAGTTTGCCCGTGTGGCTTGTAGCTTAGGCGACCCGTTGTTGAAATAATGTGCATGTGACGCTTGCAGCCTAGGCATTTCAATTTTTGAGTGGACTAGTGGTGTTGTGCTAGTACTGTGGTTCTTCTTTCTTTCCGAGGAATATGTATTTGTTTATGATTTACTGTTTAAGCTGTTATTTATTATAAATGTTGTGGGCATGCCATGGTTTGGCTTTTAGTGTTAACAGTGAGACCCTCTGGGGTTGAGGTCTCTTTAGTTTCTTGTGTTGTTTTTGGGTGGCCCCTACTGAGCCTGTGACTTGTTGAGGTTCACTCCCCTACAGTTCTTTTCAGGGCTTGCCATTTATGTGGCTTGTGGAGACGTTGTGGCAGACTTATACCACCAGCAGTTGAGTTGTAGTCGTGTTGTATGAGCTTGTGCTCCCTCGGGGTATGCCCTAGGTAGTTGTACTTTTTAATTGGACATGTAATAATTTATTGGGACAGTTGTACAATGTGGTTTACAGATATGAGCACTTGTACTTTCTTGTGTCTTATACTGTAGTTGTTGTCTTTTATATTCTTACTGGACACTTATGTAAGATATCCCTTGCGAGACTTTGGTCCGTTCGCGGGAGGCGGATCTAGATATGGAGCCTTATTGGGCATAAATATCCAGGGCCGTTACAGTTGGTATCAGAGCATGGTCCAGTTAAAATATGGAAAGACATTGAGGTTACAATGTCCCAAGACATGGATTAATGTCCACTACTGGTAGCAAGTCTGTAATTTTGTGTAGTTTTTAATGTGATTTTCACGAGAGTTTTTCGTATGAGAATTGCGTGTTTTTGTTTGTTAAACTGGCAGTTGTTAGAAATGGCAGAGAAATGGTACGGTTAAAGGTATAGTGAGTATGGTCACATTAAAAAGCCAGTTTACGATTAAAAAATAATTGTTTAAAGGTTCTCAATTATAGATATTGAAGGGGTTAGTGAATTCAGTTTTGGAAATCAGTGAAAGTATTTTAGTAAGGACCGGAGATGGCAGAGATAGGTACAAGATAATGATGTGATGGAATATGAATAGCAGAGAGAACATCGTTATGATGAGGAATAAAGCAGTGTGATCAGGGTTGTTGAATACGTGAATTGTGGCTGAGAACTGTAGCAGAGATAGTTAATGTATTTGAGATTTGTGTGGATAGATATGAAGAAGCGGCGTGATTAAGTGTTATATTAGGTTTGAAATAATTATGTGAGGTAGTTCAGCTTAAGATGTGGTATTAGCAAATAGAGGAACAACAATGTGTGGCAGTCAGATGAAATGTGTTTTGTGGTTAGAGATGGGTGCAGTAAAGAGTTTCAGAATAGTGTTGTTATGAATAATGATAATAATGGAAAGTTTGATATAGAGATTTGTGTAAGTATGTACTGAAATAAGCAGCTGGGTAAAGAAAGAATAAAGGAAAAGCAATGAGCAGTCAAATTTTTCTGAGAATTTCCTAAGGAAGATGTTCACTTAGTAAGTGGTAGTGGATAAGAATTTTGCAGAAAGATTTACACAGGATTACAGTGTTAATGATAGGAGTAGGAGCATTTGTGTGCAATTTGTGGGCACAAGAATGTAAAGTTTGTGCCAGAGGCAGATTAGGGTCAAGGCAAAGTAGATTATGAATGAACAATTGTGAGTAAGTTGCAATAGTGGAATTATTTGTATTTAGTAGCAGATCAGTAATGTAGAATAGAGGAGTCAGGCAGACTCAGATATTGTGTTTGAAGGAAATAGTTTCAGTTTTGGGCTACGTCAGTATTTTAATAAGAAGGATTGCAGTGAGATTAATCAATTAGCAGAATAGTTTAGAGAAATGTTTTGCAGAAAGGATACGATTCTGTTGGCAGTAAAGCTAAAGTTTAGTATTACTGATCAGATGAAAAAAAAAAGAGAGAGAAAAGAGAATGTGGTAGATTATAGAGCAGCGATAATTCGATGAACCAAGGAATGTGCAGCAAGAATTTATGTAAATAATAAGCAGCAAAGTGATCCAGATGAACGAATGGGTTTCGTATAAAAAAAAATGCTTCCAAAGTTTAATGTAAAGGTCACAGCAGAACAGTTAAAGAATAGTGAGCAGACTAAGAAGTGGCAAAGCAAAACAGAAAGGATAAGGAAAGGCATGATTAGTTTAGCAGCAAGGAATTCTGAATAAGATGACATTGAGTAAGTTTTATCTTGGTAATAGCGTTACAGCAGTGAAAATAGAAATTGTAAAAAGATATGGATTTTGTTTGCTGAGTTAGTGAAAAAATATTGTCTGAAGTGAGAGGGTAAAGTATGTTAGTAACGATAGTGTAAAATTCTAAATTTAGTGTGGCACAGAAATAGTTAAAAATAGAATCTGAGCAGGGTTAGTTAAGCAATGTAATTATGAGATAAGAAAAGTGCTGCAGCGTCAACCTGGGAATATGAATTAAGGTAAGATGTGTTGACAGTGGTATGCCAGAATTCAGAGTTTAAGTAGATGGTTCGATCAGAATAAGAAAAGCAGACCAGAAACATTAATGTTTTCTTCCAGTGGTAAGTGAATAAATAAGATGATTTGGGAAGCCAGTAAAGTTGAAATGGAGGTCAGAGTTATGGTTTTGCCCAGTGTTCGATATAATTAGAGTGGCGCAGCAGAAGCATGGTGGGTCCATAACCCATAGGTCAGACAGTTGAAAATATGAATACAGATACAGTAAAGTAACGGCTGATAGTAAGAAATCAATGATGGAACAGCACCAAGAAATTCAGAAATGTAAGCAAGGTTTAGCACGACAAAACATCCAAAGGTAATGGAATAAAGTGAAAGGATTTGAGCAGGAAAAATGGCCCGGAAAGAAATATTGTAAACACAGCCCAGAAAATGTGGAAACAGGTTATGTCCAAGGCCATCGGCAAGGTAGACTCGCTTACAGTTGAAAGATAAAGAAAGGGCAGAGTAGACTTGTGAATCAACAGATTTAGTCAGTGTAAATGATTTGAAAGGCAAAAGCAGAAGAAGAGTATCCTATTTGCTCTATATAAGGTTTAAATTCTTCTTAGATGATAGTCCGGTTTATTATGATTTGTTTTGAATGTCGAGGATGACATTCTTTCTTAGATGATAGTAATGTAACGTCATGCATTTTTTATAGGATCCTTGTGGACCCTTGTTAGCGGGTTTGGTGGCCAATGTATGGCCCATTAGCTTGTGTTTCAGGTGTTTGCGTGAGCTGTGAGGCTTGGTGGGCCAGCAGTTGGGCCCAAAGCGCTCACTGGTCTTGTGCTTGTGAACACGACAAGGGGTTGCGTCGCGTTCTGAACGCGATGGCCCTGGTGGTAGCATTTATGTTACCACTGTTTGGCGGTTTTCGTCTGCATGGCTGCCACATGTCATGTGTTGGGCAGTCAACTGACGTCGACCTTGGGAAGGCGACGGCCTCCTACGTCGTGTTCAGGTCGCGACATAGGGATGCATCGTGTTCTTAACTGCTGGGTGTTTTTAAGATAGCTCTGGCAAGACAGAGCTGTGGGAAGCTCTGCTCGGCCAGGAGGAGCTGCTGCGGAGCTCTCTCAGGCGATTCAAACTTTTGGAGGAGTTTTTGGCTCGCTCTCACCGCGAGGACGTCGTGTGGAGCGGGGGAGATGCCGTGCCGTGTCCGATTTTTGCATTCTTTGCGGAGGTAGGGAGAATCCACCTTGTTTCATTGCGTGGATTGCATGAAATACATGTTTGACTAGTTTTTGGCGTTAAGAACAATAGATACCATGTTAGGGCATTCATTCAAGCATGAAAATTGGAAATTAAACGTGCTTTGCATGGTTTGGGTGGTAATCCGAGGAGAGGTTCCGGATTAGGGTTTTCGCCTGTGAAGGCGATAGACCCTTCTGTCACGACTAGGTCGTGACAGGCCGACCTGTCGCGTTAGGATTTTCTAACACGACACATCGGGGTGTCACGATCTGAAGGTGACAGTACCCCCTGTCACGACAAGGTCACGACAGGCCGACCCGTCGCATTAAGGTATGTGATTGCGACATGTAGGGGCATCGCGTTCTGAAGGTGACACAGCCCCACATCGCAACTTCAGTCGAGAGGTCCTTTTTGTGCACGTTTTCAAGGTATGATTATCTGATTATTTGTTAAGTGTTATGCATGGCATTGGTTTGTGGTGCGTTGGCACTTGTAGCACTCGAAGAGAATGTTGCTCACGAGGTGAGTATGTTTTTAAGTGGTTAGCACACTGCTTGTGTAGTATACATGGTGTTTACGTGGTTTGGGTGTGTGCATGGCACACACATTGTCGTGGTGTAACCTTTATGATTCGTCGTAGTGGTTGGGCAGTGAGGTTCCTATGTGAACCGAGCCATGATCTTTTGGAGTTTTCTTTAAACTATTTAAGATGGTTTAACTTGTATAGCATGTGTGGGATTAAGTATTAATGTATGGTTATCATATATTATGTTTATGCCATTACTAATGACAGGATGAGTTATTAATAGTTAATGCGATTCGTGGATATGTCTGTGTAGGTTAGCTTGTGGGTCACGAGTGACCAGGCCAAGCTGCTCCTCACACTTGCTGTGACAGCCCTCATTATACCGGTACGGTTATACCAACCCACGTCGGTATAGCAAGAGTCCTCACAGTGGGACATTTACCCAAACGATACATACAGCTGAGATACACGCGAATATACAACAGAGTAGCGGAAGTAAAAGACAACTGTCTCCATTCATTCATCATCCACATTTAACATACATGAAGTTTGAAATTAACAATAAGGAACTAAAAGTTCACATAATTTAAATTGCTGAAATGAAAATACATAATGTCCACACTTATACATTCTTTTCATGATAATTCTAATACAATGTTCAAAGTACATACTATGAAATACACAAATCACAATGAAGCTCCAAAACTAGCTAATCTCCGCGCTCGGAGTCCGTCTCCACTGTCTCCTCCAAAGGTGCCACATCACCAACTACACCTGTACGCCGAAGCAAGGAGTGAGTCCAAAGACTCAGCAAGAAACACTACTCATAACATACACGTATAAGTCATAGGGGTTTCTACATGCACATTCAACATTTACAACACATGGCATGCAAATCATTTGAAGGTTCCAACCTATCATGAAAGTTTTACAAGTTTATACATGGATCATGCTTTCAGATTTCTAACAATAAATCTTTACCTATCACATGCTCTCTATTCAATTTACTCATGAAACTTTGTCTTTAAAGAACCAGGACATGAGAGCTACCAACATGAACATTGTGCAAACATGAAAGAAAACACGACTAGCATGGATCCTACATGTTTTTAAACACATACATAGACATTTTCACATGCTTTAAGTTGCTGGTTTTACATGGTTTAATGGCTGTAACCTACACATGAGAGTTACAATATCGCTTAAAACAACTCATGGGAATAACCAATCATGCTATTTGCACACGTGCTCATTAATTATCCCTAACATGGATTCTAGGCATTTTTGCACACATACACATGATAATAACAACATGAATTTACTGATTTCACATGATTTCAGATTTGTCTCACATGGATTTCAACAACATATTTTTACATTTACAATTTCACATTTTCTTTACACAAGTTTTCTCTTTCACATGGTTACACTTTACACATACACATTCCCATTGCTCACTTACACATTTACACATGAACACATACACATTACACATTTCACATTACACATTTTAGGTGCCGTGACACATAGTCCAAACCACCAAAGAAGGACATATACACATCACATTACACATAGACGCCATCTAGGCATTCCAATGGCGACTCTTGGATTGCGCAGACTGGGAGAACAAGTCTCCACCCTAACCAGTGGTACTTGTCCACCTCCAGGATTTCCCCCTAATGCCCTTAGGGTCACTTACACACTGAACTTTCTCAGGGGGACTTTTCCCCGATACAGTTCCACTGCCCTCTGTGGAAGCAATGTCACATTTGGCACAATTTACACATTTACACATTTTACCGATTTTTTTACACATGGTTTACACATATCACTTTTCATCTCATTCACTTTCTCACTCACATGCACATCTCTGTTTTTCTTAACATGGCACTACAGATTTCAGGAGCTTAACACACAGAAATTTCATCATTCAAGTTAGGTTTAAGCACCATCTAATCACATTACGATATCATACGTAGATTACTAAGTTTCACATGGAAAATACATAACTTCTTATATACTGGTCCAAATGACCTGAAATTTTAACCACATGCTATTTTCGGGTTCTAGATCATACACCCAATTTTTCAGATTTTTCTAAGCTAAATGGAATTTACAGTAAAAAAAACACCTATTTAGCATGCTATTCACAACTTAAGTTAACATGGGGTTTAACATATCATGCGATTTTTCCACTTGCTGTTTTAACAGAGATTACTATCATATACATGATCTGAGAATACATAACTATCCTAAATCATACAATCACAAATCGATCACCACAACCATTCTTGCATGCCTTTCTAGTTACCGAACCGAATTTATTTGCAACTCATGCAAGCAATGGACAAATTATCAAAATTGAGAATACATATACTGATCTACAAATCTTCATGCTTTGACAAAACTAAGGCATTCAGACTAATCCTAACCATGAAACATGGATTGGCAAGAATTTCAACATTTCATGCTTACACATTCACGGTATAAAATTTCCTACACTCACCATCATACATCACACTCATCCACACACCACAATTGACAATATACATAGTGTATAGGGTTACCATATATCCTCATCACGGAAACCATACCGAAAATAGTCGATAGGAAGGGCAGAACAGGTCACTGTTCTGTCCAGAGGAACTTGGCGGCAGTCTCTGGCCGCTGACTCATGGTCAGCGGCATGGTCGATAGACGCCTAGCATGATATCGGTGTCCATTGACCTTGCCGTCAATGCAGGTCTGTGCAAAAACACAGACCCGAGCTCTCAAACTTGGGTGAATGGGAGGGTCTAGGACTCGAGGAAAATCCATAAAAATAATAGAAACGACCTAGACACATACGGGAACATCATGGATAGGTCACTTGCCTTTTAAAAATTGCACCAAGGGATCTAGGGCTCGGTGAAGCTCTCCTTGGGCTGTCCCAAGAAGCTCCTAGAATGCTTGACTCCGGGTTCCTGAGCGAGCTCCAGGGCCTTCCAAGGTCGGGGAGGCCTTCCTCGTCGATCCAGCAACCTCCTTGAAGCAGCAGATCTCCGGAACAGTCTTTAGGTTGAGGGATTTCTGGTTTCCAAAGTGGGGTTTTCTCAGTTTCTCTCTAGGGTTTTTCTTTTCTCTTTTCTCCTCTTGCAAGGGTGAAGAGAGGAGTGGGAAGAGGCCATTTCGGGTTCAGACATAAGGAGAGCCTCTCTCCCACTCATAGGGTGACTTGACAGCCCTCAGAGCCGTTGGGGACAGCCCCCCAATGGCTGGCTTTCTTGTTTCAGAAGTTTGCAGCTCTGCTGCGCATGCAGGCCAGAGAGATTGGCGTCCATATCGCTGGACGCCCGGATTTGTGTTGGCGTCCATGTCTGGACGCTGACACCACCTCAACGGCCTGGGGTGGTTGATGCCAAGATGGCCTTCGGCCAGAACTCTAAAATATGCAGAAAACATGCATACCATGCGTATATACATGCAATATGTATATGGTATTATATCCATACTACTACCATGCAATACATACATTATTTATATTTAATAGAAACACATGCACACGTACTTGTACTAATTAATACGTACGTAAATATGTACATACATACACAAGCACAAATACACAAATACAATTAATGCGACGGAAATTCGAGGGCCTTACACCCTCTCCCCCTTAAAGAAACTTCGTCCTCGAAGTTAGAACGACACTACTCAAACAAAAGGGGATATTTCTTCTTCATCGCATCCTCAAGCTCACACGTAGCCTCCTCACGCGAGAAGTTCCGCCATAGAACTTTCACCGACGCAATACTCTTGTTCCGGAGATGCTGAACCTTCCGGTCAAGAATGGCTACTGGTTGCTCGACATACGAAAGATCTGGCTGGATCTCCACTGGCTCATGGCTAATCACATGAGACGGATCTCGGACATACTTCCTGAGCATAGATACGTGGAATACCGGATGAATGCTAGCCAAAGCTGGGGGTAAAGCTAGCTCATACGCCACGTTGCCCAAACGTCTGAGAATCTCATATGGGCCAATGAATCTAGGGCTTAGCTTGCTATGCCTGCCAAATCTGACAACTCCACGAGTAGGCGATATCTTCAAGAAGACATGATCGCCAACCTCGAACTCCAAATCCTTTCTTCTGTTGTCGGCATAACTCTTCTGCCTATCCTGTGCTGCAACAAGCCTTTTCCTGATAAGCTGGATCTTATCCGAAGTTTCTTGAACTAACTCTGGTCCGATCAACTACCTATCACCAGTCTCCTCCCAACATAAAGGAGATCTACAGGGCCTACCATACAACGCCTCGAATGGAGCCATACCAATACTAGCATGAAAGCTGTTGTTGTATGCGAACTCCACGAGAGGTAAATGACGCTCCCAATCATCCTTCCAATCCAGAACACACGCTCTCAACATATCCTTGAGCGTCTGGATAGTCCTCTCGGACTGTCCATCGGTCTGGGGATGAAACGCCGAACTGAGCTTAAGCTTCGAACCTAACGCATCCTGAAGACCCTTCCACAATCTCGAAGTAAATCTCGGATCTCAATCCGAAATGATCGACTTCGGCACACCATGCAATCTAATGACACTACTAACATACAATCTAGCTAAACTCTCTACTGACTGCTTCTTCTTCATAGGCAAGAAATGAGCAGTCTTCGAGAACCTATCTACCACTACCCAAATCGAGTCATTGCCCCTTCTAGATCGAGGCAAGCCCGATATAAAGTCCATAGTGACAGCTTCCCATTTCCACACCGGGATATCCATCCTCTGCATAAGGCCGGATGGTCGCTGCCGCTCGGCTTTCACTTGCTGACATACTAGACATCTAGACACATAATCCGCAACATCCTTCTTCATGCCGGATTACCAAAATGATCTCTTCAGGTCTTGATACATCTTAGTGTTACCCGGATGAATAGAGAATCGCGATCTATGAGCCTCCGCTAACACAAGCTCACAGACATCTACTACATCAGGGACACAAACACAGTGCTGAAATCTAATCACACCGTGCTCATCACGAGCAATGCCCGCCTTACCCACTAACTCTAACAATCTAGGGTCGGCTTTCTGCTGCTCAATCACCTCATCCAAGACTGAGGATCTAAGGGATAGCTGAGCTACAAAAGCCTGACACTGCGATGGCTCTAACTCGGTCATAGAGCACGCTGCACCCTCCAACATCTTTCAATCCTGCTGGAGCGAAGACCTCTTTCTACTAAGAGCATCTACTACGACGTTCGCCTTTCCAGGATGATACTGAAGGTCGAAGTCATAGTCCTTCAAGAACTCAATCCATCTCCTCTGCCTCAGGTTTAATTCCTTTTGGGAGAAAAGATACTTCAAGCTCTTGTGGTCGGTAAACACCTCAAATCTGACACCATAAAGATAGTGCCTCCAGATCTTTAGTGCATGAACCACAGCTGCGAGCTCTAAATCATGAGTCGGATAGTTCCTCTCATGCTCCTTCAACTGACGAGAAGCATAAGCCACTACCCTCTCTCGCTGCATGAGTACACAGCCTAAACCAATCTGAGATGCATCCGTATAAATGGCAAAGCCCTCTAGGCCACTAGGCAATACCAATACCGGAGCAGAAGTAAGCTTAGCCTTCAATAGCTGAAAGCTACACTCACATGCCTCAGACCATACAAACTTTTCACCTTTTCGGGTCAGCTTTGTCAAAGGGGCGGCGATGGACGAGAAACCCTCAATGAATCGCCGATAATAACCAGCTAACCCAATGAAACTACGAATCTCCGAAGGAGTCTGGGGAATCTCCCAATCCATAACTGCTTGGACCTTTGCTGGATCAACTGCAACACCAGCGCCGAGATAACATGCCCGAGAAAGTGAACCTCGCGCAACCAGAACTCGCACTTGCTGAACTTCGCATACAGCTTGTGCTCACGGAGAACCTCTAAGACTAACCTCAAATGCTGACGATGTGTGGCCTCATCCGGAGAATAGACCAACACGTCATCAATAAACACAACAACAAAGCTATCTAAATACGGACTAAACACCCGGTTCATGAGATCCATGAACGCTGCAGGGGCATTGGTCAATCCGAAAGGAAGGACCAAGAACTCATAATGTCCATAACGGGATCTAAATGCCATCTTGGACACATCCTCACTCCTAATCCTCATCTGATGATAACCAGATCGCAAGTCAATCTTAGAGAAGATTGATGCATCCTGCAACTGGTCAAATAGATCATCAATCCGAGGTAAGGGATACCTGTTCTTCACAGTCACTTGGTTCAACTTCCTATAATCGATGCACAACCGAAGTGACCCGTCTTTCTTCTTGACGAACGATACAGGTGCGCCCCAAGGGGAAACACTAGGGCGAATGAATCCCTTATCAAGCAATTCTTGCAATTGCTTCCTCAACTCTGCTAACTCTGCAGGTGCCATCCGATATGGGGCCTTCGAGATAGGAGAGGTGCCTGGAAGCAACTCTATGGTGAACTCTATCTCCCTATCCGGTGGCAATCTAGACAAGTCATTGAGAAAGACATCTAGAAATTCCTGCACCACATCGATCTCTGCAAGAGTCAGTGACGAACCAGCATCGGGTACTAGCATAACGCTGGCAAGAAATGCGTCACATCCCTTGTTCACCATGCGCATCGCCTTCATGGCAGAAATAACTAACTTTCCCGCTAAGCTCTTTGGCAAGGGATGAGAGAACTCGTCCTCACCAGGAATGCAAAAAACAATCCTCTTCCGACGACAATCCACTAACGCATAGTGCTCCTCTAGCCAATCCAGACCAAGAATACAATCATAGTCCTTCATCTCTAGCAAGAAGAAACACCCATCTAGGAATCTATCCTCAATGCACACAGGTAACGACGGAATGCACTTCCTAGTCGATACCGTACCCGCAGGGGTGTGCATAGACAAAGGAACCTCTAACTCCTCAGACTCTATGCCTGACTCTAGGGCTAACTGCCTAGCGAACCACTCGGAAATGAACGAGTGAGTAGCACCCGTATCAAACAAAACCCGAGCGTGCACACTGAAAAGCAAAACCGTACCTTCGGTGACATGCTCCGCCTGCTCGGCGTCCTCGCGAGCTAAAGCAAACACTCGAGCTGGGGCTCGAGGCCTTCCTGGTCTTCCTGTAGCTGGCGCGGCTGCCGCTATTGCTGGTGCTGGCGTTCCACGCTGAGCTCCTTGCTGAAGTCTTGGGCACTCTTTGATCTTGTGGTCGTTGCTCCCACACTTCAAGCATCTACCCGCTACTAACCAACACTCGGAACCACCGTGTGTCTTCCCGCAGTGGGGACACTCTTTCTTCACACCAGGGGAACGTACAGAAGGTACCTGAGAGTTGCTGACTGTCATTGGTTTCTGCGGTGTCTGGTACACCGTTTTCTTCTTATCCTGCCGCTGGAAAGTCGCTGTCGGCCTCTTCTGCGAAGCCTTCTTTTCCTCCTGATACTGCTCCATTTCTCCCTCCTGCCTGCAGGCAGCGCTGAGGGCCTCGTCTAGCGTGCAGTGGTCAAACGCCACGAGTCTCGTCCGTAGTGATGGCTTGAGTCCCATCACGAACTTCTTGGTCTTCCTGTGCTCATCCTCTACGATATGCGGTGCATACATAGAAAGTTTAGAAAATCTTGCCTCGTATTCCAGCACGGTCATGGAGCCTTGCGTCAGGGATAGAAATTCTTGCTCCATCTTGTCCTTGATATGCTCTGGGACGAACTTGGCTCGGAAGAGCTTCACGAACGCGTCCCACGTCACGTCTACTGCTCCGTCCTCAAAGCGTGTACGAAGTAGGGAGGACCACCATACATCCGCTCTCTCCTATAATACACCTTCATAAGTTCCATCCAAACCAATCTAACTCAGCAAAACATACAAACATATTAAATTAACACATACCTGTAGCATGTAGGTGGCTAATGTCACCTTATCCTCATCAGGGCACCTGATGGCTCGGAAGATTTTCTCCGTCTCCCTTAACCAGCTTTCTGCCATTAAGGGATCACTCTCCCCCTTAAAAGAGGGTGGGGTCATCCTCTTGAATCGCTCCATGATAGATGGTCCACCATGGTCCTGAGCTGGTGCCTGAGCCTGCTACATTAAACAGTAACAATACACAATAAACACAATATCATGCAATTTAAATAGCAAACTACTAGTTGTTTAATTATTCTACCTGGGCCTCCAACTGGGCCTGGAGTGCTGCCTGGGTATGAGCCTACGTCTGCATGGCTTGCACCAGACCTTGCATGAATACTCCGTAGTCTACTGGCGGTGGTGGGGGAAGTACAGGGCCTCGCGGTGCTGGGGCCTGTTGCTCCGCCTGATCATCACGTCGCGGCTCGTCCTCACGGGCCGATGCTCCACCACGCCTACCTCTCGAAGCCATGGCTGTAATAGAATTTCAGCCAGCATTAGAGCTAGGTTATTAAGTTTTCTAACCATTTTCTTATCTATCTTTCACTTCTTATTAGTGTTTTCTACACATGTGGACATACTTAGCATGCAATTGGGATGATGACTTAGGTATATTCATGTGCAATCTCAACCGGTCTCTCTGATACCAATCTCTGTGACGGCCCTCATTATACCGATACGGTTATACCAACCCACGTCGGTATAGCAAGAGTCCTCACAGTGGGACATTTACCCAAACGATACATACAGTTGAGATACACGCGAATATACAATAGAGTAGCGGAAGTAAAAGACAACTGTCTCCATTCATTCATCATCCACATTTAACATACATGAAGTTTGAAATTAACAATAAGGAACTAAAAGTTCACATAATTTAAATTGCTGAAATGAAAATACATAATGTCCACACTTATACATTCTTTTCATGATAATTCTAATACAATGTTCAAAGTACATACTATGAAATACACAAATCACAAAGAAGCTCCAAAACTAGCTAATCTCCGCGCTCGGAGTCCGTCTCCACTGTCTCCTCCAAAGGTGCCACGTCACCAACTACACCTGTACGCCGAAGCAAGGAGTGAGTCCAAAGACTCAGCAAGAAACACTACTTATAACATACACGTATAAGTCATAGGGGTTTCAACATGCACATTCAACATTTACAACACATGGCATGCAAATCATTTGAAGGTTCCAACCTATCATGAAAGTTTTACAAGTTTATACATGGATCATACTTTCAGATTTCTAAGAATAAATCTTTACCTATCACATGCTCTCTATTCAATTTACTCATGAAACTTTGTCTTTAAAGAACCAGGACATGAGAGCTACCAACATGAACATTGTGCAAACATGAAAGAAAACACGACTAGCATGGATCCTACATGTTTTTAAACACATACATAGACATTTTCACATGCTTTAAGTTGCTGGTTTTACATGGTTTAATGGCTATAAACCTACACATGAGAGTTACAATATCGCTTAAAACAAATCATGGGAATAACCAATCATGTTATTTGCACATGTGCTCATTAATTATCCCTAACATGGATTCTAGGCATTTTTGCACACATACACATGATAATAACAACATGAATTTACTGATTTCACATGATTTCATATTTGTCTCACATGGATTTCAACAACATATTTTCACATTTAGAATTTCACATTTTCTTTACACAAGTTTTCTCTTTCACATGGTTACACTTTACACATACACATTCCCATTGTTCACTTACACATTTACACATTACACATTTCACATTACACATTTTAGGTGCTGTGACACATAGTCCAAACCACCAAAGAAGGACATATACACATCACATTACACATAGACGCCATCTAGGCATTCCAATGGCGACTCTTGGACTGCGCAGACCGGGAGAACAAGTCTCCACCCTAACCAGTGGTACTTGTCCACCTCCAGGATTTCCCCTAATGCCCTTAGGGTCACTTACACACTGAACTTTCTCAGGGGGACTTTTCCCCGATACAGTTCCACTGCCCTCTGTGGAAGCAATGTCACACTTGGCACAATTTACACATTTACACATTTTACCGATTTTTTTACACATGGTTTACACATATCACTTTTCATCTCATTCACTTTCTCACTCACATGCACATCTCTGTTTTTCTTAACATGGCACTACAGATTTCAGGAGCTTAACACACAGAAATTTCACCATTCAAGTTAGGTTTAAGCACTATCTAATCACATTACGATATCATACGTAGATTACTAAATTTCACATGGAAAATACATAACTTCTTATATACTGGTCCAAATGACCTGAAAATTTAACCACGTGCTATTTTCGGGTTCTAGATCATGCACCCAATTTTTCAGATTTTTCTGAGCTAAATGGAATTTACAGTAAAAAAAACACCTATTTAGCATGCTATTCACAACTTAAGTTAACATGGGGTTTAACATATCATGCGATTTTGCCACTTGCTGTTTTAACAGAGATTACTATCATATACATGATCTGAGAATACGGAACTATCCTAAATCATACAATCACAAATCGATCACCACAACCATTCTTGTATGCCTTTCTAGTTACCGAACCGAATTTATTTGCAACTCATGCAAGCAATGGACAAATTATCAAAATTGAGAATACATATACTGATCTACAAATCTTCATGCTTTGACAAAACTAAGGCATTCAGACTAATCCTAACCATGAAACATGGATTGGCAAGAATTTCAACATTTCATGCTTACACATTCACGGTATAAAATTTCCTACACTCACCATCATACATCACACTCATCCACACACCACAATTGACAATATACATAGTGTATAGGGTTACCATATATCCTCATCACGGAAACCATACCTAAAATAGTCGATAGGAAGGGCAGAATAGGTCACTGTTTTGTCCAGAGGAACTTGGCGGCAGTCTCTGGCTGCTGACACATGGTCAGCAGCATGGTCGATGGAGGCCTAGCATGATATCGGCATCCATTGACCTTGCCGTCAATGCAGGTCTGTGCAGAAACACAGACCCGAGCTCTCAAACTTGGGTGAATGGGAGGGTCTAGGACTCGAGGAAAAATCCATAAAAATAATAGAAACGACCTAGACACATACGGGAACATCATGGATAGGTCACTTGCCTTTTAAAAATTGCACCAAGGGATCTAGGGCTCGGTGAAGCTCTCCTTGGGCTATCCCAAGAAGCTCCTAGAATGCTTGACTCCGGGTTCCTGAGCGAGCTCCAGGGCCTTCCAAGGTCGGGGAGGCCTTCCTCGTCGATCTAGCAACCTCCTTGAAGCAGCAGATCTCCAGAATAGTCTTCAGGTTGAGGGATTTCTGGTTTCCAAAGTGGGTTTTCTAAGTTTCTCTCTAGGGTTTTTCTTTTCTCTTTTCTCCTCTTGCAAGGGTGAAGAGAGGAGTGGGAAGAGGCCATTTCGGGTTCAGACATAAGGAGAGCCTCTCTCCCACTCATAGGGTGACTTGACAGCCCTCAGAGCCGTTGGGGACAGCCCCCCAATGGCTGGCTTTCTTGTTTCAGAAGTTTGCAGCTCTGCTGCGCATGCAGGCCAGAGAGATTGGCGTCCATATCGCTGGACGCCCGGATTAGTGTTGGCGTCCATGTCTGGACGCTGACACCACCTCAACGGCCTGGGGTTGACGCCAAGATGGCCTTCGGCCAGAACTCTAAAATATGCAGAAAACATGCATACCATGCGTATATACATGCAATATGTATATGGTATTATATCCATACTATTACCATGCAATACATACATTATTTATATTTAATATAAACACATGCACACGTACTTGTACTAATTAATACGTACGTAAATATGTACATACATACACAAGCACAAATACACAAATACAATTAATGCGACGGAAATTCGAGGGCCTTACACTTGCACCATGGTTTGTAATAAGATTGTATATGTAAATATCGTGGTTTGAGCTTGCTGAGTTTCGTGGTCCGGATCCTGTTCCGGAATACCTCTGCAGTCAGGTACCCCAGGTTCTGTGTGAGCTAGGCACGTGTGTTTGTTGTGCTCGGGGTTTGTCCCGGTACTTGTGTTGTACCGTCGAGGTCTGTGTCGTCTGTCCTGGACACCCTCACTCCTGTGTTTGAGTTGTACGTCCGACTAAGGGAAAGACAACAGGGGGCAACGACTTGTGTTTGTGGGTGTGCAGTCGCTTGTAATGCGCTCGTAGTTGGGGGTACGGACATCAATAGTCGACACTGGTCCCTAGCTAGTCCTGTTTTCCAGTGCCTCACTTTAGGAAGCTTAGGCCAGAGTCCCTAAAGGTGCCAAGCATGGGCCTGCAGGGTGTGTGACCTGCAGGTGTGGTGCTGGTTGGTCTCCACTGTTCTTTGGCTTGTGCTTGTGGAGCGGCAGTTGGACCTTTCGTCTGTGACTACGAGACTAAGAGGTAGTTCTTGTGTTGTGTTGTCCGGATTGGATACTGGCATCATGAACTAGTAGTCCGTTCCTGTGTGGTGGCGTCGTTCCTTTCTAACTCGTGCTTTGCCACTGTTGGTGGCTTGTGTATGACTCTTGGTTGTAGTTTTACCCGTTGAGGTGTGCCCTGGTGCTGGCACGGTTGTAGTTGTGGTTGGTGAGCGGAGACTCACTGGTTGTGGTTTGACTCTCATGGTGTGCCCGTCGTTGGCACAGTGGTGTTAAAGTTTTGCCTGTGGTGGAGTGCCTTGTGGTGGCACTGGTCTGATTGTCATTTCCGTGGTGGTACCTCGTGGTAGTAAGTACATGTACCCTTTATGGGTACCTATTTCTCATGGTACGTTGTGTACCAGCCTTTTTAGGTGGTGTGGTGGAGCTGTGCTCCGTGGAGGTCGTGTGGTAAGACCTTCCACTTGTTGTGTTTTACCCTTCCTTGGATAAATTTCCGAATAAGGTTATATTGTGTGATGGATTGGCATCGTGGTAGCCAGTCCTGTTATTTAAGTGTGACATTCGATATATCATGGTTTAGGGGTATAAAGGACTAGCTCTTGATTAGAAGTCCTATTACCCATGTGTTGAGGTTCGCCTGTGAAGCTTGTAGCCTAGGCAGCGGTTTGCCTGTGTGGCTTGTAGCTTAGGTGACCCGTTGTTGAAATAATGTGCCTGTGAGGCTTGCGGCCTAGGCATTTCAGTTGTTGAGCGGACTAGTAGTGCTGTGCTAGTCCTCTTCTTTCTTTCCGAGGAATATGTATTTGTTTATGATTTACTGTTTAAAATGTTATTTATTATAAATGTTGTGAGCATGCCATGGTTTGGCTTTTAGTGTTACCTGTGAGACCATCTGGGGTTGAGGTCTCTCTAGTTTCTTGTGTTGTTTTTGGGTGTCCCCTACTGAGCTTGTGACTTGTTGAGGCTCACTCCCCTACAGTTCTTTTCAGGGCTTGCTGTTTGTGTGGCTTGTGGAGACATTGTGGCAGACTTGTACCACCAGTAGTTCAGTTGTAGTCGTGTTGTATGAGCTTGTGCTCCCTCGGGGTATGCCCCAGGTAGTTGTACTTTTTAATTAGACATGTAATAATGTATTGGGACAGTTGGACAATGTGGTTTACATATATGAGCACTTGTACTTTCTTGTGTCTTATACTATAGTTGTTGTCTTTTATATTCTGACTGGACAATTGTGCGAGATATCCCTTGCAAGACTTCGGTCCGTTCGCGGGAGGTGGATCTAGATATGGAGCCTTATTAGGCATAAATATCCAAGGTCGTTACAACATACATCATTAAATGAACTTTGCATTAAAGTATATCTTACTTTGAGAAAGTCTTCTTAAAAACTCAATTATTCTTGTTGGTGGGAAAAATATTCTATTCAAAATATCTTCTGAGTAGTATCTCCTTTGGGATCTGTAAAATATACATGATATATTTGCTCTCTCTTTTTTTGACTGGAAGATAAGTTGATCTATGGGTGACGGATGGTCAAAAATTAAATGCTAGATAAATCTTATGGGCTATCTGTCAGAACCTATCTACTACTGTCAGGAATACCATGTCTTTTAAAAAGAAAAATGTGTCCAACTGTCTGTTCATTCTTAAATGTTCTGAACTTTTGTATATCTTATTCTTTATCTCACCTACCTTCGAAAGCATGTATGGAGGTATTTTTCTCTTATCCTTTCCTTTCAGGTTTGCAGAACATTTAATAAGGAATGGCTAAATCTCTGCACAAAGCATGGAAACTGCAGAACAATCATGATACAAGTCCTTCAAGCATGCAACTACAATTAATAGCCAAGAGACGTTGGACTCATGAAGCTAAGGATTTGATGGACAAACCTAAGAAGATCAAAGCCTCCTCTCAAACGACTATCTCCTTCAAACGGCTAGCTTACAACGACCAAATTCAAATGGGCAAGAAGTTTGAAGCCTATATAAGAAGCTGAAGATCGAAGATAAAAGATATATAACACATAGATGAAATAGAAGACTCAACAACCAACACTTCTCTCCCATTTGAAAGCTAGAAAAGCAAATGAAGAAAAAGAGAGCCACGCCTCAATCTCAAGACTTCTGCTCTCCTTCTGCAATTCAAAGTCTTCTTCATTTGATGGACTACTGCAATTCAGATCCTCTTCAGTCCACCTCTGTGTTTTCATAAAGAATTTGAGTATCACTCTTGTCTATTCTTCTTTCTGAATTTCTATGTTTGCTCATTATTATTGAGCCAACGAACAAGCTTTCACATTTCTGTGTAAGGTAACATGCAGGAGGTTTGTATCCTGTTGTACCCCTCTTGTGATGGGAAGATCTAAAAGTGTAGATGGTCTTTGTACCCCTTGTTTAAGGGAAGACTTGCTGGAAGCAAGTGGGTCTATAATTCCTCTCAGGGTTGAGAGAAGGCCAAGTGTTCTTGGCAGTTTAGTTACAATCCCAAGTGGCTTCTTGGGGACTTGACGTAGGACTTCCATATAGGAAGGGCCGAAATAGGATAAATTTCTTGTGCCTTTTGTGTGATTGATTCCACCAAGTCTTTTCACTTGCTTCACACACATCACACTAATTCCTAACAAAGTCATTTAGTGTTGTTTATCTTTTAGATAAAAAAATTTAAGCCACAAAAGAAGTCCTATTCACCCCCCTCTAGGACACCTATAGTGCCATCTCAATCCAACAAGTGGTATCAGACCGATGTCTTCTCAGAATAATCAAAAAATTTGAGAAGAGATGGCAGCTAAAGCTCACAACTATGAACGTCAGTCAGTTATCAGGCCACCATTCTTTGATGATGAGGACTACCAATAATGGAAGATGCGGATCGAATGCTTCATTCGAGGCACAGACTTTGATTTGTGGCAGGTAATAGAAACAGGTGATTATATCATTGTTCCTGCTGAAGGTACTACCGCAATTACAGCAGCTGATAAGGTTAAATTATCTCTGAATTTTAAAGCTAGAAATTATCTATGTTCTGCATTATCAAAAAGAGAATTTAATAGATTATCAGCATGCAAATCAGCAAAAGAAATGTGGGATAAGTTACAAGTAACTTATGAAGGGACAGACAAAGTTAAGCAAACTAAAATAGATGCTCTTGTTTCATAATATGAACAGTTTAAAATGCTTCCAAATGAAAACATTACTCAAATGTATAACAGATTTTCAAATATAGTAGTTGGTCTAAGCTCTCTCGGTAAAACTCTCACTGATGAAGAAACTGTCAAGAAAATACTTAGATCCTTAACCCTTTCACGGACCCCAAAAGTCACTACTATAGAGGAAGCTCATGATTTAACAAGACTTCCCATTGATAAATTAATTGGTTCACTATTGGCTCATGAACTAAATATGGAAAGGTTTTCAGAAAGCACTTTAAAAAAGAAAATGCCAAATGCTTTGAAAGTTGCAGACTCCTCCTCCTCTGAAGAATCAAAAGAAAAATCATATGACAGTGATGATGAAGCCATGCTATCAAGAAGGCTTCAACGAATTCTTGCAAAGAAGAAGAAATTCGGGTCAAGGAAACACTTCAGAAAAGAAAAGAAGAAGGAGCCAACATGCTATGAATGCAATCAACTTGGACACTATAAGTCAGAATGCCCAAAACTAAAGAAGGAACCAGGTGAGAAATTTGATAAGAAGAAAGGAAAAGAAAGAAGATTCAAAAAATTCAAAAAGAAAGCTATGGCTGCTGCTTGGGATAATGAAGAAGCTACAACTTCAACTCCTCAAGTTCAGAATCAGAAGAAGAAGAACAAGTCAATCTATCCCTCATGGCAGGACTAGAACAGGATTCTGAAACCTCTTTTAATTCATGTTCAGAATCTAATTCAGATAGTCTAGAAGATTCATTCAATGAACTTTATGATAAATATAAAAAAGTAGTTAAACAAATGAAAATAGTCAAGCTAAATCTACTAAATCAAGAAAAATCCAACACTTTTCTAAAAACTGAAGTAGAAAAGTTAGGACAAAATCTAACTAAAACCAAAAGATCAAATGAATTACTGTGCAGAGATTTAAAAATAAAAAAACAAAAGAATTATGGAACTTGAAGCTAATCTAAAAGAACTACAAGATGAAGAAAAATTAAGAGAAGAAAATATTTATCTAAAAGCAACTATAGAAAAACTCACTAGTTGTAAAACATCATTGGTTGTAAAATTAAAAGGAGCTCAAACAGGCAAAAAGAAATATGGAGTAGGTTATACACCTCCATTGAATGAACAAAAATCCTTTATCCTAAAAAATATCCAACTCCAAAATTTGTAAAAGAAAAGGATATTAAAAATCCCATAAATGTTAATCAATATGTCTATAAACAAAAACAGAAATCAAGTAAAACTACACACACAAAGAATATATATGATATGTGTTGTAGTCATTGTAATAAATTAGGACATATGATTAGCACTTGTACAACCAGACACTTGCACTGGATTCCAAAAACTAACCATCAAGGACCCAAGAAAATTTAGGTACCAAAAATTAAAACTTAATTCTGTTTGTAGGGTCGCCTAAAAGCATCCAAATGGTATTTGGATAGTGGGTGCTCAAGGCATATGACAGGTGACAGAAAACTATTTACAAGCTTAAGAGATGAAATTGGTCAAGTTGCATATGGAGATAATGGAAAAGGAAAACTTCTAGGTTGTGGAACCATAGGATCAAAATAAAATGATCTGATTGAAGATGTCTTGTATATAGAAGGTCTAAAACACAATTTGATTAGCATCAGTCAACTTTGTGACAAAGGTCACTTACTTAAGTTTCAGAATGATAAGTGTATAATAGAAAAGGATGGAAGAACAGTGTCCAAAGCTCTCAGAGTAAAAAATCTTTACACTCTACAGTTAGTATAATTAAAAGAAGTTAACCTTTGTCTTGCAACCACAAAGAGTGAGGAAACTAATCTATGGCACAAAAGGTTAGGTCATGCTAGTACTTTAGTAATCAAGAAGCTAATTAAGCATGATCTGGTGGAAGGTCTTCCGAAGCTAAAGATAAAGAAATCTGGAATCTGTACAGCTTGTGCAAAAGGAAAGCAGACCAAGACTTCATTTCAGTCCAAAACAGTGGTAACAACTTCCAAACCCTTGGAACTCATTCATATGGACTTATTTGGACCAATGAGAACAGTTAGTCTTGAAGGAAAGATTTATGGCTATGTAATTGTGGATAATTACTCAAGGCACACTTGGGTATCATTTTTAGAAGCCAAATCAGAAACATTCGTAGCCTTTCTAAAGTTTTGTAAATTAGTACAGAAGAATCAGAAATTTCAAATAGTCAGTATTCGATTTGATCATGGTGGAGAATTCATGAATGAAGAATTTGTCAAGTTCTGTGAAGAAAATGGCATTGAACACAACTTCACCGCACCAAGAACACCACAACAAAATGGAGTAGCAGAAAGAAAGAACAAAACACTACTGGACATGGCTAGGACAATGCTTACAGAATGCAATCTACCAAATTACTTCTGGGCAGAAGTAGTCAACACAGCCTGCTACATTATCAACCGATGTATGATCAGACCTATCTTGAAGAAGACTGTGGCGGTCCTCATCGTTTGAACACGTTAACCTGATAACGGGCCTGACACGACTCGGCCTCTCGCGAACCGGAAGAAGCCTCGCAAGGGATACCATTCACATGTCCGTAAAAATATAAAGAAAACTTGTCAAATATATATAAGATTGTCAATCTCACAAATATTTACATGAAATAAACATATACAGTTTCTCAATTGTAACCAAACTAGTATAACAACAACCTGGGGCATACATCGAGGTGTACAACAGGAAGGAAAATTACACTGTTGGTGGTAGTACGGACCCTCCTCCACTACGGTGCAGCTCAGAACTAGACGACGGGTTCAAAGTTTCCTGCTCTCCCTCACTTGAAAGAGGCAGGGGTGAGCCTCACGAGTCATTGGCTCAGTAGGGAAACTCCCCTAGAAACCGAGCAAACCAACACAAGTAGTAAAGCAGGAGGCCACGCTAACAATTTATAGAACTAACTAACAGGATATAAAGCTGTAAATATCACTTACCGTTTGCCGCTTAACAAAAGACAACAATATTAAATAAACGGCAAACCAAAACTAGGTGTACGTGCTAAAGTAGGAAAACGCCACACTCGGGCCACGTAGACTGGCTCGCGACACCAGCAACTAACCCGGACAAACCACACAGGACTACCTCTCAGTCTCGCAGCCACGGACGTAAGGTTCAGCTGCCGCTCCAGGAAACACAAGCAAAGAATCTGTGGAGACCAATCAACACCACTTCTGCGGACCACACTGCCATCTTTCCCTCAGCCGCTGTCCCACTGGCGCTGTCCCACTGCCGTCTTTCCCTCAGCCGGACGTACTACTCTACACAAGAGTAAGGGTGTCCAATAAGACGACAAGACCTCATTGGTACCCAGTACCAGGACAAGCCCCGAGCACATACACGTGCTTGGCTCACACAAAACTTGGGGCTCCCAACTGAAGAGGTATCCACGGTAGGCGTCATACTACTCACCACGTACACACAAACCACGTGAACACCGCACAAGCCACGTGAACCCCTACGTCATCCGTGTGAGTACCACGCAAACCACACACACAACATGCTCCCCGAGTGCTACAGGTGCCAAGCACCGCTTACCATTGCCACACATCACAATTCATGATAATCGAATACACCTACTCACATACACATACATAAACAAACCCTCGGCTGTGAACACGACACGGTCCCATGTCGCCATCTAAACGCGACACCTCGATATGTCGCGTTCAAGAACTTGAACGCGATGGGTCGGCCTGTCACGTTCTGAACGCGGCAGAAGGGTCCGTCATCTTCACAGGCAGGAACCCTAATCTGGGGACCCCTCTCCGGATCTCCCCCTTAGACCCTATAAACCAGTGTTTTCACCCATTTTTCATGCTTTAATGTGTGCCCTAACATGGTATCTATTGCTTGTAAAGCCAATAACACATTAAACATGACACACATGCAATCCATTCAATAAAACAGGTGGAATCCCCCTACCTCTGCGAAGAACGAGACCCACACGGCGTTTCCCCCGCTCCACGCAGCGTCCTCGCGGTGAGAACACGCCAAAAACACCTTCAAAATGTCGGATCGCCCCTCTCCACAGCAAAACCTCCTTCCCTGGCCGAGCAGAGCTTACCAAAGCTCTGTCCAGCCAAAACTCTCTTAAAAACGAAGCTCGATTGAGAACACGACGAAGTACATTGTCGCGACCTGAACGTGACGGTTCTAACAGTCGCCTTCCACTCCTGATGTCAGCAAATCCTGCCCCGCGCGTGACACTTGGCGCGCATGCAGACGTCAACCCAAACGGCAGTTCCATGAACGCGACACCCAGGGCCATCGCGTTCAGAATGCGACACCCCTCACTGTTGTGTTCACAGACAGTGAACAGGTAGGCGCTTTGGGCCCAACCTCCCAGCCCACACGCCCCGGAAACCTGCGTAAAAACCTGCTAAGCATGTCATTGGCCACACACTGGTCTCCACAGATACAACGACACGATCCAAATGATCAATACGCTACATTACTATCACCTAAAAGAAATTTCATCCTCCAAATTTAAAATGGAAACTCAACACTAAAATTTTTATTTAAACTAGCATGGTACTATCACCTAAAAGAATTAAACGTTTAGTCAAACAAGTATGGAAACACTTTCATCATCTCGTCTGCTAATTCCCACGTATCTTCTCCGCCTTGTTCGTTTTCCCATCTAACTTTCACTAATTCAATCTCTTTATTTCTGAGCTTCTGAGTTCTGTGGCCTGTGATCTGCACTGGATATTCCGACATTGTCATATCTGGCTTCAAATCATCTCTTTGATAGCTCACAACTTGGGATGGATCTTTAATATACCTTCTGAGCATGGAGATGTGAAACACATCATGTGGGTCTGTGAAGTCTGCAGGCAGATCTAACCTGTAAGTTGTCTCACCAAGCCTTTCTTTGATCTGGAATGGCCCAACCTACCTCGGACTTAATTTACCTTTCTCTCTAAATCTAAGCACACCCTTGGTGGGAGAAACCGTCAAAAAGACATAATCTCCAACTTCAAACTGCAACGGCCTGCGCCTGTTGTCTGCATAACTCTTCTGGTGACTCTGCGCTATCCGAAGCTTCTCTTTAATAAATTTCACTGTCTCTGCACATTGTCGGACTAACTTTGGACCGATAACCTATCTCTCACCTACCTCATGCCAATTTAGTGGTGTCCTACATGGTCTGCCACATAATGCTTCATAGGGTGCCATTCCGATACTTGCATGATAACTGTTATTGTAAGCAAATTCTACTAAACCCAAATGATGCTCCCATATACCTCCCTAAACTAGACAACAAGCTCTCAACATGTCTTCAATTGTCTGGATTGTTCTTTCTGTCTGCCCATCTGTCTGTGGATGATATGCTGAACTGTACCTTAACTCTGTGCCGACCACTCTCTGCAAACTCCTCCAAAAGTCTGAAGTGAATCTGGGATCTCGGTCTGAGACAATAGTGATTGGAATCCCATGCAAAGGTACAATTCCTTCTACATATAATTTTGCTAATCTATCCACGGACCATGACATACTTATTGGCAATAATATGCAAACCTTGGTCAATCTATCCACAAAGACCCAAATACCATTATGACCTACTGACCTGGGCAAACCGACTATGAAATCCATAGCAATATCGTCCCACTTCCACTGTGGAATGGGTAACGGCTGCAACAATCCTCCTAGTTTCTAGTGCTCTGCTTTTACTTGATGACATACCTCACATCTTGCTATGAACTCTGCAATTTCTCTCTTCATATTCGGCCACCAGAAGTGCTTCTTCATGTCTTGATACATCTTTGTATTGCCTAGATTGATAGTATATCTTGATCTGTGAGCCTCTTCTAAAACTTTTTGACTGATCTCTGCATCTGCTGGGACATATAATCGACCCCTGAGTCTAACCACATTGTCATTATCAAGAGTCACCTCTTCCATTCTTACAATATCAGCCAAACTATCATCTATTCACTGCGCTACCACTATCTACCGATATAGGGAAGGCTCCACTGCACTGCTTGCTAATATTGCTCTCCGCTGACTATTTGACACATACAATGAATTTTATGCCAGATCTGCATATAATTTCCATTCTCTAATCATAAGTTGATTCATAACCGCCTTTCTGTTTAATGCATCTGCTACCACATTAGCTCTGCCTGGATGATATGCCATACTGAAATCATAATCTTTTAGATACTCCATCCACTTGTGCTGCCTTAAATTCAGATCCATCTGAGAGAAGATGTACTTTAAACTCAGCAGGGATCCATGAATTACCTTGGTGTTCGATTGAAAGAGGGTATGGTTAACATTGCTGATTTCAAAAACTTATTTGAGAAATTTAACAGGAAGCTTTCTTCTTGGAAATCAAAATATTTATCTCAAGCTAGAAGAGTTACTCTTATCAATTCTGTGCTTTCTTCCATCCCTATATATGCTGCCTCAGCTTTCATCTTACCTAAAGGAGCTATTCATCTGTTGGAAAAAACTTGTTCTTCTTTCTTCTGGAGTGGTCTTGATGGAATTCAGCGTAGACACAGGTTACCTTGGACTAGTATCCAGCGCCCCATTGCTGAAGGTGGTTTGGGGGTTCGGAGCTTATGGCATGTTCAGTTGGCTATGGCTACAAAAAAACTCTAGAATATTTATCATAGATCATCTCTTTGGGCCCGCTACGCTAGACTGCAATCTCAGCATTTGCGTGGTCTTCCAAAGAACATCTTCTACACTGCTAATGTTGTCATAGCTGACAATACTAGATGGATTTTTGAGAATGGTAAGTCTGTGGACTTCTTTCATGACAATTGTGCAGGTAAAACTTCATTGCGTTTCCTACTAAATGGTCCTTCTAATGTTCCTCACGCCATGGCTAGTGAGGTCCTGGGGAATCCCCTACACCCAATCTGGAATATGGTTTCAGGTGTTCATATTTTATGTAATGTTCGTCTATCTGAAGATGAGGATAAATGCATATGGTCTCCTACGAATGATGGTGTTTTCAGTACCAAGTCAGCTTATGATCTTCTAAGGCCTCATGGAGTTCACAGACCTGCTCTTAAAAAGATTTGGCACCATCTTTTTCTTGGGAAGGCTTCTCTGTTCTTATGGAAGGTGATCAATAGAGCAGTCCCTGTTGATTCTCAGATTTCTGATCAAGGTATAAGTCTGGCTTCCAAGTGTTCCTACTGCTGCAACTATAAAGCTGAAGACATTGACCATTTGTTTATCTAAAGCGATATTACGACTATATTATGGAGTTGGTTCTCTCCTTTCTTATCCCCTCCTAATTTAAGCAATGATCATTTCACCTCTTGGTACTGGAGAAACATAAAAGCTTCTAATATTCGATCTCCCTACGGATTTACTTCTTTATAGGGTATGGTCCTTATAACATCGGAAATCTGGAAGAAAAGGTGTAAAAGACGCTATGAGCAGAAGTTCAGATCTAGTGGCATCATGATTGAGGATATCAAATCCCAAATCTCACATGCTATCCATCAAATTAATTTCAGAAATCCTCCTTCGGTCAATCAAGAAGCCGCCCTTCTTTTATTTGGCTTTAACCCCATTGTTAGCAGGTGCAAAATGAAGCTTGTTCGGTGGATTCCTCCTATCACTGGACTTTGCTTGAATGTGGATGGTGCATCCAAAGGAAACCCAGGTTTGAGTGGTGGTGGTGGTTGTATCAGAAATTCCAATGGCCATATCCTTCTGGCTTTTGCTTTCCATTATGGTTTTGGTACTAGTCTTCAGGCGGAGATAAGAGCACTTCATGATGGTCTCAAGCTGGCTGAAGAGCATGATTTTTGGCTTTCTTTGATCTATTCAAACTCATCTATCCTTGTAAAATCTCTATCCACAAACTCCTCTCCTAGCTGGGACAGTTTCAGATGGTGGCGGTCTACAGCAGCTAGTCTTCATAGACATGGGCGGTTATCCATCACATGTACAGAGAAGCTAACAAAGTTGCTGATGGCCTCGCATCCTCAGCTTGTTCCTATGCTGAAAATAGAATTTTTAGTTCTTCTAATGCGCTGCCCCTGGCTTGTAGGGGTTCAGCTACATTAGATAAAACTGGGCTGCCTTCTATTCGGCTAGACTAGTTTTCTTTTTGCTTTGTTGGGCCTTGCCAGATTGGTGGTTGTAGCTACTTTTTCTCTCAATCTATATAAAATTTTAGGCCCAGACCTCTCGCTGGTGGAGTGAGAACATTCTCTCCCTCTGGGGAGGGTGCACTCTCCTAGCCTTTGAGGACTGAGGACCGGTTCTATTAAAAAAAAAAGATGTACTTTAAACTCTTATGGTCAGTAAATATTTTAATCCTCTCACCATATAAATAATGCCACTAAATCTTCAATGCAAAAACAACCGCTGTCATCTCTAAATCATGTGTTGGGTAATTATCTTCATATTTCTTTAACTGCCTGGAGGCATAGGCTACCACTTTGCCATGGTGCATCAAAATTGCACCCAAACCTTTCCTGGATGCATCTGTACACAAAACAAATTCGCCACTGCCTGACGGAATCTCCAATATTGGAGCTGAAGTCAATCTCTTCTTTAATTCTGTAAAATTGCGCCTGCAATCTGAAGACCACACAAAGGGGACACCCTTTCTTGTTAACCTTGTTATTAGAGCTGCTATCTTGGAGAAATCCTGAATAAACCTTCTGTAGTAACCTGCAAGACTCAAGAAACTCCTGATTTTCGGCACTGTCTTTGGTTCTTCCGATTTCATTACTGCCTCAACCTTAGCCGGGTCGACTGCAACACCCTCACCTGATATTACATGACCCAAAAATTAGATTTCTTTTAACCATAATTCACACTTACTGAATTTGGCATACAACTGATGCTCTCTTAATGTTTGCAAAGTAATCCGCAAGTGCGCTGCATGCTCTTCTTCTGACGCTGAGTAGACCAAAATATCATCAATGAAGACCACTATAAACTGATCCAGATACGGGTGAAAAATCATGTTCATTAAATTCATAAAAGCTGTTGGCGCATTTGTCAACCCAAATGGCATTACCACGAACTCATAATGCCCATACCTGGTCCTGAAAGCTGTCTTATCAATATCTTCTTATCTAACCGCAACTGATGATATCCTGACTCAGATCTATCTTAGAAAATACCTTAGCTGATTGAAGTTGATCAAATAGATCATCTATTATGGGGAGTGATATTTTTTTTTTAATAGTGACCTTATTCAACTGCCTATAATCAATGCACATTCTCAAACTGTTATCTTTCATTCTAACAAATAACACTGGTGCTCCCCACGGCGTGTGACTGGGCTTGATTAAGCCTTTCTCTAACAGCTCATGTAACTGCTCCTTTAATTCCTTCAGCTCTGCTGGTGCCATCCTGTACGGTGCCTTGGAAATTGGCATACTGCCCGGCTGCAACTCAACTGTGAAGTCCACCTCCCTGTGTGGAGCTAACCCCAGCAAATCCTCTGGGAAAACATCGACGAACTCCCTAACCACTGGCACTAAATCTACAGACTTACCAGACTCAACTAAACTAACTGAGGCAAGGTACGCTACACACCCAGCATTAATCAACCTCCTAGCTCTAAGTGTAGAGATAATAAACTTAGGTGTGTGAAAAGGCATACCTTGGAATTCAAACACTACTCTGCCTGGCCTGCAAAATCTTACTCTCTTCTTCCTGCAATCTACCATCGCCCCATAGGCTTCTAACCAATCCATTCCCAAAATCATATCATAATCTTTCAATGTCAAAGCATACAACCTTGCTGGCAATTGATTCCCCTGAATCACTATCGGAACCTCATCTAAGAAACACGAAGTGAGCAGGTAACCCCCTGAAGGGATGTCTACAACCAACTCACACTACCTTTCCTCTAAGGGATGTATCATACTATCCAAAAAATCTTCGGAAATAAACGAATGGGAAGCACCCGGATCTATCAACACTCTAGCAGAAAAGTCAAAAAACGGTAATATACCTTCAATAAGATTGGATGCCTCCGTCTGGGCTGTGATAACTGCCATCACTCTTCCCCAACCTCCTCTCTGGTACAGTGCACCTCTGCCTTGCTCTGTTGGCTGCTGCTGCTGAGTCCCTCTTCCATAACTGTATTCTCGTGGAAGCAGATAATTTCTTACTAAATGTCGTGGCTGCCTATAGTTGTAACACCTGAAAGTTGGGTATGTCGCGGGCTGCTCTGCTGTGACTCCTGTGGAGCCGGTGCCGGTGGCCTATAACCACGACCCTACTGGAAACCGCCCTACTGTCTACCTCCACCTCCTCGAAAGAATTTCTTTATCTGCTTACCCCATTTTGCAAGCCCTGGCGACGAAGAAGCTCTGGAGGGCGCCTTACCCTTGCTAATGCCTGCTGACTGTTGAGGAAGTCAGAAACTACCTGAATCGCCTGATTGTTCCTACCTGGCCCGAACAGTCCACTCCAGTATTGCTGCTCGCTATGCTGCCTCCTCTACTGTCCTGCACATAAGGGGAATAACTGCATCTTGCAACTCTGCTCTCAAGCCTCTAATGAAATACTCTACCATCATGGTATTATCCATCACCACGTATGGAGCATATCTACTCAGTGCCATAAACCTCATCTGATATTCCAGCACCGATAAATTCCCCTGCTGCAATGTCTTGAACTACTCCCTCTTCATCTGCTGCACTTGGACAGGAAAGAAAGTATCGTTGAAGACTGTCAGAAACTCCAGCCAAGTTATGGTGTCCTCAGACCTCCCTGCAAATATCGTCTGCATCTTCAACCTCCACCACTCCTGAGAAAAACCCCGTAGCTGGTAAGTGGAAAGAATCACCCTATCTGTCGACGAACACCTTATCATCACAAACACTCTCTCAACCTCATGCACCCAGTGCAATGCCGTGTCTGGTTTGGGACCTCCTGAGAACTTAGGGGGCTGCAACCTCAAAAACCTCTCTACTAGTATTGTGGGGTCCTCTGCTCCAACTGATCGTGCTGGTACTGCTGGGAGTACGGGTACAAAGGGTGGTACCTCAACTCCTGGTCGTACTGGTGCTACTGGCACTGTTGGTACTGCCTCCTCCACGACTGGTGGTATCGCAACTGCTGGCTGTGCTGGCGCCGGCTGGTCTAACCTCGTCCGAATATCTGTAAGACTCTCCCAAATTCTTTCTATCATTCTCTGTGTAGGATCCTCTCCAGACTCCTCTCCACCACCTCCCCAATCCCTTCTATCTGCCATTTCTAATCCTGCATAAACATCATTCGAATGACACAATATATAATAAATCAATACAAAACCAGGGTCACTACCAGCAGTGGGCTAAAGTAGAGAAGTGGCTATGCAATTTTCGATTCCTTTATATTCACACGGACTTTGCTCTGATACCAACTTTGGCGGTCCTCGTCGTCCGAACACGTTAACCCGATAATGGGCTTGACACGACTCCGCCTCCTGTGAACCGGCCGAAGCCTCGCAAGGGATACCATTCCCATGTCTGTAAATATATAAAGAAAACTGCTCAAATATATATAAGATTGTCAATCTCACAAATATTTAGATGAAATAAACATAGCCAGCTCCTCAACTGTAACCAAACTAGTACAACAACAACCTGGGGCATACCTCGAGGTATACAATAGGAAGGAAAATTACACTGCTGGTGGTAGTGCGGACCCTGCTCTGCTACGGTGCGGCTCAGAACTAGACGACGGGTGCGAAGTCTCCTGCTCTCCCTCACCTGAAAGGGGTAGGGGAGAGCCTCACGAGTCACTGGCGTAGTAGGGAAACTCCCCTAGAAATCGAGCAAACCAACACAAGTAGTAAAGCAGGAGGCCACGCTAACAATTTATAGAACTAGCTAATAGGATATAAAGCTGTAAATATCACTTACCACTTGCCGTGTAACAGAAGACAACAATATTAAATAAACCGCAAACCACAATTAGGTGTACGTGCTAAAGTAGGAAAATTCCACACTCAGGCCACGTAGACTGGCTCGCGACACCAGCAACTAACCCGGACAAACCGCACATGACTACCTCTCAGTCTCGCAGCCACGAACGTAAGGTCCAGCTACCGCTCTACGAAACACAAGCCAAGAATCTGTGGAGACCAACCAACACCACTCCTGTGGACCACACTGCCGCAGGCCCATGCCTGGCACCTTTAGAGACTCTGGCCCGAGCTCCCTAGAGTGAGGCACTGGAAAAACAGGACTAGTTGAGGCCCAGTACGTCTACTGGTGTCTGTCGCCCCCAACTACAAGTGCGCTACAAGCGACAAACACAAACTCTCTCAAGTCGTTGTCCCACTGTCGTCTTTCCCTCAGCCGGACGTACTACTCTACACAAGAGTGAGGGTGTCCAGTAAGACGACAAGACCATGTTGGTACCCAGTACCGAGACAAGCCCCGAGCACACACACGTGCTTGGCTCACACAAAACTTGGGGCTCCCAACTGAAGAGGTAACCATGGTAGGCATCGTACTACTCGCCACGTACACACAAACCACATGAACATCGCACAAACCACGTGAAACCCTACGTCAACCGTGTGAGTACCACGCAAACCACACACACAACACGCTCCCCGAGCGCTACAGGTGCCAAGCACTGCTTACCATTGCCACGCATCACAATTCATGATAATCGAATATACCTACTCACATACACATACACAAACAAACCCTCGGTTGTGAACGCGACAGGGTCCCATGTCGCCATTTAAACGCGACACCTCGATATGTCGCGTTCAAGAACCTGAACGTGACGGGTCGGCCTGTCGCGTTCTGAATGCGACAAGAGGGTCCATCGTCTTCACAGGCAGGAACCCTAATCCGGGGACCCCTCGCTGGATCTCCCCCTAAGACCCTGTAAACCAGTGTTTTCATCCATTTTTCATACATTAATGTGCGCCCTAACATGGTATCTACTGTTTGTGAAGCCAATTACACATTAAACACGACACACATACAATCCATATGATAAAACAGGTGGAATCCCCCTACCTCCGTGAAGAATGTGAAGAACGAGACCCACACGGTGTTTCCCCCCTCCACGCAGCGTCCTCGCGGCGAGAACACGCTAAAAACACCTTCAAAACATCGGATCACCCCTCTCCATAGCAAAACCTCCTTCCCTAGCCAAGCAAGTCTGGAAACTTGTTCCCAACCTTCTGACCATATAGTTATTGGGACTAGATGGGTCTTCAGAAACAAAATGGATGAATCATGAGTGATCATCAGAAATAAAGCTAGACTAGTAGCACAAGGATATTCCGAAGAGGAAGGCATTGATTTCGATGAAACATATGCCCCAGTCGCTAGATTAGAAGCAATTAGAGTTTTACTAGCTTATGCATGCTCTCTTAATATCAACTTATTTCAGATGGATGTCAAAAGTGCATTTCTGAATGATTTTATAAAAGAAGAAGTCTATGTTGAGCAACCACCAGACTTTGAAGATACTAAGTATCCAAATCATGTTTTCCATTTAAAGAAAGCATTATATGGTCTGAAGCAAGCCCCAAGAGCTTGGTATGAAAGACTAAGTGTTTATCTTATATCACATGATTTTTCAAGAGGTAAAGTAGATAGCACACTATTTATCAAGAAATTTTCAGAAAGAATCTTAATTGTTCAAATATATGTTGATGATATTATCTTTGGTTCTACTAATGAATCACTATGCAAACTCTTTGAAAAGCTTATGCAAAGTGAATTTGAAATGAGCATGATGGGTGAGCTTTATTACTTCCTTGGGTTCCAAATCAAGCAGACCAAGGAAGGTACTCACATTTGTCAAACCAAGTACATTTCAGATATTTTATCTAAATTTGGTTTTGATAAGTGTAAGCCCTTAGGAACACCCATGAGCTCAGTTATCAAGTTAGATAGTGACCCACTTGGCAAAAAGGTAGATCAAAAGATCTATAGAGGCATGATTGGATCACTGCTCTATCTTACTGCCAGTAGACCAGACATAATATTGAGTGTATGTTTGTGTGCTAGATTCCAAGATGATCCTAAAAAATCGCATGTAAATGTTGTTAAAAGAAGTTTTAGATATCTTATAAATGCAAGTAAGTTAGGTCTATGGTATCCCAGATGCTCTGAATTTAAATTGCTTGGATATAGTGATGCTGACTATGCTGGATGCAAGATAGATAGAAAAAGCACTAGTGGTACTTGTCAAATTCTTGCCGGATGTTTGATCTCTTGGTCGTCCAGAAAACAAAACTCAGTAGCCTTGTCCACAACAGAAGCAGAATATATTGCAGCTGGAAGTTGCTGTACTCAACTGCTATGGATCAAGCATCAACTGGAAGACTATGGTCATAATCTGCATGGAATTCCAATGCTTTGTGACAATACAAGTGCAATCAACTTAACCAAAAATCCTATCCAGCACTCAAGAACCAAGCACATTGAGGTCAGACATCATTTCATCAGGGACCATGTAAGTAATGGAGATATTATACGTGAATTTGTTTCTATAGATAATCAATTGGCTGACATATTCACCAAACCTCTACCTAAAGATAGATTTAAACCTATCAGACGAGAAATATGTATGTTTAATCCTGATTAAAATTCTATGCACTGCATGATTCTCCGCATCATTAAAAATTTCTCTAAGTCCTGAGACTTCGACTCTCCAACAGTCAGAGTTTGGAACTTCGACTCTCCAACAGTCGGAGTTTGTAAAGTCGGAGTCTATATTAAAAAAAAGGGGGGGGGGGTTATATAAAAAAAAATTGGCAATAAAGTGTAACCGCTCACTCATTAAATCTCGATCCTTCGTTCTCTCATCGACGGTTTATTTCATATTCCTCCTCCTTTATTAAAACCCCTTTTATCCGTCCTTCGAAACTTACCCGTTTGAAATCTCTTCGACTCCTCTGTCATCTTTCTACCTATTCCTGCGTTCATTCTTCATCACTACAGAACCACACTCTAAGTCTCTGTAGATTTCACTTCTTCTTGGAAGAAAGGTAGGATCTTAATTCTTTCTAGACGATTTCTACAACTTTTCTAGCATCTCTCTTAGACCTCCATTCCTCGTATGTCTAGATGGCTTCGTCTAGGGCTTCTGAAGGTTCCATGTTCTCCCAAGGGCAGTTCCAACTACTCTTTTCGACCAAAGCCTTCGTATGTCCAGGAAAGATAGTAGATTTCAGCCACCTTTTTGGTAGACTTAGTTGGGTTGTAGAAACCCTTGCTGCGATGGGATGGGAGAAGCTGTGTCAGATTTCCAAACCCTCCTTCGAGGGCGCTATGAAGGCTTTCTATTTGTCTCTCCAAGTCTTAGCAGATGGTTCAGTTTCAGGCATTATGAAAGGAAAATCCATCACCATCTCCAAAGAGCTTCTTGTGGAAATCTTGGATTGTCCGGGCACTGGACATAAGATCAGCAAAATTGTGCCCTTGGAGAAGCAGTGTTTGGGAGTCATTAGAAATCTTGGCTCCATTTCGAAGAAAGGGCTCCTTGTCAATGAGCTCTCTGCGGAAAAGAGACTGCTTCATTCGATCACTACCAACATCATCACTCCCAGAGTAGGTACACACTCATCTATTACAGTCCGAGATGGAAGATTACTATTTTGGGTAGTTCAGCGACACAAAGTCAAATTTCCGTCCATTATTTTGGAGAGGATGGCATGCTCAAGAAATCTGCAAGAGTCCCTTCCCTATGGGCCCCTGCTAAATCTTGTGTTCATAAGGTTATCCATGGACTTAGTAGAGGAAGTGTCCACAGCCGTCAAGGAAAAGATAGGGCTCTCCACTCTGAGGAGAAGCCACTATATTTTGAAAAATAAGGCACAAAACATTTGGGTTAAGGACTCTGTACCCCAGTGCTCTCACAAGATATTTCTAGATGAGACACAGAGCTCCATTCCCTCTCAGGAAGCAGCTACAGAAGAAGAAGCAGTCCCAGAGATTCAAGAGCAAGTCCAGCCTTCTGTCCCTCCTCCAGCACAAGACGCTCCTGAAGACACTATTGCTCAGGTGCTAAGGGATCTAAGAGGAAAAGGAGTAGCTCAGGAAGAAGAGGTTCCCAAGACCACGCCAGTAGAATCCTCTTTTGAGGAAATTCACCATGTGTCTCCACCCCTCATTGAGACCCATCCTAGGTCTCAGGGGAGTCTAGTAAGAATCTGGACGATGTGGTCCAGTTAGTTTTGAAGCAGTAGGAGATGTTATCAATGCTGCAATCACAAATTCAGCAGCTTGATGTAAGATTCGACTCCATGTCCGAAGAGGTCCATCAAGTAAAGGATCTCTTGCTTCAGTTAGTGTGCCAGCAAGGGACAACTGGTTCTCAAGTTCCTCTTTCTCCAGCTAAGGAGCACCACCAGCGGCAAGCAGCAGATATTCAGCCTGAAGGCAGTTTGGCTCATCTAGTAAAGGATCTAGCAACAAAATCAAAACAGCAACCGCAGGTTCCTGAAGTCCTATCCTCTGAGCAGCAGTTAGAAATGAGTGATCAGGAGGGAGACCCTTAGGTCCAGACCTTCAAGAGAAGGGTTAGGAGGAAGTTGATGAATTCAGGTCAACCCGTCTTCCCATCCCTATCCTCTCCTATTCCCTCTCCCTCCACTGCTCAAGACCCTCCTACTGTTTCTGATCCTACTACTTCTCCTCCTCCAACTGCTGATCCTGCTCCCCTTCTACCTCCAATTGCTGAACTACCTTCTCCACCTCCTACTCAACCTACTCTTTCCATTTCTATTCCCTCACCTCCCCTCTCCACTTCACAACCAACCATTGACCCTCCAATAACTACATCCATTTCATCATTTCCTCTCAAGTATCATTTCAAAACTTTTGAGGAAAATGTTCCAAACCTTCACACCCAACCACCACATTTATTTGCTTCTCTTCCTCCACCTTCTATTGCATCCTCACTTAGCTCTACACCAGGTCTTTCATCCGGTGCAAGCTCTCACAGCCATGGATCCCTTCTTCCACCATTCTGGTATGCCATCACCCATTACTCTGAACATTACATGAAATTGTTCAGAGAATTTTTGACAATAAAAGTTTTTCTTGTAGTTCATGGGATGCCAGACTATAAATTTGAAGACTGGCTCCCTCTCCTCATCAAAACTTCTGAAGTCCATATGGCTGATGTAAAATTAATTACATAGAAAAGCCAAAGTCTTTCCCCCTCTGCATTTCTAGACACCTACCCCTCTGAAGCCAAACACTTCATTTCAGCCAAATCCAGAACTCCTCTTCTGACTGTCCACCAACACCTTAATCTTAGGTTCTTTGACTTGTTTGGTACTCTCCTGAGGGATCTCCAAAGAGAATACACTAGGATGAGGACCTTCAATGAAGAGAGATTCAAGCTCGGTCTGTTGGATGTCAATAAAGGGCAGTGGAGGATGATCCTTCAAAGTAATAGACCAATTAATCCCTCCTTGACTATTGGTTTGCCCTTCGGCCTGCATCCAAGCTTAGTAAGTGCCATTTCTGCTAGGAAGCAGTTTGCCAACCTAGTTCTTAACAGGCACATTAGGATAGCAGCAAGATTCAAGGTCAAGTACAACATCAGGCTATCCTTTCACAGATTTGCAGTAATGTATGGTCCCAAGAGCTCTCAGCACATGTTAGAATTTCAGCACTGTTTTGCAGAGTCTGAGCGGCCGAATGAAGAAGAATGGGCTACAGCTTATCCAGACCTTAGTGCAGAATGTAGAAGGCTTAAGCTATCCCCTGTTGTCTTCCTCCTTAAAGGCTATGACAACCTTAGGAAGTCTTCCTATGATAAATGGATCCAAGGCTACATCATCTATTATCAGGCCAAGGACGCAGCTTATTCCCAAGGACTTCATTGGAATGTCACTGTTCATGACTTCCTATCCTTAGCTGCCAAGAAGCAACGCATTCCCCTCCGCTTTTCCTTATCTGCTGACAAATACCATAGGAGACTTAACTGGTATCATTGCCGGCATATCAAGTCCTATAGGAAACTTCCTTAAATAGGCCCCTCTTATAAGATAGATGGCAGTCTTTTTGAGAAATTCTTTCCTGAAAAAGAGAAGAAACTCTGGGATCTTCTCCAACCTTTTCTCAAACGCATCCCATCCTCTCTGTATCTCCCTAGCTCTACTTTCACTTCATGATGTAATCCTTTTAACAATGAATATAAGTTTGTTTCTCTCCTTACTGTTCCTTTTTTACCTTTCTGTTAATGTCACAAAGGGGGAGAAAGAAGTGAAAACTTAACATTACTTTTTCATTTACTATTATACAAATCTAACCTGTTTTCACTCATATTATAAAAGTTTTTGTCATTAACAAAAAGGGGGAGAATTGTTGAGCAACTCTTCGCTTATCGCTTACTAAAATATCTATCACAATATTTTTTGTTATGACAAAACCTTTTAATATATTCTCGTCCTTACAAAATTATGGAAATCAAAAAGTTATTATATAACTACTGTCATAAAATACTCCAAGTCTGGAAAAATTTTCTAAGTCCACAGCGTATACTGTATATCACAGTAACTCCGACTCTTGACACTCCGACTTCTTGAAAGTCGAAGTATGGCAACACTCCGACTCCTGAAAAATTGAAGTCTGGCAGAACTCTGACTCCTGTCAAAGTCTAGCCTTACTCTGACTCCTGGAATGTCGAAGTCCAGCCTTACTCCGACTCTTGGAAAGTCGAAGTCTTTGTATCGTTTTGAGCCTTACTCAAACTCTTGGAAAGTCGAAGTCTGATGGAACTCCAACTTCTTAAAAGTCGAAGACTGGGCTTACTCCGACTTCCTATAAGTTGAAGTCCGATGTCTGTTTGTTGATACTCCGACATTCCAAGGAAGTTGAAGTCATTGCCTTCTCACTCCGACTTCAATAAAGTCAAAGTTTACTGTTTCTATTAGTCATACTCTGACTTCTTAGAAGTCGAAGTATTTCTTATTGTTTGTTATATATATGTACTTAGCTAAAAATCACATCTCTATTTGCAGTACCAGTTAACATACATCATTACATGAACTTTGCATTAAAGTATATCTTACTTTGAGAAAGTCTTCCTAAAAACTCAATTATTCTTTTTGGTGGGAAAAATATTTTATTCAAAATATCTTCTGAGTAGTATCTCCTTTGGATCTATAAAATATATATGATATATTTGCTCTCTCTCTTTTTCTGACAGGAAGATAAGTTGATCTATGGTTGACGGATGGTCAAAAATTAAATGCTTGATAAGTCTTATGGGCTATTTGTCAGAACCTACGTACTACTGTCAGGAATACCATGTCTTTTAAAAAGAAAAATGTGTGCAACTGTCTGTTCATTATTAAATGTTTTAAACTTCTGTATATCTTATTCTTTATCTCACCTACCTCCGAAAGCATGCATGGAGGTATTTTTCTCTTATTCTGTCCTTTCAAGTTTGCAAAGCATTTAATAAGGAATGGCTAAATCTCTGCACAAAGCATGGAAACTACAGAACAATCATGATACAAGTCCTTTAAGCATGCAGCTACAACATATAGCCAAGAGACATCGGACTCATGAAGCTAAGGATTTGATGGACAAACCTAAGAAGATCAAAGCCTCCTCTCAAACGGATATCTCCTTCAAACGGCTAGCTTCCAACGGTCAAATTCAAATGGGCAAGAAGTTTGAAGCCTACATAACAAGCTGAAGATCGAAGATAAAAGATATATAACACGTAGATGAAATAGCTTACTCAATAGCCAACACTTCTCTCACATCTGAAAGCTAGAAAAGCAAATCAAGAAAAAGAGAGCCACGCCTCAGTCTCAAGACTTCTGCTCTCCTTTTGCAATTCGAAGTCTTCTTCATTTGGTGTACTACTGCAATTCAGATCCTCTTCAGTCCACCTTTGTGTTTTCAGAAAGAATTTGAGTCTCACTCTTGTCTATTCTTCTTTCTAAATTTTTGTTTTTGCTCATTATTGTTGAGCCAATGCACAAGCTTTCACATTTCTGTGTAAGGTAACCTGCAGGAGGTTTGTATCCTATTGTACCCCTCTTGTGAAGGGAAGATCTACAAGTGTAGATGGTCTTTGTAGCCCTTGTTTAAGGGAAGACTTGTTGGGAGCAAGTGAGTCTGTAATTCCTCTCAGGGTTGAGAGAAGGCCAAGTGTTCTTGGCAGTTTAGTAAAAATCCCAAGTGGTTTTTTGGAGACTAGACGTAGGACTTCCATATAGGAAGGGCCGAACAAGGATAAATTTCTTGTGCCTTTTGTGTGATTGATTCCGCCAAGTCTTTTCACTTGGTTCACAGACATCACACTAATTACTAACAAAGTCATTTAGTGTTGTTTATCTTTTACATAAAAATTTTTAAGGCACAAAAGAAGTCCTATTCACCCCCCTCTAAGACACCTATAGTGCCATCTCGATCCAACAAAAGCTTCTCTCTCTCTCTCTCTCTCTCTCTCTCTCTCTCTCTCACTACAAGGAAGACAACATTTGTCAACGTTCATATGTTAGTGGCTTAAAAAAGTCACTGACAAAAGGTATTTATATCAACAGAAAAAATACCCATTGACACAAGTTAGCTATTTGTCAACGGCTGTTCACTTAGAATAGCCATTGACAAATAGTAGTTTCATCAATGGCTAAGTCATCCGTTGATAAATCCACTGACAAAAGAGACTTTCGTCAACGACTTCGTTCATCCATTGACATATCCTTAGCATATGTCAATGGCTAAAGCTAGTCGTTAATATATATTCAGTCATATGTCAACGGCTGTAAGACCCGTTGATGTTTATTATATTTATCAATGGCTATAAACGATGGTTGACAAATATTAACCTTATGTCAACGACCGTCTCTGTCGGTTGACATAAATTGGATATATGTCAGTAGCTTTTCTAGCAGTTGACATATGTCTATTCGTTGTCAACGGTCAGCATCATTGGTTGACATACATTGATGTATGTCAACGGCTTCTGAATGTCGTCTACGCAACATCATTATGCCAACGGCTTGTTGTAGCCGCTGACATAAATCTTATACCAAATTATAATTATAATTTATATTTTATTATTTAATATCATCCATATATTTATATAAATAATCTTTAATCTTATCTTTATAATTTAGTTATATATATTTGATGATATTTAATATTGTATATTTAATGATCTATATAATCATTCATCTACATATATTTGAGTGTAAAATTAATGTGATATTATAAAATGTATAAATATATATTCTACTACATATAAATAATATATTTATGTAGATTTAAGATTTTATTCAAATACGATATATATTTAGTCACCTATATTTTAGTAATATATAATATAGATATTTATATTCATATTTTATTATTATTTATTTTATTTAAAGTAATGTCAATGGCTTTTAGCCGCTGACATATATTTCCTTTTTTATCGGCCCACCGCACCCCCAAACCTAGCTTCTCCCACTGTACGCGGCGATCTCCACCACGCCCTAGCTCATGAGCTCCAGCGACGATCTCCCCACCCGCGCCACCTCCGCCGCCAGCGGCCTCCGCTCGTGCTCCAGTCGCCCCCGCGCCAGCCGCCTCCTCCTCCAGTGAGGTCAATCCAGTCCCCTCGGCGCCGGCTGCCTCCTCCAACTGCATCTACAGGTCTCTCTCTCTCTCTCTCTCTCTCTCTCTCTCTCTCTCTCTCTCTCTCTCTCTCTCTCTCTCTCTCTCTCTCTCTCTCGGCCCTCGAGTGGGGCGGCACTAGTGACTACGATTGGGGTGGGGGGGGGGAGGGTGTCAACAGGGTAGCAGGGGATAGAATATATGAGATTGTCATGGATCTCTACTCTAAACATGATCAAATACTGTCCTTTGTTGTCCAAAAGTTATATGTTCATAGGCCCGCCTAGCTATCCTGGTGGATTAGGCAACAGCTATCTCTTCCCCTTCCCTACTGTCCTTTACACTGGCTTTCATCCTTTCTTCTCATCCACCGTCTTCTTTCCTCACCTTTATCAAATCTGCTATCTCTTCCCCTTCCCTGCTATGATCTGCCGCCCAACCATCCCTCCACTATCATCTAATAGTTAGATCCACCACTTTTTCCTCCCTTGACTACTGTATTGTGGATAAATAGCCTAAATTTACCTCTTCTTCACCCCTTCACTAGAATGCCTTCAATTCTAGCCAGATCCACACCCCGCCACCATGTTCTCACCATCTCTTTCTCTCTGCTGTCACAATATCTCCATGCTGCTCCATCTCTGACAGTCACTCAACCTGACTTCCATCCCCTAATTGTTTTTCTCATCTCCCTCCCTTCCCTAGCTACTTCATCAATTTTGTTGCAGGATAGCTAACTTATTCCATTTATGTGGCTTCATAATCTACATTAATTCTTGTGTTGTTCTAATAGCTTTTTTGAATTCATTTTGCATTTGCTAGCTTTTAAAATGCTTTATACTGTCTCAATAATTTCAAAACTTCTGATAGCATTCTCCTCCTCCTCACCCTAAAACAATGTTGAATTTCTCTGTCTTCACATTCTCTCAATGGTAACTGATGTCCTTGCCTTATAAGACATGCTTTACACCACTTAGTATTCTCCTCTACGTTTGTCTTTTTTTTTCTCTAATACTATCACAAGCACTCTGTGTTGGAAATCTCTCTTGGTTCGTTGGTATCCAGAAGCTCTCATCCGAGACGCAAGCACTGAGAATTGGGAGTCTTGTTATCCAGGCTGCTATCAGATAAGGCATTATTTGATGAGCCTTACTCCAATCCCACTCACCATCACCTTTTAAAAAACAATAAAAGATCAGATTTGTGTCCTCATTGGTCATGTGTGATCTTTACCTTTAGAGATTTTTGGTAAGCATTAAGATTGCCCCCAAAAAATTGCTTTCTCTCTATGACCATTTAGAAAAGTTGTATGTCCATTATGTAATTATAATACTCATTCAAGATGGCTGCATTATTATCAAAAATTTTGTTATTTAGGACACAAACGGTTCTTACCAATACATCATAGATGGAGGAAAGATAATTACAAACAGAAATTTGATGGTCGAATCGAACTTGGTAATGATGATGAGTTTATCTCCATGTAATTTAAATTAATTACATATTTATTTTGATGATTAACAAAACTATACTAAAATTTAATCTAACATATTTTCTATGAGATTTGAGTATAGGAAATGAAACAAGAAATATCAAGCTAAATGGGTAAGTATTATTTACTCTATAGCAATGTAAGTTCAAAGCATGAAATTTCTCTAAGTACACATCGATTTTCTGCATGCTGTAACGACTTCCTTCTCTATCATAACGACTTCAATAGATTCATAACGATTTCCTTACTATCATAATGATTTCATTCACATAAGGATTCGCTATATGTTCTATCATTTTGGGTATCATAATGATTTCATAAGTGTCTGGTCGATTTCGAGATCGAAACGATTTGCATCCATAACGATTCGCTAAGAAAGCATATCGACTTGGTTCATAACGATTTGCTCTTACAATGATTTCATAAGTAAGAACAATGATTTGCTCTCACATCGATTTCTTAAGTGAGAACAACAATTTACTCTCACATCGATTTCTTAAGTGAGAACAACGATTTCTTAAGTGAGAACAACAATTTCCTCTCACATCGATTTCTTAAGTGAGAACAACGATTTGCTCTCACAACGATTTCTTAAGTGAGAACAACGATTCGCTCTCACAACAATTTCTAAAGTAAGAACAACGATTTGCTCTCACAACGATTTCTTAAGTGAGAACAGCGATTTGCTCTCACAATGATTTCTTAAGTGAGAACAACGATTCACTCTCACATCTATTTCTTAAGTGAGAACAACGATTCGCTCTCACATCAATTTCTTAAGTGAGAACAACGATTCGCTCTCACATCGATTTCTTAAGTGAAACAATGATTTGCCTATACCGTCATAACGATTTGATCATTGTAACGATTCGATAAGTTACACAACGACTCTGTCACTGTAACGATTTGCTTAGTTACATAACGACTTAGTCGCCGTAACGATTCGATACAGCAAACAACGATTTGCTCACATTGTTTTGTCTCTGACAACTTACTCATAACGATTTGCTTATAGAGTCATAACGATTTGTCAATATAACGATTTGTATGTGCATCGGTTTTCTTATGAGTGCACAACGATTTACATGGATAACGACTCCGTTGCATAATGATTTCATAAGTCATGCATGTAACGATTTCATGGACTATAACGATTTGATATTTTAACTCATTTTTTAGTACGTTGAAAAGTCAAAGTCTTCAGGTATATATTTCTGACAACTATGCATTTATTATGACTGAACGTATCACTGCAGTACATGCAAATGATATCTCCTATTTTTGTGGTTATTTGGTAAACATCTTTTTAGAAGAACAGAATGGAACTTCTATTTTTATATAAGATCATTCTAACGTTGACTAAGAACAAAAGACAACCTAGTTGTCTATTGTTTTAGCATTTAATGTGTGTAGGCCTCTGATAGCGCACCTCAATACAACGTTGGACAATATAGAATATAACGGATATCAGAGAAGATCCTTTCTCCTGTTGTGTGTATGGAAAGCTAAAGACTCTTCTACAGTGACATGCAGTCTAACGTAAACAAAAGCTTAGAGACAACGGGCACTTCAACGTTCAAATTTCAAATAGAAGATATATAAAGAAGACTGAAGCTCCAGAAGAAGACACCTTGAAGAGAGACAACGCTTACAACGATTTTTCAAAGGCTTCTTTGAGAAAACTGAAGAGCCAAGTTTTTCACTCACATCTGTTCTAGCTCTTGCTCTCTGAGATTAGTGAAGATCCTTGAGAGAGCCTCTTGTACTGAGAGAGATCAATTCTACAGATCCTTTCTTTCTCAGTCTTAGCTTCAGATCTAGCATTTGTATAAGCTTGATCTAGAGGCTTGTTTTCATTTCCTCATTCCTGTGATCTTTCCCTTCGTGTTGAAGGAAGACCTGGGGGTCCAGGGTGTGTGTTCCCTTCACGTAGAAGGAAGACCTGGTGGTATCCAGGGTGTTGTAATTCCTCTTCAGGTTGAGAAGAGAAGACCAGCTGCGACTGGGTGTGTAAGGGTCCATAAGCGGGACTGTACCCTTGGGAAGTGAAATCCTGAGATATTACTCAGGGACTGGACGTTGGACTTCGAAGGAGAGGAGATCCAAACTAGGATAAATCCTTGTGTAGTTTGATTACCTTTGTGTGTTTGTTGTTTATCTTTACTAACACTAACAACTATCGAAGTGTGTTTTGTGAACAGATTTTAGGTTCTCAGTAATTTTAAGAATCTCATTCACTCCCCCTCTGGGCTTGCTAGCTGGGCAACAAGTGGTATCAGAGCTAGTCTCTTCGACAAAGAAGAAGATCCAACGATCTGAAGAGAAAAGATCAAATGGCAGCCCAAGGTCACTCCGAAGGTCAGTCAGTCAACAAGCCACCGTTGTTCGATGGAGAAGATTACACCTATTGGAAAACAAGAATGGAGTACTTCCTACAAGGTTTCGACTTTCAAATCTGGTCAATTGTAGAAGAAGGAGACCTTCTAGTCAATAACGAGAAGGACAAATCGACAGAAGATGATAGAAAGAAGATTTCTCTCAACTGCAAAGCTAAGAGCATATTATACTGTGCACTTAGCAAGAAAGAATTTAACCGAGTTTCAGCTTGCAATCAGCGATGGAGATGTGGGAGAATCTAAGAATCACATACGAAGGTACTGACAAAGTAAAGGAAACCAGAATAGACATTCTGGTGACACAGTACGAGAGGTTCCAGATGCAGTCAGGAGAAACCATTACACAGATGTTCAGTAGATTTACAGACATCACCAACAGGTTAGCAGGATTAGGAAAAAGCTATGAGATGGGAGACATGGTAAGGAAAATCCTTAGATCTCTACCATCTTCTTGGACTCCCAAGGTAACAGCTATAGAAGAAGCCAATGACTTGAAAAGGATGTCATTGGAAAAGCTCATTGGGTCCCTCATGGCTCATGAGATAAACATGGAAAGATTGGGAGAATCATCAAGTAGAAAGAAGCACACGAATGCCCTCAAAGCAGCAGAAGATAGCTCTGGGGAAGAATCTAAGAACGAAGACAATAGTGAAAACAGTGAAGATGAAGAAGCTTTGTTATCAATAAGACTGCAACGCATCTTAGCCAAGAAGAAAAAGTATCAATCTGGAAAATGTTACTTCAAAAAGGGCAATGATTTCAGGAAAACGGAAGCAAAGGACATCAAGAAAGGTAAGCCAATTTTCTATGAATGTAAGAAGCCCAGACATATCAAGGCAGAGTATCCAAAGCTCAAGAAATCTGAATACAGAAAGAAGGAAAGTTCAAGAAAACCAAGAAGATTCAAGAAGAAAGCTATGGCAGCGGCTTGGGACAACAGCAGTGACTCAGACAGTGAGTCAAGCTCAAGCAATGAAGAAAAAGAAGAAGCCAACTTGGCTTTCATGGCCAACACAGACGACAAGGTAACTTCAAACTCATCATTTTCTTCTTGTAATGATTCTGATTCAGATAACTTAGAAGAAGCCTTCAATGAACTATATTGTAAATATAGAGAAGTATTTAAATTACTAAAAGCAAGTAAGAAAAACATTGCATGTCTAGAAAATACTAATTCAGATTTAAAATCTGAAAATGAGCAAATGGAAAAACGAATTAATGAACAAAAAAGGAGAAATGAATTACTATGTGATGACTTGAAAAATAAAAATGAACAATTAGCAAATTTGTAAAATCAAGAAATAATAAATAATTTAAAACAAGAAGTCAACACGTTAACCACAGAAAATGAAAAATTATCAAGCACTCTAGAAAAATTTACAAATGGTAAAACTAGATTAATATTCAAAGGTGCTAGATGGTCAGCTAAAAAGAAACATAGATTAGGTTATACACCCCCCGGTAACGAAGAAACTAAAGTTTATCCTAAAATATATCCTACACCTAAATTTGTACCTGAACAAGACACAACATACAAGGCAAATCTTAAATACATACCAACTGAAAAAAATAACTAAGATGTCTTGCTGTAGTCATTGCAATAAGCTAGGTCACATTAAAGTATCATGTCCTACTAAACATAAAATATGGGTAATCATAAAGAAAAATGATGACACTAACCAACCAGGACCCAAAAGAACTTGGGTACCTAAAGCTTAATGTTTTTAATACATGGAAACCTTCGAGCATCCAAATGGTATTTAGACAGCGGTTGCTCAAGGCACATGTCAGGGAACAGAAGACTATTTTCCCATCTAGAAGCTGAAGAAGGCACAGTCACCTATGGAGATAATGGAAAAGGGGCTGTAATAGGCAGTGGTTCGGTATGCAGCAAAGGCAAGACATTCATTGAGGATGTACTATGTGTTAAAAGACTGAAGCACAACCTCATCAGTATCAGCCAGCTGTGCGATGAAGGTCATCAGATCAGATTTCAAGAATCCAAGTGCAGCATTATGAAGGATGGAGCAGTCATTTTTGAAGCCAACAGAGAAAAGAACCTGTACATGCTTTACCTAGAAGAACTAAAAGATCAGGATATCTGTCTGGCCGCAAGCAAAGAGCAGTCAACTGAGCTGTGGCACAGAAGATTGGGCCACTGCAGCCTAGATGGCATGAGAAAGCTGATCAAGAGAAGCTTGGTGGAAGGTCTACCTAAAGTCTGCACAAGGTTGGATGGTGTCTGCGGACCATGTGCAAAAGGAAAGCACACCAAGTCATCCTTCAAGTCAAAAACCATGGTAACAACCTCTAAACCCTTAGAACTCCTTCATATGGACTTATTTGGGCCAATGAGGACCACAAGTCTTGGAGGAAAGAATTTTGGATTTGTCATTGTAGTCGATTACTCCAGATTCACTTGGATATCCTTCTTGGAGCACAAAGATGATACATTTGACAATTTTGTAAGCTTCAGCAAGAAGGTACAGAAAGACAAAAGGCTCAGCATTGTTGGAATCCGGTCAAATCATGGAGGAGAATTCCAAAATGAGAAATTTGCCAAGTTCTATGATGACCAAGGGATAGAGCACAATTTCTCAGCACCAAGGACACCACAGCAAAATAGAGTTGCTGAGAGGATGAACAGAACTTTGTTGCATATGGCAAGGACAATGCTAGTAGAATATGATTTGTCAAGGTATTTTTGGGCTGAAGCAGTCAACACGGCATGTTACATTATCAACAGAGTGATGATCAGGCCTATCTTGAAGAAAATAGCATATGAACTATACAAGGGAAAGAAGCCGAAGATCAGTCACTTCAGGACATTCGGATGTCCATGTTTCATCCACAACAACGGCAAAAGAGACATTGGTAAGTTAGATGCAAAATCAGATGAAGGTATATTCATGGGGTATGCTTCTAAACCTAAAGGCTATAGAGTATTTAATAAGCGTACTTTATTAATTGAACAATCAGTACACATCATTTTTGATGAAACTAACCCTTTCTTGAGAGAGGAAGAACATAGTGATATTGATGATGCAGAAGAATTGTCCAAGAAATTAAAGAATACATCTATTGAGGACAAGGAAGATCCACCTCTAGAAGACCTGCAACAAAAGGACATTTTACGTGAAAATCTTCCAAAGGAATAGAGATATAAGAAAGATCACCCACCAGAAAACATCATTGGTGATCCATCTGTAGGGGTAAGAACAAGAGGTAATGTAATTCCATTTGACTATTTAGCCTTTGTCTCTCAAATAGAGCCTAGGACAGTCAATGAAGCTCTCACTGATGAATCTTGGATTTTAGCCATGTAAGATGAACTGAATCAGTTCAAGAGAAACCATGTATGGTCACTTGTTCCTAGACCATCAGATCATCCAGTGATTGGCACCAAATGGGTGTTCAGAAATAAATTGGATGAAGCTGGTGTGATCATAAGAAACAATGCCAGATTGGTAGCTGAAGGCTATTCCCAAGAGGAGGGCATAGATTTTGATGAAACCTATGCACATGTAGCTAGACTTGAGGCTATCAAGATTCTACTTGCATATGCATCCGCATTAGACTTGAAATTATTTCAAATGAATGTTAAATCAGCCTTTCTAAATGGTTTTATTAAGGAGGAAGTTTATGTAGAACAACCTCTAGGTTTTGATGACATTGATTTTCCGAATCATGTATTTAAGTTGCACAAAGTATTATATGGATTAAAACAAGCACCAAGAGCATGGTATGAACGTTTAAGTGCATTTCTATTAAACCATGGTTTCATTAGAGGTCAAGTAGATAGTACACTATTTGTTAAGTCTAAAGTTAAACATATTCTGCTTGTTCAAATATATGTTGATGATATAATATTTAGTTCTACTGATGAATCCCTTTGCAAGTATTATGAAAAGCTCATGCAGGGAGAATTCAAGATGAGCATGAAGGGGGAGCTCAACTACTTCCTTGGATTGTAAATCAAACAAGGAAAGGAAGGGACTCATATCTGTCAAACCAAGTACACCAAGGAGTTGCTAAAGAAGTTTGGATTCGAAAATAGCAAGCCACTGTCAACGCCTATGAGCACATCAACAAGAATGGATGGTGATAAGGATGGTAAGAAAGTAGACCAAAAGGTCTACAGAGGTATGATAGGTTCACTACTATATTTAACTGCCAGTAGACCTGACATACTGTTTAATTTATGCATGTGTGCTAGGTATCAGGCAGACCCTAAAGAATCTCATTTAATTAGTGTCAAAAGAATTTTTAGATATTTATCTAAAACCCATTATTTAGGTTTATGGTATCCAAAGTCATGTGAAATCAACTTAGTAGGTTACTCTGATGCTGACTACGCTGGATGCAAAATAGATAGAAAAAGCACCATTGGCTGTTGTCAATTTCTTGCGGGATGTCTAATCTCGTGGCCCTCAAAGAAACAAAATTCAGTGGCATTATCTACAGCAGAAGCTGAGTACGTAGCTGTTGGAAGTTTCTGTACACAACTCCTATGGATTAAGCAACAACTTGAGGATTATGGACTCCAGATCAAGACAATTCCCCTATTATGCGACAACACCAGTGCAATAAATCTAACCAAGAATCTAGTATAGCATTCAAGGACTAAGCACATTGAGCTTAGATATCATTTTATTCGTGATCATGTAGCTAATGGTAACATAGATATTTCTTTCATTGATACTAATAATCAATTAGTAGATATCTTCACAAATGCCTTACCTGAAGAGAGATTTACTTCTCTTAGAAGAGAATTAGGCATGTGTAAATTGTGAAAGAATCATCTGTATAAAATTGAGATATTAATATTCAGAATATCAATTATTTTTCCTTCTTGAATTTAAGCAAAATTCCAAATGTTGTCTGCTTGTTTAAATATCCTTGACGGTTCAAATTTTTAAAAGGACTTATTTATCTCGAACTAGTTAGTTTGTCATTTTCTGCCATCATGTCGCCTCCGTTTTCGAAAAGTCTCCTTATCTTTAATTTATATATCCCGAAATCTGTGTGGCAACAATTCACATCCCGCCTTCATCTCCTTCTACCTGCCTGAGGCGATACCCTATCGACTCCGGCATCGACTCCCTAAGATTTCAAGCTTTCAACTGCTTCCCGTCGGAAATTTCTTGAGGGTTTCTGTTCCAATCCTCCATAAACCTTTCCCGTTCGACTTCATGGCCTCTTCTGGTGTTTCCAGGAGCGTCGAGGGCTACGGAACTGAGTTCCTGTCAGTAGAGCAGCAGCAAAGATTTACCTCCGTGAAGACAAAGCTCTGTGGAAATAAAGCTGTGGATATTGCAGATTTGGAGAAATATGGGATGCACAGCATCGTGGCAGCCATGGATAGGATGAAATGGACAGAAATCGCAACTTTCTCTGAGGTAAGCTATCCAGATTTGGTGAAGGCTTTCTTCGTTTGTTTTAGGACTGAGGAGGATGGATCCTTGACTTCGTCTGTCAAAGGAATCCCAATAAGAATCACTTATGATCTTTTGAAGTCCTTATTTGGAGTTTGCACCACCAGTCATAGTGGGTACACACTGTTGACACCCAGGCAAAGGGGCTAAGTATTGTTGGTCCCGAGTTCAAGCTGAAGGATGGGAAGTTGGATATTAACCAGATGAATGCATTCAACCGCTTACTGCATTTTATTGTTTGTCAAATCTTGGTTCCAAGGAGTGCTACTTTCTCAACCTGCACCAAAGTAGATTCGGACATGATGTTCTGGGCCATTTAGAACCAGGAGATAAACACGGCCGAGGTTATCTTGGAGAGAATGAGGTTTGTGCATGCTTAGATTTGGGACATGAAGAGCAAATTAAATGTGTCCCTGCCTTATGCTCATCTACTCACCAAGATCTTTAAACATTTTTGCATTAATCTGTCTGGAGCATTTGTAGAGAAAATGGGGCAGTCAATCCGCAGTAAAAATTTAAGGAAGAGAGGATTTTCAGTCGTAAATGGTGTATGGACAAAGACTTCTGTGGCGGAGGGTGAAGCCGTTATTGGTGAAACCCAAGAAGTCCAGGACGAAGCAGCAGCAACAGCACTAGCAGAAGAAGCAGCAGTCGGAGCAGTTCCTTTGGTTCAAGAAGCACCAGCAGCAGCACTGGAAGTAGAAGAACAAGGTCCAGCAGTAGAAGTAGAAGTACCAGCAGCAGCAGCAGCAGTCCTAGTAGCTCAAGAGGAGCCAACAGCAGCAGATTATAGCAGCAGGATAGAGGACATTCCCTAAGAATTGATTGAGCCCATTGGGCAATGTTTAGAAATTGTTCCTCCTTCTTCCCGAGTAGCCTCAGTACTCAGTGATGTACTGGACTCCATCCAAAGCACTCTAGGGGAGCCAGTAATTAGTAATGATCAAGTAGCAGAAGCTGTGGCATCAGGCCACACTGTAGAAATGGTGATGGAGGAAGCTCCCAGTTAGGGGGAGCAAGTAGTTGCTCATGAAAATGTAAGAGTGGAAGATGCTCCTATTGAGGGGGAGCAATCTATTGATGAGGAGGCAGCTCCTCAGGGGGAGCACACTGAAAGTGTCCCTATGAATAATGAAGAGCATGTTGAATTCGAGGAGCCCATTGCAAGGGCACATAACAAAAGGAAAAGAGTAGCACATAGGAGGCCCAAGGAGAAGCAGCTGAAAATTCAGTTGAAGCCCATTATTAAAAGGCTGAATGTGCAAGGCAAGACTCTCACATCTCTGCAGTCTGATATTCAGTCTATCCTTATCAGCCAGACCTCAGCAGAAAACGAGATTGGAGCCTTGTCCACTGAGGTACATAACTTGAGAGATGATTTTAAAATGTTCAAGCAATTATGCAGATGGATGAAAGGTGAGTTTGACAGTGTCAAGAAGCTTATCTCTTCGAGGGGTGCAATTCACCTCTTCCCCTCCAGCTCACTCTCCTGCTGAACCGGTTAGTAGTTCAGGGCCAAGGCCAGCAAAAGAAAATGCAGGGCCATCAGGGCCAAGGCCAGCAGAAGAAAATGCAGGGCCATCAGGGCCAATTATAGTAGAACCAGCATGGCCATCTGGGCCTCAGACTGTTGAGAAGGAAGCACCTATTACTGAAGCCGTGAAGTCTAGGCCACAAGGGCTATCTGAGGTTGTGATTGGGCCACCAGGGCCAATGATTTCCGAGGGTGTGAATCCAAGAGTAGAAGAGCCTACAGCTGCTCCTGAAGCCCGTGAGTCTTCATGTCCTGCAACAACAGCCCCTCCTTCACCACCCTCTTCATCCACAACACCTCCAGCACCCATCACCTTCAAACAACCTATGCCTCACACCATCTCTTCCCCAACTCCTTTTCCATCTCAATCCACTTCCTCTCCTACTATCTCTCAAATCATTTCTCCACCTTCACATGTCTGTGAAGATCCTCCAGCTTCCTCATTATCTGGAGCATCATCCTCTTCTAGCCCCTCATCAGCCAGATCATCCACCCATTTTTCTCCAAGTTTCTTCCTTCATCCTCCTGCTCCACCTTCCTCTATCACATTCATTCCTGAAAATCCACAACTTTCTAGTGCTTTTATAAACAACTATGAGGATGAGTTGGAGCGCACCACACTCATCTCAGTCCTGGCAGTTGCCACTCATGTTCACAGGACTGATTCCTCTAGTCCTGTTCAGAAAAAAGGAAACTCTCATCCACCCTAGCTCTTCCTTCCGAACCTAAGTTTCCTCCTCTTTGGTACTCCCTCACTGTTGAAAATCGAAGGAGACCAATTTATTGTGAATATCTCCAAAAGTGCATTCTTTCCACCACTTTTGGCATTCCCCTTCTCAACCTAACTGATCACCTCAACATTGTCCTTCCTTATTGCCATATTTCCAAATCCGACCAATCAAAAATCTTCCAAATGGCTGAGTGCAAGACTGTGGATCAGTGGGCTAAAGGGCACAAGGCTCTCTACATCAAATATCTTCTTGCCAAGTCAGATAGCACTCCTCCCCGGGATCACCCACTCACCCTCTCTGAGTGGTTTGTGTTTCACCATCAAGCACTCTGAGCTCATTTCATTCGCAAAGAAATAAGGATCGCACGGTACTTCCAGCTATACAATGATTTTCGATATCTCAACAAGCTACCTGAAGTATAGTTTGGCCAATTCCATGGAGCTATTGCCACTCTCCGAGCTGAAAGTCCGGTAAATTGCTCCTTCCCAGTGGACTTCACAACCCTGAAAATACCTGAAAAAGTTTTTCTTCCCAAGATTCACTCCTTGCTTTTGGATTCCTCTGCTGGCTTTCATGTTTTTGAGAGATTTGCTCGAGTAATGGGAAGAATATCAGCTCAGCAGGGTCTCCTCCCCTCCTTTCAAAGGTTTATTTTCAGAGAATTTCATCTGGGCCACATCTCTTCTGAAGTTCTTGCTCCACTCATTTCTGAATGTGAAAGGCTTTCTCCCACAGATTGGGAAAAGCATTACAATCAATCTGCTCTTCAGTTGGAATCGTTAAATTCTTCATTGGTCAGGTCAGGCAAGCCACCTCTCTCTGTTGAAGCCTTCCTGGATTTGAATTACATCAATCCCGTTCAGGAACTGTTTGTGCAATGGGTCGAGAGATACAAGCCATTTTTAGCCTTGAAGAAAGATCTTCTACAACATCAGTTACACTATCCTATAAAGATCAACCAATTTCTTCGATTCGCCAGCTTTGGTTCATTCAGTACCTACAAACTTTCACTTAGCACCGATGAATATGGCATTTTTCTGCGTACTCAGCGACAACTTCATATTCAAAGGATGTTACCTGACATGGGACCATCTTACTCCATATCTTCTGGGGCTTTTCAGGCTTATTTTGAGGAGCAGGAATGCTAGGCCTTGCCAATTATTCGACGGCATGCCTCTCTCTTGTCTCCTGCTTTCTACATTGATGTACCTCCTCAAGGCAACTAAATCTATCTCTCTTGTTTTCTCACTATCTTTTCTCTCTGTCTTTATCACCTTGTGGTATCTTTTTTCTTAATGACAAAAAGGGGGAGAAATCTAGTACTTCTGAAATATATCTCTTATATTTCCGCAATTTCATTTAGATTCATTTCAGATCATCTATGCTTATTGTTAAGTTTTGTCATCACCAAAAAGGGGGAGATTGATGATCAGTTTATCCCCATGTAATTTAAATTAATTACATATTTATTTTGGTGATTAACAAAACTATAATAAAGTTTAATCTAACATATTTTCTATGAGATTTGAGTACAGGAAATGAAACAAGAAATATCAAGCTAAATGGGTAATTATTATTTACTCTATAGTAATGTAAGTTCAAAGCATGAAATTTCTCTAAGTACACATCGATTTTATCCATGTTGTAACGACTTCCTTCTCTATCATATCAACTTTAATAGATTCATAACGATTTCCTTACTATCATAATGATTTCATTCACATAAGGATTCGCTATATGTTCTATCGTTTTGGGTATCATAACAATTTCATAACTGTCTGGTCGATTTCGAGATCGAAACGATTTGCATCCATAACGATTCGCTAATAAAGCATATCGACTTGGTTCATAACGATTTGCTCTCACAATGATTTCATAAGTGAGAACTACGATTTGCTCTCACATCGATTTCGTAAGTGAGAGCAACGATTTGCTCTCACAACGATTTCGTAAGTGAAATCAACGATTTTCTCTCACAACGATTTCTTAAGTGAGAACAACAATTTGCTCTCACATTGATTTCTTAAGTGAGAACAACGATTTGCTCTCACAACGATTTCTTAAGTGAGAACAACGATTCGCTCTCACATCGATTTCTTAAGTAAGAACAATGATTTGCTCTCACAACGATTTCTTAAGTGAGAACAACGATTTGCTCTCACAACGATTTTTTAAGTGAGAACAACAATTCACTCTCACATCAATTTCTTAAGTGAGAACAACGATTTGCTCTCACATCGATTTCTTAAGTGAGAACAACGATTTGCTCTCACATCGATTTCTTAAGTGAAACAACGATTTGTCTATACCGTCATAATGATTTGATCCTTGTAACGATTCGATAAGTTACACAATGACTCTGTCACTGTAACAATTCGCTTAGTTACATAACGACTTAGTCGCCGTAACGATTCGATACAGCAAACAACGATTTGCTCACATCATTTTGTCTCTGACAGCTTACTCATAACGATTTGCTTATAGAGTCATAACGATTTGTCAATATAACAATTTGTATGTGCATTGGTTTGCTTATGAGTGCACAACGATTTACATGGATAACGACTCTATTGCATAACGATTTCATAAGTCATGCATATAACGATTTCATGGACTATAACGATTTGATATTTTAACTCATTTTTTAGTACGTTGAAAAGTTAAAGACTTCACGTATATATTTCTGACAACCATGCATTTATTATGACTGAACGTATCACTGTAGTACATGCAAATGATATCTCCTATTTTTGTGGTTATTCTGTAAGCATCTTTTTAGAAGAACAGAATGGAACTTCTGTTTTTATATAAGATCATTCTAATGTTGACTGACAACAAGAGATGGCCTAGCTGTCTATTATTTTAGCATTTAATGTGTGTAGGCCTCTGACAGCGCACCTCCATACAATGTTGGACAATATAGAAGATAACGGATATCAGAGAAGATCCTTTCTCCTGTTGCGTGCATGGAAAGCTAAAGACTGTTCTACAGTGACATGCAGTCTAACGTAAACAAAAGCTTAGAGACAATAGGCACTTCAATGTTCAAATTTCAAATAGAAGATATATATATAAGACTGAAGCTTTAGAAGAAGACACCTTGAAGAGAGACAACGCTTACAACGATTTTTCAAAGGCTTCTGTGAGAAAACTGAAGAGACAAGTTTTTCACTCACATCTGTTCTAGCTCTTGCTCTCTGATTAGTGAAGATCCTTGAGAGAGCCTCTTGTACTGAGAGAGGTCAATTCTACAGATCCTTTCTTTCTCAGTCTTAGCTTTAGATCTAGCATTTGTATGAGCTTGATCTAGGGACTTGTTTTCATTTCCTCATTCATGTGATCTTTCCCTTCGTGTTGAAGAAAGACCTAGGGGTCTAAGGTTTGTGTTCCCTTCACGTAGAAGGAAGACCTGGTGGTATCCAGGGTGTTGTAATTCCTCTTCAGGTTGAGAAGAGAAGACCAGCTACGGCTGGGTATGTAAGGGTCCATAAGGGGGACTGTACCCTTGGGAAGTGAAATCCTGAGATATTGCTCAGGGACTGGATGTAGGACTCCTAAGGAGAGGAGATCCGAACCAGGATAAATCCTTGTGCAGTGTGATTGCCTTTGTGTGTTTGCTGTTTATCTTTACTAACACTAACAACTATCGAAGTGTGTTTTGTGACTGTTTTGTGAACAGATTTTAGGTTCTCAATAATTTTAAGAATCCCATTCACCCCCCCTTTGGGCTTGCCAAGCTGGGCAATAGATAAGCCACAAAAAAAATTGACGAGATTATAATTGTGGAGGCAATAGTAGAATCTGAGTCTTGTTAGATTTGGAAAGACATTCAGAAAAGATATTAAAGACTTGCAAGGATGGAAGAAGAAAAGCATATTTTATAAAGAGCTGTCATACTGGTCGGGTCTACTTATCAGGCACAATATAGACGTAATGCACACAGAGAAGAATGTCTGTGAAAATTTATTAGGCACATTGATGCTGCTTGGTGGTGAAAAAAATAAAGACAACTGTCAAACAAGACTGGATCTCGAAGAGTGGGCAATACGACCAGAATTATATGTGCCAAAAGACCCTCAGTCAAGAAGCAAGTTACCTGCAGCACTGTACACACTAAATAGAGCAGAGACATCAATTGTGTGTGAATTCTTGCGTAGTATTAAGGTTCCAGATGGATATTTATCTAACATATCAAGATGTGTAGATATTACTGGTAGAAAGCTTACTGGATTGAAAAGTCAAGATTGTCATGTCTACATGCAAGTTTTGTTGCCTTTGGCAATCCGTGGCATTGCACATGAAGATGTGATTGATCCAATTACTGAATTGAGTATGTACTTTAAGGAAATCTGTTCCAAAGTTCTTCTGCCTGAATGTCTGTTGAAATTGGAAGAAGACAATGCAGTGAAATTATGTAAAATGGAAAAGATTTTTCCACCATCTTTTTTTGATATCATGATTCACTTGGTAATACATTTGGCATATGAAGTACGAATTGCTGGTCCAGTACAATATCGATAGATGTATATTATAGAAAGATTTTAAAATAAATTGAAAAATTATGTTCTTAATAAGGCACGTCCTGAAGGTTCAATCGCAGAAGGGTATCTTATTGAAGAAATGAGTTCATTTTGTTCAATGTATTTGGATAACATTGACACTCATTTTAATCGCAAAGAAAGGAATTATGATGGTCCTTCAGTCCAAAGTGAAGATGAAAGTTGTTCGATTTTTAATTCTTCTTGTAACGACCCTCCTTATACCGGTACGATTATACCAATCCACGTCAGTATAAAGAACGCCGTCACAGTGGGATATTTACCCAACACTAAACATTAGATAGAGATGTACACAAATATTGAAATAATACAGCGAAAACAAGTAAATATTCAACCTTATTCCATCATCCACATCATATCCACAGTCTATACAGTGATATAAGAAATGCAAGTGTCCACATTATTACAACTTCAAAATAAATACACTGCCCGTATGAATTACATCACTTATTGAATACATACTTATGAACAGAAAAGTACAAAGTAGAAGTCTCCACACAACTAGCTACTCCTCCTGCTCGGAGTCGCTCCTAACTATATCCTCCTTAGAAGTGGAGATACCTGCCACACCTGTACGCCGAAGCAAAGATGAGTCTAAAGAGACCCAGCAAGCAATCTAAGAATACAACCTTACTCATGTCATAACTGCACACTAGTCTTTTAAGCATTTAGGAACTAAACATGGTACATGCTTCATGCTACTTAAAACAATTAATTATAAAACCTATAGCATGCTTTCTACACATTCTATTCAACATGGTTCAAAGATTCAAATCTTATTCAAATCATTTGAAAATTATATACAATTAAAGCATGAAACTATGAACAAGGTAATTAACATGCCTAACATGGTATCTAATCATTTTCGTATGCATTTATCATACATATACACACATTTTGCTTGTTGTTTTGACAAAAGATAAGCATAATCACAATGTTTTACATTTATTCACATGCTAGCTCATTCACTTCACAATTTCACATGTTCATATTTCACATTGCATAATTCACATGTTCACACACACATATTCACATTTCACATTTAATTGTCGTGACACATAGTCCAAACCACCATTAGAAGGACACACATACACTTACACATATCCATCACCTAGGCAACATAGTGATAGATCTTGGTTAATTGCGCAGAACCGGGAGAAGCACTCTCCACTCTAACCAGTGGTACTTGTCCACCTCCAAGATTTCATCCTAATGCCCATGGGATATCACACACATTGAAACTTCCCGTAGAGACTTTACTACGGTACGGTTCCATAGCCCTCTATGGTAGCAGTGTCACTAACGACACATTTTACACAATTCACATTAATCACATTATTTACATATTTCTCATGCACCATTTAACACAATTGCATGCACTTTTACACAATTACATATGCTTCAGTTTTATCTAACATGATGCTACTATTCACAGTGCTAAATAACTCATATCACAGTCCAAATCATGTTGTTAATCATTGCATCATACCAGATTAAAATTAATATACTCAATAGTGTTAATTTTCATTGAGAAATTAATAACTACACCTACTATCATCAAAACAGAACAAAAATTTTATTACAAGTTCTAAACAGTTAACATATCACATCCTCAATTTTTCAGATTTTTCAGATCTGTAACATATTATAACAATTAAAATGGATTTCAGGCATTTTTTTCACTAAATTCATTTAAGCAGATTCCATAGTAAGAAAGTCATATCTAACAGAGTCAACTCTTGAAGACAGGTACCATATGATCGTACAAAATTTATGAAACCTTAATTCATCATGGATCTAATTAATCAGGATTTATCAAGATCAAATCATGCTTAATATCCCCTTACAGATATTCTAATAAATATAACTATGCACAAAAATTCAACTCCTCTGTATGACATGACCTAATGACTGCACCTAACAATATATAAAATTTACAACATGCACTAACATTCAGAAGTCTGAAAATATACCACAGAGATTAAAAACATCAAATCTGTCAAACCTGATAAACTTGACGGCACAAGGGTTGTTGCCAACAGGGTTTAACGGCACACGATGTTGCATCAACTCAAGAACTTGATGGCACACATGTGGCCATCAACCTCCTATCTGCAGAAACACTGACAGGGCGCACAAAACAAGAGAATAGGGGGTTCCAGGACACGAGAAAAATTCCGTAAAAATCCTGAGACCTACTAGACATGGGTAGGGTTCATATCCATAGGTTACTTGCCTTTGGAAAATTGTTGGATAGGATTATTTTGCCGAAGATGCTCTCCTCGGCCAAGCCAAGAAGCGCCCAAATCTCCTCCCGAACCGGCTTCTGTGTTGTTGTTGATTGCACACCGGAGTCGGGGAAGCCTCACCAAAGTCCAAAGTATCTTCCGGTCGTTGTAGATCACCGGAAGACGCACCACAACACCAGATCCAAGCCTCCAAAGTTTAGGTGTTCGCACCAAAGTTCTAGGGCTTTCTCAAGAGCCAAAGGAACCTAATCCGACCGAAAGAATGTGTTTTTATAGAGCCAAGGGGGTTGGGTACGCATTAGATAGAATTTCCTATCGTTGGGAGTCAGTTTCCAAAATAGGGACCGAAGGAAACGCCGCCGTTTCTAGACCTTAAACCGCACAAATTTTGGGGAATTAGATGTCCACATTCCTGCCATTTACTGGGAATTAGCGTCCATTTATCTGGACGTCGACTCCCTTGTAAACGTCCACTCATGTTGACGTCAATTGACCTCTCGGCTAGAACACAGAAGTGCCCAAACATACATACACTATATACATATATACATGCAATGTAATGTATAATCTAAACACCATATGTACAATGTAAATAAAAGTAACTTGTACAAAATAAACACATATATGCATATGTTCAACATTATTCAAATAGAATATGTACAGAAATAAATACATATACATATATACATATACATATATACACACCGGTATATACACAAGCATCTAACTACCATATGACAAAGTTTAAATAAAGAACAAAATTCGAGGGCCTTACACCCTCTCCCCCTTAAAGAAAACTTCGTCTTCGAAGTTAGAACCACTCTACTCAAATAATTGAGGATACTTCTTCATCATAGCATCCTCAAGCTCCCATGTAGCCTCCTCTCATGAGAAGTTCCACCATAGCACCTTTACGGACGCAATGCTCTTGTTCCTGAGGTGTTGGACCTTTCGATCAAGAATACCTATGAGTTGCTCAACATACGACAGATCTGGCTGAATCTCCACTGGCTTGTGACTAATCACATGAGACGGATCTCGCACATACCTTCTGAGCATAGATACATGGAAAACAGGATGAACACTAGCTAATGCTGGGGGTAAATCTAGTTCATATGCCACGTAGCCCAATCGTCTAAGAATCTCATACGGGCCAATGAATCTTGGACCCAGCTTACTATGCCTGCCAAACCTGACAACACCTTGAGTAGGTGAAACCTTCAGAAAAACATACTCACCCACCTCGAACTCTAAATCATTCCTCCTGTTGTCGGTGTAACTCTTCTACCTATCCTGTGCAGCAACAAGCCTCTGCCTAATAAGCTGAATCTTATCCGAAGTCTCCTGCACTAACTCCGGGCCTATCAACTGCCTATCACCTGCCTCCTCCCAACATAAAGGAGATCTACAAGGCCGCCCATACAAAGCCTCAAACGGAGTCATACCAATACTCGCATGAAAACTGTTGTTATATGCGAACTCCACAAGAGGCAAATGACGCTCCCAATCACCCTTCCAATCCCTCACACACGCTCTCAACATATCCTCGAGAGTCTGGATAGTCCTTTTGGATAGCCCATCTGTCTGAGGATGGAACGCCTGTCACGCCCCTCCAATTTAGCAGCGGAATAAATCGGAGGAGAACGTGAACAACAAGTATGGTAACGACAATTGCGCATACATTCGCAAACATCAGAGCATCTAATGAACAATAATTGGAATTAACTCTTCATTTCATTGAAATTCCACTAAGACTATTACAACCACTAATTAGAAGCCACTACATAGGGCTCAATGACATCATTACATTGAAAGGAAATCTAAAGCAATAACTACTAGACTCTAATGGTGCGAGGGTAGCTTCGTCATTTGACTCCAGGTCACTCATCACTCTGGTCCTGTCCCATAGGTGTGTGTAACATCAGGTGACGAGCAACAGTAATAGTTGCTCAACACGCACGTACGGTGTTGGCAGTCAGGTGGAACACAACCCTTTCGCTGGCCTCATTATGCACAGGTCCAGTGGTCCGGCGTGATTCAAGATAAAAGCGAGAGCAACTAAGGCCGTTTGGATCTTGCTGATCCCTAGAGTGTATCATAGGTGTTAGGGTACAACCAGCTCGTCGACCATGTGAGAATCCATGGATAGAGGAGACTTATGGAGGCCTTGAACAAAGACTCACTAGTCCAGCAGAAGGAGTATCCGACGGAGAGTTCATCCAAGTCAAGAGAGTGTGTATATAGAAACAAGTGCTCGACGTTCTAGAGAAATTCTAGAAGAACGGAGCGTCGATAACGATATTCCAAAAACATCGTGAGTATCATAGACAAGTTCATTTAAAATAGGGCAATTAATATATATAATGAAAATAAATTTGCTAGAGGTACATGTGACAATTTTCAGGCCAAGTTAAGCCATATAGCATGGTTCAAAGTGAGTGCAAGTATAGAGAAAATCATGGGTAAGATAGATCATGTGATTAACTTGAGTTAATTAAAATATATTCAATAATTACAACTTCTTTTTTCTGTGTACATGACAGTTAATAAGACATGGGGAAACTGTATAACAACAGATCATGCAAAAAGGTGGGTTTTTATGCAAAAAGCTGAGATCGCGATGCACCCTTGTAAGGGTCGCGACCGGATTAGGTGTGAACGGGACGGGGGCTTGTAAGGATCGCGGCGGGCATGTCTTAACAGGCAGGCAGATCGCGACAGACTCTTATGAAGATCGCAACTGGACGTTCGGTCAGGCAGCCAGAATGCGACAGGGTTCCTTGTCGCGATCAGATCACGACAGGTACCTGTGGCACGACGGCCCTGAGAACGCAGCCTATTGGGCTGTCACGTTCTCAGGTACTTCACTTGAGTTCGAGCGAGAAAAGGGACTGGCATGGGATTGCGTGCCAACTTAACATGTTTTGACATAGGGTGGTTTAAAAATTCATAACTAATTGTATAGTAGATGATAAATCATGAAACAAGTTGCAAATTGATCTAGACATACGTGAGTACCTATCGTAAATAGGAATTTGAAAATAGATAGAGTTTCGACATTGCTTTATTCAAATCAAATAGGGAGTACAAGACACAGTGAGCAGTTGAGATGAGAGAATTAATTCACGAAGTAGGGTGGATACAAATTTCAACTTTTAGGGGCAAAAGATGCCTAACATGCATCAGTATCTCCAATAAAAATTTGAGAGCATGGGATCGAGTATTCAAGAAGATATGAATTAAACATGAAGGTTCGGGGTCAAGAGAGTTGCAGGACTTCAAAATTCAATAAGAAAGTATTGGCTTGATGGAAAATTATGAAACATGAGGGTTTTCTTCCTGATGCATGGAACAATCTACAGACGAATTCTTATGATTTTAGCTTTTGAGAATGCCTATCTTGACTCGATTTTCTCTTCTAGGGCTAGAACTTGAAGAACTCGGGTTGAAGCTTTGATGAAGTCTTCTCCCCATGACTCCTCCTTGGCCTCTCCTCTAGGTCCAGCAAGCCCCAGCAACGTGTTAGGGCCGGCCATGGAGAGATTGGAGAGTATTTATGCTTCCCATGTTTCTATTTCCTAATAGTACGCTAACTCCTATTTAATTCCAAATTTCCTATTTCTTAACCTCCTTCCAAGCTTGCCATGTCCAATTTGGGTTAGGATGGGAGTTAAATTTGTGACCATGCTATTAGGGTAGGTTTAGGAATCCAATTCTAACTCAAACTTCTTATTTTAGTTCTTTAATACCCTTTTTCTATTTAGGTAATATTTAAGTTACGAATTTAGGATATTTTTCTATTATTCTTATTTTAAGAATCCCTATTTTGGCCCAATAAATCTTATATGGTCCATTTATCAAAGCCCATTAGTTATTAGAATTTATCTGTTTGGATTTCCCTTTTTAAGTAGGGAATAATAGAGTTACAGTTTTTATTATATTTTTCTTACTTAATTTTATTCATGGACTATGAGAGGTCCATTGGTCCAATTTCGATAATGGGTCATAAATACCCGGTGTTGGAGGTCTCTCTGACATGTTCATTTAATTTATGAGCCCGTTATATTTCAATGTTAATAGTTTTCCGACTTAGTTTCCTAATTTGGATAATTAGTCACGTTGTGACTTGTGCTTGGCCAATCGGATTTTTCGTTGCATAAATTTCTTCGTGGAACACTTAGGAATAATGTCTGTGGTTGATTTATAATTTTTACGAAATTTTTAGATGTGTTTTTGCACATTCGATAATGATACGTATGTTTTTTATTATTTCATTTTTATAGAAATTTATTATTCCAATTTTTTTTTAAAATACTGAATTTTTCGGGTTGCTACATCCTCCTCCACTTAAAAAGAATTTGGTCCCCAAATTCATATGATATGATACGACTACCAATTTATTATGGATATTTCAATCCATCATCTCCCCCACTTAGGGCTTTGCTATAGTGAAAATAATATGAAATCAAACTAAAGGTTTAGTGATGGTACCTTGTCCACCTTCATTGGCATGATTCATATCCACAAGGGCTTGTAATCGTCCTTGGCGGGGAGTTTGGTTCTTCATTATTAGACAATCGATGACTCGATGTTGTTGACTTCCACATCGCAAGCATCCGGCCAATTTCTTCTAACAATTATCAATCTGATGCCCTAGTTTCTTACAAAATTTACAAAATTCCTTCCGCTTCACTTCCCCTTTCATTCTCTTGCTATCTACTGTATTTCCTCCTTTATTATCAGTGGAATGAGTAGCACGTTCTCTTTTCAACACCTTCTTCTTATGGATCTTTTCAAGGAGTTCCATGGTGTCCTCGACCAATTGAGCTCTCAATACCATGACAGAATATACTTCAATGTCTAGTGGAGCCAACTTTCCCAGAACACAGGTCTCAGCCCTTCTAAAATTCTCTTGGCCTTCATCTTCTCCGTACTTACCAAATGTGGTACATACTGTGCTAGTCTTTCAAATTGCACTTCATATTCTGCTACCGACATCATTCGTTGCTTTAAATTGGCGAATTCATTTGCCTTTTTCTCACGAATCCTCTCGAAAAAGTATTGGTGTTGAAGAGTTCTAAAAATTTATTCCACTCTATATTGATGTTGGGTAATTGTCGACCGGCAGCTTCCCACCATGTTCTAGCATCGCGGTCCAGCTGGAAGGTTGCTAGAAGGACTTTCTCCTGCTCTGAGCATTGCATAACTCTAAAGATCCGTTCCATCGCCTCTACCCAATTTTCAACCTCATTGGGATCCGGAGTTCCATTAAACCTAGAAGGATTTATTCGTTGAAAATTCCCATATAACTCTCCTACCCCATTTCTTACTCCTGCTTGAATCACGTTGTTAAGGGCTTGAGTTAACCCCTGTACGGTCTGTTGTAATTCGTGCATTTGTGCATGCTCGCCAGCCATCTCCTCTAGTTCCTGTAAGCAATAATACTTATTAATTTCCTTCTTAAACTTAGGGTGCTTATACATATAGTTAAGCTCCTAGCATAACCCCAAGCTTTACCCAATCTCTCACATAGGTATGGTGGTTGACTTTGTCACGTCCCGAGAATTTCACAGCGGATATTAATGATGCAGAATATAATTCGAGTCGATATCCCGAGACGTGAACAGTCGGCAAATAAGCCTCTAGCTAGCACGCGCTAGATGTATAACAGCATACATCATCATAGGGCCCAAATATTGAACTCAACTAATCTTGTATTCAAATCTCAACTCATTGTATTCCAAATAGAAACTAATACAGGACTAAGACTCAATAAAAAGGAAAAGTACATTTTATTCCTCACTTCCTACTACATGATTCTAATACTCAAAGCAACTACTATAACTAGACTCATGGTTGGGACGCTCATCACTCGGACGCATTCCCATCCTCGACTTACTCTTTCTCTTGGACTTCATAGTCACCTAGATTGGGTAAAAGTAGGGAATGAGCAAACTAGCCCAGTAGGATTTATATCTCAATATGCGGGCAATGATATAAGTAATTAGCAATTTAGAACTAGGTAAGCACGATGGTTGTCATGATATGCATGTACGAATAAAACTCATTAAAACATGATACATGAAACAAGCTAGATAGAGAGATCATGATAAAACAAGAACTAGAACGATATAACGAGATGAAACTAGCAATAGTTCACTTTATAGGAGCACGCAAGATTTCACTGGATGTCAATAGCTTTCACGAACGCAAGATATCACTAATTGCAATAAATGCAGGATGGCCATATCACGCAAGCAAGCAAGCACGCACGAGCACGATCATGTAACACAAATCAGGCACGTATACACTAATGTACACCAAGAAAAGATCCATCAAGAATGTACACTAGGACATGTGTATGTGGTTATTGTATCTATCATTCAACACGACACGCACGACTCCCAGTGCAGATGCAACGTCAGTAATCATTATACCCCATGGTTAACAGTATATTTATGACTCTTCGTCATTGGGGCTAGACTGGAGCCCTTGGACACTCGCCGTGCCCGGTCAGCATCTCACTTAAATTTTAAATGTAGATACCCACAGTCATTAATAAAGGCCAATGAGAGTTTCAATAAGTATGTGTAATGTCATGTTTATGATGATCATGAGAACAAGTAATAAGTAATTTGAACATGATTTCATGATAACAATGGTGAAGAGATAAATTCGGTAGCATAACGGTACGATTTATAATTTAGTACAATATTTACATTAATGGCTTTAGTCTAGATAGTAAATCACACTCACGAGAACAAGAAGCGAATGGAAGTGCATGCTATCTTCAGGGAACTTCAATGGTACAATCAACTCGTCGGCCATGTGGGAATCCATGGTCAGAGGAGATTTACGGAGGCCTTGGAGAAAAAGGTCGCTAGTCTACCGATTCGAAATGACCGGTAGAGAGCTTCCAAATTCCCAAGAAAAGGCTGCCTAGATGTGCAAGTGTGTAGTGATGTACGCGTGCCAATTCACAATCCATCGGTCTCAAACTCGCGGAAAACACTTAACATGATGACATGCAATGAACAATGCATTTAACTACACATGGGTTTGCAAGATTTTAAGATAATAATTATCATTTTAATCAAGCTAGAACAGTAACAAGAGCGAATCACAAGTTTCATGAATGATCACGTCATTAAGAGAATAATTAGAATACTATTCATGTAATTATAGTTTTTAAATGGGTTAACCTATCACGCCCCGATATTTAGCAGCGGAATAAATACCAGGAGACGTGAACGATACAAATAGACGTATCACAGTTGAATAACGTAGAGTCACAATTAAACATAACAACACATTTGAGGCCATAATATTGTCATCCAAAGTACTCTTTATTCCATTCATTCAACTAATTAAAAACCTTACATCAATTAAGTCAATCAAAGGGCCCATTATTCAATTGAAAAAGGTTTCACTATTACATCGAGTACTCAAATAACTATTCCTAGACTATCAACTCCTCATATGGCGGTTGCTCAGCACTCTTGCCCTGACCCATCAGTCTCCTCTGGTTCCTCATCACTACCTGAAAATGACAGGATGATAGGGGTGAGCGAACTAGCTTAGTAGGATACATGTTTAACATTTTAAATAGGCAAGATATGAACATGTATATGATGACAATGCATGCAATACTAACAGATTGAATAGCAGAGTAGAACGGATATCATATCAGATCAAATGTCGAGTTCCATATGCAATGGACAAATATTTCAAGAGTAGAATCGTATCAAATGAATTGGCCATATTCATACAGATATCATGTATTCACATGAACAGACGTATCATATCAAATCAAACTTATCATATTATATCAAACGAAGGCACATTCCCACAAATCTTGCTTATTCGTTGTGCTATGCCAAGCACCAGAAGTCCATACTCCCGTGGTTAATAAGTACGTTGGAGCGCTCCTCCCCAGGACCAGACAGGGCCCCTATTACACAGGCATTAGTCAAATGGACCGAAGTCCCATATTGTGCCAAACAACATATTCATATTATGGCCACGGAGTTTCAATGACAAGCTCATAGTAAGAAAGACATGATCATTCATAGAGTCAAGTTATGACAAAAGCTCAAGAGAACAAAAGGGCAGTATAACGATGTATCTTATGTTTCATAATTTATGAATGTCTTGACGTGAGGATAACTAATGATAGATCGTATGCAGAACATGTGCGCTCTACCTCCAGGGTACTTCATGGTACAACCAACTTCGCCTCTATGTGGGAATCCATAGAGAGCGGAGACTTATGGAGGTCTTAAAGAAATGATCGCTAGTCTTGCCGATTCGGAATGACCGGTAGAGAGCTCTCAATTCCCCAAGAAGGGTGTGCCTATTCATGCAAAGGTGTAAGTGACGTGTCACGGATCTTTCCTAACATGTATGCAATTGACAAATAATTAATTGAACATCAAAAAACATATAGCTATTGAAACTCATATGCAAATCATGATATTAACTCCACTAACAAGTCCATACTAACATGTATTCATCCCCACATTCATATCATATTCTTATCATATCAATTGACGATAAGTAAGATCACAAGATAATCCAATGAACATAAGGTCAATCACAATTACACATTAGAATCATATTCATATCATTACCATTTTTCAATGGGTTGAGTTCTTTTAGGTCCATGCATACTATATAACATCATGCACATGCTAGTAGACATCATGTAACGATCAGACCCAAGACATGCAATTTTTTTGCAAGAGTAGTGTCGACACACCCTCTACTGGTGTCGACCCAATGCTTCAAACACAAGGCATAATGATGAAGAAATGGTCAAGTGGTGTCGACACAGAATCGAGTAGTGTCGACACTAGACCCAGCTCCCAGAGAACCCAGTCAACAGGTCTGTACAGGGTGTCGACACAGGATCAAGTAGTGTCGACACTAGAGACCCTTCCCAGAAATTTTTTGTGCTAGTTTGGGACAGTGTGTCAACACACCCCATTGGTAGGTCGACACACTCCGGGAACTTTTCCACCATTAGTCACATCTGGACACGTGGCACTCTGGGGATGTTGTGAATCGGTCTTGGATCATGTGCCCACGCACCCCTAGGGTACTTTTGGCCATGTTGGGCTACAAATTTCCCCAATCCTTGTACTCCAAAGGGTATCCCATGAAAGGATCAATTAGAAATCTCCAGAAATATATGAAGAACATAAAAGTCATGTGTAACCCGAAACACATCTCATGCAGCGATTTACTTGCCATGCTTATAGCTCTCTAACGAAAGACATTTAGACAAAACGTTAAACATAAAGGATGACCATAACGACTAGTGGAAGAACTTTTATGTTGGAAACCTGACCTAATTCGGTCTTGAATCGCATGAAAAATAGGAAGAACATAAAGCTAAGTGTAGCCCGAAATCGCAGTATCATGCAGCGACTCTCTTACCATGCTTATAACTCTCTAACTAAAGACTTTTAGACAAAACGTCCAACATAAAAGATGATCGTGACTACAAGTAGAAAAACTTTGATGTTGGGTATTTAGTCCAATTAGGTCTTGACACAGATGCATGATAAGACGAACAGAAAAAGCCCTAACTGTGCGCGACTTAGGGAAAACTACTAATACACAATGTATACTCAATGAAAATTAGTCAAATCAAGTGCAAATGAACCTAGACTCGAAGATCTATATGATGGTGTTGGTTTTCTTTACTCTTGGCTCGAGAACACCTACCTTTATGAAGATCTAAGACCAGTCGACATTCTGGACGCATCAGAGGATGAAGAGGGATGAAACTCCGGTTCCCAGCCTTTCTCCTCCTCCTCTGAAGCCCTAGCCCGCCTCCAAACGACCCCAACTCGTTGCCAAACCTTCCCCAAGAGTTTAGTGATGAGTTCTTATAGATTTATGGTGTATTTACATGTCCTAATGGGACTAGGAAAGGGGGCTGCGAATTCTGCTTTCTACTTTCCAAAATCAGGGATTTTCTCACCCAAAGGAGGTAGCTACACCATGGGAAGGTGTCATACAGGGTTGGCCACGATTTGGGTTGCCATGCATGGCCTTTACCACTAATTTTAACCCTAATTTGCCCTCCCTAATCACTGCATAATTACATACACGAATTTCTGGGTATTTTCTTGTCCAAATTTTTATCCTTGGGCCAAATGTGCTTCATTGGCCCAATCTTGCTAATGGGTCATTAATACATGGTGTTGGAAGTCTCTCCAATATGTTTATTTAATTTATGGTTGGGTTATTTTTCCGTCTTAACAATTTTTCTAACTTAGTTTCCTAATTCAGTTTACTTGGTCACGTGTGACGTACACTCGACCAATCAGATTTTTCGTTGCACAAATTCCTTCGTGGAACACTTCGGGACAATATTTGGGGTTGATTTATAATTTTTACGGAATTTTTCCGATGTGTTTTCTCTCGTACAATAATAGTACGTAAGTTTTATCATTCCGATAATTACGGAATTTATTTATTCCCCTTTATTTCTAAAAGTTTTAAATCACTAAATTTTCAGGGTGTTACATAACCACTTTTAAGCCATTAAATAACCATCATGTAATGATCAGACCAAAAACATACAATTTACACATTAAATACCACATTAAACCGACCTCGGGTATAGCGGTAAGTTTTGCAAAAGAAATAAGTGGGGTTTCATGCAAAATTCTGAGAACGTGACGCACCCTAGTAAGGGTCGCGACAGGGTCGGGACAAACGCGACAAGGGTATCTACAGAACTCGACAAGGCAGTCAGATCAGGCAGAGAGATAGCGACGGTGCACTCGTCGCATTCAGAACGCGACGAGTATGCTATCGCGACAAGACCTCAGAACGCGGCCTATCAGGCCGTCGCGTTCACAGGGTCTGCGCCTGAATCTGACAGATAAAAGACATGTTTTTGGATTACGGTCCAGAATTGCCTTATATTGACATAGAGTGCTTCAAAAATAGAGAACAAATTGTACAGTGAATGAAAAATTATGAAACCAATTTTAAACCAACCTAGACATGAAAGGGTGCTTCCAGTAAATCGGAATTAGAAAACACTGATGGTTTCGATAGGCTTTAATCAAGTCTAACATGAGGTATAGAAGACTGAGAACAGTCAAATGCGAGATTTACTTTGCAAGGTATGATGCCAAAATAATTAGGGCTTTTAGGACAAAAGTCTCATCATGAAAGTTGTTAGGAACATGGAATAGATGCAGACTATGATTTTTAAATAATCTTAAACAACCTCGAGATGCATGATAATTCGACACAAACATAAAAGCCAAGTGCAACCTGAAAACGCAGTATCATGCAGCGACCCTCTTACCATGCTTATAACTCTCTAACTGTTGACATTTAGACCACATGTTCAATAGAAAACATGACAAGGACAACAAGTAGAAAAACTTTCATGTTGTGTGTTTTCTCTAATTCGGTCTTGAATCGCATGCAACATATAAAGAATGAAAAACACCCTGACAGTGCGTGACTTGGGGAAAACACTTATAATTCAAAATCTACTCATTGGAATTCGATGAAACCAATGGGAAACTAAATCTAACTTGATGCTCTACACATTGGTATAGGATATGTTAAGGTTTGGCCCGAGAAAACCTACCTTCTGGGTTGAAGAAGTCCCATTTTTTCAGAAAACTTGTGTTCTGACCACCTTTTGAAGAATGCTTAATACTCCGTGTATACTGCATGGAATTTAGGCATTCCACTTGGTTTAGAACTTAGACTTGACCCTCTTTCCAGGGGAATAAGCCTTGCAAGGTTTGGTTTAGGTTTCGCCTACCTTTGATCGGCTTCAAGTGGACGGTTTGTGCAGGTCGCAGCAGACGAACGGGGGAAGAAGATTTCCTTCTTGTGGTCGATCCACAGCTCCCCAGCCCCCAAGAGATCCTCCACATGACCCCAGAAAGTTGCAAACTCATCCATAGGGTTTGGGTGAAGAGTATTTAAGCAACCATGGTATTTAGGAGTCCTATTGTAACTAGGAAAGAAGAGTTGCGGTTTTGGCTTGTTAGTTTCCTAATTTGAGGATTTCTTTATCCATTAGAGTGTGTGAGGTTTTAGGAAACCTCCCCCCATAGTTAATCATGAATTTGGGTTGCCAAGAATGCATGTTCTCATCCCAATTCAACTCTAATTGCCTCTTTCTAATTTCAGCTTATTTAAGCTACGAATTTCCATACATTTTCTTGCTTCATTTGATTTTTGGACCAAATGTTGTTCATTGGCCCAATTATGATAATGGGTCATCAATATATAATGTTGGAAGTCTCCCCAACATTTTTATTTAATTTATAGTTGCATCGTATTTTTGTGTTAACAGTTTTCCGACTTGTTTCCTAATTTGGATAATCGGTCACAATAACTCTTAAACCTAGTCCAAATGATTTTTATTGACCCAAATTTATTGATGGGTCATTAGAAGATATTATTTGAAGTCCCTATATGATTTTTATTTAATTTTCTGACTCATCCAAGTACGTGTGATAATGATTTTTCGACTTATTCATGAATTACGATAATAAGTCGCGAAACACTTTAAACTTGATTAATCCATTTTTTGCTTGGCACAAATTTCTTTTTGAAACATTTAATAATAATGTTTAGGGTTGATTTATAATTTTTACAGAATTCTTCGATGTGTTTTAGAACATACGATGATGATACGTATGTTTAAATACTTTGGTATTATGGAAATTATTTATTTTCATTTATTCAAAATTTTACCTATTAAATTTTTCGGGGTGCTACACCCTTCCCCACTTAAGAGAATTTGGTCCCCAAATTCATATATCATTAATTGGCTCTCGATAATTATGATCCTTGAGTTGGTTTTAGATTTAATTCCTCTAACTTGTTTCAACATTGTGGATGCTAGTCCAACATCTACACCTATGGCCACCCATATTATTTATTTGGTTCCTTCCACTCCTGTTTTTCTTTCACGGTTATTATAACTCCATCTTAATCCACCAGATGAACTACGGTATAACCACTAGATTATTCCTTTTCAATTTCTCCTTAATGATCTCCCCCACTTAAATATGTACTAATAAGAAAAGCATCTTAAGATCAGTCTAGGGGTTTAACAATCATACCTCCTTCTAGAAGCTCCGCTTGCGTTACTGCATTCACGCGTCCTTGACGCTTTACCCCTCCTTGGTTCCTTCTAGCTTGGTCTTTTAGCATGGGACAGTTCGGTATACGATGTTCATGACTCCCACATCGCAAGCAAGCCCCGGCCTTCTTCCAGCACTTGTCCGCTTGGTGCCCAGGCTTGTTGCAAAATTTACAATACTCCACCATCATTGTTTCTTCTACTTTGATCTTTTTCTCCATGCCATAGTCCTTCCCAGTGGTTGGCCTTTTGTTGTTGTTATTGGGGAAAGTTCCAGTTGTATCGACTGCTCCCCTTTTTGTAAAGGTCGGCTTTGAGATGTCCTTTCCCCTCATACCTTCCACCTTAGCCATAGTATCTTCTACCAGTTGAGCTCTTTTGACCATCTCAGTGTAGGTTTGGATGTTGTGTGGTCCGAGCTTTTCAATAAACATGGGCCTGAGCCCATCTATGAAACGGTTAGCCTTTAGTCTTTCAGTTCCCACCAGGTGTGGGGCATACACAGCCAGACGCACGAACTGAGCCTCATACTCAGCCACAGACATTCCTTTCTGTTTTAGTGCGGCAAACTCCGCTGCCTTCTTCTCCTTCACTCTTTCAGAGAAATATTTTCCCCAGAATATCTCTAGGAATCCAGCCCACTCCAGTTCGCCAACATTAGGCAGGTGGCCGATGTGGCCTTCCACCATGCTCAGGCATCCTTAGTGAATTGAAAAGTGGCCAGTACCACCTTCTCCCTATTCGTGCATTGCATGACTTGGAAGATCCTTTCTATCTCCTCCTACCAGTTTTCTGCCTCGTCTGGATCAGCGGATCCAGAGAAGCAAGGGGGGTTCAAACTCCTAAAGTTGCGTTGTAAATCACCCGCTCCATTCCAAGCAGCAGCAGCAGCCTGATTTCCAGCCTGAACCATATTTTGTAAAGCCTGAGTCAATCCAGCCACGGTTTCTTGCATAGCTTGCTACTGGTTGCTAGCCATCGCAGTTGGGTGTAAGATTTATGAGGGTTCCATAGGAAAGGATGGAAACCAATTAATATTTCTAGATACATTATCAGAGTCTATGGGTAGGAGTGTTTTAATTCATTCTAACATGTTCCCAGTCTCTACCCATTCTCACTAGGTACCATATTTAATTTCTATGACCTAGGTTCCATAGGTATCTCTTATTCCTGAGACATATATCCTATTTGGATTTCCTAGGCTCTGATACCACTAAACTGTCACGTCCTGAGAATTTCGCAGCGGATATTAATGATGCAGAATATAATTCAAGTCAATATCTCGAGATGTGAATAGTCGGCAAATAAGTCTCTAGCTAGCACGCGCTAGATGTATAACAACATACATCATCTTAGGGCCCAAATATTGAACTCAACTAATCTTGTATTCAAATCTCAACTCATTGTATTCCAAATAGAAACTAATACAGGACTAAGACTCAATAAAAAGGAAAAGTACATTTTATTCCTCACTTCCTACTACATGATTCTAACACTCAAAGCAAACTACTATAACTAGACTCATAATTGGGACGCTCATCACTCGGACGTATTCCCATCCTCGACTTGCTCTTCCTCTTGGACTTCATAGTCACCTAGATTGGGTAAAAGTATGGAACGAGCAAACTAACCCAGTAGGATTTATATCTCAATGTGCGGGCAATGATATAAGTGATTAGCAATTTAGAACTAGGTAAGCACGATGGTTGTCATGATATGCATGTACGAATAAAACTCATTAAAACATGATACATGAAACAAGCTAGATAGAGAGATCATGATAGGACAAGAACTAGAACGATATAACGAGATGAAACTAGCAATAGATCACTTTGTAGGAGCATGCAAGATTTCACTTGATGTCAATAGCTTTCACGAACGCAAGATATCACTAATTGCAATAAATGCAGGATGGCCATATCATGCAAGCAAGGAAGCACGCACGAGCACGATCATGTAACACTAATCAGGCACGTAGACACTAATGTACACCAAGAAAAGATCCATCAAGAATGTACACTAGGACACGTGTATGTGGTTGTTGTATCTATCATTCAACACGACACGCACGACTCCCAGCGCAGATGCAACATCAGTAATCATTATACCCCATGGTTAACAGTATATTTATGACTCTCTGTCATTGGGGCTAGACTGGAGCCCTTGGACACTCGCCGTGCCCGGTCAGCATCTCACTTAAATTTTAAATGTAGATACCCACAGTCATTAATAATGGACAATGAGAGTTTTAATAAGTAAGCATGTGTAATGTCATGTTTATGATGATGATGAGAACAAGTAATAAGTAATTTGAACATGATTTCGTGATAACAATGGTCAAGAGTTAAATTCGGTAGCATAACGGTACGATTTATAATTTACTTCAATCGTTACATTAATGGCTTTAGTCTAGATAGTAAATCACACTCACGAGAACAAGAAGCGAAAGGAAGTGCACGCTATCTCCAGGGAACTTCAATGGTACAACCAACTCGTCGACCATGTGGGAATCCATGGTCAGAGGAGATTTACGGAGACCTTGGAGAAAAAGGTCGCTAGTCTACCGATTCAGAATGACCGGTAGAGAGCTTCCAAATTCCCAAGAAAATGTTGCCTAGATGTGCAAGTGTGTAGTGATGTACGCGTGTCAATTCACAATCCATCGGTCTCAAACTTGCGGAAAACACTTAACATGATGACATGCAATGAACAATGCATTTAACTACACATGGGTTTGCAAGATTTTAAGATAATAATTATCATTTTAATCAAGCTAGAATAGTAACAAGAGCGAATCACTAGTTTCATGAATGATCACGTCATTAAGAGAATAATTAAAATACTGTTCATGTAATTATAGTTTTTAAATGGGTTAACCACTTTTAAGCCATTAAATAACCATCATGTAATGATCAAACTAAAAACATGCAATTTACACATTAAATACCATATTAAACCGACCTCGGGTATAGCGGTAAGTTTTGCAAAAGAAATAAGTGTGGTTTCATGCAAAATTCTGAGAACGCGACGCACCCCAGTAAGGGTCGCGACAGGGTCGGGACAGAACGCGACAAGGGTATCTACAGAACGTGACAAGGCAGTCAGATCAGGCAGAGAGATAGCGACGGCGCACTCGTCACGTTCAGAACGCGACGCGTATGTTGTCACGACAAGACCTCAGAACGCGGCCTATCGGGCCGTCGCGTTCACAGGGTCTGCGCCTGAATCTGACAGAGAAAGGACATGTTCTTGGATTGCGGTCCAGAACTGCCTTATATTGACACAAAGTGCTTCAAAAATAGAGAACAAATTGTACAGTGTATGAAAAATTACAAAACTAGTTTTAAACCAAACTAGACATGCAAGGGTGCTTCAAGTAAATCGGAATTAGAAAACACTAATGGTTTCGACAGGCTTTAATCAAGTCTAACATGAGATATAGAAGACTGAGAACAGTCAAATGCGATATTTTCTTTGCAAGGTATGATGCCGAAATAATTTGGGCTTTTAGGACAAAAGTCTCATCATGAAAGTTGTTGCGAACATGGAATAGATGCAGACTATGATTTTTAAATAATTTTAAATGACCTCGAGATGCATGATAATTCGACACAAACGTAAAAGCCAAGTGCAACCTAAAAATGCAGTATCATGCAGCGACCCTCTTACCATGCTTATAACTCTCTAATTCTTGACATTTAGATAACACATTCAACACAAAACATGACGAGGACAACAAGTAGAAAAACTTTCATGTTGTGTGTTTGCTCTAATTTGGTCTTGAATCACATGCAACAAATAAAGAACGGGAAAAGCCCTAACAGTGCGCGACTTGGGGAAAACACTTATAATTCAAAATCTACTCATTGGAATTCGATGAAACCAGTGGGAAATGAAAGCTAACTTGATTCTCCACACATTGGTATAGGATATGTTAAGGTTTGGCCTGAGAAACCTACCTTCTGGGTTGAAGAAGTCCCATTTTTTCAGAAAACCCGTGTTCTGACCACCTTTTGAAGAACGCTTAATACTCCGTGTATACAACATGGAATTTAGGAATTCCACTTGGGTTAGAACTTAGACTTGACCCTCTTTCCAGGGGTATAAGCCTTGCAAGGTTTGGTCTACCTTTGATCGGCTTCAAGTGGACGGTTTGTGCAGGTCGCAGCAGATGAACGGGGGAAGAAGATTTCCTTCTTGTGGTCGATCCACAGGTCCCCAGTTCCCAAGAGCTCCTCCACACGACCCCAGCAAGTTGTAAACTCATCCCTAGGGTTTGGGTGAAGAGTATTTAAGCAACCAAGGTATTTAGGAGTCATATTGTAACTAGGAAAGAAGAGTTGTGGTTTTGGCTTGTTAGTTTCCTAATTTGAGGATTTCTTCCTCCATTAGAGTGTGTGAGGTTTTAGGAAACCTCCCCCTATAGTTAAGCATGAATTTGGGTTGCCAAGAATGCATGTTCTCATCCCAATTCAACTCTAATTGCCTCTTTCTAATTTCAGCTTATTCAAGCTACGAAATTCCATGCATTTTCTTGCTTCATTTGATTTTTGGGCCAAATGTTGTCCATTGGCCAAATTATAATAATGGGTCATCAATATATAATGTTGGAAGTCTCCCCAACATTTTTATTTAATTTATGGTTGCATCGTATTTTTGTGTTAACAGTTTTCCGACTTGTTTCGTAATTTGGATAATCGGTCACAATAACTCTTAAACCTAGTCAAAATGATTTTTATTGACCCAAATTTCTTGATGGGTCATTAGAGGATATTATTTGAAGTCTGTATATAATTTTTATTTAATTGTCTGACTCATTCCAGTATGTGTGATAATGATTTTTCGACTTATTCATGAATTACAATAATATGTCGTGAAACACTTTAAACTTGGCTAATCCATTTTTTCTTGGCACAAATTTCTTTGTGAAACATTTAGTAATAATGTTTAGGGTTGATTTATAATTTTTACGGAATTTTTCGATGTGTTTTAGAACATACGATGATGATACGTATGTTTAAATACTCTGGTATTATGGAAATTATTTATTTCTATTTATTCAAATTTTTTACCTATTAAATTTTTCGGGGTGCTACAGACTTAGACACGGTCATGGCAGTTCACCTAGAACATCTCTAGACTTAACATATCCTAATAAGGACATCTTAGGCTCTGATACCAACTGTCACGCCCCTCCAATTTTGCAGCAGAATAAATCGGGGGAGAACGTGAACAACGAGTATGGTAACGACAATTGCGCATACATTCGCAAACATCAGAGCATCTAATGAACAATAATTGGAATTAACTCTTCATTTCATTGAAATTCCACTAAGGCTATTACAACCACTAATTCGGATCCACTACATAGGGCTCAATGACATCATTACATTGAAAAGAAATCTAAAGCAATAGCTACTAGACTCCAATGGTGCTAGGGTAGCTTCGTCATTTGACTGCAGGTCACTCATCACTCTGGTCCTGTCCCATAGGTGTGTGTAACGTCATTGTCCGACTTACCTAAGACACAAATAGCGAAGGGTGGGCGATAATGCCCAGTAGGACTTAAATCTCAATAGTCAAGCATGCTTTAAGTAATTAACGCATTAAATGGCAGAGTAACTAATGATAGAGCGAGTCACATAAAGTCGAGAAAGTAATAGCACAAGTAACATGGTTCAATAGCAAATGAATCAAGTATAGCACGATGATTAAAGTCAAGTCACGCTATAGCAAGTAATGTCATTGTCAAGAGATAGCAAGCGACATGTATAGCAAGAAGAGAGATAGTAGTTGATCATGTAAAGAGTAAATTGCACTTTGATTGATTCTCATCAATCGAAATAGTATATCACTTTTGATTAACTTTCATCCATTGAAATAGTAATGTCACTTTGGTCATCCGTAGATATCCGAGAGAGAATATAGCACTTTTGTCGTCAATAGTCAACGAGAGAGTATAGCACTTTGAATGCAATCAAGTCACGATAGCACGTAATAACTCAAGAGAGCGAGTATCAAGTAGAGCGAGTAGAGAGTACGACAGTAGTCGCTCAATAACAGTTCAGTAACAGTCAGTGGCAGTACAGTAATAGTGTAGTACGTCTGAATCACCAGACTAACAGTAATAGTGTAACAGTCAGATGTCTAGCTAATTCAGAACAGTCAGTCAGAATCGGTGCAATGCAGAACACCGTCTATAGCCCCTGTAGGTATTTTCGGGTGGCTCTCTGCCCCCAGGACTAGATTGGAGCCCCTCGGACACTCTCCATGCCCTGAACAGTATGCATTCTAGTTAGTAGAGCCATAAGACCCTTTTTAGCGCTAGACAGTCATGAACAGTATAGAACAGTAGAAGCCACAATAGCTCAAAGGGTACCAAGAGAGTACTAAATGAATAGATGCTATAGACGAGATAGTAGAGTGAACATGAATAGGCGAGCGAGTAGAGTATAGATGAGATCTTATGGTCATTACACATGAAACATCGGGTGACGAGCGATAGTAACAGTTGCTCAACACGCGCGTACGGTGTTGGCAGTCAGGTGGAACACAACCCTTCTGTTGGCCTCGTTATGCACAGGTCCAGAGGTCCGGCGTGATTCAAGATAAGAGCGAGAGCAACTAAGGCCGTTTGGATCTTGTTGATCCCTAGAGTGTATCATAGGTGTTAGGGTACAACCAGCTCGTGGACCATGTGGGAATCCATGGATAGAGGAGACTTACGGAGGCCTTGAACAAAGACTCACTAGTCTGGCAGAAGGAGTATCTGACGGAGAGTTCGTCCAAGTCAAGAGAGTGTGTATATAGAAACAAGTGCTCGACGTTCTAGAGAAATTCTAGAACAGTGGAGCGTCGATAATGGTATTCCCAAAACATCGCGAGTATCATATACAAGTTCATTTAAAATAAGGAAATTAATATATATATAATAGAAATAAATTTGCTAGAGGTACATGACAATTTTCACACCAAGTTAAGCCACATAAGATGGTTCAAAGTGAGTGCAAGTATAGAGAAAATCATGGGCAAGATAGATCATGTGATTAACTTGAGTTAATTAAAATATAGTCAATAATTAGAACTTCGTTTTTTTGTGTACATGACAGTTAATAAGACATGGGGAAACTGTATAACAACAGATCTTGCAAAAAGGTGGGTTTTATGCAAAAAGCTGAGATCGTGACGCACCCTTGTAAGGGTCGCGATGGGATCAGGTGTGAACGCGATGGGGACTTGTAAGGATCGTGACGGGCATGTCTGAACAGGCAGGCAGATCGTGACAGAGTCTTATGAAGATCGCGACGGGTCGTTCGGTCAGGCGGCCAGAATGCGACAGGGTTCCCTGCCCTGATCAGATCGCGATAGGTACCTATGTCGCGATGGCCTTGAGAACGCGGCCTATCGGGCCGTCGCGTTCTAAGGTACTTCACCTGAGTTCGAGCGGGAAAATGGACTGGCATGGGATTACGTGCCAACTTAACATGTTTTGACACAGGATGCTTTGAAAATTCATAACTAGTTGTATAGTCGATGATAAATCATGAAACAAGTTACAAATTGATCTAGACATACGTGAGTACCTATCGTAAATAGGAATTTGAAAATAGATAGAGTTTTGACATTGCTTTATTCAAATCAAACAGGGAGTACAAGACACAGTGAGCAGTTGAGATGAGAGAATTAATTCATGAAGTAGGGTGGATAAAAACTTGGGCTTTTAGGGGAAAAAGATGCCTAACATGCATCAGTATCTCCAATAAAAATTTGAGAACATGGGATCAAGTATTCAAGAAGATATGAATTAAATATGAAGGTTCGGGGTCAAGAGAGTTGCAGGACTTCAAAATTTAATAAGAAAATATTGGCTCAATGGAAAATTATGAAACTTGAGGGTTTTGTTTCTGATGCATGAAACAATCTACAGACAAAATCTTATGATTTTATCTTGTGAGAATGCCTACCTTGACTCGATTTCCTCTTCTAGGGCTAGAACTTGAAGAACTCGGGTTGAAGCTTTGACGAAGCCTTCTCCCCACGATTTCTCCTCCTCCTTGGCCTCTCCTCTAGGTCTAGCAAGCCCCAGCAATGTGTTAGGGCTGGCCGTGGAGAGATTGGAGAGTATTTATGCTTCCCATGTTTCTATTTCCTAATAGTACTCTAACTCCTATTTAATTCCAAATTTCCTATTTCTTAACCTCCTTCCAAGCTTGCCATGTCCAATTTGGGTTAGGATGGGAGTTAAATTCGTGACCAAGCTATTAGGGTAGGTTTAGGAATCCAATTCTAACTCAAACATCTTATTTTAGTGCTTTAATATCTTTTTTCTATTTAGGTAATATTTGAGTTACGAATTTAGGATATTTTCCTATTATTCTTCTTTTAAGAATCCCTATTTTGACCCAATAAATCTTATATGGTCCATTTATCAAAGCCCATTAGTTATTGGAATTTATCTTTTGGGATTTTCCTTTTTAAATAGGGAATAATAGATTTACGGCTTTTATTATATTTTTCTTACTTAATTTTATTCATGGACTATGAGAGGTCCATTGGTCCAATTTCGATAATGGGTGATCAATACCCGATGTTGGAGGTCTCTCTGACATGTTCATTTAATTTATGAGCCTGTTATATTTCCGTGTTAATAGTTTTCCGACTTAGTTTCCTAATTTAGATAATTAGTTACGTTGTGACGTGTGCTTGGCCAATCGGATTTTTCGTTGCATGAATTTCTTCGTGGAACACTTAGGAATAATGTCTGGGGTTGATTTATAATTTTTATGAAATTTTTAGATGTGTTTTTGTACATACGATAATGGTACGTATGTTTTCTATTATTTCATTTTTATAGAAATTTATTATTCTGATTTTTTTAATATTAAATTTTCCGAGTTGCTACAACGTCGAACTGAGCTTCAACTCGGAACCGAAAGCCTCCTAAAGACCCTTCCACAACCTCGAAGTGAACCTCGGATCTCGATCCGAAATAATCGACTTCGGCACGCCATGCAATCTAATAATGCTACTAACATACAATCTAGCCAAACTCTCTACTGACTACTTCTTCTTCATCGGCAAAAAATGCGCAGTCTTAGAGAATCTATCCACAATCACCCAAATCGAGTCATTGCCCTTCACTGATCTGGGCAAACCCGTTACAAAATCCATAGTGACAACCTCCCACTTCCATACTGGGATTTCCATCTTCTGCATAAGACCAGATGGTCATTGACGCTCAGCCTTCACTTGCTGGCATACTAAACACCTGGACACAAAATCCGCCACATCCTTCTTCATGCCAGACCACCAAAAAGATCTCTTTAAATCCTGGTACATCTTGGTGTTACCTGGATGAATAGAGAACGTCGACCTATGAGCTTCTGCTAGAACATGCTCACGAACATCCACAAAATCGGGGACACAAACTCGGTGATGAAATCTAATCACACCATCCTCATCACGAGCAAAGCCTGCCTTACCCACCAATTCCTGGAGTCTAGGGTCAACCTTCTGTTGCTCAATCACTTCATCTAGCACAGTAGACTGAATGGACAACTGAGCCACGAAAGCCTGACATAACGATGGCTCTAACTCAGTCATCGCACAAGCAGCATCCTCCAACATCTTCCAATCCTGCTAGAGCAATGATCTCTTCCTACTAAGAGCATCCGCTACGACATTCGCCTTCCCTGGATGATATTGAAGATCGAAGTCGTAGTTCTTGAGGAACTCAATCCATCTCCTCTGTCGCAGGTTCAACTCCTTCTGCGAGAAGAGATACCTCAAACTCTTATGGTCAGTGAACACCTCAAATCTGACACCATAAAGATAGTGCCTCCAGATCTTTAGTGCATGAACCACTACCGTAAGCTCCAAATCATGAGTCGGATAGTTACGCTCATGCTCCTTCAACTTACGAGAAGCATACGTCACTACCCTACCATGCTGCATCAACACACAGCCAAGACCAATCCGAGATGCATTCGAATAAATAGCAAAACCCTCTACACCACTTGGCAAAATCAATACGGGTGTAGAAGTAAGCTTAGCCTTCAGCAACTGAAAGCTACTCTCACAATCCTCGAACTAAATAAACTTCACACCCTTTCTGGTTAGCTTAGTCAAAGGTGCGGCGATAGATGCAAATCCCTCAATGAATCGCCGATAATAGCCCGCTAAACCAAGGAAACTACGAATCTCCGATGGGTTCCTGGGGATCTCCTAATCTAATACAGCCTAGACCTTCACAGGATCAACTGCTACACCAGCACCTGAAATAACATGCCCAAGGAAATGAACCTCGCGCATCCAGAAATCGCACTTGCTGAACTTTGCATACAGCTTGTGCTCTCGGAGAATCTCCAGAACCACCCTCAAATGATCATGGTGTGTAGCCTCATCCGGAGAGTAGACTAGCACATCGTCAATAAACACCACTACAAAGCTATCTAAATAAGGTCTAAACACCTTGTTCATGAGATCCATGAACGTTGTAGGGGCATTAGTCAGACCAAATGGAAGCACTAAAAACTCATAATGTTCGTAATGAGTCCTAAATGCCATCTTGGACACATCCTCACTCCTAATCCTCAACTGATGATAGCTGGACCACAGATCAATCTTGGAAAATATTGATGCATTCTGTAATTGGTCAAATAGATCATCAATCTGTGGTAAGGGATACCTGTTCTTCACAGTCACCTGGTTGAGATTTCTATAATCAATGCACAACCTGAGTGAACCATCCTTCTTCTTTACAAATAATACAGGTGCACCCCATGGGGATACAGTAGGGCGAATAAATCCCTTGTCCAGAAAATGTTGCAACTGCTTCCTTAACTTAGCTAATTCCGTAGGTGCCATCCGATATGGAGCCTTTGAGATAGGAGAGATGCATGGAAGCAACTCTACAGTAAAATCTCTCTCTCTATCCAGTGGCAAATCAGACATATCATTAGGAAATACGTCTGGAAACTCCTGAACTACATCAATCTCCTCAAGGGTAGGTGACTGATCAGCCTTCGGTACTAAGACCACGCTGGCAAGAAAAGTATCAAAACCCTTGTTCACCATCTTCATCGCCTTCATGGCGGAGATAACAAACCTTCCCGCTAAGTTCCTTGGCAGTGGATGTGAAAACTCATCCTCACCAGGAATACGGAAAGTGATCTTCTTCCCACGACAATCTACTATCACATAGTGCTCCTCTAGCCAATCCAGACCTAGAATAGCATCATAGTCCTTCATCTTTAGCAAATAGAAGCACCCTTTTAAGACTCGGTCCTCAATGCACACAGGTAAAGACGGAACACTTCCTAGTCGATACTGTTCCTGCTAGTGTGTGTGCAGACAAAGGGACCTCTAACTCCTTAGCCTCTACAGCTAACTGCCTAGCAAACCGCTCGGAAATGAACGAGTGAGTGGCACCCGTATCAAACAAGACCCAAGCGTGCACACCCATGAAAAGAACTGTACCTCCCATGACATTTTCTGCCTGCTCTGCATCCTCTCGCGCAAATGCAAACACTCGAGCTTGGGCTCGAGGCCTTCCTGGTCTTCCGGTCACTAGCGCTGCTGCTACTGCCGCTGCTGGGGCTGGCACTCCATGCTGAACTCCTTGCTGCAATCTGGGACAATCCCTGGTCTGATGCTCGCTACTACCGCACTTTAAGCATTTCCCCGCTAACTTCCAGCACTCGGTACCGCCGTGTGTCCTTCCATAATGAGGACACTGCTTCTTGCCACTAGGTTTGATGCCTGGGGACCGCGGAGTAACTACTTGCTGACTGCACGCCGCTACTGGTCACTGCGGTGACTGATACGCCGCCTTTTTCCTGTCCTGCCTCTAGAACGGTGGCGCGGACCTCTTTTGCGATGCCTTCTTCTCTTCCAAATACTGCTCCATCTCACTCTCCTGCCTGCACGTAGCACTGAGAGCCTCGTCTAACGTACGATGGTCAAACGCCACGAACCTCGATCTCAGTGATGGCTTAAGGCCCATCACGAACTTCTTAGCCTTCCTGTGCTCATCAGAAACTATATGAGGTGCATACATAGATAATTCTGCAAACCTAGCCTCATACTCAAGCACCATCATGGAGCCCTGAGTAAGAGTGAGGAATTCCTGCTCCATCTTGTCTTGAATATGCTCGGGAACAAACTTGGCTCGAAAGAGCCTCACGAACTCATCCCATGCCACCTCAACAGCACCATCCTCAAATCTGGTGCGAAGCAAGGAGGACCACCATACATCGGCTCTCTCCTGCAGAAACAACTCCATAAGCACCAATCTAAACCAAATTCTAAACTTAACATAAGTACAAGCATATAAATTAAATACCTGTAGCATATAGGTGGCCAAACTGACCTTGTCCTGCTCGGCACACCTAATGGCCCGAAAGATCTTTTCAATCTCCCTCAACCAGTTGTGCGCTAGCAATGGCTGACTCTCCCCCTTAAAGGAGGGTGGAGCCATCCTCTTGAATCGCTCCATGATGGAAGGACCACTATGGCCATGCTCCTGGGGAACTGGAGCTGGAGCCTAAGCCTGCCACACCAAACAATATAAGTAACACATAGGCAACATAACAATCATACCTTTAATAAAAACAGGCTACTTCTATCTAACATTTATAACCTGAGCCTCCAGCTGAGCCTGGTGTGCAGCCTGAGTGTGTGCCTTGGTTTGCATAGCTTGAACCAGACCTTGCATGAACACTCCATAATCTACAGGTGGGGGTGGAGGAAGAACTGTAGGACCCTGGGGTGCTGGGGCCTGCTGCTCATCCCTATCCTCACGCCTCTGCTCATCATCTCGAGCATGAGCACCACGCCTACGACGAGAAGCCATAGCCTGTAAAATAATTTAATCAAAGTTAGAACTAAGTTATTTAGTCCTAACCATTTTCTTATCTATCTTCGATTCATTTTTAATTATTTTCTACATATGTGGACAATCCTACAAAGACTTAGCATATTATGAACATGATGGTATATTTATGTACAATCTCAACCTATAGCTTTGATACCAATCTCTGTAACAACCCTCCTTATACCGATATGATTATACCAATCCACTTCGGTATAAAGAACGTCGTCATAGTGGGACATTTAGCCAACACTAAACATTAGATTGAGATGTACACAAATATTGAAATAATACAGTGGAAACAAGTAAGTATTCAATCTTATTCCATCATCCACATCATATCCATAGTCTATACAGTGATAAAAGAAATGCAAGTGTCCACATTATTACAACTTCAAAATAGATACACTGTCCATATGAATTACATCACTTATTGAATACATACTTATGAAAAGAAAAGTACAAAGTAGAAGTCTCCACACAACTAGCTACTCCTCCCGCTCGGAGTCACTCCTAACTATATCCTCCTTAGAAGTGGGGATACCTGTCACACCTATACGCCGAAGCAAGGATGAGTCTAAAGAGACCCAGCAAGCAATCTAAGAATACAACCTTACTCATATCATAACCACATGCTAGTCTTTTAAGCATTTAGGAACTAAACATGGTACATGCTTCATGCTACTTAAAACAATTAATTATATAACCTATAGCATGCTTTCTACACATTCTACTCAACATGGTTCAAAGATTCAAATCTTATTCAAATCATTTGGAAATTATATACAATTAAAGCATGAAACTATAAAAAAGGTAATTAACATGCCTAACATGGTATCTAATCATTTTCGTATGCATTTATCATACATATACACACATTTTGCCTGTTGTTTTGACATAAGATAAACATAATCACAATGGTTTACATTTATTCACATGCTAGCTCATTCACTTCACAACTTCACATGTTCATATTTCACATTGCATAATTCACATGTTCACACACACATATTCACATTTCACATTTAATTGTCGTGACACATAGTCCAAACCACCATTAGAAGGGCACACATACACTTACACATATCCATCACCTAGGCAACATAGTGATAGATCTTGGTTAACTGAGCAGAACCGAGAGAAGCACTCTCCACCCTAACCAGTGGTACTTGTCCACCTTCAGGATTTCATCCTAATGCCCATAGGATATCACACACATTGAACCTTCCCGTAGGGACTTTACTATGGTACGGTTCCATAACCCTCTATGGTAGCAGTGTCACTAACGGCACATTTTACACAATTCACATTAATCACATTATTTACATATTTCTCATGCACCATTTAACACAATTGCATGCACTTTTACACAATTACATATGCTTCAGTTTTACCTAACATGATGCTACTATTCACAATGCTAAATAACTCATATTACAGTCCAAATCATGTTCTTAATCATTGCATCATACCAGATTAAAATTAATATACTCAACAGTGTTAATTTTCATTGCTAAATTAATAACTACACCTACTGTCATCAAAATAGAACAAAACTTTTATTACAAGTTCTAAACGGTTAACATGTCACATGCTCAATTTTTCAGATTTTTTGGATTTGTAACATATTTATAACAATTAAAATGGATTTTAGGCATTTTTATCTCTGAATTCATTTAAGCGGATTCCACAGTAAGTCTGTAAGGCCCTCGAATTTCCGTCGCATTATTTGTATTTGTGTGTGTATACTTGTGCTTGTGTATGTATATACATACTTACGTACGTATTAATTAGTACAATTACGTGTGCATGTGTTTATACTATATGTAAATAATGCATGTATTGAATGGTGATAGTGTGGATACACTTCCATATACATATTGCATGTATATATGCATGGTATGCATGGTTTTCTGCATATTTTAGACTTTGGCCGAAGGCCATCTTGGCGTCAACCCCTAGCCGTTGAGGTGGTGTCAACGTCTAGACATGGATGCCAACACTAATCCTGGCGTCTAACGATATAGACTCCTATTTCTCTGGCCTGCATGCGCAGCAGAGCCAGAAATTTCGGAAACAAGAAAGCTCAGCCATTGGGGAGCTGTCCCCAACGGCTCTGAGAGCTGTCTTGTCACCCTGTGAGTGGGAGACAGGCCTCCGCTTATGTCTGAACCCGGATCTGCCTTCTCCCACCCCTCTCTTCACCTTTGCAAGAGAGAAACCAGGAGAAAAACCCTAGTTTCTGAGCTGTGAGAAAACCCACTCTTTGCACCCAAAGATCTGACTTCCTGGAGCTAGATCCGGCCATCTTCCACGACAAGAGGATAGCTGGAGCAAAGGAGCAGACCTCCCCGACATCCCCTTGCTGTGGAGATCATCCAGGAGCCCGGAGGAAGAAGATCTAGGAGGACGTTCTGCACCTTCTTGGGACTGCCCAAGGAGGGCTTCTCCGAGCACTTTGATCCACTGGAGCATTTTCTAAAAGGCAAGTGACCTAACCATAATGTCCACGTATGTGTCTAGGTCGATTCTACAATTTTTGTATATTTTTCCCTCGAGTCCTAGACCCTCACATTCACCCAATTTGAGAGCTCGGGTCTGTGTTTCTGCACAGACCTGCATTGATGGCAAGGTCAATGGGCACTGAGATCATGCTTGGCATCCATCGACCATGCCGCTGACACTGAGTCAGCGGCCAGAGACTACCGCCAAGTTCCTCTGGACAGAACAGTGACCTGTTCTGCCCTTCCTATACAACTATTTTCGGTATGGTTTTCATGATGAGGATATATGGAAACCCTATACACTATGTATACTGTCAAATGTGGTGTGTGGATGAGTGTGATGTGTGGTGGTGGATGTTAGAAAGATTGTATCCCATGAATTTGTAAGCATGATTTGTTAATAGTCTTGCCAATCCATGCTTTATGATTAGGACTAGTCTGAATGCCTCAGTTTCATCAGATCATGAAGATTAGTGGATCAATATACGTATATTCAATTTTTGATAAATTGTCCATGCTTGCATAAGTTGCTAATAAATTCGGTTCGATAAATAAAAAGGCATGTAAGAATGATTTATGGTGATCGATCTATAGATGTATGATTTAGGGTAATTCTGTATTCTCAAATCATGCATATAACAGTAGTCTCTGTTCAGACAGTAGCTTGCTAAAATTTTGACTTGTGTGTATAAGTCCATATCGACCTAAATTGTGAATGGCATGCGAAATAGGTATTTGATTTTCTGTAAATTCTATTTAGCTCAGAAAAATCTGAAAAATTGAATGTATGACCTTGAACCCGAAAATAGCATGTGGTTAAAATTTCAGGTCATTTGGACCAGTATATAAGGAGTTATGTATTTTTCATGTGAAATGTAATAATCTATGTATGTTATCGTAATGTGGTTAGATATTGTTTAACCCAACCTGATTAGTGCATTTACTGTGTGTTAAACTCCTGAAATCTGTAGTGCCATGTCAGGAAAAAAAAACAGAGATATGCATGTGAGTGAGAAAGTGAATGAGATGAAAAGTGATATGTGTAAAACCATGTGTAAATCGGTAAAATGTGTAAATGTGTACTGTGCCAATGTGACACTGCTTCCGTAGAGGGCAGTGGAACTGTATCAGGAAAAGTCCCCTGAGAAAGTTCATGTGTAAGTGACCCTAAGGGCATTAGGGGGAAATCCTGGAGGTGGACAAGTACCACTGGTTAGGGTGGAGACTTGTTCTCCCGGTCTGCGCAGTCCAAGAGTCGCCATTGAATGCCTAGATGGCGTCTATGTGTAATGTGATGTGTATATGTCCTTCTTTGGTGGTTTGGACTATGTGTCACGGCACCTAAAATGTGTAATGTGTAATGTGTAATGTGTATGTGTTCATGTGTAAAGGTGTAAGTGAACAATGTGAATGTGTATGTGCAAAGTGCAACCATGTGAAAGAGGAAACTTGTGTAAAGAAAATGTGAAATTCTAAATGTGAGGATATGATATTGAAATCCATGTAAGACAAATCTGAAACCATGTGAAATCAGTAATTTTATGTTGTTATCATCATGTTTATATGTGCAAAAATGTCTAGAATCCATGTTAGGGATAATTGATGAGCACAGGTAAAAAATGGCATGATTGGTTGTTCACATGATATGTTTTAAGCAACATGGTAGCTCTCATGTGTAGGTTTACAGCCATTAAACCATGTGAAACCAGCAACTTAAAGCATGTGAAAATGTCTATGTATGTGCTTAAGAACATGTAAAACTCATGCTAGTTGTGTTTCCTTTCATATATGCACAGTGTTCATGTTGGTAGCTCTCATGTCTTGGTTCCTTAAAGGCAAAATTTCATGAGTAAATTGAATAGAGAGCATGTGATAGGTAAAGTTTTATTCTTAGAAATCTGAAAGCATGATCCATGTATTAATTTGTAAAACTTTCATGCCATGTGTTGAAAATTTTGAATGTGTATGTAGAAACCGCTATGACTTATACGTGTATGTTATGAGTAGTGTTGCTTGCTGAGTCTTTAGACTCACTCCTTGCTTCGGCGTACAGGTGTAGTTGGTGACGTGGCACCGTTGGAGGAGACAGTGGAGACGGACTCCGAGCGTGGAGATTAGTCTTGGAGTTTCTTTGTGACTTGTGCATTTCATAGTATGTAATTTGAACGTTGTATTAGAGTTATCATGAAAAGAATGTATAAGTGTGGACATTATGTATTGAATTTCAGCAATTTAAATTATGTGAACTTTTAGCTTTTAATGTTAATTGCGATTTTCATGTATGTTAATGTGGATGATGAATAAATGGAGACAGTTGTCTTTTACTTCCGCTACTCTGTTGTATATTCGCGTGTATCTCAGCTGTTTGTATCGTTTGGGTAAATGTCCCACTGTGAGGACTCTCGCTATACCGACGTGGGTTGGTATAACCGTACCGGTATAATGAGGGCCGTCACAGAGATTGGTATCAGAGCGACCGGTTGAGATTGCACATGAATATACCTAAGTCATCATCCCCATTGCATGCTAAGTATGTCCACATGTGTAGAAAACACTAATGAGAAGTGAAAGATAGATAAGAAAATGGTTAGAAAACTTAGTAACCTAGCTCTAATGTTGGCTGAAATTTATTACAGCCATGGCTTCGAGAGGTAGGCGTGGTGGAGCGTCGGCCCGTGAGGACGAGCCGCGACGTGATGAGCAGGCGGAGCAACAGGCCCCAGCACCACGAGGCCCTGTACTTCCCCCACCGCCGCCTGTGGATTACGGAGTATTCATGCAAGGTCTGGTACAAGCCATGCAGACGCAGGCTCATACCCAGGCAGCACTCCAGGCACAGTTGGAGGCCCAGGTAGAATAATGAAACAACTAAGTAGTTTGCTATTTAAATTGCATGATATTGTGTTTATTGTATATTGTTTATTGTTTAATGTAGCAGGCTCAGGCACCAGCTCAGGACCATGGTGGACCTCCCATCATGGAGCGATTCAAGAGGATGACCCCACCCTCTTTTAAGGGGGAGAGTGATCCATTAATGGCAGAAAGCTGGTTAAGGGAGACAGAGAAAATCTTCCGAGCCATCAGGTGCCCTGATGAGGATAAGGTGACACTAGCCACCTACATGCTACAGGTAGACTTTTAATTTTGTATGTTTGTGTGTTCTGCTTAATTTAGAATTTGTTAGTTGGTGCTTATGAAGGTGTATTGCAGGAGAGAGCGGATGTATGGTGGTCCTCCCTACTACGTACACGCTTTGAGGACGGAGCAGTAGACGTGACGTGGGACGCGTTCGTGAGACTCTTTCGAGCCAAGTTCGTCCCAGAGCATATCCAGGACAAAATGGAGCAGGAATTTCTCTCCCTGACGCAAGGCTCCATGACCGTGCTGGAATACGAGGCAAGGTTTTCTGAACTTTCTAAGTATGCACCGCATATCGTAGAGGATGAGCGCAGGAAGACCAAGAAGTTCGTGATGGGACTCAAGCCATCACTGCGGACGAGACTCGTGGCGTTTGACCACCGCACGCTGGACGAGGCCCTCAGTGCTGCCTGCAGGCAGGAGGGAGAAATGGAGCAATATCTGGAGGAAAAGAAGGCTTCGCAGAAGAGGCCGGCAGCGACATTCCAGCGGCAGGATAAGAAGAAAATGGTGTACCAGACACCGCAGAAACCAGTGACAGTCAGCAACTCTCAGGTACCTTCTGTACGTTCCCCTGGTGTGAAGAAAGAGTGTCCCCATTGCGGGAAGACACATGGTGGTTCCGAGTGCTGGTTGGTAGCGGGTAGATGCTTGAAGTGTGGGAGCAGCGACCACAAGATCAAAGATTGCCCAAGACTTCAGCAAGGAGCTCAGCGTGGAGCGCCAGCACCAGCAGTAGCGGCAGCCGCGCCAGCTACAGGAAGACCAGGAAGGCCTCGAGCCCCAGCTCGAGTGTTTGCTTTGGCACGCGAGGACGCCGAGCAGGCGGAGCATGTCACCGAAGGTACGGTTTTGCTTTTAGGTGTGCACGCTCGGGTTTTGTTTGATACGGGTGCTACTCACTCGTTCATTTCCGAGCGGTTCGCTAGGCAGTTAGCCCTAGAGTCAGGCGTAGAGTCTGAGGAGTTAGAGGTCCCTTTGTCTGTGCACACCCCTGCGGGTACGGTATCGACTAGGAAGTGCATTCCGTCGTTACCTGTGTGCATTGAGGATAGAATCCTAGATGGGTGTTTCTTCTTGCTAAAGATGAAGGACTATGATGCTATTCTTGGTCTGGATTGGCTAGAGGAGCACTATGCGTTAGTGGATTGTCGTCGGAAGAGGATTGTTTTCCGCATTCCTGGTGAGGACGAGTTCTCTCATCCCTTGCCAAAGAACTTAGCGGGAAAGTTAGTCATCTCTGCCATGAAGGCGATGCGCATGGTGAACAAGGGTTGTGACGCATTTCTTGCCAGCGTTATGCTAGTACCCGATGCTGGTTCGTCACTGACTCTTGCAGAGATCGATGTGGTGCAGGATTTTCCAGATGTCTTTCCCGATGACTTGTCTGGATTGCCACCGGATAGGGAGATAGAGTTCACTATAGAGTTGCTTCCAGGCACCTCTCCTATCTCGAAGGCCCCATATCGGATGGCCCCTGCAGAGTTAGCCGAGTTGAGGAAGCAATTGCAAGAATTGCTTGATAAGGGATTCATTCGCCCTAGTGTTTCCCCTTGGGGCGCACCTGTATTGTTCGTCAAGAAGAAAGACGGGTCACTTAGGTTGTGTATTGATTATAGAAAGCTAAACCAAGTGACTGTGAAGAACAGGTACCCCTTACCTCGGATTGATGATCTGTTTGACCAGTTGCAGGATGCATCAGTCTTTTCTAAGATTGACTTGCGATCTGGTTATCATCAGCTGCGGATTAGGAGTGAGGATGTGTCCAAGACGGCATTTAGATCCCGTTATGGACATTATGAGTTCTTGGTCCTTCCTTTCGGATTGACCAACGCCCCTGCAGCGTTCATGGATCTCATGAACCGGGTGTTTAGTCCGTATTTAGATAGCTTTGTTGTTGTGTTCATTGATGACGTGTTGGTCTATTCTCCGGATGAGGCCACGCACCGTCAGCATTTGAGGTTAGTCTTAGAGGTTCTCCGTGAGCACAAGCTGTATGCGAAGTTCAGCAAGTGCGAGTTCTGGTTGCGCGAGGTTCACTTTCTCGGGCATGTCATCTCCGGCGCTGGTGTTGCAGTTGATCCAGCAAAGGTCCAGGCAGTTATGGATTGGGAGATTCCCCAGACTCCTTCGGAGATTCGTAGTTTCATTGGGTTAGCTGGTTATTATCGGCGATTCATTGAGGGTTTCTCATCCATCGCCGCCCCTTTGACAAAGCTGACCAGGAAAGGTGAGAAGTTCGTATGGTCTGAGGCATGTGAGCGTAGCTTTCAGCTATTGAAGGCTAAGCTTACTTCTGCTCCGGTATTGGTATTGCCTAGTGGTCCAGAAGGTTTTGCCATTTATACGGATGCATCTCAGATTGGTTTAGGCTGTGTGCTCATGCAGCAAGATAGGGTAGTGGCTTATGCTTCTCGTCAGTTGAAGGAGCATGAGAGGAACTATCCGACTCATGATTTGGAGCTCGCAGCTGTGGTTCATGCACTAAAGATCTGGAGGCACTATCTTTATGGTGTCAGATTTGAGGTGTTTACCGACCACAAGAGCTTGAAGTATCTTTTCTCCCAAAAGGAATTAAACCTGAGGCAGAGGAGATGGATTGAGTTCTTGAAGGACTATGACTTCGACCTTCAGTATCATCCTGGAAAGGCGAATGTCGTAGCGATGCTCTTAGTAGAAAGAGGTCTTCGCTCCAGCAGGATTGGAAGATGTTGGAGGATGCAGCGTGCTCTATGACCGAGTTAGAGCCATCGCTGTGTCAGGCTTTTGTAGCTCAGCTATCCCTTAGATCCTCAGTCTTGGATGAGGTGATTGAGCAGCAGAAAGCCGACCCTAGATTGTTAGAGTTAGTGGGTAAGGCGGGCATTGCTCGTGATGAGGACGGTGTGATTAGATTTCAGCACCGTGTCTGTGTCCCTGATGTAGTAGATGTCCGTGAGCATGTGTTAGCGGAGGCTCATAGGTCGCGATTCTCTATTCATCCGGGTAACACTAAGATGTATCAAGACCTGAAGAGATCATTTTGGTGGTCCGGCATGAAGAAGGATGTTGCGGATTATGTGTCTAGATGTCTAGTATGTCAGCAAGTGAAAGCCGAGCGGCAGCGACCATCCGGCCTTATGCAGAGGATGGATATCCCAGTGTGGAAGTGGGAAGCTGTCACTATGGACTTCGTTTCGGGTTTGCCTCGATCTAGAAGGGGCAATGACTCGATTTGGGTTGTTGTAGATAGATTCTCGAAGACTGCTCATTTCTTGCCTATGAAGAAGAAGCAGTCAGTAGAGAGTTTAGCTAGATTGTATGTTAGTGGTATCATTAGATTGCATGGTGTGCCGAAGTCGATCATTTCGGATCGAGATCCGAGATTTACTTCGAGATTGTGGAAGGGTCTTCAGGATGCGTTAGGTTCGGAGCTGAAGCTCAGTTCGGCGTTTCATCCCCAGACCGATGGACAGTCCGAGAGGACTATCCAGACGCTCGAGGATATGTTGAGAGCGTGTGTTCTGGATTGGAAGGATGATTGGGAGCGTCATTTACCTCTTGTGGAGTTCGCATACAACAACAGCTTTCATGCTAGTATTGGTATGGCTCCATTCGAGGCGTTGTATGGTAGGCCCTGCAGATCTCCTTTATGTTGGGAGGAGACTGGTGATAGGCAGTTGATCGGACCGGAGTTAGTTCAGGAAACTTCGGATAAGATTCAGCTTATCAGGAAGAGGCTTGTTGCGGCACAGGATAGGCAGAAGAGTTATGCCGACAACAGAAGGAAGGATTTGGAGTTCGAGGTTGGCGATCATGTCTTCTTGAAGATATCGCCTACTCGAGGTGTTGTCAGATTTGGCAGGCATAGCAAGCTAAGCCCTAGATTCATTGGCCCATATGAGATTCTCAGACGTTTGGGCAGCGTGGCATATGAGCTAGCATTACCCCCAGCTTTGGCTAGCGTTCACCCTGTATTCCACGTATCTATGCTCAGGAAGTATGTCCGAGATCCGTCTCATGTGATTAGTCATGAGCCAGTGGAGATCCAGCCAGATCTTTCGTATGTCGAGCAACCAGTAGCCATTCTTGACCGGAAGGTTCAGCATCTCCGGAACAAGAGAATTGCGTCGGTGAAGGTCCTATGGCGGAACTTCTCACGCGAGGAGGCTACTTGGGAGCTTGAGGATGCGATGAAGAAGAAGTATCCCCTTTTGTTTGAGTAGTGTCGTTCTAACTTCGAGGACGAAGTTTCTTTAAGGGGGAGAGGGTGTAAGGCCCTCGAATTTCCATCGCATTATTTGTATTTGTGTGTGTGTATACTTGTGCTTGTGTATGTATATACATACTTACGTACGTATTAATTAGTACAATTACGTGTGCATGTGCTTATACTATATGTAAATAATGCATGTATTGAATGGTGATAGTGTGGATACACTACCATATACATATTGCATGTATATATGCATGGTATGCATGGTTTTCTGCATATTTTAGACTTTTGGCCGAAGGCCATCTTGGCGTCAACCCCTAGCCGTTGAGGTGGTGTCAACGTCCAGACATGGACGCCAACACTAATCCTAGCGTCTAACGATATGGACGCCTATTTCTCTGGCCTGCATACGCAGCAGAGCCAGAAATTCCAGAAACAAGAAAGCTCAGCCATTGGGGAGCTGTCCCCAACGGCTCTGAGAGCTGTCTTGTCACCCTGTGAGTGGGAGACAGGCCTCCCCTTATGTCTGAACCCGGATCTGCCTTCCCCCACCCCTCTCTTCACCTTTGCAAGAGAGAAACCAAGAGAAAAACCCTAGTTTCTGAGCTGTGAGAAAACCCACTCCTTGCACCCAAAGATCCGACTTCCTGGAGCTAGATCCGGCCATCTTCCACGACAAGAGGATAGCTGGAGCAAAGGAGGAGACCTCCCCGACATCCCCTTGCTGTGGAGATCATCCAGGAGCCCGGAGGAAGAAGATCTAGGAGGACGTTCTGCACCTTCTTGGGACTGCCCAAAGAGGGCTTCTCCGGGCACTTTGATCCACTGGAGCATTTTCTAAAAGGCAAGTGACCTAACCATAATGTCCCCGTATGTGTTTAGGTCGATTCTACAATTTTTGTATATTTTTCCCTCGAGTCCTAGACCCTCACATTCACCCAACTTGAGAGCTCGGGTGTGTGTTTCTGCACAGACCTGCATTGACGGCAAGGTCAATGGACGCTGAGATCATGCTTGGCGTCCATCGACCATGCCGCTGACACTGAGTCAGCGGCCAGAGACCGCCGCCAAGTTCCTCTGGACAGAACAGTGACCTGTTCTGCCCTTCCTATACAACTATTTTCGGTATGGTTTCGTGATGAGGATATATGGTAACCCTATACACTATGTATACTGTTAAATGTGGTGTGTGGATGAGTGTGATGTGTGGTGGTGGATGTTAGAAAGATTGTATCCCATGAATTTGTAAGCATGATTTGTTGATATCTTGCCAATCCATGCTTTATGATTAGGACTAGTCTGAATGCCTCAGTTTTGTCAGATCATGAAGATTAGTGGATCAGTATACGTATACTCAATTTTTGATAAATTGTCCATGCTTGCATAATTGCTAATAAATTCGGTTCGGTAAATAAAAAGGCATGTAAGAATGATTTGTGGTGATCGATCTATAGATGTATGATTTAGGGTAATTCTGTATTCTCAAATCATGCATATAACAATAGTCTCTGTTCAGACAGTAGCTCGCTAAAATTTTGACTTGTGTGTATAAGTCCATATCGACCTAAATTGTGAATGGCATGCGAAATAGGTATTTGATTTTATGTAAATTCTATTTGGCTCAGAAAAATTTGAAAAATTGAATGTATGACCTTGAACTCGAAAATAGCATGTGGTTAAAATTTCAGGTCATTTGGACCAGTATATAAGGAGTTATGTATTTTTCATGTGAAATGTAATAATCTATGTATGTTATCGTAATGTGGTTAGATATTGTTTAACCCAACCTGATTAGTGCATTTACTGTGTGTTAAACTCCTGAAATCTGTAGTGCCATGTTAGGAAAAAAAAACAGAGATATGCATGTGAGTGAGAAAGTGAATGAGATGAAAAGTGATATGTGTAAAACCATGTGTAAATCGGTAAAATGTGTAAATGTGTACTGTGCCAATGTGACACTGCTTCCGTAGAGGGCAGTGGAACTGTATCAGGGAAAAGTCCCCCTGAGAAAGTTCATTGTGTAAGTGACCCTAAGGGCATTAGGGGGAAATCCTGGAGGTGGACAAGTACCACTGGTTAGGGTGGAGACTTGTTCTCCCGGTCTGCGCAGTCCAAGAGTCGCCATTGAAATGCCTAGATGGCGTCTATGTGTAATGTGATGTGTATATGTCCTTCTTTGGTGGTTTGGACTATGTGTCACGGCACCTAAAATGTGTAATGTGTAATGTGTAATGTGTATGTGTTCATGTGTAAATGTGTAAGTGAACAATGTGAATGTGTATGTGCAAAGTGCAACCATGTGAAAGAGGAAACTTGTGTAAAGAAAATGTGAAATTCTAAATGTGAGGATATGATATTGAAATCCATGTGAGACAAATCTGAAACCATGTGAAATCAGTAATTTTATGTTGTTATCATCATGTTTATATGTGCAAAAATGTCTAGAATCCATGTTAGGGATAATTGATGAGCACAGGTAAAAATAGCATGATTGGTTGTTCACATGATATGTTTTAAGCAACATGGTAGCTCTCATGTGTAGGTTTACAGCCATTAAACCATGTGAAACCAGCAACTTAAAGCATGTGAAAATGTCTATGTATGTGCTTAAGAACATGTAAAACTCATGCTAGTTGTGTTTCCTTTCATATATGCACAGTGTTCATGTTGGTAGCTCTCATGTCTTGGTTCTTAAAGGCAAAATTTCATGAGTAAATTGAATAGAGAGCATGTGATAGGTAAAGTTTTATTCTTAGAAATCTGAAAGCATGATCCATGTATTAATTTGTAAAACTTTCATGCCATGTGTTGAAAATTTTGAATGTGTATGTAGAAACCGCTATGACTTATACGTGTATGTTATGAGTAGTGTTGCTTGCTGAGTCTTTAGACTCACTCCTTGCTTCGGCGTACAGTGTAGTTGGTGACGTGGCACCGTTGGAGGAGACAGTGGAGACGGACTCCGAGCGTGGAGATTAGTCTTGGAGTTTCTTTGTGACTTGTGCATTTCATAGTATGTAATTTGAACGTTGTATTAGAGTTATCATGAAAAGAATGTATAAGTGTGGACATTATGTAATTGAATTTCAGAAATTTAAATTATGTGAACTTTTAGCTTTTAATGTTAATTGCGATTTTCATGTATGCTTAATGCGGATGATGAATAAATGGAGACAGTTGTCTTTTACATCCGCTACTTTGTTGTATATTTGCGTGTATCTCAGCTGTTTGTATCGTTTGGGTAAATGTCCCACTGTGAGGACTCTCGCTATACCGACGTGGGTTGGTATAACCGTACCGGTATAATGAGGGCCGTCACAGAGATTGGTATCAGAGCGACCGGTTGAGATTGCACATGAATATACCTAAGTCATCATCCCCATTGCATGCTAAGTATGTGCACATGTGTAGAAAACACTAATGAGAAGTGAAAAATAGATAAGAAAATGGTTAGAAAACTTAGTAACCTAGCTCTAATGTTGGCTGAAATTTATTACAGCCATGGCTTCGAGAGGCAGGCGTGGTGGAGCATCGGCCCGTGAGGACGAGCCGCGACGTGATGAGCAGGCAGAGCAACAGGCCCCAGCACCACGAGGCCCTGTACTTCCCCCACCGCCGCCTGTGGATTACGGAGTATTCATGCAAGGTCTGGTACAAGCCATGCAGACGCAGGCTCATACCCAGGCAGCACTCCAGGCACAGTTGGAGGCCCAGGTAGAATAATGAAACAACTAAGTAGTTTGCTATTTAAATTGCATGATATTGTGTTTATCGTATATTGTTTATTGTTTAATGTAGTAGGCTCAAGCACTAGCTCAGGACCATGGTGGACCTCCCATCATGGAGCGATTCAAGAGGATGACCCCACCCTCTTTTAAGGAGGAGAGTGATCCATTAATGGCAGAAAGCTGGTTAAGGGAGACAGAGAAAATCTTCCGAGCCATCAGGTGCCCTGATGAGGATAAGGTGACACTAGCCACCTACATGCTACAGGTAGACTTTTAATTTTGTATGTTTGTGTGTTCTGCTTAATTTAGAATTTGTTAGTTGGTGCTTATGAAGGTGTATTGTAGGAGAGAGCATATGTATGGTGGTCCTCCCTACTACGTACACGCTTTAAGGATGGAGCAGTAGACGTGACGTGGGACGCGTTCGTGAGACTATTTCAAGCCAAGTTCGTCCCAGAGCATATCCAGAACAAAATGGAGCAGGAATTTCTCTTCCTGACGCTAGGCTCCATGACCGTGCTGGAATACGAGGCAAGGTTTTCTGAACTTTCTAAGTATGCACCGCATATCGTTGAGGATGAGAATGTATAAGTGTGGACATTATGTAATTGAATTTCAGCAATTTAAATTATGTGAACTTTTAGCTTTTAATGTTAATTGTGATTTTCATGTATGCTTAATGTGGATGATGAATAAATGGAGATAGTTGTCTTTTACTTCCGCTACTCTGTTGTATATTCGCGTGTATCTCAACTGTTTGTATCGTTTGGGTAAATGTCCCACTGTGAGGACTCTCGCTATACCGATGTGGGTTGGTATAACCGTACCGGTATAATGAGGGCCGTCACAAAGTCAGTCATATCTAATATAGTCAACTCTTGAAGACAGTTACCATATGATCATACAAAATTTATGAAACCCTAATTCATCATGGATCTAATTAATCAGGATTTATCAAGATCAAATCATGCTTAATATCCCCTTACAGAAATTTTAATAAATATAACTATGCACAAAAATTCAACTCCTCTGTGTGACATGACCTAATGACTGCACCTAACAATATATAAAATTTACAACTTGCACTGACATTCAGAAGTCTGAGAATATACCACAGAGATTAAAAACATCAAATCTGTCAAACCTGATGAACTTGACAGCGCAAGGGTTGCCGTCAACAGGGTTTAATGACACACGATGTTGCCGTCAACTCAAGAACTTGATGGCACACATGTGGCCGTCAATCTCCTATCTGCAGAAACACAGACAGGGCGCACAAAACAAGAGAATAGGGGGTTCCAGGACATGAGAAAAATTCTGTAAAAATCCTAAGACCTACTAGACATGGGTAGGGTTGATATCCATAGGTTACTTGCCTTTGGAAAATTCTAGGATAGGATTATTTTTCCGAAGGTGCTCTCCTCGACCAAGCCAAGAAGCGCCCAAATCTCCTCCCGAACCGGCTTCTGTATTGATGCTGATTGCACACCGGAGTTGGGGAAGCCTCACCAAAGTCCAAAGTATCTTCAGGTCATTTTAGATCGCCGGAAGACGCACCACAACACCAGATTCAAGCCTCCAAAGTTTAGGTTTTCGCACAAAAGTTCTAGGGATTTCTCAAGAGCCAAAGGAACCTAATCCGGCCGAAAGAAAGTGTTTTTATAGAGCCAAGGGGGTTGGGTACGCATTAGATAGGTTTTGTAATGACCCTCCTTATACCGATGCGGTTATGCCAACCTACGTCGATATAGAGAGTGTCGCTACAGTGGGACATTGACCCAACAAATACATTAAACTGAGATGTACACAAATATAAACTCAGAACAGCGGAATAAAAGAAATAATATCATTTGTATTCCATCATCCACATTAAATATCCACAGTCCATATAGTGAGTAAAAAAAACTAAAATTCACATAATTGAAATTCTAAATTAAACTTACATTGTCCACATAAATTACAACTATTTATTCATTACATACTATGAAAATGGAAATACAATAGCTAATCCTCCACAAAAGATGCTACTCCTCTCACTCGGAGTCGCTCTTAACAGTCTCCTCCAAAGAGGTAGAAAGACCTTCACCTGTACGCCGAAGCAAGAGTGAGTCTAAAAGACTTAGTAAGTAATCCATGTACATTATACACACACACATCACAAACACATGCTGATTTTTAAATACAAAGGACTTACATGTTGCATGCTTCTAACATAAATTAACATAATTACATTCCTACACATGGTTTCTGTTTATAACAAGTGCATGATTTAACTACTCAATACTACCCATTTCATAGCATAATTTTACAAAACTAGAGCATGAATTTAAGTACAATGTGATTAGCAACCTAACATGGAATCTAATCCATTTTACATGCTCATTCCACATTCATGTACACTTTTAACTTGCTGTTTAAATAAAATAAATTCATAATTATACAAGTTGCCACATTTCACCAAGCATGAATAGAATATTGAAACAATATTTACTTGGTTGGTAACTATACACAATTCTAGCATGAAACTAGGTACTAGTTGAGTAACATACTAACATGGAATCCAAGCAATCCTTCCTGCATTTTTCATAATTATAATCACATTTGGCTTGCTGTTTTAAACATGCATTACACATCATTTACATGGTTTACATATGTTCACATGCTTGCACATTCACTTTACATTAGTCACTTATACAATTACACATTCCATTATTCACAAGTTCACATGCATGTACATATATTCACATTACTCATTTAGTTGTCGTGACACATAGTTCAAACCACCACTAGAAGGACACACATACACATTCACATACCTATCACCTGGGCAATACAGTGATAGATCTTTGGTTAACTACGCAGAACCGGGAGAAGCACTCTCCACCCTAACCAGTGGAACTTGTCCACCTCCAGAATTACATCCTATTTGCCCTTGTGATTTCACACACTGTGAACCTTCCCGTAGGGACTTTACTACGGTAGGGTTCCATAGCCCTCTATGGTAGTAGCATCACATAAGGCACATCTTATACACTTTTTGTAATATACACATTGTTTATCAATTTACATACACTAGTTTACATTGGTTCACTCACTTGAATACAATCACATAACTTTCAGTTCACCTAATAACATGCTACTATTCACGGTGTTTAATAGGTCATTAACTTAATTCTAAGCATGTTGTTAATGACTGAAATGTATGCAATTCACAATGGCATGATAACATGTATATTTTCCATCACATAATTCATAACAGAGTTTACTATCATCAGAATGTCATGAAATTTTAATCACAAATCCCTGTTAGTAAATCTATAACATGCTGAATTTTTCACATTTTTCAAGCCTGTATAACAATTATAATAATTTAAACATGATTCAGCCACAATTACTGTTAATTCCATCTACAGATGGCACACAGTAGTACAGTCAGGTATCACAGTTTCAGATCTTACTAACAGTCATCCTGAATGCATAAGAATATTATAAAACCCTAATATGCCAGAAACATAATTATGCAAGAATTTCCAGCATTATTTCATGATCACCAACCACATATAGGTCTAGCTTTCTCTCTCTAGTTTTCTAGAGAGAGAAGCTCTGAGGTTTTCAGGGTCTTCCGCTGGTTGTGGTGGCCGCCGGCCCTTGGGGCTGGCAGTGTGCTTGGTCACCCATGGCGACACCTGGGGTCTCTACTACTGTCATGCAGTCTGAGCAGGCTGTTGGCGTTCTACCCAAGAGGCAGATGTCTTTTGCACAAGCTTTATCTGAATCCCTTCGTCCTAAGAAAGTTCTTCTACAAGTTAAGGCTCCAGCGTTCACAGATGCTGGAGAACCCGCCGTGTACTTCTCTCAGGATGAGATTTCAAAGTCTGAGGAGGTTCTTCAAAGGGCCATCATTGTCAAATGTTCTTACGGTAGGCCTTCCATCCCAGAGGTAAAGACTTGTTTATCTGCTAGGCTGGGGCTAAAATCTGATTTCATAGCCAGTGTTCTGAACCATAGACATCTCCTCCTTTGCTTTGATTCTCATGAGGACTTCCTCTTGGTTCTCCTGCGGAAAAGTTTATACATCAAAGGTTATCTGTTTAGATTCTTCAGATGGTCAGCCAATTTTGATTATGATAAAGATCCTTCGATGATGCCTATATGGGTGGGCTTACCAGGTCTTCCAATTAGTTTGTATAATGAGGATTATCTGATATCTATTGCTAATAATTTGGGACAAGTTTTGTGAATCCATGAAGCTACCTTAGCTTGGACTCAAACTGCTGAAGCTTTAGTCTGCATTGATGTTGATATTGATGCTCCTCTTCAAGACAAGATCTGGATAGGTTATGGTGATTAGGAGTTCTGGTAGAAAGTGAATTACCACAGAGCTCCTCCCTTATGTAAGTTTTGTTGCCGTGTTGGCCACAGTGAAGATTCTTGTTTCAAAAAGCATAAGAAAACTATGCCTTCTCAAGGATCCAAAGACGCTGGTGCTTCTGAGGTTGTGGTTCAGTCTGCTCAAGAGTGGAGGCCTGTTCGTGGGCCCAAGAAGAAGGTAGATGATGTTATATCGGAGATCCCAGTCAATAATGCCTTTGAAAAATTGAGAGATGATGTGGGTGACCCTGTAACAAGGGTAGATGAGCGTGTAGCAGATGATGGTGTTATCCAGGAAAATATTATTCCCGCTCCACCCATTGATACTTCTCCGCAAAAGGTTGCTCATGATCCTAATCACAAGGAGCAGTTTGATCAGTGGCCTCTGCATGCCCATGCTGATAAGGTTACGTTACGTGTGCATGGCCCATCTTCCGTCCATGAATGCTTGGAGGCCTCAGGTCCTACGTCGCCGCCGCTGCTCATGGTCATGCATGGCGGTCTTCCACCAGAGGTGAGGACGATGGTAACTCTCAAAATTTAGCATGTGTACCATCATGTGGTAGCCCAGCTGCCAAATCGTCTACACAGGGAACCTACCAAGTTTCACGTAAGGTAACTGCCGAAAACCTTCTCATGCCTCCTGTTAAAACTGGTAAAGAGAGAGGGAAGTTTGTTAGGAATGAAATCTATACAAGATCTAAGGCTAAATCTGTCGCGGCACATAAAGGGTATGTTTCTTCATGATTAATTATATTATGTTCTAGAATATTAGGGGGGCTTTCTAACAAAGCTTCCAAGCGTACTCTGAAGCATCTGGTGAGGGATAAGAAAATCCAATTCCTGGCAATTCTAGAGCCGAAATTGAACATGTGCAAGATTTCTAGTATGTGCAACTACCTTCATATGCACTGTTGTGTTGAGGAGCTCCAAATGGATTCCAAAATTTGGATTTTCTATAATAAACCGTTCTCTTTTAATCTTATTTCTTATACATCTCAGCATGTTACGGGTATGCTTCTCAGAGACGGGTCGCCTTTGGTTGTGATCACCTCAGTTTATGCTAGTTGTCTTCTTAGAGACAGAAGGTTATTATTTGATGACATCCTTGCTCTGGTGGATACTATAAATATTCCTTGGCTTGTTGGAGGGGATTTTAACTGTATTGCAAAATATTCTGAAAAAAAGGGTGGCCGGTTGCATAACACGACTTCTATGGTTGAGTTCAATGCTTTCATCTCTGCCTATGGCCTTTTGGATACTAGCTTCAAAGGTTATCCTTACACATGGTCTAACAACAGAGTTGGCTCTAATTCAATTAAAGCTAGGTTGGACAGGTTGCTTATTGATAATCGGTGTGCGGGGAGTTTTCCTGGGTGTAGTGTTCAGCATCTTTCTCGTGGTCCCTCTGACCATGCCCCCCTTTTTATCCAGTTGCATGGCTTGCACTCTCAACCTAGCCGGTTTATTTTTTAAAATATGTGGACTAAGCATGATTCTTTTATGGAATGGGTCAAGCTTTCTTGGACTTCTATGGACAGATAGCATCCTAATCCTTTTTATAGGCTTCAGGATAAGCTTCGAGCTGCCAAAATCGCTTTGAGACACTGGAACAAAAATGTCTTCGGTCACATTGAGGATAACATTAGAAGAGCTGAGGATCAAATTGCTAAATGTCAAACCCTTTTTGATGAATCGCCCACTATCTCAAATCGTTCCCTTTTGAATGAAGCCAATGCGCAGCTCCGACAGACCCTTCATTGTCAAGAAATTTTCTGGTGCCAAAAATCTCGAATTCAATGGTTGGAGGAGGGTGATAGGAACACTGCTTTCTACCATGCAGCTGTGAGAAGTAGATGGAACAGAAATTACATTCATAGGCTTAAAATTGATGGTCATTGGTGTGATGACCAAGATGCTCTAAAAGCTGCCGCTGCATAATTTTTTTCATCTCTTTTGACCACAGAATATCATGCTATTCATAACCAGATTCTTAACTCTATTCCTAACATCATTTCTGAGGAGGATAACCATATGCTTTCTGCTATCCCAAATGATGAGGAAATTAAAATTGTTGTTTGGAACATGAATGGGGATAGTGCTCCAGGTCTGGATGGTTTCACTGGGAACTTTTACACTGCTTGTTGGGATATTATCGCCAAGGATGTGTGTGAGGTTGTTTCTGGATTTTTCGCTGGATACCCCCTTCCAAGGGGTGTTTCTTCTTCTATAATAGCCTTGATTCTGAAGGTGGATAACCCAAGTGCTTTTACTCATTATCGGCCCGTAAGTCTGTGTAACTTTTGTTATAAGATTGTGTCCGTTATCATTTCTAAAAGACTCTCTTCTTTGTTGCCGAATAACATCTCTTAGGAGCAGGGAGCCTTTGTAAAAGGTAGAAATATCATGGATAATGTGTTTCTTGCTAGGCAATTGGCTGCTGATCTGGGCAGGAAAGTACGAGGTCATAATGTCATCTTCAAGCTTATGATAGGGTGGAATGAGACTTTCTGCTAGTTGTTCTTTGCAAGTTTGGTTTCTCTTCAAGGTTTACTTCTCTTGTGGCCATGTTGATATCCAACTGTTGGTTTTCGGTTTTATTCAATGGCGCTCTAGCTGGTTATTTCAAATCCTCTAGAGGTCTTCGTCAGGGTGATCCTCTGGCGCCTTCTCTTTTCATTATTATGGAAGAAACTTTGAGCAGGGGGCTTCGCTTGCTTATGGATAATAGGGAAATCACTCCCTATTCGGGACCAAGAGGGTGCAGGGCGATGTCTCATCTTCTCTATGCTGATGATGCTCTTCTTTTGCTCAATGGCCAGACCCAAAACATCAGAAAAATCATGAAGTTTGTTAAAAGTTATGAGGACTCCTCTAGTCAAAAGATTAATCAAGATAAAAGTTCTTTTCTTATCGCCAAAGCAACACCCATTCAGCTTGCTTCTAAAATCAATCGCCTTACTGGATTCCATCGGCAAAGAGGGATTATGAACTACCTTGGTGTGCCCCTTAAGCAGGGTAGAACCGCTATTGTTGATTACAAGTCTTTGATGGACAGAATACATACTAGAATTGACTCTTGGAAATCTAGATTCTTGTCCAAGGCTGGCAGGTTAACTTTGATTAATTCTGTGCTCTCTTCTATGCCAGTTTATCTAGCAACGGCTTCAACTATCCCGAAGACCGTCCTTCTGTATATTGAACGTCTTTGTGCTGGTTGTTTTTGGGCCGGTTCAGGTGGGGACAGACGTCGTCACTGGGTGAGTTGGTCTATCATCCAAAAACCGATTATTGAAGGGGGTCTTGGCGTTAGAAGTCATTATCATGTTCAGTTATCTATGGTCATCAAGCTCTTTTGGAATATATTCCATGGTTCATCTTTGTGGGCTACTTATGCTAGACAAAGGTACTTACAAAATGGTTATCTCATTTCCCATCCTCATGGAATCTCTAAGAAGGTTTTTTTTAGTGCTTATAACATTCTCAAACAGCATACTAGATGGGTGCTGGGAGATGGCCGAAAAATCAATTTCTTGGATGATGTTTGGTATGGGGAATGTCTGCTTAGAGAGCTCTCGTCCCCATCATCCCAGGAAGTAGTTTCCCCTACTGTCCAAGAAGTTTTCCTTGATCAGCATCACCCTCTTCCTAACTATATTCCGCAGGGTCTCCAGGAGGTAACCCTTGCTTCCTATGAGGACTTTCCTATTTGGGAGGCTACTTCTTCTGGAAACTTTAACATTAAAAGTGCTTATGAGTTGGTTCGCCCTCATGGTATCAAAAGGTCGCCGCTTCTTCGCATCTGGCACCAGCGATTTAGCAGGCGGGCCTCTCTATTTGCTTGGTTGCTTCTCCATAGAGCGGTTCCTGTTGATCATCACATTGATAAATGTGGTATTCCTCTTCCTTCAAGATGTTCCTATTGTAGGTGCCCTCAGATTGAGGATCTAAATCACTTATTTGTGCATAGTGATCTTGCAAAGGATTTGTGGTCTTGGGTCGCTCCCCTTCTGCAGAATGCTACGGGTACTCATATGAATATTTCTATACGACTGTGGGGTATTATGAGGGCAAGTGATACCAAAAATCCTCTTGGTTTTATCTCTATCTATTGCTTCATTCTTCTTATCTGGGAGATATGGAAGATTATATGTAAAATGAAGTTTGAGCAGGCTGGGTATTCTTCTAACGTCCTCAGAAAAAATATCCATGCCATGGTTACCATTGCTATTGACAAAATGGTTTTCAAAGAAGCAGCTACTCTGGATCAAATGGTAGTTTTTTATTACTTCGATTTTGTGGTTCAAACTTCTGTTACACTGTGCAAAATGGTCTCATGGATTCCACCCTTACATGGCTACCTACTGAATGTTGATGGTGCTTCTAAAGGTAACCCGAGTCCTTGTGGGGGAGGGGGCGTTGTTAGAAATTCTGCTGGTTCTGTTGTTCTTGCTTTCTCACACTTTTATGGAGATGGCAGTAGTCTTCTTTCTGAAGTCTGAGCGATGGCTGATGGCGTACGTCTGGTTGAGGAACATGGCATACATTTAAATCAGATACATTCGGATTCCATGATTTTGGTTACCTCCCTTCACACCGGGGTTGCTACTTCTTGGACGTGTTATAGGTGGTGGAGAGTTGTATTTGATTTTGTTCAGCAGTTTGGTGTTCAGGTGAAGCATGTTTATAGAGAAGCAAATCAGGTGGCAGATGCTTTGGCCTCCTTTGCTTGCACCAGTCATTGTAATGGAGTGTTTACCTCCTCATCCCAGCTCCCTAGGCCTTGCTTCCCTGCTCTCATTGGAGACCGGTTGGGTCTGCCAAATCTGAGATTTTCTTACTAATTTGTACTTCTCAGGGGTATGCCCCATAGTACTTGTAAAACAATTCATCATATATAAATTTTAGTGTTGCAGGTGTCGCCTGGGGGAGTGATTACATACTATCTCGCTGGGATGGTATGCATTCGACTGGCGCAGACCCTGTTCCACTTTTTGCCAAAAAAAAAACCAACCACATATAGAAATTTAAATAAATCAATCTGTATACATAAATCTGCCTTAACCTCAGGATATGGTCTACTACATGTACTGAGTCATATATAAAACCCACAGCAAGTACACACCATCATAAGTTTGAAAAATAATTCACAAAGGTCAAGCATGCTTTCTGCAGAAAACTGAAGAACTCGGCGGCAAATAGGTGGCCGCCAACCAGGTCAATGGTAGCAAAGGTCGCCGCCAACCTCTAATCTTAACGGCAACAAATCGTGCTGTTAAGTTCATGTCTGCACAAATGCATACAGAACTCATAATACAAGGAAGAACAGGGGTTCCAGGACACAAATAAAATCCGTAAAAATACCTGGCACCTACTAGACGCATGTATGGATGATGTAGGATGGTTACTTGCCTTTGGAAAAATCTACGGATGGATCTATTTGCCAATGAAGCTCTCCTCCGCCAGTGCAAAGAAGCCTCTAATCTCCCCTCGCTCCGCCTTCTGTGTTGATCTTTGTTGCACACCGGAGTCGGGGAAGTTCTCCTTGATGTTCAGAGGATCTCTTGGTCATTGTAGAATGCCAGAAGAAGCACCACGTCGTCTCAAAAAATTGGGGTTCGCACAAGGTTTCTAGGTTTTTGACCCAAGAGTCAAAAGGATCTCTTTCGGCCAGAGAAGGGGGTTTTATAAGCCCATGGGTTTTGGGTATGCGTGGGCAGGGTGGATGGCCATTGGGGGGACGGTTTCCTAATCAGAGGCCGATAAAATCATGGGCATTTCCGGATCTGAAGTGCAACAAGATCTGGGTTTTAGACGGCAACATCATTAGCTGCCTATATGAGGTTGGCATCCATCGATGTGGCCGCCGACCTCCACCCAATGTCAACTCATGTTGACGCCAAGTGACTTTTCGGCCAGAACATAGAATTTCAGTAATTCTACCTACACTAGATACATACATGCTATTTACATCACTTAATAATTAAATAATGCACTATGTATGTAATATATACATATATACATGTACAAAATAACTACTTATACATATATACACATATGCACTCAATTTATACATAAGCTATATACAAATCACATGATAAAATTTAACTAAAATTGGCCAAAATTCTAGGGCATTACACCCTCTCCCCCTTAAAGAAACATCGTCCTCGAAGTTAGACCGACACTACTCAAACAAATGGGGATACTTCTTCTTCATCGCATCCTCAAGCTCCCAGGTAGCCTCCTCTCGCGAGAAGTTGCGCCATAATACTTTTACCGACGCAACGCTCTTGTTCTGGACATGTTGTACCTTCTGGTCAAGAATAGCTACTGGTTGCTCAACATAAGATTGATCTGGCTGGATCTCCACTGGCTCGTGGCTAATAACATGAGACGGATCTCGGACATACCTCGTGAGCATAGATACGTGGAAAACTGGATGAACACTAGCTAATGTCGGGTTCAAAGCTAGCTCATAAGCCACGTTGCCCAATCGTCTGAGAATCTCATACGGGCCAATGAATCTAGGACTTAGCTTACTATGCCTGCCAAATCTAACAACACCTCGAGTAGGTGAAATCTTTAGAAAGACATGCTCTCCAACCTCGAACTCTAAATCCTTTCTCCTGTTGTCGACATAACTCTTCTGTCTATTCTGTGCCGCAACAAGCCTCTTCCTAATAAGCTGGATCTTATCCAAAGTCTCCTGAACCAACTCTAGAACGATCAACTGCCTATCGCTAGTCTCCTCCCAACATAAAGGAGATCTACAAGGCCTTCTATACAACGCCTCAAATGGAGCCATACCGATACTCGCATGAAAACTATTGTTATATACGAACTCCACAAGAGGTAGATGATGCTCCCAATCATCCTTCCAATCTAGTACACACGGTCTCAACATATCCTCGAGCATCTAGATAGTCCTTTCAACCTGTCCATCGATCTGGGGATGGAACGCCGAACTAAGCTTCAACTTAGAACCTAATGCATCCTGAAGACCCCTCCACAGCCTCGAAGTGAATCTCGGATCTCGATCCGAGATGATCGACTTCGGCACACCATGCAACCTAACTATGCTACTAACATACAATCTAGCTAAGCTCTCAACCGACTGCTTCTTCTTCATAGGCAAGAAATGCGCAGTCTTTGAGAATCTATCTACTACTACCCATATCAAGTCATTTCCCCTTCTAGATCTGGGCAAACCCGTTACAAAATCCATAGTGACAGCCTCCCACTTCCATACCGGGATTTCCATCTTTTGCATAAGACCAGATGGTCGCTGTCACTCAGCCTTCACTTGCTGGCATACTAAACACCTAGACACATACTCTGCCACATCCTTCTTCATGCCAGACCACCAAAAAGATCTCTTTAAATCCTGGTACATCTTAGTGTTACCCGGATGAACAAAGAATCTAGACCTATGCGCCTCTGCTAATACATGCTCACGAACATCCATTATATCCGGAACACAGACTCAATGATGAAATCTAATCACTCCATCCTCATCACGAGCAATGATTGCCTTTCCCACTAACTCTTAGAGTCTTGGGTCGACTTTTTGCTGCTCGATCACCTCATCCAAGACAGTAGATCGGATGGAAAACTAAGCTACAAAAGCCTGACATAATCGCTCTAACTCAGTCATCACACAAGCAGCATCCTCCAACATCTTCCAATCCTGCTAGAGTGAAGATCTCTTCCGGCTAAGGGTATCTGCTACGACATTCGCCTTTCAAGGATGATACTGAAGGTCGAAGTCATAGTCCTTTAGGAACTCAATCCATCTTCTCTGCCTCAGGTTTAATTCCTTTTGGGAGAAAAGATACTTCAAGCTCTTGTGGTCAGTGAACACCTCAAATTTGACACCATAAAGATAGTGTCTCCAGATCTTTAGTGCATGAACCACTGCCGCAAGCCCCAAATCATGAGTCGGATAGTTACGCTCATGCTCCTTCAATTGGCGAGAAGCATACGCAACTACCCTTCCTTGCTGCATCAATACACAGCCAAGGTCAATCTGAGATGCATCCGAATAAATGGCAAAGCCCTCATCACCACTTGGCAAAACCAATACTGGTGCAGAAGTGAGCTTAGCCTTCAATAATTGAAAGCTACTCTCACACTCCTCGGACAATACAAACTCCATGCCCATCCTAGTTAGCTTAGTCAATGGAGCGGCGATGGATGCAAATCCCTCAATAAATCGTCGATAATAACCTGCCAAACCAAGGAAACTACGAATCTCCGATGGGGTTCTGGGAATCTCCCAATCTAACATAGCCTGGACCTTCACTGGATCAACTGCTACACCAGCACCGGAGATAACATGCCCAAGGAAATGAAACTCGCGCATCCAGAAATCGCACTTGCTGAATTTTGCATACAGCTTGTGCTCTCAGAGAACTTCCAATACTACCCTCAAATGCTGACGGTGTGTGGCCTCATCCGGAGAATAAAACAACACATCATCAATAAACACTATGACGAAGCTATCTAAATAAGGCCTAAACACCCTGTTCATGAGATCCATGAACGCTGCAGGGGCGTTTGTCAGACCAAACGGAAGAACCAAAAACTCATAATGTCCATAACAGGTCCGAAAGGCCATCTTGGACACATCCTCACTCCTAATTCTCAGCTGATGATAGCGAGACCGCAGATCAATCTTAGAAAAGACTGATGCATTCTGCAGCTGGTCAAACAGATCATCAATACGGGGTAAGGGATACCTGTTCTTAACAGTCACTTGGTTTAGCTTTCTATAATCAATGCATAATCTAAGTGACCCATCCATCTTCTTTACGAATAAGATAGGTGCGCCCCAAGGAGAAACACTAGGGTGAATGAATCCCTTATCCAACAACTCTTGCAACTACTTCTTTAGCTCGGCTAACTCTGCAGGTGCCATCTGATAAGGAGCCTTTGAGATAGGAGAGGTGCCTAGAAGGAACTCTAAGGTAAACTCTATCTCTCTAATTGGAAGCAATCCAGACAAATCATCGGGAAATACGTCTAGAAACTCCCGCACTACATCTATCTCCTCAAGAGTAGGTGACTCATCAGCCTTTGGTACTAATACCATGCTGGCAAGAAAAGCGTCACAACCCTTGCCTACCATTCTCATCGCCTTCATGGCAGAGATGATAAACTTTCCCGTAAGGTTCCTTGTCAATGGATGAGAAAACTCATCCTCACCAGGAATACGAAAAACAATCTTCTTCCCACGACAATCTACCAATGCATAGTGCTCCTCTAGCCAATCCAGACCAAGAATAGCATCATAGTCCTTCATCTTTAGCAAGAAGAAACACCCCTCTAAAACTCTATCCTCAATGCACACCGGTAAAGACGGAATACACTTCCTAGTCGATACCGTTCCCACAGGTGTGTGCACAGACAAAGGAACCTCTAACTCCTCAGACTCTAATTCTGACTCCAAAGCTAACTGCCTAGCAAACCGCTCGAAAATGAACGAGTGAGTGGCACCCGTATCAAATAACACCCGAGCGTGCACACCTGAGAAAAGAACCGTACCTTCGGTGATATGCACCTCCTGCTCGATGTCCTCTCGAGCTAATGCGAACACTCGAGCTTGGGCTCGAGGCCTTCCTGATCGTCCTGTAGCTGGCGCTGCTGCCGCTGCCACTACTGGAGTTGGCGTTGGTCGCTGGACTCCCTGCTGAAGTCTAGGGCAGTCTGATCTGATGCTCGCTGCTCCCGCACTTGAGGCACTTCCCCCGCCATCTTCCAACACTCCGTGCCACCATGTGTCCTTCCACAATGAGGACATTCCTTCTTGCCACTAGGGGAATGCTGAGAAGGTACCTGACGATTGCTGGCTGCCACTGGGCGCTGCGGTGGCTGGTACACCGCTTTCTTTCTATCCTATCTCTGGAATGGAGCTGCAGGCCTCTTCTGCGAAGCCTTCTTCTCTTCAAGGTACTGCTCCATCTCACCTTCCTACTGACATGCCGCGCTGAGAGCCTCCTCGACGGTACGATGGTCAAACGCCACCAACCTCGTCCTCAGTGATGGCTTCAAGCCCATCACGAACTTCTTTGCCTTCCTGCGCTCATCAGCAATGATATGAGGTGCATACTTTGATAACTCAGCAAACCTGGCCTCATAGTCCAGTACGGTCATGGAGCCCTGAGTCAAAGAAAGGAACTCCTGCTCCATCTTGTCCTAGATGTGCTCGGGAACGAACTTGGCCCGAAAGAGCCTCACGAACTCGTCTTAAGTAACCTCGACAGCACCGTCCTCAAATCTGGTATGCAGTAATGAGGACCACTACACATCGGCTCTCTCCTGCATTAAACCATCCATAAGAACTAATCCAAATAATCTAACTTAAAGAAAAAAAAATGCATAAGCAAGCAACACATACCTGTAGCATATAGGTGGCTAAAGTGACCATGTCATCCTCAGCACACCTAATAGCTCGGAAGATCTTCTCGATCTCCCTCAGCCAGCTCTCAGCTAACAATGGGTCGCTCTCCCCCTTAAAAGAGGGTGGATCCATCCTCTTGAACCTTTTCCATGATGGAAGGTCCACCATGGTCATGTGCCTGGGGAACTGGCGCCTGAGCCTGCTACAGCAAACAATATAAGCAACACATATACAATATAACAATATAACAAACATGCAATTAAGTAAAACAGACTACTCTATTTATTATTCTAACCTGAGCCTGCTGAGCCTCCAGCTGAGCCTGGAGTGCTGCCTGAGTATGGGCCTGCGTCTACATGGCCTGTACCAAACCCTGCATAAACACTCCATAGTCCACTGGTGGTGGTGGAGGAAGCACAGGACCCTGAGGTGCTGGGGCCTGCTGCTCATCCCTCTCCTCTCTCCTCTACTCACCATCACGAGTAGGAACACCACGCCTACCACGTGAAGCCATAGCCTGCAAGATAGTTTAACCACGTTTAGGTACTAAGTTATCTAATTCCTAACCATTTTCTTAACTATGTGGACAATCTATAGAGACTTAGCATATAATAAAGATGATGGTATAGATATATTTATGTAAAATCTCAAACCTGGCTTTGATACCAATCTCTGTAACGACCCTCCTTATACCGGTGCGGTTATATCAACCTACGTCAATATAGAGAGCATTGCTACAGCAGGACATTGACCCAACAAATACATTAAGCTGAGATGTACACAAATATAAACTTAGAACAATGGAATAAAAGAAATAATATCATTTGTATTCCATCATCCACATTAAATATCCACAGTCCATATAGTGAGTAAAGAAAACTAAAATTCACATAATTGAAATTCTAAATTAAAATTATATTGTCCACATAAATTACAACTATTTATTCATTACATACTATGAAAATGGAAATACAATAGCTAATCCTCCACAAAAGATGTTACTCCTCTCGCTCGGAGTCGCTCCTAACAGTCTCCTCCCAAGAAGTAGAAACACCTTCACCTGTACGCCGAAGCAAGAGCGAGTCTAAAAGACTCAGCAAGTAATTCATGCACATTATACACACACACATCATATACACATTCTGATTTTTAAATACAAAAGACTTACATGTTGCATGCTTCTAACATAAATTAACATACTTACATTCCTACACATGGTTTCTGTTTATAACAAGTGCATGATTTAACTACTCAATACTACCCATTTCATAGCATAATTTTACAAAACTAGAGCATGAATTTAAGTACAATGTGATTAGCAACCTAACATGGAATCTAATCCATTTTACATGCTCATTCCACATTCACGTACTCTTTAAACTTTCTATTTAAATAAAATAAATTCATAATTATACAAGTTGCCACATTTCACCAAACATGAATAGAATATTGAAACAATATTTACTTGGTTGGTAACCATACTCAATTCTAGCATGAAACTAGGTACTAGTTGAGTAACATACTAACATGGAATCTAAACAATCCTTTCTGCATTTTTCACAATTGTAATCACATTTGGCTTTCTGTTTTAAACATGTATTACACATCATTTACATGGTTTACATATGTTCACATGCTTGCACATTCACTTTACATTAGTCACTTACACAATTACACATTCCATTATTCACAAGTTCACATGCATGTACATATATTCACATTACTCATTTAGTTTCTGTGACACATAGTCCAAACCACCACTAGAAGGACACACATACACATTCACATACCTATCACCTAGGCAATACAGTGATAGATCTTAGTTAACTGCGCAGAACCGGGAGAAGCACTCTCCACCCTAACTAGTGGAACTTGTCCACCTCCAGGATTTCATCCTATTTGCCCTCAGGATTTCACACACTATGAACCTTCCTGTAGGGACTTTACTACGGTAGGGTTCCATAGCCCTCTATGGTAGCAGCGTCACATAAGGCACAATTTATACACTTTTGTAATATTCACATTATTTATCAATTTACATACACTAGTTTACATTGGTTCACTCACTTGAATACAATCACATAACTTTCAGTTCACCTAATAACATGCTACTATTCACGGTGTTTAATAGGTCATAAACTTAATTCTAAGCATGTTGTTAATGACTGAAATGTATGCAATTCACAATGGCATGATAACGTGTATATTTTCCATCACATAATTCATAATAGAGTTTACTGTCATCAGAATGTCATGAAATTTTAATCACAAATCCCTGACAGTAAATCTATAGCATGCTGAATTTTTCACATTTTTTGAGCCTGTATAACAATTATAATAATTTAAACATGATTCAGCCACAATTACCGTTAATTCCATCTACACATGGCACACAGTAGTACAGTCAGGTATCACAGTTTTAGATCTTACTAACAGTCATCCTGAATGCATAAAAATATTATAAAACCCTAATATGCTAGGAACATAATTATGCAAGAATTTCCAGCATTATTTCATGATCACCAACCACATATAGAAATTTAAATAAATCAATATGTATACATAAATCTGCCTTAACCTCAGGATATGGTCTACGACATGTACTGAGTCATATAAACAACCCACAGCATGTATACACCATCAGAAGTTTGAAAAATAATTCACAAAGGTCAAGCATGCTTTCTGCAGAAAATTGAAGAACTCGGCGGCACATAGGTGGACGCCAACCAGGTCAATGGCAGCAATGGTCGTCGCCAACCTCTAATCTTAACGGCAACAAATTGTTTTGTTGAGTTCTTGTCTGTAAAAATGCAGACAGAACTCACAAAACAAGGAAGAACAAGGGTTCCAGGACATGAATAAAATCCGTAAAAATACCTGGGGCCTCCTAGACACATGTATGGATGATGTAGGATGGTTACTTGCCTTTGGAAAAATCTACGGATGGATCTATTTACCGATGAAGCTCTCCTCGGCCAGTGCCAAGAAGCCTCAAATCTCCCCTCGCTCCGCCTTCTGTGTTGATCTTTGCTGCACACCGAAGTCGGGGAAGTTCTCCTTGATGTTCAGAGGATCTCCTGGTCATTGTAGAACACCAGAAGAAGCACCACGTCACCGGATCAAAGCCTCAAAAAATTGGGGTTCGCACAGGGTTTCTAGGTTTTTGACCCAAGAGTCAAAAGGATCTCTTTCGGCCAGAGAAGGGGGTTTTATAAGCCCATGGGTTTTGGGTATGCGTAGGCAGGGTGGATGACCATTGGGGGGACGGTTTCCTAATCAGAGGTCGATAAAATCGCGGGCGTTTCCGGATCTGAAGCGTAATAAGATCTGGGTTTTATATGGCAACATCACTGGCCGCCTATATGAGGTTGGCGTCCATCGATGTGGACGCCGACCTCCACTCAACGTCAACTCATGTTGACGCCAAGTGCCTTTTTAGCCAGAACACAGAATTTCAGTAATTCTACCTACACTAGATACATACATGCTATGTACATCACTTAATAATTAAATAATGAACTATGTATGTAATATATACATATGTACATGTACAAAATAACTACTTATACATATATACACATATGCACTCAATTTATACATAAGGTATATACAAATTACATGATAAAATTTAACTAAAATTGGCCAAAATTCTAGGGCCTTACAGGTTTTCCTACTGTTGGGAGTCAGTTTCCAAAATAGGGACCGAAGGAAACACAGCCATTTCCAGATCTTAAATCGCACAAATTCTGGGGAATTAGACGTCCACATTCCTGTCGTTTACTGGGAATTGGCATCCATCGATCTGGACGTCGACTCCCTTGTAAACATCCACTCATGTTGACGTCAATTGGCCTCTCGGCCAGAACACAGAAGTGCCCAAACATACATACACTATATGCATATATACATGCAATGTAATGTATAATCTAAACACCATATGTACAATGTAAGTAAAAGTAACTTGTACAAAATAAACACATATATGCATATGTTCAACATTATTCAAATACAATATGTATAGAAATAAATACATATACATATACATATATACACACCGCTATATACACAAGCATCTAACTACTATATGACAAAGTTTAAATAAAGAACAAAATTCGAGGGCCTTACACTTCTGGATGTTTTCTAGCAGGAAAAGTTAAGCCTCGTACACTATCTGAAGAAGAAGTTCGTTTGGCACATATTTATATTTTCAGACAGATTGAACATATGGATCAATTTTTTGAAATATACAGACAGTTGTTCGAAAACTCAAATGCGGTGCAGGAAGATTTTTTTGAAATGGTTTCAAAGATATATTAAAGAATTGAAAGCTGCAAATGATCCTCGTTGCACTGATGACATCGAAGTGTTATCACAAACTCCTTCGAGACTTACATACTCACATTTGGGTTACATAATAAATGGATTCAGGTTTCGTACTAAGACTGTAGATGAGACAAAATTGACTTAATTGTCTGGTGCTATTGTGGTTGCAGAACATGAATCCGGATGTGATGGATACTATGGACGTCTGAATGATATTCTTGAAATATATTTTACTCATCAAAAATGGGTTGTATTGTTTGAGTGTGATTGATGGGATGTCTATAGAAAGGATAGAGGATTCAAGATCGATAAGTATGGAATTGTCAGTCTCAATACCCATCCTAAACTCAACACAAATGAACCATTTGCTCTCGCTAGTCAGGTGGAACAAGTGTTCTATGTAAATGACAATAAAACACCAAAGTGGATTATTCATGTAAGAGCACAACCTCGGGATTATTATAATATACAAGTTCAAACAAATGAAGATGATGTAGGTGATTTTGAAGAAGCATATCAAGAAATCCTAATTGATGTTCATGTGAGAGGAGATGTATTTGATGTTGACATTGTCCAAAATACTAGTGTAAGAGTCGATGAATACATTGATGCTTAGGTGATTACAACCTCCAAATCTCTTTAGTTATAATTTATTTATTTTTTAGTTTGACTTGTAAGTTTAATATGATATATTTTGAACAGATGGCTTCAGGTGGTGACTCATATAGTGGCTCGAGGCGACGGAGATAGTGTATTACTTCGCAACAGGCTATCCTCACATACTCCGCCTCGGAGGGATCTGCAGCTGCAGCCTCTACGGTTGGCTCTACAACTTCTGTAGCAAGTATGTAGTTTAATTTTAAAAATATGATTAATTAATATTATTTTTATTATAATCTGATATCAATGTCTTTGTTGTGTATGTTTAAGCAGGGCCAGTTTCTTCACAGGCTTGGGGTCGAGAACATGGACGTCGGGTCCCCTCCAGAGGTGTGACAGATAGGAGGTTGGAGTCTGGCCAGCGATGGAATGTAAAGGTGATCAGTGGGATTGGGATTGGAGAGTCGGGAGCCCAATTCGTTAGTCACATGGGCATTGTATCAAAGCTTCACTGTAAAATATGGCAAAAAGATTTTGTCAAACTTCTCGCAAAAATAATAGATACAATTTTTAAAGATCTTAAGGTAATAGTCTGTAAATTTAACATTATATCTATCAAATTTCTTATCATGACTCATGTTAGTTCCAATTTGTAGTTGATCTTTCTATTGGATCGAACGGCCAATACTGATAAAGAAATGCTAATGCACATGTCCTCTATGCATCATACTTGGCGTGGAGTTTTGAAGAAACGGGTAAGTTAATATTTTTCTTTCAGGTGTGAGCCTCCAAAATCTGAAGGCCGACATGATCACAATATATATATATATATATATATATATATATATATATATTGTCCAAAGCATCAGTGGTCTGAAGAGATCATGTTGGAGATTGTCTCATGCATGTCTAGAGTTCACCGATGATAAAACAATGGGTCATCAGTTAAAACTGGGAAGACATCTTAATTATGCAAAGAGTTCAGTTGTCAGATTATCTTTCTAGAGAATCTAAATGCACCCACTTCCCATCCTTTACACAATTAATTGTGCTTATTTGTTCTGGTTTCTAGCACTTTTTTTAATCTAACCATGCTTATGGCTTAAGGATAGGGATGCCCTTGACGTGGGCAGCACTCAGTTTGCTGGCAAGCCAAATCTGGCCTTTCAAAACAAGCAAGTGATCATTTGAGCATAAACAGGGGCATTTCTATTCTTGAACAGAAGTAAATGGCCCAAACCGCCCATTATTGCTTTCTACTTTGTCAGTGGAAACCATTGAGCTAATTCAACATTTGGTTCCTCATGATACATCTACATTGGAATGATAGACTGGTCTACACACTGTCTGATAACAGCTACTCAACATTGGATTTTGAATACACCAATTTTTCTGGGTGGATCACCCAACCTTCTTGACTTGTTCATAATCTTCTTTTTCTAAAAAATTTTACACATCTATAGCTTTTTCGTCAACAATATAGTATAATCAACAGTGAGGAACGTCCCAGAAGTGGGGTTTTCAATGCCTGCTTTATTCAACTCACTCATATACTCCTCTTGTTCTTCCACACTACAGCTGGCAGCAGTAAGCAGGAAGAGAACTGAACCAGAATCTGAAGTGCAATGAAAGAAGAATGCTTCATGATGAGTTGGGCTTTTGATTTGATGTTAGGATCCTTGGTTCTTGTTTTTGGATGAAGGGTGTGGGGGGTGGAGGATGGTGTTAACATTTGCAAAGCTGTAACTGAAGTGATGGGTCATTCTTTTCCTCCTGTCAAAGAGGGGTGTGTTGGGCTTCTCATCTTTATTTTTTCACATTGCCTGCCGCTTGTGGAAAAAGGTTCCTTGAATGGGGGAAGATGTTAATATGACATTCTCTGATGGTAAATCATAGTGGGTTACCTTCTGCATGTTTTAACCAAGCAATGAATGAGTTAATGGTACATCATCAAAAGGAGTTTCAGATGCCTCTAGTGTTCTTAATAATTCTATTGATAACTGTTTCCTTTCAACTGGAATGGAGGATGAGGGTGCTGTTGATGGTTCTTTAGCGTCTTCTGGATCATTTATGATCAATCTGCTCCTAAATCTGACTGTTGGTTCTAGTTATTGTTTCTGCAAAAGTAGTTTCTATTTCTACTGTTGGTTCTTTAGTAGCTAAGGATAATCTGAACTCCCTGGTTAGATGTAGCTCTGTATCTTCACAAATAGATGGAGACCTTTTTCCTATTGATGATTGAAATCCTTGTCTGAGGTTCTTCTTCTTTTTCCATATTCCTAGAAATGGTTTTTGCATGAAGAGTCTTCTCATCAACTTGATGCATGTATATATATGATCCTTGACAATGATAGACATAGTAATTTTATTCAATAAGAATATCACTCTATTAATTTAGTGAGGTTATTTTTTTACAAGTAATATGTCTTATTTTCAAGCACACATTTATTTTCACTATTTTTAATGTGGAACTAAAAAAATTATGTCTCTATACAGCATTATAGTCTTTCGAAGATGTCATTGCTTCAGTTCCAGCTGGTGTTAATCCGCATGATTGGCAGATAATGTGTGAAAAATGGAACACTTCGGATGAGCAGGTAATAATAAAGTTTTATAGTACATCTTAATTTTTTATTTTAACATTTAAAATATTTATTGACAGAATATCGTTGATCGTAATAAGGCAAAGTGGGCTCATCAATCTATGCCATATAGAAAGGGCAAGAAGAGTCATTATCAATTGAGTGATGATTTTGTAAGTTAAATATTTAGTTAATATTTACTGTCAATTTAATATTTAATTAATTCTTACTCTCTTTAACACATGTGAATAGCGCCTTGCTCATGATCGTGAACCCAATCATGTGGAGATCTTTAAAATTGGCTGATGCAAAGAGTTACCTGATGGTACTGAGCAGTGGGTAGATGACGAGAGTAGGAGTCGATATGTAAGTATATTTTTAAAGTTTAGAATTAATGTTTACGTGATATTTTTTATTGTAAAAAATATTTTTTAAAAAATTTTTGATGCAGGAGAGAATGATTCAGTTGTCTGCTACTTCACTAGATAGTGAGAGTGGGAGTACTCCCATTTCCGCTGAGGAGGCTTTCGTTTCAGTTATGGGGAAGGACCGATCTAGTCGCATTCGTTGCGGAGGCAGTCGGGAGACACGTCGCACATGGTATGGGATAGGAGAAGGGTCGAGCTCCTCTGACTATCAGCAACAGATCAACAACATCGAAAACACTCTCAGAATAGAGGTTGAGAAGTTGCGCACAGAGGCTCGCAGATGGGACTTAGGGATGGATGAAATGAGGAGGGAGTTGGAGTAGCTGTGTAAACAAGAGTCTGAGATGGATGACATACGTAGACAGATGCTGCAGATGAGCACATTTATGACTTGGTTTCAGACTAGTTAGAGATTTGCTGCGTCAGCTCCACCGAGAGCACCAGAGGACGACCATGTATATACTGATGCGAAGGGAGATGACTATGATGATGATGATGATTGATAGATAGATATTTTGATGACATTAATTTAGAGACTTTGATGATGTATGAATTGAGTATTTAGAGACTTTGATATTGTATGAACTGAGTATGATGTGGATTTATTTTAGTTGTATTAATGTATGCTTGTTTTCTTGTTGTGTTTGTATTCAGGTATTTGTACCAATAGAAAATTATATTTTTTAAAAAGTTTATATTAAAAAATTATACAGACATTTGTCAACGGCTGAAACCTATTGACAAAAGAAATTCTCACTTTTGTCAGTGGCTATGTATCTGTTGACAATGTGACATTTGTTAGTGACTGTATATCCGACGACGAAATAAACTTTTGTCAAGGACTATGTGCTGTTGACAACTAAACTCTTTGTCAATTGCTAAAAGCCGCTGACAAAAGTTATTTTTATCAGCAGAATACAAATTGTTGATAAATATGATATTTGTCAACAGCTATATGTTTGTCAGCGGCTTAATCTGTCGACAAAGAGAACTTATATCATTGACTCTAAGGCCGATGACATTTTTTTTTGTCAACGGACGACAGTCGTAGATAAATATCTTTGTCAACGGCTTTGTTTGTTATTGACACATGATAAGTCGACGACTAAGATGTCGACAGCTTTGTCAATGGACTCATGCCGTTGACATATGTCTTTGTCAACCAATTTTTTATTTTTGTCAACGGCCTATAGCCGCTGACATATATTGTCTCTCTCTCTCTCTCTCTCTCTCTCTCTCTCTCTCTCTCTCTCTCTCTCTCTCTCTCTCTCTCTCTCTCTCTCTGACCTCTCGCACAAAAATCTAGAATTCAAATGTAAATTTTCTTTAAAATTTGAAGGCATAAAATACACCCAATCGAGAAGCAACTGTTTTTCCTAAAAAAAAGTAATAAATTACGATTTTCTTATTTACTTTGGAATTGAATAATCGGAAATTAAATGTCCATTTTTAACCCCGAGCAGTGATCAATCAACAAAGTGCCCATCAGGCCCAATAGGAGAGGGGTGAGAAATTTTACTCAAAAGTATGGGTTTGAGAAATATTTAATGTACATCTTGATGTGCATTAAGATGACACACCCATTAGAAGGTATCACTCATCCTTCGGATTTAAGAAATGGAGATGGCGGAGATATTATAATCTCCCAAAAACAAGTGACACATCTACCAATATGTATTTCTGGATGGGTTATGTGGAGACCTGAGGAGTGAAATTTTACTAAAAGTCCAGAAAAAACATACCATATATATGATCCCCCACCACCACCCCAAGTTAAACTCTGTAAATTATGATTACACTTGGAAATATTTTTTAAACTTGTCTGAAGGTTAAAGCTACCACACGGTTAAGAATATATATTGAAGATCGATCTTGTGAAACTATACTGAGATTTTGTTGAACCCAATTTATCTAGGTGAAGCTTGTACTAGTTAGATCTATACAATCAGTATAGTTTCACCAATGGCCTATACCAATTGATATATTATGGTGCCACATAGGGCTGTCAATGGGCCGGGCCTAGGCTGAGTTTAGATGAGTCCGGCCTAGGCCCGACTCATCAATATGAAAGCTCAAGTCTGGCCCAAACCTGAGCAATGTCGGGCCGGACTGGGCCGGGTCCAATATTTTTACAAAATTGTAAAGTCCGACTAAGGCCCGACCCGGCCCAAATATTTAAATAAAAATTAAATTAATAATAAAATAATATATTTTATAATATAAAATTATAATCTCATTCAATTAAGTAGAGTTTTGATGTTCCTTATTTAATTTATTTGAAAAGAGAGTTTTAAACTTTTAAATAAGTAAAATAACATAATTTTAACTAAGTAAAATTTAAGATTTGAAAAGAAAAAAGAAAAAGAGAACGGGTCGGGCTGACCCATCGGGCCGAACTCAAAGTCCGAGTTCGGCCCAAGCCCTACTAAAAATCCATGGGTCGAAAAGAATTTTGCGGCTTGACCCAAAATTGGGTCAAGCCTGCGAGTCTATCGGGCTGGCCTGGCCCATTGTCAGCCCTAGTGCCACACTTATTTCACATTCATAAAAATCATAAGCCACAGTTATATATATATATAGTCTGATAACATTAAGAGGAGTTGAGGTGATATCTATATTTCGTTGATGGAAAAATAGGTTCAACACAGCTAGCATTCCACATTATGATATCAGAGTATGTGATTCTTTTGGGATGGCAGGTATTACGAAAACAATATTTATTTTTTTGCAACCCTTAAAATTGCTGGAGGCAGAGTGCTGTCCTTAGAAAGTCCGCAAGAGATATCGTCCACAAAGTGAAAATACTTTATCTTTTAAAAGGCATCTCTTAAATGAAATGATGAATATCAGCTACATAATTAAGCACAACTTCATTTTATAAGAGGATTAAGATCGAATTATTTTGAGACCCTAATTTTCTGCCCTTGACAAGGAAACTAATTTTGTTCTACGTAAGATGAAGGGAATAAATGATGTAAAATAGATAATAGTTCCTTAAATCAAACTTTTCTTCAATCCAAAATAGCTATGTTTATTTTAACTGAATTAGATGTCTTGTTTAATGGTTAATGGTTATGCTTCTCTGTAGAATGCCGTTTTCGTCAATATTTTTCGATATATAATTATTGCAAGATCTTTCTTATAATAAAATTGAGATAGATTACTTGAAAAATAATTTTAAAACATACCGAAAACAGATATTTCTCGGGCCTTCTCGATTAATAGAATTGTTTACTTGGATGTTGCAGGGGACATGTTTGGAAATCAATTCTATTAGTAAAAAAAGGCTCGTAAATACTTATCCTTGATCATATTTGTTCGGTCAATAAAATTACTTTCTAACCAATATACGTCAACCTTGTTTTAAAAAAATTGTAATAAACATTTCTTATGTTCTGGAGCCCAATTTGGTACCCAAAACCGGGGGCCCACCGGCATAATTACATAAATGTTTCCATATGCCTGTGGTGTTGCGTCTGTTTCGGTCAAGGATGACTTCCCACATCCATCCAGATAAAGTTGTCCCGGTCACTGCATGGTCTTCGTGGAAATTTTGTGGCATGTCATGTACGGCTTTCCACACGTGTTTACCCTGCAAACACGCCGAGGGTGGAAAAAAGGTCAAGCTGGACTTAACGGAGTAACTTATCACCTAATAATACTTTGCATTTGATCAGTATAAGCCATGACGGAGTATTGTTCGTCATCTTAAGTGCCCTTAAGAGGAACTTGTGTTTAAATAAGACTGCAAGCATTAAACACCAATAAAAAGGGTATTTGTTCATGTCTGATTGCCATTAAATTATTAGTCACCAGCATGGTTTTTTTATTATTTTAAACCAGTACTTCGTCTTTCTCAGTATGCAAATTAAGGTCCTCAAATTATGCGTGGTGTGGTGTGAATAAATTAATCAAATTTAAGCCGGACTCAGGAGCGAAATAATTAACTCCCGGCAAGACTAGACATTGCCACTTCAATCCATAGAATTAGTTTATGAAAGATGCAGAAGGAGACAGGATTCTAGGAGGGGGTTCACACGCTGCCTTTTTTCTTCACCCGAGGCTAATCGAACCGCGTGGACGCGTCTTCTACGTTTGGCGGAGGAAACAGACGAGCTCTACTGGCTCAACATGCATATGCATGGCCAGGGTTGGTCGATAGCAACGCCCAGCAAACCATGGCTATCCACTGTATAAAACCCGCCCGGCCTCTCAGGCTTTTTCTCGATTAAGGTTTTGGTCTGATTTCATCTATCCAGCAATTCCTATATAGTACTCTTCTATTTCTGAAACTGGCGAACTTTAATTCACATCTCATCTGATCTGATCCCTCTTAGCTCGTTTCTTGAGTATATATCGAAGTTATTAATTTGTGGAGTCTGCAGAAATATTGTCAAGATGTGTTTAGGAAAGTTCTGCCTCCTCTTCCTGCTGTCATCCCAAGCGAACATCTCCCAGCTGGGCGTAGATGCCCGGCCAATCACCGTTCCCAACCAAGAAAGTAAGTTGCTCTTTCTCTAGATCTCTCTCGGGCATGGAACACCAGTGAGAATTCTTTCAATACCAGGGAGGAGGGAACCGGTCAGTATGAGAGTCCATTTTGCAAGAAAACTTTTTTCACAGAATCTTTTCATATTTCTATTTAGATTTTTTTTTCTTCCAGAAAATATAATGAGACTTATCACTACCCCCTCACATTATCGAAGGAGTTCCCTCCAATCCGATGCTGAGAGGAACAGCACTCGTAGAAGACAAACAGGTCTGATGAGCCAACCTCAGAAGGGCATATGCATGAGATAACATTTCTGTACAACTTTCACATGATTAGATTTTGATACGAATAACAAGAATTAAAACTGGCGCATATCTTGAGAACCGGCCGTTTGCAAAACAATTGTCCAAATTATTGTAGCATGGTCTAGATTAATTGGGAAAAGGATTCAACACTTCCGATGGGATCGATATTAGTACTTAGGGGAAACTAATTAATTACTTGGCCACCTCGATCTAACAGGAGATTTGGTGTTGCAGGGTACGTGAAGGTGTTCGAGTCTCTAGGGATGATGTGCGAGTGCTGTGACGGCGCTGGTGGCGAGTGCAAGAACAAATGGAATTCCCCCTGCTCAAACCTCAAATGCCGTCCATGGAAGTTTCTCTAAGCTAGCTGGCCTTCCTCTGCACTCCGGAGGCCTAGTGATCATACTAAACAAAGAATTTCTCATATGTAGATTTAGCATGCTTGGCCAAAGTATTATGATCGATCAAGCTGAGGTTTTTTATTTTACCTTATAAGCATGTCCAATTCTGTGTTTGTCACACATATTCACAAATTGCAATCTTTACAAATCTTCGATATATACATACATCTATCCTTTTTTATAGATAAGTTTTATCTACTGAATAACATGAAGACTGCACAAATGTTTTATGAATAAAACTAAAGACTGGAGGAAACTCGGCTATTATTCTCCCAGACAATATTGCATTACTTATATACAGTAATGTATACATGAATTGGATCTAACATATCCATCAAGAAATAGAAAATTGTTAAACAGAGAAGGTTACAACAAAGGTATGGACAACTGTCTATGCAAGGATGCCTCGCTTGCTGCCACGATCAGTAGGATCTCGTTGATGATTTCTTTTCATCTTTATCACTCCCCCTCGAACGCGGTGTGGAACAGAGGCGAAGGCCAAGTTTGCAATGAAAATTCAGAAAGAGATCGCGAGCTACCGGCTTAGTAAACAGATCAGCAATTTGTGCACGAGTCGGAACATGTGGGGGTGACAAAGAGCTCCCTGAGCAACTTTTTCTCGAACAAAGTGATAATCAAGTACAAATTTTTTTTTTTTTGTTTATAGCCCAATAACATTTGTCACTGGAAACCCCAGTGCCATCTCGAGCTCAAACCTGAGGCGAGGCGTTCCCACCCCACCCCTGCATCCAACCCGCCTATGGTCGGGGACATAATCAAGCTCAATATGCTTTGTACATGGCACTCAAATTATCATAAAAGAGCAGTGGGGCTTTTTTAAGAGAAATACGAAGGTCATGTAGTAAATATTGAATCAAGACGAGTTCAGCAGTAGCAGAAGCCATAGATCGGTATTCAGCTTCTGCACTAGAGCGAGCGACAGTGTGCTGCTTTTTGGCACACCAGGTGATGCAGTTGTTACCAAGAAAGGTGCAATATCCTGATGTGGAATGTCTGGTTGTCGGACAATTAAACATCCCAATCGACATCAAAAAAAGCATAAAGATCCATGGTCGAGTTGGAGTAAAGTTGTAGACCATAAGAGGTTGTACCATTAACATAGCGCAGGATCCGCTTCATGAGCTAAAAATGGCCAACTGATGGAGCATGCATAAATTGACATTATAAGTGTTATTTGGCCGGGTGAAAGTAAGATACTTTCGGGCACCCGCAAGACTTCAATATTGCTGAGCATCATGAAATAATTCAGTAGGTCATGCACCAGGTTGAACAGCCATGGGTGTGGCAATGTAGTTGCAGGACAGCATGTTAGCACATTTGAGAATAGAGCGTGCTAGCCTGAGACAGAAATAACCCTTGGTTGTTACGCTGAACCTCTATACTAAGAAATGATTAAAGTGAACCAAGGTCTTTGATAGCAAATATATTTCCAAGTATAGGAGTGAACCGAGAGAGCATAGATGCATCATCACCTTTTAAAATGATATCATCCACATATGGAAGCAGAACAATAATGTGACCATGATGATGGCAGACAAAAAAAGAGGGGTCAATAGTGTTGCAACTAAAACCCAAGGAGAGCAAGTGATGGGAAATGAAGGATGGCTAAGTCAAAGTATTTATTATGGCCTATTAAAAGAACCAAAGGTTGTAATCTTATTTGGCTTTACAAATTTCTAGGGTCATTAAAATAAGTAAGTCATTTGAGTTTCCTAAGTCTTAAATAAGGTCTTTATTAAGTGTCTTTTCATATGAAGAGTCTCTTTGTTTTAAACTCTATATATAGAGTCCTGTAACCAAAGAATGGGATAGAGAGAAGAAGAAGAAAATCTTGAGTTTTTTTTGTATGCCTCCAAAAATGGAGTTTGTGTTTGGGTGTGAAGCCCCAAGGTGGTCCCTGTGAAAGGGAGGGTGTGAAGCCTACACTCCCACCTCTTATCCCCTTCTCCGGTGTGATTCCGGCGACCTCCCCCCTTTCTCTCCCATCCTTAAACCCTCTGCTCCCTCTGTCCCGGAATCACACCGGAGAAGGGGATAAGAGGTTCTGTGTGTTTGTGTTTGGAGGCTCCCGGGAAGGGAGGGTGTGAAGCCCCACCGCCTCCTGCTTCTCTATCTTCTTCTTCCCCTAATCTTCTTACTCCCCAGTCTTGCCTTTCTTCCTCCCTCTGACTGTGCTTCCTCTCTCTCGGTTCTCTTTCTCTCTCTCCACAGTACCCAGAATTCCCCTTTCTTCCCCATCTGCTCACAAGCCACTTCCGGAGCCCGTATTTTGCCCATTTTTGCTGATCACCTGCGCCATCACTGCCCACTCCCGCGCTAGCCACGGTTGTGAGGGGCCCCCCCCATGCGCATTTCCCCAGTCGCCTGGAGCCCGCCGCTCCCACGCCCAGCAGCCCCTTTTGCGCACGGGAGCAGTCCACCCAGTCGCCCCCTGTTCGCAAGACCCCCGTGTGCGGCCAGCACACCCAGCCGCCCATTGCAGAGCCCCAGCCAACTGCCCCCGACCCTCCTTCGCACTCGCGGACCCAGGCGGCGCCCCCCCCCGTGCACGCTCAGCACCAGCGCCCAGCCTCCTCCACGCCCGCGACCGCCCGTGACCCTCCAGGGCCACCGTGCGAATCGAGCCGGTTCTTTCCCCCCCTCCAACCGCCGAACCCCGTTTCCCCTGGCCCTCCTACTGAATCTATTAAACGATTGACGTGATGCTTGGCATAGGTCGTATACAGCTTTGTTCAGACGCCACACATAGTGAGGATCTTGAAAATTAGGTGGCTGCTGAACATAGATAGGTTCATGTAAGAGACCATGTAAAAACACATCTTTTACATCCAATTGTCGTAAGGGCCAATTGTACATGAGTGCCAGAGAGAGAACCAAGCGAATTGTGCCAGGCTTGATGACTGGAGAAAATGTTTCAATGAAGTCAAGGCCAGCAATCTGGTTAAAACCTTTGGCAACATAATGAGCCTTAAGCCAGTCAAAGGATCCTTCTGCATGGATTTTTGTTTTCCAGATGCATTTTGTGCCAAGTATTCTCATGTCAGGGCGACGGGGAACAAGAGTAAATGTATTCTGCTATGTGAGAGCATCCACTTCATCTTGCATCGCCTGATACAACTCTGGATGATGGAGGGCAGACTTAATAGATTTGGGTTCTTGTGGGAGAGTGGAGGTGGAGAGAGTATAGCGAGGGTTCGGTTTTGTGACACAAGCCATTCCATTGGTCTACATTTGATGAAGGTTTGGAGTAGATGGCGATAGGGGTGGTGGGGTGGATGATGGGGACGGGGAAGTGGAAGGTGGTGCAGCATGGGCAAGGATTGGGTTTACTAAGAGAATGACATTGGGAGATAATGGCAAAGGAGCAGGGGAGGACAAGGGGGTAAGGTGATGGTGGAGCTAGGTCATGCATGGATGGTGAGGTAAATGTTGGTGGTCAGGTGGGGTAATGGGCGGGGGAGTGATAGCCCACGAATGCGTCGTTAAACATATGACTAACAATCTCAAATAATCGGCCTATACTAAATATTTTAACAGTAGTTAAGTGGTGAGAGCCGAGTCGAATCCACGGAGAACTAGATTTTAGAATTGAAAACCTTGAGTTTTTAGTTAAGAAAATAATGTGGTGATATTATATTGCACGAAATAATCTAAACTAAGCGAATAGATAGCGAGAGATAAACAGTAACCAATTCCAAAATATAATCCACTAAGTATAAAATAAATTAACAACAAAGTGTTCTACCCTAAATAAAAATACAACAAGAGAAATAAAAAAGAGAGATGATAAGGAAAAGAGGGATGAGAGAGAAAAGAGAGAGGAGAGAGAGCGCAAATAGTTGAGAGAAATAGGAGAGAGAGGAGAGAGGAAAGAAAAGAGAGAGGAGAGAGAGCGCTGGAGAAGAGAGAAGAGAACGGGAGAAAGAGAGGGGATAAGAGAGAGAAACGAGAGAGGAGAGAGACTAGAGAGAACGGGAGACGAGAGAGAGAGGATAGAAGAGAGAGAGAAACGAGAGAGGCGAGAGAGAGGAGGATAGAAGAGAGAAACGAGAGAGGCGAGAGAGAGAGTGCGTGAGAGAGAGGAGAGAGGCGAGAAGAGAGAGCGCGAGAGAGAGAAAGGAGAGAGAGAGAGAGGAGAGAGGCGAGAGCGCCTCTCTCTACGTGCATGCATGCACGTAGAGAGGAAGAGAGGCGGGCGGCAGGCTCGCGTGGCAGGCGCGGCTCGTGCGCGGGTGCGGGGCTGGGCGCACGGGCGCGGGGCTGGGCGCGCGGGCGGGATCAGTGGGCTTCACGGCAGGCGGGCGGGCGCGGCAGGGGGCGCGGCGCGAGCGCAGTAGGGGGCCGGGCGCGCCTGGCGGGCGGGGCGGCAGGCGCGCAGGGGGCGCCCGCGGGCTTTGCTGCTGCTGTTCTGTCCCAGAAAAGAGAGACCGAGCGAGAGAGAAGAAAGAAAGAAGAAAAAGAGAGGAGGAAAAGAAGAAGAGGAGAAGGGGTATTGTGCGCAGGAAAGGGAAGAAGAGAAGTGAGAGAGAGGGGATGTTTATAAAATAGTAGAAAAGAGAGGAAGGGGGAGAGAAGAAAGGAAGGAAAGATTTTGGAAAATAGGAGGGAGATTTTTAAAATAAGAAAGTGTTTTAAAAAATTAATAGAATCTCTCATTTATTCTCTCTTGCTTCAATTCAACCATTGGCCCATTTGACATTTATTTCTTGGCCCATTAATCCTGCAAATAAACACAATAGAGATTTAATCAATATCATTTTTTTGTAATAAAGTGACAATGAGTTTGTGTGAAATTAGGACCATAAGATAATAAATAACATGATTATCATCATAACACGCAATTATCACACCCCCAACTTACTCATTGCTAGTCCCTTAGCAATGCACACAAGTGAATAATTGGGACAAACAAGAGTTCAAACATCATACTTCATGACAAAGAAATAAGAATGATGCTTGATCATAAGTATTTCAAGTTCTAGTTGAGAGTGTCAAAGGCAAATATGTCAGTTCATGTCATTAGACAGTTCCTCAAGATACACACAAAATTTCATGACTTTTTGTTCAATGTTTGAGCATCAAAAAGAGGATGCATGTGTTTTTTACCTATCACTCAAGGATGGTATCAACTCTACACTCCTTAAATTCGATCCTCGAATTACAGGTAGCTTTCACTCCGCCTAATTCTTTTTTTCATGCTCTCTTTTTTTTTCTTTTCATTTACATGGTGTTGCACTTCCCTTCACCGTTTGACGCGAGCCTCAACTCTTACCTTAGGAGCCACAGGCCTGGTTACTAAGATCAGAGGCATTTTCCATGTTTCTTTTTTTTTTTTTTACTACTCCACACATTTTCACATTTATTTGTAGGTAGGTAGTTTTCCCCACGATTGGTCATCAATAGGAATGTAGAATATCAATCAATCAACCTGAATGTTCGGTAAAACTCTCATCATCTATTTGAATAGTTCAAAATAATACTTTACTGTGTTGATAAAATTTCAAATGTATTTTGAGGAAGATGCTAAAACATAACTAGTTAACTCATCCATTCAACTCACCACCTTCACAAGTACATACTATGAGTCAAGTTAAAAAAAAATTCTTGCATGAAATATGAAACATGAAGCACAATGTTAGGGACAAAAATTTGAAATACAACTTATCTCTCCCCCAACTTAAATGACATTGTCCTCAATGGCATAAAAGTAATGACAATAATAAAGTCAATGTAAGTTAAGAAGGAGAGATGCAACCTGATGATCACATGCGGGTGGTTGCACACTAGCTTCATCAAAGGATAGTGGCCAGTAAACACCTAAGACACCAAATAAAAACTAAATCAAGAGAAATCATTTTTCTAAAAATATTGGGTTGCCTCCCAACAAGCTCTAAGTTTAATGTCTTCAGCCAAACACATGGGGTAACAGGGTCACGTAACACCCCCAATCAATTGACGCCAAATTTTTTCTTTGTAAGGCATCACCAGCCATGGTGGGTCAAGTGTTCCAAATGTACTTAGTAGATCAGTAAAAGATAAAGAAATGAGGCACTCAAGATCATATCTTCAATAAGAAATTTCATTTGCACACTTAAGATCTTTATATGTGTTGAACACATCAATGCGGACTTTATTATTTTCTCCATTTTCACCCACAACTTCCATTTTCAGATCCTCTTTCATGATGTTCAGGTCAGATTGAGTTGAATGCTCAGAGGATTGTTTGAACTCCACAGGCTGACTTGTGTCAAAAATAGTAGCATGATCTGGAATGAATGGATATGACCTTCAACACAAGGATGCTTAAAAGCTTCAAGTGTAGTTGACCAATCAGCTAGTGATAGCATGTCCATGAACATGTTGGATTTGCCAAGGTTAGGGTGAGGTAGGAATTCTCTATCTTTCTCAACATCAAGAGAGACCGTCAATGTGGACTTTAGGCAGAATTGCTAATTCATCTCTTACCCAATAAGAATATTGATGATTACACCCAGCTCTTTCTCCACACTCACTTCTTCTTTGTCACCCACTTGAAACAATGTCACATCAAACTTGGGCCAACATCTAGATGACACTCTTCTTTTCTCCCCCCAACTTGAATTCAACTAATTCCTAGAGCTGTCCTCAAATATGACATCATGGATGGAGTCTTCTTGATGGTCAGTTTCAAGTTGGGCCAAGACAATGGATTGATTTTCAGTGGCATCCCATCTCCTCCTGATTTGACTCATTAAATTATCTCTCATTTCCAAGTGGGCATGTCCACAATTATATTGGACTGAGAAGTTTCGAATGGAATTTGAGAGTCAAATTGTTGGTCACAATCAAGATAATGATGTCATATTTGTCAATGGGTTGGCATGATGACTGACTATCTTGCCTCCTTCTGATTTCCATCAGTTGAGTAATCAAGAGGTCAGTTTTGACAAATGATTGCTCTAATTCTTGTTGTTGTTGGGTGAATGTTTGCTCAAAGACTTGTTGGTTATCATGGAATTTTTGCATAAATTGCCCAAATTGATCATCAAATAGGCCTGATTGTGTGGGAGAAGTATAAGTGGACTGTGGATATACATGTCCCTCATGATGGCTTTTGTCATGAATATCAATTTGGCATTGGGCCCATGTTGAAAGTGTGGATAGGTGGACTTTGGCTTGGGCCAGAATATGTTGATCTCTAAGTGTTAAATGTGGCATTACTTCTCCAAGTGGTTGGAAGGGTGTGCCTTCAGGAGCATTTGTTAAGCACACAGGTAGATCAATGCCAAAAAATTTTGATCGAACCATGATATGATTTCGGCACCTAGAAAGGGTCTTGAATTTCCCCTTGAGGATCTTGATAGAGTAAACTCAATTTTTCAGGGGAGACACGTTGGTCAACTTTTGAGTAAGGAGTGGGTGTGGATAACACTTGAAAGGTTTGGGTCTGTTCTTGGGTTGAGGGAGGTGATGAGATATAAAGTGGGTCAACATATTTCCTCCACCTGAATCATACATGTGATCTTTAATTGGGTGACCATGAATCAGATGGGCTTGAGTCCATTTGGAGCCATTGGACTGGTAAGTAGAGGTGATGGATAAAGTGGGTGAGGTTGAGAGTGCATACCATAGTGGGTTGATCCAATTTGTCCAATTGAAGTGCCATTTTCATAACCATGATTGTCAACCCACATAAATCTCTTTTTTTGTTTTTTATTTATTTATTTTTTTGTTGTTTTGAAATATCTGATTTTTTTTAGTATTTTCAAATAAGTTAGCAAACAATTAATCCTATGACACCTATGGTTCCCTAGACATAAACATTTGATTTCTCACTAATCAACTGAGGCCTAACTCAAATCCACTCTCAAGCTCGTTAACTGGCCAGTAAGAGGTGGAAAGTGGGAGGTTCCCCATGCTCTCACAGGGACCTAATTAAGTAACCACTTGTCCACTTAGGCGTTTGCCAATAAACCTCTAGCCTTAGACACAGTCTCCAAACTTGATAGTGGGCCCAAGTGGGCCTAAGTCTCAAAGCGAACCCTAGGTCAAGTTTCTACTTTCTTTTATTGGGCTTGGGAATGCAAAAGATGCAGGAAGTTGTGGTTTGTGGGCTAAGGAAGGGTGATCAAATCCCCACCTTATCTTGTTAAGGAAACTGCCCTTAAAGTATTTTAGAAATGATGTGCACACCACAAAATCAAGCAAGGGGTTCTATGCAAGCATGGCAATGCATGATCATGCTTTTAAGAAAGTTGAGATTCTCACCTTGCCTCCCGCAATCTTCGACAGAAAGAAACTTTTCAAAAGGAAAATTACCTAAAGATGGAAATCTAAATGATGCATGTCCTAAAGATGGAAGTTTCTAATCTTGACATGACATCTTTTATTGGATTCAAGTGATTGATTTTTTTTTATTTTTTTTTATTAATTGTCTAAACATGGAACTAAGAAAAGGAAACTCAATCAACAGGGTTTTAATGGTACTTACCTTCAACGCAATCCCTCGTTCTTTTGAAAATGAAAACAAATGGAAAGAGTGAGAGAAGGAAACTCACCTCATTTACCATTTTTTTTTTTTCATGCAATTTTCGGATTTTTTCACTTTTTATTTGATACCTACAAAAAAAAAAAATGTTAGCCTGAATATATACAAAAAAACCAAAAATTATCAAAACTAAAAATCTAATTCCCCGGCAACCGCCAAAAATTAATAGCTCACGAATGCGTCGTTAACATGTGACTAACATCTCAAATAATCGGCCTACACTAAATTTTTAACAGTAGTTAAGTGGTGAGAGCCGAGTCGAATCCATGGAGAACTAGATTTTAGAATTGAAAACCTTGAGTTTTTAGTTAAGAAATAATGTGGTGATATTATATTGCACGAAATAATCTAAACTAAGCGAATAGATAGTGAGAGATAAACAGTAACCAATTCCAAAATAACAATCCACTAAGTAAAATAAATTAAACAACGTGTTCTACCCTAAATAAAAAACATACAACAAGAGAAATAAAAAAAGAGAGAAGAGTAAGAGAAAAGGGAGGGACGAGAGAGAAAAGAGAGAGGAGAGAGAGCGCAAATAGTTGAGAGAAATAGAGAGAGAGGAGAGAGGAAAGAGAAAAGAGAGAGAGGAGAGAGAGTGTTGGGAGAAGAGAGAAGAGAACGGGAGAGAGAGAGAGATAGGAGAGAGAACGAGAGAGGAGAGAGACTAGAGACAACGGGAGACGAGAGAGAGAGGCGAGAGAGAGAGAGAGGATAGAAGAGAGAGAGAGAAACGAGAGAGGCGAGAGAGAGATAGCGTGAGAGAGAGGAGGAGAGGCGAGAAGAGAGAGCGCGGAGAGAGAGAGAGAGGAGAGAGGCGAGCGCGCCTCTCTACGTGCATGCATGCACGTAGAGAGGAAGAGAGGCGGGCGACAGGCTCGCGTGGCAGGCGCGGGCTCGTGCGCGGGCGCGGGGCTGGGCGCGCGGGGGGCGCGGGGCTGGGCGCCGGGCGAGATCAGTGGGCTTCGCGGCAGGCGGGGCGGGGCGCGACAAGGGGGCGCCGCGCGGGCACAGAAGGGGGCCGGGGAAGCGGGCACTGGCGCGCACGCAGGGGGGCGCATGCGGGCGCGGCAGGGGGCCGAGGCGCACCTAGCGGGCGGGGTGGCGAGCGCGCAGGGGGGCGCTCGCAGGGGCTGCTGCTGCTGCTGTTCTGTTCCCAGAAAAGAGAGACCGAGCGAGAGAGAAGAAAGAAAGAAGAAAAAGAGAGGAGGAAAAGAAGAAGAGGAGGAAGGGGTATTGTGCGCAGGAAAGGGAGAAGAGAGAAAGTGAGAGAGAGAAGAATGAGAGAGAGAGGGGGAGGGTTTATAAAATAGTAAAGAAAGAGAGGAAGAGGGAGAGAAGAAAGGAAGAGAGATTTTTGGAAAATAGGAGAGGAGATTTTTAAAAATAAGAAAGTGTTTTAAAAAATTAATAGAATCTCTCCTTTATTCTCTCTTGCTTCAATCCAATCCATTGGCTTATTTGACACTTTATTTCTTGCCCATTAATCCTGCAAATACAACACAATAGAGATTTAATCAATTATCATTTTTGTAATAAAGTGACAATGAGTTTGTGTGAAATTAAGGACCATAAGATAATAAAATAACATGATTATCATCAATAACAGCGCAAATTATCAGGGAGAAGGTTCATCTTGAGAGGTGGAGGGAAGTGTCGGTTGTATCAAAGGGGGTTGAGCAGGTTGATGAGGAAAAATAGGAGAAGATGAGGGTACATGAGAGATCTATGATAGCAGAGCTTGTGTCCCATTAAAGATGAAAGTAGTGTTCTTCAAAGATAACATGACGCGAGGTGTAGATGTGTCCTATGGAGGATGAAGACACTTATATCCTTTATGTTGATCACTATACCCGATGAAGATGCAAGGTGCAGATTGGGTGTGAACTTGGAGTTGGTAGGAAGTTTAAGGAACTGATAGCAATGGCAACCAAACTTCAAAGACAGTTGTAGTCAGGATGATGGAGTAAGGTGTTTGAAAGCCTCGGGCAGAAGTGGCATGCAACTTAGCAAGTAGACAATAGTGGAGAATGCATTACCTAGTACTTGAGTGGAAACCTTGCTATGAACAACATCGTTAACCCAGTTCATGAATAGATCTATGTTTCCTCTCTGCAACCCCATTCTGTTGAGGTGTGTGAAGCCAAGACAGTTGAAGTTTGAGACCATTCATGGGCAGATGGGGAAAGAACTTATTGTTCACAAATTCTTCTCATCATCACATGAATAATTTTAATGTGTTTCTCATACTGATGGATCACAAATTTTTCAAAAAGAATAAAATAAGCATAAAAGTCAGATTTAGCTTTCAGAGGGATCAACCATGTATAGTATGAGAAATCGTCAACCAAGCATGCATAATACGAAAGCCATTCATAGATGTTACAGGGGCAGGTCCCCACAAATCACAATGTATCTTGTTAAAAGAAGCATTAGAAACTTTATTGCTTGGATAAAATGGCAGTCTGGATGCTTTCCCCAGTAGGCAGCTACTACACAATGAAGACAAATTTGAAAAATCTTTAATACTAATTAGACCTTTATTTTGAAAAATGTTGAGTAGATGATGATGTGGGTGACCCAATCGCTGGTGCCAAGTCATTGAATCTATTGTAGATGCTTGGACGGTCATGAAGGCCTTGGCGCTCGGCTGCATAGAGTAGATATTACCCTTCCTCTTCCTCGCTGCTATGAGCTGCCCTGTTGTCATGTCCTTAATATGAAATCCAGTAGCAGTAAATTCACAAGTACATCGAAGCTCTTTAGTTAACTGACTAATTGAAAGAAGATTCTTAGCAATATGAGGAACAACCAAGACATTTGTGAGAGGTATAGAAGATCCAGATTTATCAGTGATTTTAGTTTCTCCCATATGGGAGATAGGTAGTTTGTCTCCATTGCCAACAATAACACGAATAGGACCTCTATAAGGCCGAACATTTATGAGCATACTCTTGTTCATTGTCATATGAGCCCTGGCTCCAATGTCAAGGAACCATTCTGCAGTGTCGACATGATCTTCCAGAGTCAATGCTAAGAGGGTAGGGGGTATGTCGTCCTCTTAGTAAGTATAGTTGAAATGTTGAGGACACTTATGAGCTGTATGGTTGGGGGCAAGGCAAATCTTGAATTTGTCCTCTTCCTTGCTGGATGAGGATGTATTGGCATTAGTATAGCCTTTTGGATGTTTCCCACCAACATGTAAATGAGGAGAGAACCTGTAGTGTATTGACCGTTCGGATCGACGTTTAGTGGTTGTAGTGGCCAGTGTGTGGCCTATAGTTTGTGTTTCAGATGTTTACGCAGGTTTTGGGGCTTTGTGGGCCAACAGATTGGGCCTAGAGCACCCACAAGTTCTCTATCTGTGAACGTGACAAAGTTGGGGGTCGCATTCTGAACGCGACGGTCCAAAGCGTCGCATTCATGGAACCGTCATTTGGGTCTTCGTCCTGCATGTCCGCCACGTGGCGCGCGTTGGGCGGGCCTGCTGGCATCAGTAGTGAGAAGGCGACGGTCTGAACCGTCGCCTTCGTGTGTAACACCCTCCTCCGACTTTCACACAAACACATACGTAACCTTTGATCGGAAGAGGGGTTACGCTGACAAAACTCTCGTTATGGGTAGATATATCCGCGCAATGCACAAAACTGGCAAACTATTCCACAAAGGTATCTTCGAACACATTATAATACACAAGGTGACAATAGTAGCAACACTCATTATTTACAAAAGTCAAGCTTCTCTCTTTCTACTTAATACATTATCAACTAAAAGAAAACTACTAAAACTACATTATTCTTCTTCATTCTTCGTCATCCGCAGCGGAAATAGGATTCACATGTAGCTGAGATTATACACACCTTCAATCTGAAAGGGTTGAAGGAAACAAAGGCATGAGTCGAAAGGACTCAGTAGGTATAAGTAAACATAGAGTAGAAGTATCAATTTGCAGAATTGAATGATTATCAAATAGTGCATATGTGGATCAAAACATAATGCTCATGAATTTCATACTTAACTAACCATATAGCCCAAATTAATTCATGATGGGCTCAAACGAATATCAGAACAAAGTCATATTTGTCTTTCAAAATTCAAATCATAACTTGATTTCGGAACAAACTTGACAGGCATCACTGCTCTCAAGAGGTTACTATATAGACGTAATGTACCATCCTCAGTGCCTAGCCGATTCCAGCACCTTAGATCTTGTTCATTGCGCAAGAACGGGGTATAATTATTTTGTTACCCCACCATCGTCAGTCCATTGACTTGGATTTACTTACGTACAAACTGTCGCCCTCAGCTGATCACAAGTAGCGGGTGCTACTACAAGTAATCCTAAACCCTCTTTTGAAGAGAGCACTGTCTTCAAATCATAAATTTCTTTTCATGAGCATAACGGAAATGAGAAATCCAAAGGAAGATTTGATTTATGATTAATACAAATATCTTGTGACAAGTAGTTCAGAGTTCAAGAAAATAAGAAGGACAATTAGTTGAGACAAAGGTGATGACTCAAAGCCGACAACTTCAGAAGATTTAAATCACATAAAAACCAAGAAAATGAGGGTACACAGTTGTCATCAAGTATTCATATCTCATAAGGTGTTCAAACATATGAACTCTCAAGTGGTCAAGTTTTATAACCTTCATTACCGAACATCGAAGAATAGACTCAATCGAGTACTATTCGTAATTGCTAACTTTAAGAATAACTTAAGGGAGATTAAGGTACATAATGTGGGTAACTTTTGAGGTAGTATGACAATAAATCCCAAGGTAAATGAGAGGTAACTTCCTTGGCCTTTGGATGAAGTTCTAGCATGAATTTAGACAAGAAATGGTACAGAAATTCAAATCAGGGCTGCACCTGTCGACAGCCAAGAAGGACCTGTCGACAGATGGCTGCAGACAGAACATCATCTTGCTGGACTGTATGTATCTGTCGACAGATGCAAGATGTCTGTCGACAGATGCACACAGTCCCATTTATTCTGAGTTCGGAGGCTGGCCTGTCGACAGCTATGAGCTGCCTGTCGACAGCCGCCAATTTTTCTTGCATAAGGGACTTTGTATTCATCCTAAAAACTCTAACATTGAACTTATAAATCAAGGCATGATTTATATCAATTTGAAGAGTCTAATTGTAGTTCCCACAGTGTTTTATATGCTAAACAAATGGGATAGAACAAGAGGGTTACAATTCAAACTAGTTTAGCTAGAAACTAGCATGACATAGTACTGGAAATATGGTCCTTATACAAGGATTATATGGAAAGATTCCACAAGATAAACTCTCAAACTCAAGGTATTTTATGCTCCAAAATCAAGGTTTGAGGTACAACATCTAATGGAAAGAAATCACAATGTTCTAAGATAACGAAATTTCCGTCAAGGCTCTATAATTAAACATGAAACAAGGGTGGAAGAAGAAGATAGAAAATAGTCTTTAGAGTGGAACAAGTTTGTTCTTCCTCCCATTAAGAACGTGTTTACCAAACTGAAAGAAAATAGAATAGCTTCAGTGTATCATCTTGTATGCTTATCAAGAAGATTTTCTATCATGTGAGGGGGACAGAAACCGAATCAATGGAAGATGAAACCTACCTTGCTAAGCAAGAAAGCTTCCACTTGATATTGGTGAAAGAGTTTAACTTAGTGGAAGAAGATCTTCCTCCAAATTGATGCCTTGCTAGACACGACAGCTACTTCAACAGCAAGTTACACCAAAGAAGAAGCAGCTACAGAAGAAATAGGGGCAGAGGTGGGTGCAGTTGTAGATGCACGGCAACAGCTCCCCAGCAACAGTTCAAGGAGCTCCTCCACAACCCTTCTAGCAGCCAAGAGTAGAGAAGAGAAAGAACAGGGACAGAAACCAAAGAGTAGAAAGGATCGAACTCAGCAGAGGGAGTGGCTTTTATAGCCAAACTAGGTTCCCATGCAAGGGAACACGTAAACGCACAGGTGTAAACCGTAAAACCCATGGGTTTTTACTATTTACACATGCCCATGCTTCCAATCTCACACCTACACCTCATCCCCATCATGAAATAGTTAAACCCAAGCTCCATCCTTATCCTAATGTGTGTTGGCTTCTCCTAAGCCTCACACGTAGCCCCAGGAAAAACCCAGAAAAATCCCTGCCGTAATAGCCCATAATTCAGCTGGGCCAAAGATCTTCATGTTTAGGTGTCCTAATGATATCCGTTTAACTTGAAATTTCAACCATAGACTAATAGGAAGGTTTTCCTATTGTCATGATTTTTATTTAATTTAGAATTTATTTTCTACTGGGTGAAAAATCGCCCGAAAAACAGTTGCGTCGACTTAATCTCAAATCCGATCGTCAAAAATTCCGGATAATTACATATTTGATATCTCCACAATTTTCTAAGAATTATGGTGTTCTCAGATTTTATTTTCGTTACAGTTTTCCGGTGTCGCCCTGTCGGGGTGCGTACGACTGAAAGTAGTACTGGGGTATGATAAAGTGTCTTAAACATACCCTTAATCCTAAATATCACATTTAAACCTAATCGGTTTGCATAAATAAGAATTTCTATGTAAAACATGGTATTTAAAATTGAGGGTATTACATTCTGGTCGCGACGGCACGGTGCGTCGCGTTCTCAACTCCAAGTTGTTTTTAACTTAGGTCGGCCAAATAGAGCTTAGAAAGCTCTGCTCGGCCAGGAAGGAGTTCTTGTGGGTGGTTTTGGGCGATTTGAGGTTCCGTTGCTGTTTTCGGTGTGCTCTCGCCGCGAGGACGTGGTACGGAGTGGGGGAAACGCCGGGTTATTGTCGTTCTTCACATTCTTTGTGAAGGTAGGGAGATTCCACCATGTTTCTCGTTGTGATTGCTTGGTTAAGCATGTTTAGCTTGTTTTACAAGTTATAGACGATAGATATCATGCTAGGGTATTGAGTAGAACATGTATAGTAGCTGGTTATTGAGGAATAAGTGGTTTGTATGGGGATTCCGAAGATGGAATCCTGGTTTTAGGTCACTGTCTGTGAAGGCAACAGACTTGGGTGTCACATTTAGAACGTGACAGCCCGACCTGTCGCGTTCTGTTTCAGAACGCGACATATGGAGGTGTCGCGTTCTGAAGGCGATAGTGGACCCCGTCGCAATCTGGCTTCCAATGGCAATAGGTCTCTGCATGGTTATGTGATTATCAGTTTATCATTATTCGTTGTTTATGGCAATGGTAAGTGGTACATCGACACTTGTTGAGTTTGAGGAACGTGGTGTTCATGTGGTTTGTTTGGTGTTCACGTGGTTTGTGTGTGCTTGGCGAGTAGTACGACGCCTACCGTGGTTACCTCTCCAATCAGATACCCCAGGTTTTGTGTGAGCCAGGCACGTTAGTGCTCGGGGTTTGTCCGGTACTTGTGTATCGTCGAGGCTGTGTCGTCTTCCTGGACACCCTCACTCTTGTGTAGAGTTGTACGCCAGGATGAGGGAAAGACGGCAATGAGACAATGACTTGTGTGAGTTTGTGTTTGTCGCTTGTAGCACGTTTGTGGTTGGGGGTTACAGACCCAGTAGACGTACTGAGCCCCATCTATTCTATTTTCCAATGCCTCACTTTAAGGAGCTCGGGCCGGAGTCCCTAAAGATGTCAGGCATGGGCCTGCGGCTGTGTGGTCTGTAGGAGTGGTGTTGGTTGGTCTCCATAGTTTTCTTGGCTTGTTCTCGTGGAGCGGTAGCTGGACCTTTCATCCGTGGCTACGAGACTGAGAGGTAGTCATGTGTGGTTTGTCTGGGTTAGTTGTTGGTGTCACGGACCAGTCTTCGTGACCCGAGTGTGGCGTTTTCTACTTCAGCACGTTCACTTGGACGTGGTTTGCCATTTATTTATTAAAGGTTGATTTCTCTTAATGGCATGAAATAATTATTATTTACAGCTTTAAATAACATGCGTAGCTAGTTCTATAAATTGCCTAGTGTAGCTTCTTGCTTCTGCACTTTGTGAGTTTGGTTTTGTACGGCTTTTGGGGAGTTTCCCCTATTGAGCCGTGACTTACGAGGCTCACCCCTACTCCTTTCAGGTGAGGGAGAGCAAGAGGCTTCCCGTCCTTCTTCTAGTTGGGAGCCACACCGTAGCAGGGTTGGGTCTGCACCACCAGCAGTGTAATATTTATTTTTGTTCACCTAGGGGTATGCCCCAAGTTGCTGTACTTTGAGTTTGACTTCAGTTGAGAAATGGCTATATGTATATTTCATGTAATTATTTGTGAGATGTGATAATCTTATATATATTGAGTTGTTTTCTTTATATTTCTGCGGACATGTGAATGGTATCCCTTGCGAGGCTTCGGCTCGTTCGTGGGAGGCAGAGTCGAGTCAAGCTCGTTATTAGGTTAACGAGTTTGAACGACGAGGACAACTACAGATGGTATTAGAGCAAGATCCATGTGAATATAAAAGAATCAGAAATTTACGTAGCCTGGTCTCTACTTTAGTCCACTGTTGGTAGTTAACCCTAGTTTTTGTATTGATTTGTTATATGTTGTGTGGTTGGAATGATGATTGTGCAGGATTAGAAATGGCAGGCAGGAGAGATTGGGGAGGTGGTGGAGATGAGCCAGAGGAGACTCCACATCAGTTGATTGAGAGATTATGGGAGAGTATTATAGAGATCTAGACTAGACTGGATCAGCAGGCACTGGTACAGCCGGCAACAGTTGCACTGGCGATTGTAGAGGAGGCAGTACTAGTGGCACCACCCCCACCACCACCAGGAGTTGAGGTACCACCCATTGTACCCGTACTCCCAGCAGTACCAGCACGACCAACCAGTGCAGAGGAGTCTACAGCTCTTGTGGAGAGGTTTTTGCGGTTGCAGCCCCCTACTTACTCCGAAGGCCCGAATCTAGACACAGTAGAGCAATGGGTACACGAGATAGAGAGAGTTTTTGTCACTATGAGGTGTCTGCAGGCAGATAGGGTAATTCTTGCTACATATCAGCTACGGGGATTTGCACAAGAATGGTGGAGACTGAAGATGCAGACAGTGTTTGCTGGGAGGACAGAGGACACCATCACCTAGCAAGAGTTCTTGGTGGTATTTAATGACACCTTCTTTCAAGTTCAGATATAGCAGGCCAAGAGGGAGCAATTCAGAACATTGAAGCAGGGGAATCTGTCAGTATTAGAATACTAGATGAGGTTTATGGCGTTGAGCAGATATGCCCCATATGTGGTTACTAATAATGCCATGATGGTGGAGTATTTCATCCGAGGACTGCGAGCAGAGCTAAAGGATGTAGTGATTCCCCTTATGTGCAGGACAATGGAGCAAGCAGCACAGAGGGCAGCGATTCTAGAGAGGACTGTTCAGGCTAGACAGCCACAGTCAGGAGGTTCGGGTAGTTTCCAGCTTCCTCAGCAATCCACAGGTATCAGCAAGGGTAAGCCACCCTCGGGAGCATCGTCATCATCATCTGGATTTTCTAAGTGGGGTAATAAATTGAAGAAGATATTCAGAGGAGGACGAGGTGGTGGTAGGCAGCAAGGTTTTCAGCAGGGCTGAGGCTTTAGGCTAGCTCCATAGGAGTCGCAACAGAGCACGGCAGGGCAACCCGCAACTTTTTCAGGCTTCAGGTGTTATAATTGTGGGCAGGCAGGACATTTAGCCAAAAATTGTCTGCATCCCCGAGAGTACAGCTATGGCAGAGGGGCACAGCAGCAGCAGTAGCCATTCTAGCAACCAGCAGCAGAGCGAGGTAGAGGTCCACCTATCCAGAGGGGACGTGGTCGAGTTATGGCAGTTACTAGAGCTCAAGCGGAGGCATTCAACCTAATTGAAGGTATATTACCTCTCTTTGAATTTTCTGCTAGAGTGTTGATTGATCCAGGTGGATCGCATTCGTTTATTTCCGAGGATTTCATGGATAGTATGGTTCATCTCTTAGAGGAGAGGCAGTGTGCGTTGATTGTGGAGGTTCCTTCTGGTGGTTTCATGCTCACTTCCTGTTACCTAGATGAGGTTCTGACAGTAATTCAGGGGAATCAATTGCCAACAAGACTGTATGCACGTCAGCTGAAAGAATATGATGTGATTTTGGGAATGGATTGGTTGGAAGCCTATGGGGTAGTGGTGGATTGTAGGAAGAAGAGAGTTAGATTATGCCGGCCCAGTGGAGCAGTGTTTGAGTTCCAAGGTATTCCGTTCTACACTCCTAAGTTTATTATTTCTACACTTAGAGCTAAAAGGTTGATTAATGCAGGGTGTGTAGCATATCTTACATCAGTCAGTTTAGTTGAGTCAAGTAAATCTGTAGAGATGGTACCTGTAGTCAGAGAATTTGAAGATGTGTTCCCAGAGGAGTTACCAGGGTTAGCTCCATACAGGGAGGTGGATTTCACTGTGGAATTGCAGCTGAGCAGTATGCCCATCTCAAAGGCACCTTATAGAATGGCACCAACAGAGTTAAAGAAACTAAAGAAGCAATTGCAGGAATTATTAGAGAAAGGTTTTATCAGACCCAGTCACTCGCCATGGGGAGCACTAGTGCTATTTGTTAGAAAGAAGGATGGCAGCTTGAGAATGTGTATAGACTATAGGCAATTGAACAAGGTTACTATCAAGAACAAGAATCCACTTCCCAGGATTGATGATTTATTTGATTAGTTATAGTCAGCCAGAGTATTTTCTAAAATTGATTTGAGGTCAGGGTATCATCAACTGAGGATTAAGGAAGAGGATATTGATAAGACAATTTTCAGGACAAGATATGAGCACTATGAGTTTGTTGTCATGCCATTTGGATTGACTAATGCACCGGCAGCATTTATGAATTTAATGAACATGATATTTCACCCTTATCTGGATCAGTTTATTGTGGTATTCATTGATGATATACTGGTATATTCAGTATCAGAGGAGGAGCATACAACATACCTGAGAAATACATTGCAGACTTTGCAGGATCATCAGTTGTATGCCAAGTTTAGAAAATGTGAATTTTGGTTAAAGGAGATTCAGTTTTTAGGCCATGTAATTTCAAGTCTGGGTGTGGCAGTTGATCCAACTAAGGTAGAGGCAGTGATGAAATGGGAAGAGCCGAAGACAGTGTCAGAGATTAGAAACTTTCTTGGTCTGGCAGGTTATTACAAGCGATTTATCCAATATTTCTTGAAGATTGTTGCTCCAATGACAAGATTGACTAGTAAAGGAGTGTCATTCGTGTGGTCTTTAGATTGTCGGCGCAGTTTTGCAGTGTTGAAAAAGAGGCTTACTACATCACCCATATTGGAGATACCGTCAGGCAGCGGAGGATTTGTATTGTATACAGATGCATCTAGAAGAGGGTTGGGAGCAGTATTGATGCAGCATGAAAAGGTAGTGGCATATGTTTATAGGCAGCTGAAGAGGCATGAAGAGAATTACCCCACACTGATTTAGAATTAGCCACAGTGGTATTTGCATTGAAGATATGGAGGCACAACCTGTATGGAGAAAGGTTTGAAATTTTTACAGATGATAAGAGTTTGAAGTATATCTTCTCACAGAAAGACCTGAATTTAGGGCAGTGTAGATGGATGGAGTACTTGAAAGACTATGATTTCAGCTTAGTATATCATTTAGGCAGAGCTAATGTTGTTGCAGATGCACTGAGCAGAAAGGCAGTTATGAATCAAATGATGATCAAAGAATGGAAACTTTATGAGATGTAGTAGAGAATTCATTATTTGTGCCAAATAATTAGCGGTGAGCAATATTAGCAAATAGTACAGTGGAGAATTCTTTGTATTGATAGATAGTGGAAGCACAGAGAACAGATGAGAATTTGGTAGATATTGTGAGAATGGAGGAGGTTACACTTGATGATGACAACGTGGTCAGGCTTAAAGGCTGATTATATGTTCCAACAGAAGTCGAGGTGAGGCAGAAAGTATTAGAGGAAGCTCACAGGTCCAGGTACACCATTCATCCAAGCAACACGAAGATTTATCAGACTTCAAGAAGCATTTCTGGTGGCCGAATATGAAGAAAGAAATTGCAGAATTTATATCAAGATGTCTGGTATGTCAGCAAGTAAAAGCAGAGCATCAGAGGCCAGGGGGACTATTGCAGCCATTGTTCATTCCACAGTGGAAATGGGATGATATAGCCATGGATTTTGTAGTTGGTTTGCCCAGGACAGCAGCAGGTCACAATGGAATTTGGGTCTTTGTGGATCGATTGACTAAAGTATGTCAGTTATTGCCAATAAGCATGTCATGGACCGTGGATACATTAGCCAAATTGTATGTAGATAGAATTATACCATTGCATGGAATTCCAATTACCATTGTCTCGGACATGGATCCCAGGGTTACTTCAGGTTTTTGGAGGAGATTGCAAAGAGTAATTGGCACAGAATTGAGGTATAGCTCAGCTTATCATCCACAGACATATGGGCAAACAGAAAGGACAATCCAGACTGTTGAAGACATGTTGAGGGCTTGCTATCTAGTATGGGGAGATACTTAGGAACGTCACTTGGGCATGGTAGAGTTTGCATACAATAACAGTTATCATGCAAGTATTGGAATGACACCTTATGAAGCTTTGTATGGCAGACCATGCAGGACACCATTAAATTGGCATGAAATAGGTGAGAGACAAGTCATGGGTCTAGAATTGATTCAGCAATGTTTTGAGATGGTCAAGTTCATTAAAGAGAAGCTTCAGACAGCCCAGAGCTGACAGAAGAGTTATGCAGATACTAGACGGAGGCCATTGCAATTTGAAGTTGGAGATTATGTGTTTCTGAAGGTTTCTCCTACTAAAGGTGTACTCAGGTTCAGCAAGAAAGGTAAATTGAGTCCAAGATGTGTTGGTCCATTCATGATACTAGAAAGAATTGGTGAAACAACTTACAGACTAGATTTTCCAACAGACTTTACATATGCACATGATGTATTCTATGTTTCTATGCTCAGAAGGTATATTCGACATCCTTCCCAGGTGGTCAATTATCAGCGAGATGATTTGAAGCCAGACATGACAATGCCAGAGTATCCAGTACATATTACAGGATGCAGAACCTAAAAGTTGAGAAACAAAGAGATTGAGTTAGTGAAAATCGGATGGGAAAACAGACAGTGCGGAGAAGATACATGGGAATTGGCAGAGAAAATGATGAAAGCAAATTCATACTTGCTTGTGTAAGCTTTTAATTCTTTTAGGTGATAGTACCATGCATGTTTAATTAAAAAAAAATTGTTGAGCTTTCTTCTTAAATTTCGAGGATGAAATTTCTTTTAGGTGATAGTATGTAGTGTATTGACTGTTCGGATCGACGTTTAGTGGTTGTGGTGGCCAGTGTGTGGCCTATAGTTTGTGTTTTAGGTGTTTACGTAGGTTTTCGGGCTTCGTGGGCGACAGATTGGGCCCAGAGCACTCACAGGTTCTCTGTCTGTGAACGCGACAGAGTTGGGCGTTGCGTTCTGAACATGACGGTCTAGGGCGTCGCGTTCATGGAACCGCCGTTTGAGGTCTTCGTCTACATGTCCGCCGCGTGGCGCGCACTGGGCGGCCTGCTGGCGTCAGTAGTGAGAAGGAGACGGCCTGAACCGTCGCGTTCTGGTCGCGATGGCAGGGTGCATCGTGTTCTCAACTCCGAGTTGTTTTTAACTTAGGTCGGCCAAATAGAGCTTAGAAAGCTCTACTCGGCTAGGAAGGAGCTCTTGAGGGTGGTTTTAGGCAATTTGAGGTTCCGGTGTTGTTTTCGATGTGCTCTCGCCGCGAGGACGTGGTACGGAGCGGGGGAAACGCTGAGTTATTGTTGTTCTTCACGAAGGTAGGGACATTCCACCATGTTTCTCATTGTGATTGCTTGGTTAAGCATGTTTAGCTTGTTTTACATGTTATAGGTGGTAGATATCATGCTAGGGTATTGAGTAGAACATGTATAGTAGCTGGTTATTAAGGAATAAGTGGTTTGCATGGGGATTCTGGAGATGGAATCACGGTTTTAGGTCACTATCTATGAAGGCGACGGATTTGGGTGTCGCGTTTAGAACGCGATAGCCCGACCCGTCCCGTTCTGTTTCAGAATGCGACATATCGAGGTGTTGCGTTCTGAAGGCGATAGTGGACCCCATCACGATCTGGCTTCCGATGGCAATATGTCTCTGCATGGTTATGTGATTATCGGTTTATCATTATTCGTTGTTTATGGCAACGGTAAACAGTGCATCGGCACTTGTTGAGTTTGAGAAACATTGTGTTCATGTGGTTTGTTTGGTATTTACGTGGTTTGTGTGTACGTGGCGAGTAGTATGATGCCTACCGTGGTTACCTTTCCAGTCGGGTACCCCAGATTTTGTGTGAGCCAGGCACATTAGTGCTCGAGATTTATCTCAGTACTTGTGTACCGTCGAGGTCTGTGTCGTCTTCCTAGACACCGTCACTCTTGTGTAGAGTTGTACGTCTGGCTGTGGGAAAGACGGCAGTGAGACAGCGATTTGTGTGAGTTTGTGTTTGTCGCTTGTAGCACGCTTGTGGTTGGGGGTTACGGACACCAGTAGACGTACTGGGCCCCAGCTAATTCTATTTTCCAGTGCCTCACTTTAGGGAGCTCGGGCCGGAGTCTCTAAAGGTGCCAGACATGGGCCTGCAACTGTGTGGTCTGCAGGAGTGGTGTTGGTTGGTCTCCACAGTTTCTTGGCTTGTTCTAGTGGAGCGGTAGCCGGACCTTTCGTTCGTGGCTGCGAGACTGAGAGGTGGTCCTGTGTGGTTTGTCCGGATTAGTTGTTGGTGTCACGAACCAGTCTTCGTGACCCGAGTGCGACGTTTTCTACTTCAACACGTACATTTAGACGTGGCTCCGTTTATTTATTAAAGGTTGATTTCTATTAATGACATGAAATAATTATTATTTACAGCTTTAAATAACATGCGTAGCTAGTTCTATAAATTGCCTAGTGTAGCTTCCTGCTTCTACACTTTGTGAGTTTGGTTTGTACGGCTTTTGGGAAGTTTCTCCTACTGAGCCAGTGACTTGCGAGGCTCACCCCTACTCCTTTTAGGTGAGAGAGAGTAGGAGGCTTCCCGTCCTTCTTCTAGTTCGGAGCCGTACCATAGCGGGGTTGAGTCTGCACCACCAGCACTGTATAATATTTCTAGGGAAGAAAGGACCCTCAGGGGTGTTGGGTATTCATCAAAGATGAACCTAGCAAGATCCTGACTTTCAATCAGGTTCTTCATCTGCATATGCCATATATGGGACATAGTTTGCTGAATCTAAGGTTATTGACACGAAATTGGTGACATTGAGGGTGGCCGGTAGGAATATGGTTCAGACGTTGAAGAGGTTGACATATAGGACAATAGAACTTAGACCTAGAGCTTAAACCTCAATGCTCTGATACCATGAAGAAAATTAAAGACCGGAAGAAACTCGGCTATTATTCTCCGAGATGATATCGCATTACTTATATACAGTAATGTGTACATGAATTGGATCTAACATATCCATCAAGAAATAGAAAATTGCTAAACAGAGAAGGTTACAACAAAGGTATGGACAACTGTCTATGCGAGGTTGCCTCGCTTGGTGCCACGATCAGTGGGATTTCGTTGATGATTTCTTTTCATCTTTATCATTTTAGACGTGCATGCCTAGAGATCTCAGCACCTAGTACAACTAATTAATTATCCCCACTAATAAGCCACGAATAGGTAGGCAACCCTCGTTATCAAAAAAATTTTCTTACGATATTCTTCGTTTTATTGCGAATATCTTCTTATGCCTGCGGATAAGTCATGGATATAAAAGCCACTTTATCCGGTTATTAACCTGGTTAGGATGTCAGGATCATCGTAAATGGAACTCCACTGTAAAGCTGTTGAATGATAACAGTACACTAGCATTTCCCATTCTTAAAGAGATGATTTTGGTCATGATTTTAAGAAGTAGGAATTGAGTTGGCTATTTCTACTTAAAACTGCTTGTCGGATTTGAGCCAAAAGTCTGGCACGAATCTGACCCAATGTATTTATTTGACTTGGGAAGTATTTGCAATCCTTAAAATTTTCCACTCTTTTATGTTTCCCAACTAATTTCCGCACGTACATAGGTTCTTTAAACACGTGAGATTTTATAGTTGAAAAAAAATTTCTCGGATGCTGACACTACTTTTTATTTTTTTCTGGATTTTATTTCTCTACATTCCCATGTGAAAATAGAATCCAAAAGAAATTTTCACACACTTTTCACTCGTGCATCTATCCTTTTTTTTCTCTATCCACTCTGCTTTTTCCTCTCTCCCTTTCCGCGTAAGAATATTCTTTCTACTTTCCAATAGTTTTCCTACAAAATTTGTGATCACTTGTTTTTCCTCTATCTAAGAAGAACGTTTATGTGATGCTTAATTTAATTAACCAGAATATTTCCTGGTTCCTTATTTTCTCGAGAAATTTGAAATTGTAAGCACACCGCCTTATGTTTTGACACTCTAATCTATTTTAGTATTAAAATGCCAAAGATAAGTGATAACTCATAACAACGAATATGGAAACAGGTAACTCGATCTATTGGAAAGATTACATATATATGTGATCCGTAGAACATGTCGTATTATACTATTTATTCCTCTCATATTATTGAACTGGTCATGTATACACCGTATTATATATGCTTTCAACTGACGTTTAGCTTTCTGAGTGGTCAATTGGTGTCACAAAATTATAAAATTGACATATACATATTTTAGCATGCATGTCTGTCCCCATTGAAATAATGATAGGTTTGTTGACAGATAAGGAGTGTGATTCTTATCTCCTTATGTCGGCGGATTCTCGTGGAGTAGGAATTATTGCGAGGGTAGTGAAACAGGTTATAGTACTATTCATCTCTATCTCTCTGGATCAAGTTTTTGGATGAACTCCAAGCCCATGACAATGCCTTCCTAATTATCAGCTATCTAACTTAATAGGCCTCCTTAATTAAAGATGCGATTAATAGTGGTGTTCATTAAATGATCCAAATCAAATAGATTTGATTTGATTTTACGAACCTCACAGTGCAATTCGATTTTAGGTTGGATATATAATTAAAATGAATCGAATATATATATATATATATATATTTAACTATTAATATATATTTACATATAAGTATTTATAACGCGAGCCCGCCATGTTGGTGCGGTGGTCTCCCCCCCTGCCAAATGGAGGGGGGGAGACGGGAGGGCGCGGGATCGATCCCGCGCCCTCTCCTCATTTGTCCCCCTCCCCAACCATCACATTACCGATCAAAAAAAAAAAAAAAGTATTATAACGCAGTTGATTAGGTGCCTTCAGTCACGAACCTCCGCGTGGAGATTGCAAGGTCGAATCTCGCGATTGTCATTAAAAATACTTTTTTTACATATTCTTTATTTAAACCGAACCTAATCAGTTCAGTTTGTTGGAGAGATTCAGATCGATTCAATTTATGTAAAAATAAGAGTGAATCAAGTCGAACCGACTCGTGCTCACCCCTAACTAACTACTATGATGAGTGATAGTTGAAAAGAGACGCACCTAAAAAAAGTATCATAATAACTATACATTTCAATGGCTTTAAATTGATGAAATGTTTTAAGTACGACAAGAGAATGGCAATATCACGAAATGGAATAGTTCATAAACTGATGTTCAGTATTCAGAGCACTTTCCTCTTGAACTATATATCGACAGTTTAGATCAGCATAGAACTAGCTACCGATAGAGTTTTGCTGTCAAATTCCCACGAATTTTGTTTTCTAACGAAGGTTCATGAAATTTTCTACAATGTCCTATATATATATTGGTACCTCTGATGGCAGTTGGAGTAGACTTCCACCCCAAAGGCTGTCTTTATTGAAATGAAGTTGGAAAGCAGGATATTATAAAATTGTCTTTATCTTACCTTTTAATTAAAGGTGATAAATATAACTTAAGTTACACAAAGGACAATTGCTTTGAGATCCACGTACGCTTGATCTGATAATTGTTACTTACTTTGCCAAGGATAGATGATTAATTATCTACCGTCACTATATATCTTTTATGAAATGCATGAGAATATATATATATATATATATATATATATATATATATATTATATATATATATAGATCCAAAAGAAATGTCATAAGAAAACCAAACACATAACGCCGCGTATGCGGCTTCTTCAAGCTCGTATGGATATGCATGATCAGATACCAATAAAAAGAAAACGCGCTTGGATTTATGTTGATGCAAACGGCCTCTGATCATAATTAATCTTAACGGACCGGGGGATCCAACTACGTACGTACACAATATACTTTATTAATGTATCTCATTGGGACAGGTGGCGTGAGAGTCCAGGTCAGCAACAGAAGTAGAAATGTTTAAAAAAAACAGAAAAATTAGTATTTCCTCCCGGGTCCTTCCCCCAACTTTCTTAAGGAGAATATTTGTTGCTAAATCGTGTTGGTAACAAGATTTAATTAGATTATTTACTATGCAATTCCATTAGTGATCTTGTCAGATTATTTTTTTCTCTTAAAAACTTATTGCACTTATAGAAATACTGTTAGACCGCGTTTAATTACACTTTTGGGCCACTATTCGTCTAACTCACACTGCATTGTGAACCACGTCATGTTGATCAACAGACTCTAAAATATAAAGTTGGACTTTAGAAAAAGAAGTTGAAGTTCAAAATAAAAAATTATGTTCAAAATTTGACATGATGCAATGATCCACAACACCAAGTGAGGTGGACGAATTATGGAGCAGAAGTATATTTAATCATGACCACACTGCACTTCTATAAGTATATTAAACTTTTCTCTTTCTCATTTCTTAATTTATTTCTCTTCGGTAGGGCAACCCAATGATGGGTTGCTGCTTCACACACAACGATCGATCTTGTATGCATTGTAAAAATCGAATTCACTTGAGTTCTGACAAAGGGTAGTGCATGGCCCAATGGATTGGAACGTCAAGCTTATACTTGCAGCACGATTGCAAGATCTTTCTAATTGGCATATGCGCTTTCCACCCATGGTTAGCCGTACCGTGGCGTACCGCCGCGGTACGGTCAAACCGCACCGTGTCTGAGCGTGGGTGGTCGGGTCGCCCGATTGCCACCGTGGCACATGCCGCTCGGTCCGGTCTGAGGTGGTATTGTGCGGTCCAACGGATCACGCTGATTTTTTATTTTTTATTTTACTTTCTCTCTCACATCCGGTGTATTTAAGGAGTCTAAATAGTGTCTAATTGAGATAAAATTTTAAACATAAGTTAATTAAGAGATGATAAAAATTATAATAATTTTAGCTTAATTTTTTAAATCAATTTTTCGTCAAGTAAAAATTGTCTAAAAAATTATTAGATCGATTTAATCTCAACATCTAAGGGATATAAATGGTGTCTAATTGAGATGAAATTTCAAACATAAGTTAATTAATAGATGATACAAATTATAATAATTTTATTTTAATTTTTGTCAAGTAAATATTGTTCCAAAAATTATTAAGTCGATTTAATCTCAACATCTATGCATCAATAACTCATAATATTTATATTTTTAGAATTAGTACATTTTTTAGTAATTATGATGACTTCAGATTTGACTTCATTTTCGAAACTAAATGTCGTCCCGTTAAAGTACACAGAGGGTTCACCATATCGTGACAAACCCAGTGTGCACTTAAGGGGTCTAAATGGTGTCTAATTATGATGAAATTTTACACATAAACTAATTAAGAGATGATACAAATTATAGTAATTTTATTTTAATTTTTTAAATTAATTTTTCATCAAGTAAAAATTATCTCAAAAATTATTAGGTCGACTTAATCTCAACATATGTGCATCAATAATTCCTGATATTTTAGATTTTTAGAATCAGTATATTTTTCTAGTAATTATGATGACTTCAGATTTGACTTTATTTTTAGAACCAAATGTCGTCATGTTGAAGTGCACAGATGGTTCGCCATACCGCGACAAACCTTGTGTGCACTTAAGGGGTCTAAATGATGTCTAATTGAGATAAAATTTTAAAAATATACTAATTAAGAGATGATACAAATTATAGTAATTGTAATTTAATTTTTTAAATTATTTTTTGTCAAGTAAATATTGTCCCAAAAATTATTAGATCGACTTAATCTCTACATTTAAGGATCTAAATAGTGTCTAATTGACATAAAATTTCAAACATAAGCTAATTAAAAGATGATACAAATTATAGTAATTTTAGTTTAATTTTTTAAATTAGTTTTTTGTTAAGTAAAAATTATCCAAAAATTGTTAGGTCCACTTAATCTCAACATCTATGCATCAATAACTCATGATATTTATATTTTTAGAATCAGTATATTTGTCTAGTATGATGACTTCGGATTACTTTATTTTTAGAACCAAATGTCGTCCCGTTAAGTGCACAGATGGTTCGTCGTACCGCGACAAACTCTGTGTGCACTTAATAGGTCTAAATGATGTCTAATTGAGATGAAATTTTAAACATAAACTAATTAAGAGATGATACAAATTATAATAATTATAGTTTAATTTTTAAATTAATTTTTATTGAGTAAAAATTATCCCAAAATTAGTAGTCGACTTAATCTCAACATTATGCATCAATAATTCTTGATATTTTATATTTTAAAATCAGTATATTTTTTTTATAGAAGTTATATCCCCTACTACGAGGGTTTTGTGGATATATATGCTCAGCATGATGAGGAAGATTAGGTAAGAACTTGTTAAATGTTCTTAGTACATGTTAAAGAAGATGATATTAATTTGTAATTTTTCATGCATATGGCCAAAGGAATAGTTAGAAAAGAAGACTAAACCTTTCAAAAAAAATGATGAATGTGAGGATGACAATATGAGTATTGTATTTGGCTTGTAAGAGTTAATGATTATATCCTTAATATTAGATGAACACTAAATGAGTGTGTCATGATTTTGGTATGATTGTATGTATGTTAGATGAATATTAAATGGTTGTGGTGGGTTGACTTAAATGACTAAATAAAATTATTTATATTTTTCAACCTCTTTATGTGATGTTCTTATGTTTTACTCATTTTCTTTTGAAGTTTGCTCATTTTAAATATTAACCAAGTCACAAAACTAAAAAAAAATAAATCAAACAAGTCATTTTTTCCACCGTACCTCAACAGTACGGTATGGTACGGTACGTACCTTCCCACGGAGAATGCGGCACGGTCGATCCGGGCGGTACGGCGAATCTTGTTTCCACCAGGCGGAAACCCTCGCCGCTTTTGTGTGACGGAAAAGTCGTCGGCCTTTTTCGGCGGAAAGCCCTCGCCACTTTGTGCGGCGGATACGTCGTCGGTCTCTTTCGACGGATCATCGCCACCTCCCTTAGCAAAATTACTTCTCTCCTTCGTAGCATTGCAGTTGGGGGCGTTTCCTCCTCCTCCTCTAACCCTCTCCCACCGTTGATCTATAAGCTCTACCCCTTTTTTTTGTTGTTGTTGTTACTCCCCCTTCCTTTCTTAGATCCATCCCTCCCTCTCCACCGAGACCAGCTTCTACTTGTGCTACCTTCTCCCCTATTCTCTTCTCCATTGCTATACCCCCTTCTTTGTCTCCATCTCGAATTGCACTCGCCCCCAACCTCCTTCTGCGTTCCCCTTCACTACTATCTACCACATCTATTTCCATCTCCCCTTTGATCTTCTTTCCCTCATCCACCTACATCTTTTGGGACCTTTCTGACCTTGAAACCTCTTCGGAGATCAGTTCTGTCGGCTTCCATCTCAACATACTATTGTGTGTTTAGTTTTTTTGCAATGTGTTTTGTGCTGTCCAAGTTCAAATATCAAGATCAAATTTGGGAGCTCACATCTTCAACCAGCCTAATCCAACTGTTTCAAATTTGAAGGATCATCTTCGACCCGTTTGCTTTTGCCGAGTCTTCGAGATATAGTTCAAGACTTTGTAGTCTTTGGATTCTCCAAATCTTGGATTATGGAGTTACTGACATAGCACTTATTCTAAGACTTATTAATTTGTACACCTATTCGAGGTGTGCGTCTTCCGATCTACTATTGTTATATTGTCTTAAAAAAATGCAACCCTTCTCCATTAGAGTAAGTCTATATCTCGATTACTCTATGGTAATGTCTTTATTGAGTCTTATTTTGTTTGATCTAGTTATTTTGAAAGGTTTTTTAAGCTTTAGATCCTTGTCTTTGCTACTGTTTGAGGCTTCGGCTTCTCAATTCACTATTTTCTTTGGTGTATGTTCTGGTCTCTTTATTTGTATTTTGAAGGCTCACCCCTCCTTATTGTACTGTGTATTACCGTTTGTGCTAGTAATATGGAGCTAGGGCTGTCAATGGATATTCGCTTTCCGATTTTTCGACCCATTTTCGACTTTTTCGTATCCGTTTTTTTTTTTCGTTTTTGATTATTTTCCATTTTTCTGTTTTTGTTTCAGATAAGATATAATTTTTATTTTATTTATAAAATATATACTCTTAAAATCTTATTTCTTAATATTAAAAACTTTAGACTAAATTTTTAGCTTCTCCTTATTTGTAAATAGAATCTAATTAACTTGTCTCTCTTATAGCATTTATTATGCCTATTATTATCAAAGACATCTCTTTTACCATTACTCATAATGGTACATATATCTACCATTTGATCGTACCAAACGTTTCCGATTACTTTCCGTTTTTGACCCGTTTCCGATTTTCTTATAGAAAATAGATGCAAAAATACCATTTTCGATTCCGACTCCGACCCGTTGGCAGCCCTATATAGAGCATTACCTCCTCCTTTGGTCAAAAAAGAAAAAAGAAAATCTTTCTAATTGGCAACAGATTTTACCTCGTGACCACAATTCTACCACTCAGGAAATGGGAGAGGACAATGCTCATCTAGTTGATTTTATGTCCTTTTAACCATTTCAAATATGATTTGTATAAACAAACAGTTTGCCCGAATACGAAACATGATCAAGAGAAGAAAGATAAATATAGGGCTTTTACATATATACTAATACTAGAAGATTAATTATATAATATCTTATATTTTTATTTATATATATACCTTTCTTATAGATAAATAATGTCATAACTCTTAATAAGCCTCGTAGTGATTGGCTGTGATTGAAAAGAGACGTCCTAAAGACGGACATCTATGGTTGGGCTAGTAAAAAATTTCAAAATAACTTTCATTATTTATAAAATTTTATTTATAAAATTATCTTTTCATAAAAAATAGAAAAAATTAATTAAAAGCCTTTATCAGATATTTGAATTATTTTTTAGTTCCTGACAGAACTGTAATTCATTACAATAAATGTTATCTTCTGTTAGAGTATACGTTAAATCCTATTACAGTAAGAACCTCTCATATTACAGTCAGGGACTATTAATTAATTTACCTTAAAAAATATTCATTTCATATATATCCCCTCCCCATCATAGAGAACAGTGTCTTCTCTCGCACACACATACATCGGCACTAGATGGGGTCATCTCACTCTCTCTAGCACTATAGGGGAGACTATAGCGCCCTCTCGCTCTCTCCTCTCTTTGTCACACACATCAATGTCGGAGCAAGTGATCTACCTTCTTCCTCTCTCTCTCTCTCTCTCTCTCTCTCTCTCTTATGGTAGAGGGGAAGGATCCCCCTCCACTCTCTCTCTCTCACACACAGTGGTAGCAAAGGAAGATATACATATCTGAATGCCCCCCTCCCACACCCCATTGGGATCCCTTCATCCCCATCCATAGAACATACCCCTCTGTCAAGAGAGAACTCCACGACAAAAATCACTCTTTCTTAAGGTTCACCAACCACTAAACCATAATATTGAACCATGATTTGGTGGTATGACATGATTGACTATACCAGATTGTACCATATATAGCAGTTCAAACATATCCATCTTAAGCGAAATTAATTATTTTTTTCAAAATTAATTTTTTTCTTATTATTTTCAGACTTTGTAATTCATTTTACATATTCTGAACATTCCACGTGATAATAATATCTCATAATTAAATAACATAACATCATTGAATATTAATAACATATGAAAACATGTATAATTCTAAGTCACATCCATGAAAATAAACTTTGATAAAGGGGATATTGTCGTACATAGTATAAGTAATTTGGGACATTTCATACTAAAGATGTCCATTTATAGACATCCGTTGATGGAATTCTTGATTCTATGGTAGGGTTTAAGATGTTTTTCATGTATAAAAGAGGTATACCCGTAAATACAAATATAAAATGAATCTTCACATAAGCAATCTTCTAATAAGAGTATATATATATATAAATTCAAGAAAGTACATGCAGTGAGACTGGCCATGCAATAATTGGAACTGCATGGCCGAAGACCCAAAGCAAATGACCAGGCCTTTTATTTTATTTTTTCATGTGAGTTCAACGGCACCCCGTATTCATATCTGCAGTCGATAGCCAAATTAAGAAACAGCTACCAAGTTTTCCAGCCCCACTTTTAGCCATGCATCCTCCAAAAAGTTGTCATAACATCTATGAACTTTAGTAGCTTTGAGGGGACATTTGCAGTATTTTTTATACATTTTGGAGTAAGTGGATATTACCGGTCACAGGCATATGCTACAATGCTAATGGAGCCTAACGTAAGATTACGGGGACGGCACATTCCGCATATAACTACAAATTAATAGGAGAAATACCTATTGTAAGATTAATTAATGCAATAATGACGATGTGGATTAAGAAAAGTAATTGTACTGGATATGAAACCTATTAATAATTTACATGATATTACTCTTTGTGAGTGGCAAATATATATATATATATATATATATATATAATGAAAACCATCCTACTTTCTCACATCATATTTTAATGATAAAGTTGGGCCAACTGAGAAAAAAAAAACAAAAACTAGGAGGTTGAGAAATTCAAAAGGGAGCCCTTTGAAGAAGTACAATAGAGTTTCTCCAAATAAAGTAAATGATTCTATCTCATTTGATGATAAGAGTGTCTTTTAAAGGAACTCTATCATTTTATGATAGAGTTGCTAAAGTGGGATCTCTTTGATAACAAGGTTTTTAATTTGATAAACAAAGTTATCTAGGTTTTTAATTTGATACATCAAGTTATCAAAATTGATAATCTTATTAGACCTGAGAGGATGAAATAGTTTATCAAGACTTCTCAATAATGACTAGTTTGAAAACCAATAAGATAATCCTAGATAAGAAAACTACAAATAAGTTAACAGGGTTTAATAGTTTTTGTGCTTTGACATAAAAATAGGACAACCCCTGATAACGCCAATCCTCTAGTAAGTTAAGAGCCTTGTAGCTCAGCCTATTTGACAACTTTTCTTTTGGGTGATTGAGACGAGCTAAACAGCTTCTTTCAAGGCAACTAAATTAACTAAACTCCAACATAAAACTTACTGGCTAACAACCCATGCAGAGGAGCCTCAAAACCAGAGAAATGAAAATCCCAGCAGTGAAAACTACAAAAGGAATAAAAAAACCTACTGTCCTTCAAAAGGCGAAAAAAAATACTTTTTCACCTGATAAAGCATATGTTCACTTAAAGGTGATTTCATTTCTCCCTTCTCCGTTGCATCCAATTTGCAGATCTGGAATAGCTCATGAGGTATATCCGAAGCCCATGTGATGGAGAATTTTGCTTCCCGTGCTTGTGTAGCTAGCCAGGCAGCAGCCATGTTCCCTTTTCTCTTAATGTGAGATGTTGGGTTCGGACCCAACTAAGGTGATCTACTTATCAAGTTTGCGCTACACATTAAGGATACACGTTGCCGGTTTAGTCAGAAGGATATTTTGATAGGCCTAACTCATATGTGGCCCATGGGTTCATGTTATGGGTGGGAGCCCAATAAGGCATCTCTTGGACTGCTCCCTCCTCTCTATATATGGTCTGTCTTCCCAATGACATAGAGGGAGGAAACTAGGGAGACTCTCGTGGGGTTACGGTCGTCTCCTACAACATCTGGAGTTCTCGTCGTCTTCCTCCTCGTGGTTGCACCGCTATGGAATCTGCTTCCGCTACAAGTATGTGCACATGCTCCAATATGTGGTATCAAAGCCCGTGTTGGATTCTCTGGGCTCCAATCTTCGTTCATCGCTTCCGCTATAGTCGGAGGAGGAGATGCTCGTCGTCGTGCGCTTAAGGTGTCACTTGGGTCTGTCAGACGCAGTGCAATCCGGCCTCCGTGTAGGCTTCCACTGCGCAGGGCGCGGAGGGGAGGTGGTTGGCCCGCCACTATGCGGTTCTGCCGCACAGGGCGCGGCGCGGAGGGCTGGCCACTGCGGTGGCCCTCCTACGCGTAGAGCGCTCTCGCACTTGCGTGCGACCCCACCCGCACTGGGCACTGCGCGGGCGGCAGGGGCAGCGCAGGCCGAAGTTGCGTTTCCTCGCCTTGGCGACCCATGCGCCGCGTGGGGCACGGCAGGGGGCAGCACAGGCCGCTGCGATGCTGCTGACCCACACGGGCTGTGCTGCGATTGGGGGGGGGGGGGGGGGTGGGCAGCGTCGTAGCCGTTATGGCGCGCAGTTCGCCATGGAACAGGTTTAACAAAAAATGGTATTTTTTGTTGCGGATTGGATTGATGGGGTCGGCGGCCTAATCCTCGACGAACACGCTGTCGATATGTTGTCTCCGGCCGTCATCAGTGCCTCCCCCACCGCCGTCGGCTCATCCCCCCACTCCCTACAATTACGGTTTTGGGAAGGGGTGCTTTGAGGAAGAAGATAGGTTTTCTAATCATTTTGCTCCCCAACTTTTCATATTTATGTTTACACCCCTATTTATTAAGTTGTGGATCCATTTATTATTGGATCCAGTTTTTGGGGTTTAAGTTTGGATATTGAATAATTGGTTCGATTTTGATATTGGGTCAGTTATGGATCTATTTTAGATCCAAATCCGGATACCATTTAGAATTCGAATCTGATTTTCACTTATACCCAAAAGTATCTTTTATTTTATTTGTATCTGATAAGTCTTAAACTGTTTACTTAAAGGTTATTTTGTTCCTATCTTTTAATATCTATTATTGGGTATCCTTATCAAGATCCATTAAGTCCTTTTGGACTATACTAGTCCCATTAATGGCTATTAAAAGACATAGGGATAGTTCTGCAAACAGTTAGGATACAAGAAGAAAATTGAAAAGATATGTTTGCAATATAGTGGATATTTATGCAAACTACAGGGGTATTTGTGCAACAGAATGCTATAATTCATGTTTCATGCCCCATTTGATGGATGTTTAGCCTATTTAAAGATTGTTTATGCACTTTTAATTATTACAGTAGCATTAGAGATATTTTTGTGCTATGTGACCTCTATTTTAGTTATTTGCATGCATTTATGTCTATAATTTTCAGATTGCAGTAATTCTGTGCATATGTCCTTGCTTACATTTTAGGTTTTATTGTGCTATTTAGAGGTTAATTTTTCATTTCTAAGTGTTTAGGTAGATCACCAAAGTGGCACTAAGCATGAGGAATGATAAATTTGAGCCCCTTAAGATAGTTAACAACATATAATGTGAGCATGCATGTTGACATCATTTTATGGAAAGGGATGTTTTATTGTTCAAAGTGTATAAGTTAACCACCAAAGTGGCTTTATGCATAGAGAATGATAGAGTATCTCTTTAAAAGTTAATGATGTCATATTATGTGATAAAATTTTAATTTTGTGTTTATGGATTTGAAGTGGAGTTGAACTCCCAAAGGAGTACTTTATGTTCATGACATAAGTAGGATAGAATATTAATATGTACATGGAGACTCTTGAAAATTTTAGTACCCAAAGGTGCAATTTTCTTGATATGAAAGTGTGCATTGTAATAGTTCTATCATCAAGTTGTCCACTAGAATTTTAATTTTATGCCTCATAACATGCTTCAGTTTTTAATAGCCATATTCATATGAGCATGTAATTTGTGTTTCAGCTACTTCTCCACTCTTTGCATCTTTCATAGTGTTGGATCGAGATGGCACTAATGATGTCCTAGAGAGGGTGAATAGGATTTCTTGACCTTTTAAAATTTTATCTGAATTAGACAACACTAAATAAATCCGTTAGAATTTAGTGTAGTGTGTGATTCAAGTGTAAATTGGTAAAAACAATCACACAAATGCATAAGGAGTTTTATCCTGGTTCGGCCCTTCCCACAAGGAAGTCCTACGTCCAGTCCTCAAGCAAACCACTTGAGATTTCACTAACTGCCAAGAAACTTGGCCTTCTCTCACCCTTGAGAGGAATTACAAGCCTACTTGCTCCCAAGCAAGTCTTCCCTCAACAGGGGTACAATACTACCTTTCACAAGGTCTTCCCTTCACAAGAGGGGTACAGCAGGAACAAACCTCTTGCAGTTTTACACAGATAAAATTGTAAAAACACTTTTGTGTTTGCTCCAAAGAGTGAGCAAACAAGGAAATTCAGAAAGGAATAAGAAATAAGAACTACAGCTGTGATCCTTTCTGAATCAGGTAGGTGGACTGAAAAGTATCTAATTACTACTTCCACCCAACAAGACTTCTGTGAAGAAGAGAGCTTGGAGATTTTTCTGAATGAAGAGGCTCTCAATCTTGCAGCTTAGGAGAAGGATGGTAGAAGCTCTTGCTAGCAAAAAGCATGAGAGAGTTGAACTGAATTGCTAGCTGGTTGCACACACTTGGTGTCTTGGTATCTTCTCTTGTTCAAACTTCGGCTTCTATATATACTTCAGAGGATGTATCCGTTTGAAACTATCTGTTGAAGATCTAGCCATTTGAGGAGTGGTCTTTGATCCTTTGGGTGCAGATGAGATCTTGATTATCCATTAGTTCTTCATCTTTTTAGCTTTCCAATGGCTTCAGACCATGCTTGTAGCTTCTCAGCTTAGAGGTCAATCCTCAATTAATGTTATGTGAAAGCTCCATACTGAAAACGTGCATAATAAATGATCTGCAACAAGGACAAGACAAAATAAAGGATACCTCCATACTTTCTGAGGTAGGTGAGTCAAAGATATATAAAAAGTATAGAAACCTCAGACAGACACAAGTTCAGAGCAAAATAAATACAGACGGACAGTTGTAACAGAAGGTAAGGTGAGGTTCTGACAGTGGTAGGTGAGCCTCTGTCAGATACCCCATGCGCCTGAAGGCATTAAGTTGCAAGACATTTGCTGAACGAAAAGAAAAACCTAAACTTGGTGACATAAAGCAAGAGACCAATTTGAATAAATGTTTTAGACATTTTTATAGAAATTTATGTGGTTGTTTTGAGTACAATATATCATATCTGTCAGAATATATTAAATAATAATATCATGACAGGATATAATTTTAAATGTTATACAGATGTTATGTGTTCTATAAAGGATATCATTAAGCAATGTAATACCAAACAATCAACATTTCATGAAACTATAAAATTGCATTTGCCTGGAAAAAGTTGAAGTACAGAAGTTGTCAGGGAAGTCGGAGACAAGGAAATGTAATTCGACTTTCTGAAGTCAGAGTCTAAGATAACAGAAATAGGTTAGCATTCGACTCTACAAAAATCCCAGAAGGAATTCGACTTCATAAAGTTGGAGTGAACTCATTCGACTTCATAGAGTTGGATATCAACGAAGAGATTTTTGACTTTCTGGAGTCGGAGAGCAGACTTCGACTTTTGGAAGTCGAAGAGAGGACTTCGAATATGATACCCTACTTTGACTTTTCAAAGTCGAAGTCTAGGATTCGACTTCTCAAGAAATAGAGTCCATACTTCATTTTTCCAAGGATAGTCCACTTCGATTCTCTAGAGTCGGAGTCCACAGTCGGAGACAGTATGATACATAGAGTATTTTGTGGACTTTGAAAATTTTCAAGATAGAGTTGATACAATATTGTTCAAAATATGTTTTCTTCTGATATGTTCTAGTAGATTGATTTGTAGAAAGTCTTTAAAAGATTTTGTCATAGCAAAATCACCATGTTAAATAATTTAAAGTCTTAAATAATTTTCTTAAGGGATAGTTCCTCAACAATTCTCCCCCTTTTTGTTAATGATAAAAACTTTTAAATAGACAGTGAAAAAACAAAATTTAAGATTGTTTCTTACTATCTTTCTTTCTTTCTCCCCCTTTGTGGCATTAACAGAAAAGGTAGGATAGTAAGAGAGGGAGAGAGATATATATCCATGACATGAGGAACAGAACTATCATTCATATAACTGAAATGTTTAAGTACAAAACAAGTCTATGAAGCGGTTAATGAGCTAGGTAAATACAGAGGAGGGATCTGAGCAAGGAAAGGCTGGAGAAGAGCCCAAAGCTTCTTCTCATTCTCAGGAAAGAAGTTCATAAACTTACCAAAGTCTATCCTATAGGTAGGCCCTATGGAGGGGATTTTTCTATAGGACTTTACATGTCTCTTATGGAACCAAGTAAGTTTCTTTTGAAAATTACTAGGGCACAGAAGGACCTTGAGAGGAACAAACTTCTTAGTGGCTGCTAAATGAAGAAAGTCATGAACAGTAATGTTCCAATGCAGACCCTGATGAATGGCAGCTTCCTTGGCTTGGTAGTAGACTAGGTACCTCTGCTTCCACTTATGAGCAATAGACTTCCAAAGAGTATCATATCCTTTGCAGAGATAGTTACTAACAGAGATCTTTAACTTTTCACAATTTGTATGATCTTCGGGGTATATAGCTGCCCATTGATCTTCAGAGAACCTCTCAGACTCAGCAAAACATATCTGAAAATCTAACATGTGCTGGGAGTTCTGAGGTGCTTGCATGAGGGCAAACCTATGGAATGACAGGTTCAAGTTGTACTTGATTCTGAATCTGGTGGCTATGCGGAAGTGCCTATTAAACACAAGCTGAGCAAAATCTTTTCTAGCAGAAATGGCACCAACCAGGCTAGGATAGAATCCAAAGGATAGTCCAATGGACATGGAAGGGGAAATCTGCCTCTGACCTCTAATAATATTCCCCCATTGTCCCTTGTTAACATCAGGCAATCCCAATCTGAACCTAGCTGCATTGAAGTCCTTCATTCTTGTGTACTTGGCCTGTGACTCTCTAAGGAGGGTACCAAACAGTGAAGGGTAATATCCCTGAATTGGTTTCTAGCCAAAGTCTGTTGGAATTTGGTGGCTTCACCAGGATAGAGTTCAAGAAAGCTTTGGTAGATAGACTGTGGCTTTTCTGAGTGATTAAGTTCAGATCAGCCAACTGGACTTGAGATGTATGGAGGAGAGAGGGAAGCCAGTCCTCAAAGGTGAAACCTGGTAGCTCATGGACTTCAAGGAATGCATTGATACACAGGACTTCCCTTCCATGAACAGGTTCATATGATGTTGAGAATGGTAGACAAAGGCATACCAAAAAGGAGGGAGAGTTTGGCTTGATTCTCTTTTATTAGTGTCCACTTGTAGATGAGAGTACCACACTGGGTACAAGCTCTCGAAGGGAAATGGTGGATCTTCCAGCCAATGGTGTAGAGACTGTAGGAAGACAAGAAAGAAGTGAGGAGCTGAAGTATGGAGAGTGGGTATGCTTGCCTTGGAGGGTTTGAAATAGTATTTCAAAGGGTATATGGTAAAATTAACTTTGTCAAAGGCAAGGGGCTGATCCTCTAGTAAAGAGGCAGAGGGAGGAGGATCAGATGAGGTAGAAGGAGGAGGTGGAGGTGGTTGTTGTTTCTCATCAGCAGAGGGAGCAGGAGGTGTAGGAGCAGTGGGGCAGTAGGATGAGATGAGGATGTAGGTGGTTCCAATTTAGGAGTAGGAGCAGTGGAAGTAGCAGGAGCAGGAGGTGTTGGTTCAGTGGAGGAGAGGAGGTGGTCAAAGGTGGAGGAGGAAAGACAGGCTGACCATTCCTATGGAGCTTCCTTCTAACCTTTCTTTTAAATGTTTTGACCTTAGACCTAACATCTACCTCCAAATCCTGAGACTCTAGAGGTCTCTTAGGCCTAGAATCCTGAGGGGGCTTCTGCTGTTGCTGCTCAGGCTCAACTGCCATTGATGACGTTTTGTTGCTGCTTTGCTTTTACTGATCTTCCTCAACTACTGCTGAAGATGCTCTGGCTCTAGCTGCTGCTCTTCTTGCTGTTGTTGCTCTTCTTGTTGCTGCTACTTTTCTTGTTGTTGCTCTTCTTGCTATTGCTCTTCTTGCTACTGCTGCTCTTCTTGTTGTTGCTCAGGCTGCTGTTCAGGCTACTACTCTGGCTGTTGAACATGTTCTTCTGTTCTTTATGCTGCTACTGTTGTTGTTGCTGTTCTTCTTGAAGAGTAGATGGCGGTGCAGATGGCTGACTAGTGCCCTGTTGCACACTACTGAAGCAAAAGATCTTTCATATGTCGGACCTCCTCAGCCAAGTAATCAAACTTAACATTCACTTGCTGGACTTGCATTTGAAGAACTAACAAACCTTCTTGCTGCTGCATCAAAATATCCATCATCATGCAGGTACTGCTGCTACTCTCCCCTTGAGTCCTTGGCCGGGTCTAAATGAGGAGGGGAGGAGTGATACTCTACTTCTTCAATGTTTCTTGCACAAGTGGAGTAGTCCTTGGCATGTCTTCTTCTTTTACTACTCCCTTGCCCCTCAATCTCTAAGTACTGAACTGATAGTCGCTTCTGGTGCATTGTACTTAGGACATGGGGCAGGTACTTGCTATTGCTGAAATGCTTCTTGCTCTTCCTGAATGCCCTATTGCTCTACTTCTTGTTGTTTTTCCTATTGGTCTTGAGCAGGGGCTTCAACTCTTTCTTCTCTGGCTTCTTCATGCTGAATGGCTGGAATAGATGAGGAATCATGTGCCTCATCAAGGAAGATCTCATGAGTGCACTGGGGCACAGAATCCTTAACCCATAAATTTTGAGCTTTGTTTTCCAAAGTGTAGTGACTTCTTCTTAAAGTGGATAACCCAATCTTTTCTTTCACACCAACTGAAATTTATCCACTGAGATCTACTGAGAACCTTTTAAATATGACGGTCAGCAGTGGTCCATAAGGGAGGGACTCCTGCAGATTCCTGGATGCTACCATCTTTTCCAAAATAACTGAGGGCAGGTTGACCCTATGTCTTTGGATGGCCCAGAAAAGGAGACTACCATCTCTGGCAGTTATGGAGGAGTGGGTGTCAACTCTGGGTGTTATGATGTTGGTGATGATAGAGTGAATAATCCTTTTCTCTGTAGATAACTTATTTACTTACAAACCTTTCTTGCTAACTGTCCCTAGGCTTCCAATAATACCCATCTTCTGCTTATCTAGGGGAACAATCTCACTAAGTTTATGGCCGGAGTTGGAATAGTCCAAAAGTTCAACTAAAAGATCTTCAAAAACTGTGACCTTGGTCCCTTTGACAAACCCTGTCACTGAACCTTCTGCAGAAACTTGAAGGGACACAAAGAAAGCCTTAAGGGTGCTTTCAAAAGTAGGTTCTGATATTTGGCTCATTCTGGACCAGCCCATAGCCGCTAGGGTTTCTTCTACCCAACCTAGACTACCATGCAGCTGGTTGAAATCTACAACCTTTCCTGAACATATGGAAAACTTGGCAGAGGAAATGCGTTGGAGCTGTTTAGGGGTGAGCATAGTTCCTTCAGGAACCCTAGAGGAGGCCATCTAGACAGAAGGGATGGAGAAGATTCAAAGAACTGTCAAAGGAGTCAAAGAAATGAAGTTTAGAGATCAAGGAACCTACCTTTCTTCAGAGGAGATGAGAGGTTTGCAGTTGCTCTGAAAGCGGTTCTGGAGGAGATGAACAGTATGCGCGGGAAGAGGAGGAAGATGACAGGAGAGTCGGACAGAGAGTTCAAACGGGTGCTTTGGGAAAAGGAAGGGGTGGTCCTATTATAATAGATGAAAAGTAATGGACTAAAGATGAGGAGATGAACGGCTGTGATTAAAAGAATGAACCGTTATCGTAATAAATACCTCTTTAAATTTAAAAATTATTATCATTTATTATTTTAAATTAATGTGAATTTCTTCTCGCAGACTCCGACTCTAAGGAGTCGAATTTCCTTCTCCGACTTCCAAGAGTCGCAATGTACACTTCCTACTTCATGAGTCGTAGAAGACTCCGACTATGAGAAGTCGTAGTCTGACCTCTGACTTTCAAAAGTCGCAGTACTGGGACTTAGAGAAATTTGCAATGAGTTTTCAACATACACATGCAGAAATTTAAACATGGATTTATCATGGTAATTCAATCAGGGCTACACATATCTATTTCTCTTCTAATAGATGTAAATCTATCTTCAGAAAGAGGTTTAGTGAAAATATCAGCTAATTGATTTTCTGTAGAGACAAAATCAAGTAAAATATCACCATTACTTACATGGTTCCTGATAAAATGATGTCTAACCTCAATATGATTGGTTCTTGAGTGTTGAATAGGATTTTTGGTCAAGTTGATTGTGCTTGTGTTGTCACACAGCATTGGAATCTCTTGAAGCGTTTGACCATAATCTTCCAGTTGATGTTTGATCCACAGTAGTTGAGTGCAGCAACTTCCAGCTGCAATATACTCTGCTTCTGTTGTGGACAATGCTACTGAATTCTGCTTTCTGGAGGACCAAGAAATCAAGCAACCTGTAAGAATCTGACATGTACCACTGGTGCTTTTTCTATCTATTTTGCATCCAGCATAGTCAGCATCACTATATCCAATTAATTTGAAATCAGAACATCTGGGATACCATAAACCCAATTTACTTGTGTTTATAAGATATCTAAAAATTCTTTTAACAGCATTAACATGTGATTCTTTAGGATCAGCTTGAAATCTTGCACACAAACATACACTGAACATTATATCTGGTCTACTGGCAGTAAGATAGAGTAATGATCCAATCATGCCTCTATAGATCTTTTGATCTACTTTCTTGCCAAGTGGATCACTATCTAACTTAATTCCTGAGCTCATGGGTGTTCCTAAGGGCTTACACTTGTCAAAACCATATTTTGAAAGTAAATCTGAAATGTATTTGGTTGACAATGTAAGTACCTTCCTTGGTCAGTTTGATTTGCAACCCAAGAAAGTAATTAAGCTCACCCATCATATTCATCTCAACTCACTTTGCATAAGATTTTCAAAGAATTTACAAAGTGATTCATTAGTAGAACCAAAAATAATATCATCAACATATATTTGCACTATTAAGATTTCTTCTGAAATTTCTTAATAAATAATGTGCTATCTACTTTATCTCTTATGAATCATGTGATATAAGATAAGCACTTAGCCTTTCATACCAAGCTCTTGGAGCTTGTTTCAGACCATACAATACTTTCTTTAAACGAAAATATGATTTGGATATTAGTATCTTCAAAACCAGGTGGTTGCTCAACATAAACTCTTCTTTTATGAAACCATTCAGAAAAGTACTTTTAACATCCATTTGAAATAAATTGATGTTGAGGAGCATGCATATGCTAAAAGAATTCTAATTGCCTCTAATCTAGCTATTGGGGCATAAGTTTCATTAAAATCAATACCTTCCTCTTGGGAATACCCTTGTGCTACAAGTCTGGCCTGTTCCTGGTGATTACTCCTGATTTTCCATTTTGTTTCTGAAGACCCATCTGGTCCCAATAACTGGATGGTCCAAAGGTCTAGGGACAAGAGTCCAAGCTGATGATCAGTCTGTCCCCATGTAATTTTAATTAATTACATATGTATTTTGGTGATTAACAAAACTAAACTAGTTTTTATAAATAATATCTAATGAATATTTCATAAGTCTTAAAGTACAGAAAAAATTCCAAGGTCAATCAAGCCAATAAAGGTATGCATTACTTCTCTGAAGCTTTAATCTTTTCAACATGATATTTCTCTAAGTCCATATCGATTTTTGTCGAAATTCATAACGATTCCTTATAACCGAAAAGTCATGTTGTTTCAATCAAGTCAATATCATAACGACTCTATAAGTTATCGCAACGATTTCTTTAGAAAGCGCAACGACTTGCCTGTCATAAGGACTCTATAAGTTATCACAACGATTTCTTTAGAAAGCGCAATGACTGGCCTGTCATAACGACTCTATAAGTTATCGCAATGATTTCTTTAGAACCCGTACGACTTGCTCGCCGCAACGATTCTATAAGTTTCATAACGATTTCTTTAGAACTTGTAACGACTTGCTCGCCGCAACGATTTCATAAGTTACCGTAATGATTTCTTTAGAACTCGCAACGACTTGCTTGTTGTAACGATTTCATAAGTTACCGTAACGATTTCTTTAAAACTCGTAACGACTTGCTTGCCGCAATGATTTCATAAGTTACGTAATGATTTCTTTAGAACTCGCAACGACTTGCTTGTTGTAACGATTTCATAAGTTACCATAACGATTTCTTTAGAACTCGCAACGACTTGCTTGTTGTAACGATTTCATAAGTTACCGTAACGATTTCTTTAGAACTCACAACGATTTGCTTGTTGTAACGATTTCATAAGTTACCGTAACGATTCCTTTAGAACTCACAACGACTTGCTTGTTGTAACGATTTCATAGTTACCGTAACGATTTCTTTAGAACTCACAACGACTTGCCTGTCGTAACGATTTCATAAGTCACCATAACGATTTCTTTAAGAACTCGCAATGACTTGCTCGCTCGTAACGATTTGCTTTGCACAAAGATTTCTTTAAGCGCTCACAACGATTTGCTTTGTGCAACGATTTGTTTAGAGCTCATAACGACTTGATAAGTGTTCATAACGATTTTCTCTCTATAATGACTTGTTAGTATTCATAACGATTTCATAAGTCATATAGACAACGACTTTACAGTTTATATCAACTTGATTTTTATCTTATCTCTTGAAGTTTGACTAGTCAAAGTCACGCATATATCTATCTGTCACTCCTGCATTTATGAGTTCTGAACGTATCTCTGCATGCATGCAGACAATATGTCCATTATTGTGCTTACTCTGCAACATCTTTAAAACAAGCTATTTGGGATTGCTATTCTGATGAATACTCACATCAACGCATACTGACATAAGAGACAGTTTGAGTTGTCTGTTGTTCTAGCATTTAATGTGTGCAGGGTCCTGAAGACTTTCTATCATACAACGTTGGACCTATGGACGTCAGAAGACCTTATCTCTTTGCGTGCTCAAATGGATAAAAGATAGTTGAAGCTTCCAATTGTAAAACAGTCTAACGTCTATCAATCCAAGAGACAACGGTTACTTCAACGGCAGTATTTCAAAAAGAAGATATAAACTCAAAGACAGAAGAAAGAATAACAACAACAACGCAGTAGAGAACAAGCATCTCGTGTTCAAACGTTCAAATTCTTCTGCAAGAAGTCCAGAGCCAAGAACTTCATTCCTCCTAGCTTTTGCTCTTTGCTCTCCTCACTGTAGTGAAAATCCTGAGAAGCTTGTGTAGTTCTGAGAGTGTGCTTAGCATAGATTCTTGCTCTCAGTGCTAGTGGCTTCAGATCTTGGCTTGTTAAAAGCTTGATCTAGGGGCTTGAATTTCATTCAATTCTCTTTGAGTTGTTGTTCCCTTCGGGTGTGAAGGAAGACCTGGTGGTATCCAGGGTGTTGTTCCCTTCGGTTGTGAAGGAAGACCTGGTGGTATCCAGGGTGTTGTTCCCTTCGGTTGTGAAGGAAGACCTGGTGAGGTATCCAGGGTGTTGTTGTTCCCTTCGGTGTGAAGAAGACCAGCTGAGCTGGGTGTTGTTGCGTCCTTAGGGGGACTGTACCCTAGTTAGTGAAATCCTGAGTTGTTGCTCAGGGACTGGACGTAGGACTCCTAAGGAGAGGAGGTCCGAACCAGGATAATTTTGTGTTGTGTGATTGTCTTCTTTGTGTGTTTGATATTTAAACTAACAGTCACTAACCTCCTTCGAAGAACGTTTGTGTGAATAATTTTTAGTTACAGGTATCTTGTAGATTATTTTTAAAAACCCATTCACCCCCCTCTGGGCTCGTCAACTGGGCAACAAGTGGTATCAGAGCTAGTCTCTTCGACAAAGAAAGGATCCAACGATCTGAAGAGTAAAGATCCATGGCAGCCCAAGGCAACATTGAAGGTCAGTCTGTCAACGACCCCCTCTCTTCGATGGTGAAGATTATCCTTACTGGAAGACCAGAATGGAATACTTTCTACAAGGCCACGACTATCAAATTTGGTCCATAGTAGAAGAAGGTGATCTGGTAGTCACAAATGAAAAGCTCAATGGACAGATGATGACAGAAAGAAGATCTCCTTGAATTGCAAAGCAAAGAGCATCTTATGCTGTGCTCTAAGTAAGAAGGATTTCAACAGAGTTTCTACCTGCAAATCCTCAATGGAAATGTGGGAAAAGCTCAGGATCACATATGAAGGCACAGACAAGGTAAAGGAAACAAGAATCGACATTCTTGTCACTCAGTATGAGAGATTTCATATGCAATCAGGTGAATCCATAACTCAAATGTTCAGCCGGTTCACTGACATCACAAATGGACTAGCTGGTCTGGGGAAAACTTATGAGATTGGAGACATGGTGAGAAAAATACTTAGATCCTTACCGTCCTCATGGACCCAAAGGTCACAGCAATAGAAGAAGCTAATGACCTGAAGAGAATGTCAGTAGAAAAGCTCATTGGGTCCCTCATGGCCCATGAGATCAACATGGAAAGGCTGGGAGAGTCATCTAGCAGAAAGAAGCACTCCAACGCCTTAAAAGCTGAAGAAGATTCACAAGAAGCAAGTTCAGCTGAGAGTGAAAGTGATGCAGACAGCGAGAATGAGGAAGCAATGCTATCTAAAAGATTGCAGCGGATTTTGGCTAAGAAGAAGAAGTTCCAATCAGGTAGAAGGCACTTCAAAAGGAATAAGGACTTCAAGAAGCCAGATGGAAAAGAGATGAAGAAAGCAGAACCCATCTGCTATGAGTGTAAGAAGCCTGGACACATTAAAGCTGAGTGTCCAAATTTAAGAAGCCGGAGTTCAGGAAGAAAGACAGCTCCAAGAAGTTCAGAAAGTACAAAAAGAAGGCGATGGCAGCAGCATGGGAAAACAGTAGCGACTCAGACAGTGAGTCAAGCTCCTGCAGCGATGAAGAAGAAGCCAACTTGGCCTTCATGGCTAATACTGAAGAAAAGGTAACCTCTGACTCTTCTTTTGATTCATGCAATGGTTCAGATTCCGATAGTTTAGAAGAGGCTTCAACGAACTATATGAAAAATATAAAGAAGTAACCAAACTATTAAAGGTAAGCAAGAAAACATAGTTTGTATAGAAAATACAAACTCAGATCTAAAATCAGAAAATGATCAATTAGAAAGTCAAATAACTGAACTTAAAAGAAGAAATGAACTGTTATGTGAAGACTTAAAAGCTAAGAATGAACAAATAATTAAACTTGAAAAATAGGAAAATAGATGAACTAAGAACTGAAATCAAAACACTAACAGAAGAAAATATACAGTTATCTAGCACATTAGAAAAATTCACCAATGGTAAAAACTCCCTCATATTAAAAGGTGCTAGAAGATCAGGTAAGAAGAAAAATGGATTAGGATATACACCCCCAGATAATGAGGAAACCATAGTTTATCCTAAAACATATCCAACACCAAAATTTGTACCTGAACAAGATATAGCATACAAAGCTGATTTCAAATATATAGAAAAAGTAACCAATTATCCTGCTGTAGTCACTGCAACAAGTTAGGACATATCATAACGACATGCCCAACAAGACATAAGAAATGGATAATAAAAGGTAAAATAAATGACACTAACCCATCAGGACCCAAAAGAATTTGGGTACCTAAAACTTGATGTTTTTATTTCAGGTTATCCCTCGAGCATCCAAATGGTATTTGGATAGTGGGTGCTCAAGGCACATGTCAGGAAACCAGAAGTTATTCTCTCATCTCCAAGCTGAAGAAGGAACAGTCACTTATGGAGATAATGGGAAAGGAACAGTGATAGGCAGTGGCTCTGTGAATAACAAAGGAAAAACAGTCATAGAAGATGTGTTATTAGTCAAGGGATTGAAGCACAACCTTATTAGCATCAGCCAGCTGTGTGACAGAGGCCATCAGATCAAGTTTCAAGAGTCAAAGTGCAGCATACTGAAGGATGGAGCAGTCATCTTTGAAGCTAATAGAGAAAAGAATTTGTATGTGCTCTATCTTGAGGAACTCAAGGAACAAGACGTCTGTCTGGCAGCAAATAAGGATAAATCTACTGAATTATGGCACAGACGACTAGGTCATTGCAGTATAGATGGCATGAGAAAATTGCTGAAGAAGAATCTTGTGGAAGGTCTACCTAAGGTCAGTGCAAAAATGGATGGTGTCTGTAGACCTTGTGCTAAGGGAAAGCACACCAAGAGCTCCTTCAAGTCAAAGACGGTGGTGACCACCTCAAAACCCTTAGAGCTCCTTCATATGGATCTATTTGGGCCAATGAGGACTACCAGTCTTGGAGGAAAAGACTTTGGATTTGTCATAGTCGATGACTACTCAAGATTCACATGGGTATCATTCCTAGAGCATAAAGATGACACTTTCGAAATTTTGTCAGTTTCAGCAAGAAAGTCCAGAAAGATCAGAAGTTCAGCATTGTGTCTATCCGATCAGATCATGGTGGTGAATTTCAGAATGAAAAGTTTGCTAGATTCTGTGATGATCAGGGAATTGAGCATAATTTCTCAGCACCAAGAACACCACAGCAAAACGGTATCGCTGAGAGAAAGAATAGAACCCTATTGGATATGGCAAGAACTATGCTCTCAGAATATGATCTGCCAAGATACTTCTGGGCTGAAGCAGTCAACACAGCAAGCTACATTATCAACCGAGTAATGATCAGGCCAATCCTGAAGAAGACTGCATATGAACTGTTCAAAGGGAAGAAGCCAAAGATCAGCCACTTCAGGACTTTTGGATGTCCTTGTTTCATCCACAACAATGGAAAAAGGGACATTGGTAAGCTGGATGCCAAATCAGATGAAGGCATCTTCATGGGGTACACCTCTAAACCCAAAGGCTATAGAGTATTTAATAAACACCTTTGTTAATTGAACAGTCTGTACATATTATTTTTGATGAAACTACCCTTCCTTGAGAAAGGAAGAAGATAGTGATAATGATGATGCAGATAAGCTGTCCAAGAAACTAAAGAATACATCAATTGAGGACAAGGATGATCCACCTCTGGAAGACTTGCAACAAGAAGAAATTACTCATGAAAATCTTCCAAAGGAATGGAGACACAAGAAAGATCACCCACTCGAAAATATTATTGGTGATCCATCTGTAGGGGTAAGAACAAGAGGTAATGTAATTCCCTGTGATTACCTAGCATTTGTTTCTCAAATAGAGCCGAGGACAGTCAATGAAGCTCTTTGTGATGAATCTTGGATATTAGCCATGCAAGATGAATTAAATCAATTCAAGAGAAACCAAGTATGGTCACTTGTTCCTAGACCATCAGACCATCCAGTCATTGGCACCAAATGGGTGTTCAGAAATAAACTGGATGAAACTGGTGTGATCCTAAGAAACAAGGCCAGATTGGTAGCTCAAGGCTATTACAAGAGGAAGGCATAGATTTCGATGAAACCTATGCACCTGTAGCTAGACTTGAGGCTATTAGAATTTTGCTTGCATATGCATCCGCATTAGATTTGAAATTATTTCAAATGGATGTTAAGTCTGCATTTTTGAATGGTTTTATTAAGGAGGAAGTTTATGTAGAACAACCTCCAGGTTTTGATGATACTGATTTTCCGGATCACGTTTTCAAATTACACAAAGCATTATATGGTTTAAAGCAAGCACCTAGAGCCTGGTATGAAAGCTTAGTTCTTTCTTTTAAACCATGGTTTCAGTAGAGGTCAAGTAGATAGTACTCTTTTCATAAAGTCAAAGGTCAAAACATTCTACTAGTCCAAATTTATGTAGATGATATTATTTTTGGTTCTACTGATGAATCCCTTTGCAAGTATTTTGAAAAGTTGATGCAGGGAGAATTTGAAATGAGCATGATGGGAGAACTTAATTATTTCCTTGGACTACAAATCAAACAAGGAAAGGAAGGAACTCACATCTGTCAAGCAAAGTACACAAAAGAACTCTTAAGAAATTTGGATACGATAATACCAAGCCACTGTCAACACCAATGAGTACATCAACAAGGATGGACAGTGATAAAGATGGTAAGAAAGTAGATCAAAAGATCTACAGAGGTATGATGGATCATTACTTTACTTAACAGCTAGTAGACCGATATTCTATTTAGTGTATGCATGTGTGCTAGGTATCAGGCCGATCCTAGAGAATCACATTTAATTTCTGTGAAAAGAATATTTAGATATTTAGCAAGAACTCATGACTTAGGTCTGTGGTATCCAAAATGTTGTGAAATTAACTTAGTAGGTTATTCTGATGCTGACTATGCTGGATGCAAATTAGATAGAAAAAGCACCAGTGGTTGTTGTCAATTTCTTGCAGGATGTTTGATATCTTGGTCTTCAAAGAAACAAAATTCAGTGGCACTATCTACAGCTGAAGCTGAATACGTAGCTGCTGGAAGTTGTTGTACACAACTCTTAGGGATAAAGCAACAACTTGAAGATTTCGATTAAACATCAAATCCATCCCACTGTTGTGTGACAACACCAGTGCCATAAATCTCACCAAGAATCCAGTTCAACATTCAAGGACCAAGCATATTGAGGTTAGATATCATTTTATTCGTGATCATGTAGCAAATGGTAATATTGAAATATCTTTATTGATACAAATGGTCAGTTAGCAGACATTTTCACAAAAGCCTTACCCGAGGAGAGATTCACATCTCTTAGAAGGGAATTAGGCATGTGCAATTTGTGAAAAAGGTTTGTTTAAAACTGGACATTAAATTTCAGAATTAAGTAGTTTTCCCTCCATGGCTTTAAGCAAAAGAATTTCAAATTATCCTTTGTAACCGCTCTCTCATTGAAGTCGGTTTGAATAGTCAAACTCTTTTGTCCTCTTCTGCGCCTTTTGGCGCCTCACTTTCCCCAGTGCATTAATTTATTCATAAAATCAATGACACAACGATTCGTATCTCATCGTCTACTTTTTCCCCCCTTTCATCCTGTCGCATGAGCCGATGCCCTAACAACTCATACCTCAACCCTCTGCAATTTGAACCTTCCTCCTCCTTCCCGCAAAATTTGAGGATTCCTTCTCTTCTCCTCCGTTTCAACCCTCCAGAGACTTTCCCACCTGAATCCATGGCCGCACCAGTCATCGCCGGCAGTTTGGGTGGCTACAGCGCCGAATTTCTCACTCCTGAGCAGCAGGAGAGGTTTACCTTTGTGAAGACGAAGCTCTGTGTGCAATAAAGAGTCGATGTTGCTAATCTGAGGAAAAATGGAATGAGCAGCGTGGTAGACTTGATCAATCAGATGCAGTGGACGGAGTTACCACCTTTTTCGAGGAGAGTTATCCAGACCTGGTAAAGCATTCTTCATTTGTTGAAATCAGAGGAAGATGGGTCCCTAGTTTCTTCAGTAAAGGGAACCCTGATTAGAATAGACCCTGAGTTGCTGAGATGTTGTTTGATGTGAAGACTTCCGGGTTTAGTGGGGTTCACACTGGGACGCCCAAGTGAAAGGTTTGGGAATTGTAGGGCTGGGCTTCAAGCTAAGGGACGGCAAGCTTGATATAAATCAACTAACTGCTTTCAACCACCTCCTTCATTTTATTGTATGTCACTGGGCCATTCAAAATAAGGAGATAAATATGGCCGCAGTGATGATGGAAAGAATGAAATTTGCCAGAGATCAGATTTGGGACACCAAGAGCAAGTTAAATGTGTCCCTGCCCTATGCCCACCTACTTACCAAGATCTTCAAACACTTCGGTGTTGATCTTTCTGGGGCAGTTGTAGAGAAAATGGGCCAAGCAATCAGGTCCAGGAACCTGAAGAAGAGTGGCTTCTCTGTGGAAAATGGTGTCTGGTCCAAGGCTTCAGTTGCTGAAGGCGAAGCCATCATTGACGACGCCTCAGTTGTTCATCAGGAAATGGGATCAGGCTATGATTCCAGATTGCCAGTGGAGTCAGTTTCAGCAGTTGGGGCAGCAGAATCATCAGGCCCCTCTATAGCAGAAGTTCAGCCTGAAATTGCAGTAGAAGAAGAAAGAGTATCAGTAGCAGCTTCAGAATTTCCAGAAGAATTAGCTCTAATTTTGCAGAGAGGAGAATTGAGGATATTCTCCCAGAGGATATTATTCCAGTTGAGGACCCACTACCCTCAACTGTCGTTGCATCTATTCTCTCAGATATTATTGATTCGATTCCTTCCACCACTAGTGCTCCAGAAAATAGTGGCAGAGTTGCTGAAGAGGCAGTGGCATCAGGCCACATTGATGTACCAATGGAAGATATTCCAGTAGAGCTAGAGCACCCAGCTGCTCAGGGTGACTCTGTGATGGCGGATGCTCCCATTCAGGGGGAGCAAGTATCAAATGAAGAAGATGCTCCTATTGAGGGGGAGCTATCAAAAGAAGGATCAGTAGAAGCAACTCCAGTTGTTGATGGTCAGGAGGAAAGGCATAGAGATTCTCCCAACTTGTATGACAGAGAAGGGGAGACTGCAAGCTCTTCGAGCTCAGATGATGATCAACCTCCTCCAGCAAAAGAAGGCAAGAAGAAAGGAAAAGAAGTTGCCTCTGAAGTTCCTCTCCTGGCTGATACACCTTTTGAGAGGCAGGTCAAACAGAAAATTGTTATAAATTTGAAGCCAGTGATTGAAAGGCTGAATGTGCAAGGTGAGCTATTATGTTCTCTCCAGTCAGATGTAAATTCTATATTCTGAGCCAAGCTTCAGCCAACAAAGAGTTAGCTCAAATCAGAAATGCTATGAAATGGTTTAATAAGGAGATGAGTAGCATGAAAGGCATGCTCTCGATATTATCAAGGCAGTTGGAATTCAAGCTCCTCCTCCTCAAGCAGCTCAGGAGCCTGGAGAAAATGTGTCTGGGCATCAGGGCCAGCACCAGAAGGCAACATCACCAGAAGAAGCAGGGCCAACAGGGCAGAAGCAGCAGCAGCACCAGCAGAGGCAGCAGTGAATGTTGAAGGGCCATCTGGCCAGGTGATCAGGTTGAAGGGCCTCCAGGGCCATCTGAGCAAGGGTCAGGGCCATCAGGGCCATTGGAGAGTGAGTGTGCAGAAAGAGGCAGAAGAATCCTTGGCACCCAAGCCCCCAGCTCCCTCTTCTCCTCTCACACACCTATCCCTCCAACTCCACCCTCAGCTCCTACAGCTCCTCCTGCTCCCAAACATTCAAAAAGCCTCAATCCGACCAATTTCTTCACTACTCCATTCTCCATTCACTCATTCCACCTCTCCTCTCTCTATCCTCTATCCTTCTCTCCTTCCTTCTCCTATCCTTGAGGTCCCTCCAGCATCCTCAGCTGGAGCTCCTCCTCCTCCTCTGGTCCCTCCCTTGGACCAGTTGATGACCTCCTACTACATACATTCTTTTCTTCATCCTACTCCTCCACCCTCTTTCATCACTATCATACCTGAAAGAGCCCAACTTAACTCTCCCTTTATGGAAAAGATAAGGATGAGTTTGAGGAAGGCATTCTCAGGTCTGTGCTGAAGGTTGGGAGCACATTCACAGGGCAGACCCTTCCAGTCCTGCCCCCAAGAAGAGGAAACTCACTTCTACTTCCTCCTTTCCTCTGAACCCAAATACCCACCTTTATGGTTTTCTCTCACAGTGGACAACAAACATAACCCACTGTATAGGAATACCTTTCCAAAGTTGTTCTTGCCACCATCATTAACCTTCCCTTCAAAATCTTTCAGATCATTTGCACACCATTCTACCCTATACTTCTCTTTCAAAATCCGAAAAGTCCAAAATCTTCTCTCTTGCCCACTCCAAAACTGAAGATCAATGGGCAAAGGTCACAAGGATCTCCTCAAGAAATTCATTCTTGCCAAATCTGCTAGATTCCCTCCAAGGGACCACTCCCTGACCTTGTCTGAGTGGTTCAGGATGTATCACCAAGAACTTTGGGCACCCTTCATTCAAAAGGAAATCAAGATGGTCAGCACTATGTGTTGTTCAACAACTACAGATATGTCCATCGACTTCCTGAAGTTCAGCTCAGCCAGTTCAAAGGGCCATTTCAGCTCTTCTCCAGACATCTCTCATACTTCAGATGTTCAGGTAGATTTTGCTACCCTCCAAGTACCTGAAGAGATAGCCCTTCCTCAAATCCATTTCTTGTCATGGAATCCTCTGTAGGATCCATCATCTTTGAGCGTTTTGCCAGGATAATGGGCAGAATTAAAGTACAGAAAGGCTGCCTGGTTGCTTTTCCTAGATTCCTATTTAGGGAATATCACCAGGGGCATGTAAGTGCTGAAGTTCTAGCCCCCATTCTGTCTGAATGTGAAAGGCTGACATCCTCAGAATGGTCCAAGTTCTATCCTTGTCAGCTCAGCAGCTGTTTTCACTCAATGAAGCTCAGGCCAGGGAAGGCAAACCAGCCATTTCTCCAGCTACCTTCTTGGATATGAATTCCATTCATCTTGTTGATGACCCTTTCAAAGTCTGGGAGGAAAGATACAAAGTTTATGTGGCTATGCACAAGGCTCTCAGAGACAACCACAACACTATCCTGTGACCATGGACCAATCCTCACCTGTGCCAGCTTGGGACTCGTCGTTTCCTCAAGATGAGCATGGACAAGAATGCATATGCTGATCTTCTCTATCAGCACCTAGATCTTCATCTCAAAAGGATGGCTTCCTCCATGGGACCATCCTACTCTTTGTCTTTTGGAGTTTTTAAAACTCATTTTGAAGAGCAGGAAGCACAGGCATGGGAAACCATTTCCCATTTTGCCTCTCTTTTGTCTCCTGCCTTCTATTTACCTGTACCACCTCAAAGTTAATGAAATTCCCTTGGTCATCTGCCTCTGTCTTTTCTCTTCTTTCTTTGTCTCAGATTGTCTTTTTGCTAAATGACAAAAAAGGGAGAAAAATTAGCATGTCTGAAATACATTCCAATAATTTTTAAGGAAAAAAAATTAGCATGTCTTATCTTCAGACTTTTCAGATATTTTTCATCCATGCTTATTGTTCAGTTTTGTCATCACCAAAAGGGGGAGATTGATGATCAGTCTGTCCCCATGTAATTTTAATTAATTACATATGTATTTTGGTGATTAACAAAACTAAACCAATTTTTATAAATAATATCTAATGAATATTTCATAAGTCTTAAAGTACAGAAAAAATTCCAAGGTCAATCAAGCCAATAAAGGTATGCATTACTTCTCTGAAGCTTTAATCTTTTCAACAGATATTTCTCTAAGCCCATATCGATTTTTGTTGAAATTCATAACGATTTCCTTATAAGACCGAAAAGTCATGTTGTTTCAATCAAGTCCATGTCATAACGACTCTATAAGTTATCGCAACGATTTCTTTAGCAAAGCAACGACTTGCCTGTCATAACGATTCTATAAGTTATCGCAACGATTTCTTTAGAAAGCGCAACGACTGGCCTGTCATAACGACTCTATAAGTTATCACAACGATTTCTTTAGAACTCGTAACGACTTGCTCGCCGCAACGATTCTATATGTTATCATAACGATTTCTTTAGAACTCGTAACGACTTGCTCGCCGCAACGATTTCATAACTTACCGTAACGATTTCTTTAGAACTCGCAACGACTTGCTTGTTGTAACGATTTCATAAGTTACCGTAACGATTTCTTTAGAACTCGTAACGACTTGCTCGCCACAACGATTTCATAAGTTACCGTAACGATTTCTTTAGAACTCGCAACGACTTGCTTGTTGTAACGATTTCATAAGTTACCGTAACGATTTCTTAGAACTCGCAACGACTTGCTTGTTGTAATGATTTCATAAGTTACCGTAACGATTTCTTTAGAACTCACAACGACTTGCTTGTTGTAACTATTTCATAAGTTACCGTAACGATTTCTTTAGAACTCACAACGACTTGCCTATTGTAACGATTTCATAAGTCACCATAACGATTTCTTTAAGAACTTGCAATGACTTGCTCGCTCGTAACGATTTGCTTTGCACGAAGATTTCTTTAAGCACTCACAACGATTTGCTTTGCGCAATGATTTCTTTAGAGCTCATAACGACTTGATAAGTGTTCATAACGATTTGCTCTCTATAATGACTTGTTAGTATTCATAACGATTTCATAAGTCATATAGACAACGACTATACAGTTTATATCAACTTGATTTTTATCTTATCTCTTGACGCATTGACTAGTCAAAGTCACGCATATATCTATCTGTCACTCCTGCATTTATGAGTTCTGAACGTATCTCTGCATGCATGCAGACAATATCGTCCATTATTGTGCTTACTCTGCAAACATCTTTAAAAACAAGCTATTTGGGATTGCTATTCTGATGAATACTCACATCAACGCATACTGACAACAAGAGATAGTTTGAGTTGTCTGTTGTTCTAGCATTTAATGTGTGCAGGGTCCTAAAGACTTTCTATCATACAACGTTGGACCTATGGACGTCAGAAGACCTTATCTCTTTGTGTGCTTAAATGGATAAAAGATAGTTGAAGCTTCCAATTGTCAAACAGTCTAACGTCTATCAATCCAAGAGACAACGGTTACTTCAACGGCAGTATTTCAAAAAGAAGATATAAACTCAAAGACAGAAGAAAAGAATAACAACCAACGCAGTAGAGAACAAGCATCTCGTGTTCAAACGTTCAAATTCTTCTGCAAGAAGTCCAGAGCAAGAACTTCATTCCTCCTAGCTTTTGCTCTTTGCTCTCCTCACTGTAGTGAAAATCCTGAGAGAGCTTGTGTAGTTATGAGAGTGTGCTTAGCATAGATTCTTTGCTCTCGGTGCTAGTGGCTTCAGATCTTGGCGTGTTAAAAGCTAGATCTAAGGGCTTGAATTTCATTCAATTCGCTTTGAGTTGTTGTTCCCTTCGGGTGTGAAGGAAGACCTGGTGGTATCCAGGGTGTTGTTCCCTTCGGTTATGAAGGAAGACCTGGTGGTATCCAAGGTGTTGTTCCCTTCTGTGCGAAGGAAGACCTGGTGAGGTATCCAGGGTGTTGTTCCCTTCGAGTGTGAAAGAAGACCAGCTGAGCTGGGTGTTGTTGCGTCCTTAGGGGGACTGTACCCTAGTTAGTGAAATCCTGAGTTATTACTCAAGGACTGGACGTAGGACTCCTAAGGAGAGGAGGTCCGAACCAGGATAATTCTTGTGTTGTGTGATTGTCTTCTTTGTGTGTTTGATATTTAAACTAACAGTCACTAACCTCCTTCGAAGAACGTTTGTGTGAATAATTTTTAGTTACAAGTATCTTGTAGATTATTTTAAAAGACCCATTCACCCTCCCCCCTCTGGGCTTGTCAACTGGGCAACACAAGCCCGGTTGCATTGGAACTGATTAAGTTCCTCTTGCATAGCAAGGATCCAAGATTCATCAGCCAGTGCATCATTGATTGTCCAAGTTCAATTTGAGACACAAATGCAGAAAAATCACAAGGAATGTTCATACCTCTTGTTCTTACCCTATCTTGAGATCACCTATATTGTTTTCTCTTGGATGATCTCTGTGATACCTCAATTCTCTAGGCAGTCCTTCTTGTGCTTCTTCTTGTTGTTGAAGTTCTTCTAGTGGTGGATCTTCCTTTTCTTCTTCTTTCTCTCATTCTTCATGAGATGTTTATTCTAGATCCTTGCACAGATCTTCAACACAATCTTCTTCTTCTTCTATTCTCTTAATAGAAGGGTTAGTCTCATCAAATAAGATATGCACTGTTTGCTCTACAGTTAAGGTTCTCCTATTAAACAGTTTATATCATCTAGGTTTTGAGATATATCCTAACAGAAAACCTTCATCACTATTAGCATCTAACTTCCCTAAGTTATCTTTACCATTATTCAAAATAAAGTACTTATAACCAAAAGGTCGAAGATGACTGATGTTGGGATTTTTCTCCTTGTATAGCTCATAAGGTGTCTTCTTTAGGATTGGTCTCATCATGCACCTGTTGATGATGTAGCAGGCTGTGTTGACTGCTTCTCCCAGAAGTATCTTGGTAAATTGTACTCTAAAAGCATAGTTCTGGCCATGTCTAGCAGTATTCTGTTCTTCCTTTCTGCTACTCCATTTTGTTGAGGTGTTCTTGGTGCAGAGAAATTGTGTTATATTCCATTTTCCTCACAGAATTTCACAAAATCTTCATTCTTGAATTGCCCACCATGATCAGATCTGATACTGATTATTTGAATTTTTTTATTCTTCTGTACTAATTTGCTGAACTTCAGAAAAGTTGAAAAGGTTTCTGATTTGGCTTCTAAAAAGGATACCCCAGTGTACCTTGAGTAGTCATCCACAATTACATAGCCATACACTTTTCCTCCAAGACTACCTGTTCTTATAGGTCCAAATAAGTCCATGTGAATAAGCTCCAAAGGCTTGGATGTTGTAACCATTGTTTTGGACTGAAATGATGTCTTGGTTTGCTTTCCCTTTGCACAGGCTGTATAGATTCTAGACTTCTTCAATTTCATGTTCGAAAGACCTTCAACTAGATCATGCTTGATTAATTTCTTGATTACTGAAGTACTTGCATGTCCTAGTCTTCTGTGCCACAAATCAGTTTCTTCACTCTTGGTGGTTGCAAGACACAAATTTACTTCTTTAGTTCTGCTAACTGTAAGGTGTACAGATTTTTGACTCTTTGAGCTTCAAATACTATTTTCCATCCTTTGAATAATACACTTGTCATTCTGAAATTTTACTAGGTGACCCTTGTCACACAGTTGACTGATGCTAATAAGGTTGTGCTTTAATCCTTCTACATACATGACATCTTCTATCAAATTCTTTTGTTTTGTTCCTACAGTTTCACATACTAAGACCTTTCCTTTTCCATTATCTCCATAAGTGACCTGACCACTTTCATCTCTAAAGCTTGTAAATAACTTCCTGTCATCTGTCATATGCCTTGAGCACCCACTTTCATCTCTAAAGCTTGTAAATAACTTCCTGTCACCTGTTGTTAAATTTCTATTTTTGTTTGTAGGCATATTGGTTAACCTTTCTAGGATTTTTAATCCCTTTTTCTTTTACAAATTATGGCGTTGGATACTTTTCAGGATACACAACATTTTCTTCATTATGTGGAGGTGTATATCCTACTCCATATTTCTTCTTACCTGTCCTAGAACCTTTTAGTCTAACAAACAAAGATGTTTTATAGTTTGATATTTTCTATATGGTAGCTCTTAGATAGTTGTCTTCTTCTTTAATTTTTCTTCATCTTTAAGTTCTTTAAATTTGATTCTATTTCCATGATTTTACTGTTTTTATTTTTTAAATCTTCACACAGTAATTCATTTGCTCTTTAGTTTCATTTAAACTTTGTCCTAACCTTTCTGCTTCATTTTTCAGGAAGGTGTTGACCTTTTCTTGATTTAGAAAATTTAGCTTAACCACTTTTATTTGCTTAACTACTATTCTATATTTTTCATATAATTCGTTGAAGGCATCTTAAAGGCTATCAGAATCAGATTCGGAACATGATGTGAAAGAAGTTTCAGAATTTACCTGATTCAGTCCTGCCATGAGAGCTAGATTTGCCTTTTCTTCTTCTTCAGATTCTGAACTTGAAGAGTCTGAACTGGTGGCTTCTTCATTATCCCATGCTGCTGCCATTGCCTTTTTCTTGTATCTTCTGAATTTCTTTTCTTTGCCTTCTTCTTTTCAGATCTTTCTGCTTGATCATTCTTCTTCAGCTTGGGACATTTAGACTTGTAATGTCCTGGTTGATTGCACTCATAGCATGTTGGTTCTTTCTTCTTGTCCATCTTGAAGAATCTCTTAGAACCAAACTTCTTCTTTTTTGAAAGGATCATTTGCAGTTTCCTTGACAACATAGCTTCATCATCACTGTCATCTGATTTCTCCTTTGAGTCTTCAGAGGAGGAAGAATCTGCAACCTTCAAAGCATTTGGCATTTTCTTTTTCGATGAATTTTTAGAAAATCTTTCCATGTTAATTTCATGAGCCATTAAGGATCTGATTAATTTATCAATGGAAAGCTGAGTTAGATCATGTGCTTCCTCAATGGCAGTGACCTTAGGGGTCCAAACATTTGTTAATGATCTTAGGATTTTTCTTATAGTTTCTTCATTTATAAGAACTTTTCCTAGAGAACTCAAACCTACTATTATATTTGAAAAGTGATTGTACATCTGAGTTATATTTTCATTTGGAAGCATTTTAAATTATTCATATTGAGAAACAAGAATATCTATCCTAGTTTATTTTACTCTATCAGTTCCTTCATATGTAACTTGTAGTTTATCTCGCATTTCTTTAGCAGTTTTACATGCAGATAGTCTATTGAATTCTCTTTTTTTTTTCAAAAAGGTCCTCAAGCCCTCAAAGCAGGAGAGTGCACCCTCCCCCAAAGGGGGAGAATGTTCTCACTCCACCAGTGAGTTCGACCTGGGCCAAACTTATTTATATAGGAAAGTGAAATACATAGTCCATGGGGCCAACCCCCGTTACACCAAGCGAACATGCATGAGGCCAGACTTATCAACAACCATCGACCCCTTACAAGCATGAGTTAAACTCGTCCCCCCCCCCCCCCCCAGAACACATCATTCTTTTTTTTCTTAACAGCTAAGTTAGCCAAGGAATCAGCAAGTTGATTTGTTTCCCAGTACACATGGGATAACTGAGTGGACGCCCTGCTGAAAAGATGTTTAGCATCTCTCCACCATCTGTAAGAGTTTCAAGATAGAGCCTTATCCTTGTTTACAGAGTTGAAAAGAGCCTGAGAGTCAGAGTAAACAATGGAAAGCTTATAACCCAAGCAAGTAGCAAGCCGGAGACCATCACAGAGTGATCTGATTTCTGCAATCATACTGGTGCCCTCCTCATAGAAATGAGAGAAGGCGACATGAACCTGTCCTAGAGGATCTCTGATGCAACCACCACCCCCACATTCCCTGGGATTTCCTTTGCAAGCCCCATCAACATTCAAACTAAAGCCATAAATTGGAGGGATTCATCTAATAAGCTTGAGCATCCTGGAGGAACACATTGGAAAGTATCCGAAAGCATTAAGAATCTGCAACTCAGAGTTGTTGGGCGCAACCTTAAACTGGATTTTTGGGAGAAGGTGTATAGTGGATGATTTAATACTGCTAATGATACTCCCAATAGAGACCTGAGTATCCTCAAATCTTCTGAGACATCTACACTTCCAGATTTCCCACAGCATGCTAGTGAGGCTATAGAGAAAGATAAAGCCATAAGGGGATCTGATGTTAGAAGTTTGGATGGCACTCCAAAGGCGGCTAGTAATATAGTTATGCAAGATGATCTTGGAAGGGAGAAGAGGACTAATCCAGCGCCAAAGAGAGACCGCAGTATCACTATGAATAAACAGATGATCAAAATCTTCAGTATGGGGATGCTTACAATAGGAGCAACGAGACACCAAAGAAATCCCAGTTTCAGAGATACGCCCATCAACAGGAGCGGCCCGGTTAAGGATTTTCCAAGCAAATAAGGAAGCTCTCCGATTGAAGGAATTATGCCAAATTTTAGCCAGGCCCGGTCTTTGAACCCCCTGAGGTCGAATAAGATCATATGTGGATTTAGAGGAGAAGGAACCATTGTTGGAAGGTTTCCACATACATATATCATCATCAGCAGTAAGAGCCAAACCGTCCAGAACATGCTGGGGAAGAATAGGCCTGAGAGGATGATCAATATCCATAATCACGTCTCTTAGAGAGGCACCCGCTTCATCATTGTGAACATGGATAATATTGCTGAGTGGGCTTTCACCGATCCAAATATCATGAAGAATATTGATGCTCTTACCATTACCATGGACCCATGTAGTATTATCATTCAAAGTTTTCAAAGCTTTCATGTACATAACCTTAGGCATCCCTGGAATCCCAGTAATGCTATTAAGAGTATACCATTTCCTGGCATAAGAGGCCCAGAGAGAATTGCTAGTTTTAATGTTCCAAAGATGTTTAATAGCCAGAGATAAATGGACATGTCATAGACTTCGAACCCCAAGACCACCTTCATGAACAGGTTTCTGAATAGATGACAAAGCAACCCAATGCCGGCGATGAGCACCATTCGTGCCATCCCAAAAGAAAGCAGCTGCAGCTTTTTCTATGTAAGCAATGATAGACTTAGGAATATACGTAGCATCAGCCAGGTATATAGGAAGGGATGATATCACAGAGTTAATAAGAGTTAACCGACTAGCTTGAGACAAAAGTTTGGATTTCTATGCATGCAATTTACCATTGACTCTATCAATCAGAAATTTGAAGTCTCCAGTTACCATCCTACCAGCTTTCAAAGGGCCGCCCAAGTAGTTAATTTTCCAGATTGGCGCGTATAAGCAGTGATTTGTCTGATGTTGTTGGCGGCATGAACAGAAGCCTTGTCAGGTAACATAAAACAGCTTTTTTGAGAGTTAATATACTGACCTGAAGAATAAGCATATTTGTGTAAAAAATCCATCAACCTTCTGACATTCCTAATACTCCCATTGGTAAAGATTAGAGTGTCATCTACATAGAGCAGGTGTGAGGGGGTAGGACAGCCCCTTGGCCCAGCGTATGGGGTAAGATTGCCAGTAGATACCATGCTTCTAATACCTCTGCTTAGAGCCTCCTCCATAATAATAAATAATGTTGGAGCAATGGGATCCCCTTGACGAAGACCCCTAGAAGAATGGAAGTAACCAGCTAGGGATCCATTAAAAAGATCTGAGAACCAGCAGTTCGAGATCATCATACCAATGTATGAAGTAAACCTGGAAGAGAAACCGAATTTCCTCATAACCGCAAGGAGAAAAGCCCATTCAACACTGTCATAAGCTTTTTTGATGTCTAATTTGAAAACCACATTATGACCTCTGGTTTTACGCCCAATATCTTTAACCAATTGCCTAGCCATGGAGATGTTATCCAGAATAAACCTCCCTTTAACAAATGCACCTTGCTCTTCAGAAATAATCATAGGAAGAATATTGGTTAACCTGTCACACATAATTCTGGACACAATTTTATAGCAGAAATTGCACAAACTGACAGGCCTATAATCATTGAAAGAGCTCGAATGATCTTTCTTAGGGATCAGAGCAATGTAAGTAGAAGTAATACTTCAGGGAAAAGGAAATCCACTGAAAAATCCCTTTAACTGCAGCATAAACATCTTCTCCCACGATATCCCAGCATGCAGTAAAGAAGGAGCCAGTGAAACCATCAGGTCCTGGGGCACTGGTATCTTTTAAATTCTAGACCGCCATTTTAACTTCATTTTTATCAGGCATCTCACACAAAGCCTCATTCTGGTCAGCAGAAATTAAAGAAGGAATGACATCGAGAAGTGACTCGTCCACATCGTGATTGTTAGAATGAAGAAGAGACTCGTAATACTTGACAGCCTCCTTGGACAAAGCCTCCTGATCCTCACACCAAGTACCATCTGTAGACACGCGAATTTGGCTCCATCGCGGGCAAATTTCATATTGAGCCATAATGCCACAAATGGCCCTCCTTTTGCCTCGCAAGAGTGTTTTTTCAATATTTCTGGATCTCACCCTTTCTTTCTTGGTGCTTCCCCATGTGGTTCTGTCGCGGAAGCTAAATTTAATTCACATCCGCTACAGTGGACGCTTTTCAGGGGGACCTTAACGCGGCGGTTAAAACCGACGCGTTTACCCGCCTTTTTGGCACATGCTTTAATTGGAATCACGTCCATTAAGGACGCCGCGATTTCAAAGTCAAATCCTAAAAGCCTACGGCTGACAGCGCATTTAAGAGGCCACGCCTGGAATCATGACGAATCTCAGAATCGCGTCCAGTAAGGACGACGCATTTTAAAAACTGTCAAATCAAGATCAATTCCGTCAAAGATACGATTTTATTTTGGAAAACGCGGCGACCATACCGGACGCGATTATGAACGTGGCTGCACGTCATGGCCACCATGCGCCTGTCCCATCAAGTTGACCTTTTAATCGCGGCATCCTTCCCGGACGCGATTCACCTAAAGACGCGTCCGCCTATTTGGATGCGATTTGAGAATCTGGTGCCTATAAATTGACCCCTGAGGGTCATTTGTTCAGGGGGCCATTCAGAGCGGTGAAGCTTTGCCGGATTCTCGTCTCACCTCCGACCCGCGGGGACCCTCTACTCTGAGCAATCCACGCCTTCCTCCCGCAGTGTTCGGAGCCGGCGTCCTCTCCATCGTCCACGTACCCCGGAGCGAGGCGGGCGACGTCTTCCTCCTCCTCTTCATCCATTTCATTCGTAGCGACAACATCGTCATACCGTCCATTCGGGGAAGTACCCCCTCCCCTTTCTCTTTTCTCTTCACTTTCATCTCCTCCAGGCCCCACGTGGCCTTTGTACTCCTTTTTTAACACACACACACATGCATGCATTTTACACACACCCACATTCTTTAGGGGTTTAAAAGCCACCACCCGGTAAGTACACCTCCATGTTCTTTTATTTCATTAATTCTTTATTTTTAGGATTTGGTACTACACGTGGCTAATCCCCATTCTTTACTTTTCTTTGTCTTTTTTGTCAGGGTAATCAACGAGGAAACGCCCTCTACCACAGCCGGCCGTGTTCATAGAGGAAGAGAGGACCCACATTCCCCCGTGTAATCTCCCTCCGCTCCAAAAGGTACGTTTGTGATCACTCTTCCATCTCGCACCCCTCGCGCGTGCATCTCCATTCAGCACCCTCGTGTGCCTGGCGATCACGATCTTTTTATTTTATTGTCTTTTTCGCCATCCACTCTATATTACACACACATACCCACACCACTATTCATTCCCCCCCTCTTTGTGGGCACCGCGAAAGCGTCGTCTACACCATCCACCTGTAGTCGATGAATTATATTTCTCCTCCTGTTACCTTGAACCACAGCACGGTAGAATGTAGTATTTTTATCACCGTCATCCACCCATTGCAGACGAGCTTTTTGTGCCCAGAAGACTTCCACATAACGAACAACCCTTTTCAAACGGGAGGCACATTTTCACAATCTTGCTTGTTTGTTTGTGCTATGCCAAGCACCAAGAGTCCATACTCCCGCGATTAACAAGTACGTTGGGGCGCTCCTCCCCAGGACCGGACAGGGCCCCTATTGCACAGGCATTGGATCAAGTTTAATTGAACACCGGGAAACATGTATGCATATGACACATAATTAATTGAACACCGGGAAACATGTAATCCATGAAACTCATATGCAAATCATAACATTAACACCACTAACATGTCCATACAACATGTATTCATCCCCACATTCATATCATATTCTTATCTTATCAATTGACAATAAGCAAGATCACAAGATAATCCAATGGACATAAGATCAATCACAATCTCACATTAGAATCATATTCATATCATTACTATTTTTCAATGGGTTGATTTATTTTAGGTCCATGCATACCATGTAACATCATGCACATGCTATTAGACATCATGAAATGATCAGACCCAAATTATGTAATTTTTTTGTAAGGGTAGTGTCGACACACCCCTTATTGGTGTCGACACAATGCCTTAAACACAAGACAAAATAATGCAAACTGGTCAAGTAGTGCCGACACTAGTTTAGGTAGTGTCGACACGGTGCTTCAGATGCAAGGTAAAAAGGTCAGGTAGTGTCGATACTAGCTCAGGTGGTGTCGACACTAGAGACAGCTCCCAGAACACCTTCTGATCAATCTAGGACAGTGTGTCGACACTAGCCCAAGTAGTGTCGACACTAGAGGCCTTCCCAGAACACCTTCTGGGCTGTTTTGGGATAGTGTGTCAACACTATCCCAAGTAGTGTCGACACTAGTGCCCTTCCAGGACAAAACTTATAGGTCATGTTGAACCCGAAAACACATCTCATGCAGTGGTTTACTTACCCCGCTTATAACTCTCTAAGAATGACATTTAGGCAAAATGTTCAACACGAAAGATGACGAGGTCATCTAGTAGAAGAACTTTGATGTTGGGGGTTTGATCTAATTCAGTCTCGAATCCCGAGAAAACATATGAAGAACAAAAAGTCAAGTGTAGCCCGAAATCGCAGTATCATGCAGAGACTCTCTTATCATCCTCCTAACTCTCTAACAAAAGACTTTTGGATAAAACGTCCAACATAGAAGATGATCGTGACTTCAATTGGACGAACTTTCATGAAGAAGTTTAGTCACATTCGGTCTCAAATCATGTGCACAATAAGAAGAATGGAAAAAGCCCTAACTGTACGAGACTTCGGGAAAACTACGAATACACAACGTATACTCCATGAAAACTAGTCAAACCAAGTGCAAATGAACCTAGACTCAAAGAACTACATGCTGGTATTGGTTTTCTTTAATCTTGGCCCGAGAACACCTACCTTTTGAAGATCTAAAACCAGTCGATGTTCTGAACGCAACAGAGGATGCAGGGGATGAAGCTCCGGGTTCCCAGCCTTTTTCTCCTTCTCCTCAGAAGCTCTAGCCTGCCTCCAAACGACCCTAACTCGTTGGTAAACCTTCCCCAAGAGTTTGAGGACGAGTTCTTATAGATTTAGGTTGTACTTAAGAGTCCTAATGAGACTAGGAAAAGGGCTGCGAATTCGGTTCCCTGTTTTCCAAGAAATCTGGGACTCTTTCCTCTAAAGACGTAGTAATGGTTTAGGAAACCACCAATTGGGGTTGGGTTCAGTTTTGGCTTACCTTGCATGACTAATTACCGTAATTTTAACCCTAACTTGCCCTCTCCAATTATGGCATAATTACATACACGAAATTCTGGGAAATTTCCTGTCCTAGTTTGTTTATATCCTTGGGCCAAATGTGTTCTATTGGCCCAATCTTGTTAATGGGTCATTAATACATGGTGTTGGAAGTCTCTCTAATATATTTATTTACTTTATCCTTCTTTACTTACAAAGTTTTTAAATCACTAAATTTCTGGGATGTTACATCCTCCCCCACTTAAGAAATTTGGTCCCCAATTTTACGCATAATGGTGTAGTTCGTACCTGAGAATAGTTCTGGGTGGTTTTTCTTCATTCTTTCTTCTATTTCCCAGGTAGCATTGGTAACTCCGTCTCGACTCCATTGGACCTTCACCATAGGTATGGTACGATTCTTGAGTCGTTGAATCTTCCGATCCAACAGTTTGATCGGTTTCTCTTCATAAGTCAGGTCCTCCCGAATCTCCAAGTCTTCATGGTTGATTACATGGTCGGCATTGAATAAATACTTCCTCAGCATGGATATGTGGAACACATTATGCACGTTCTCCAGCTGTGGAGGTAGTGCAAGTCGATACGCCACCTGACCAATCCTTTCCAGAATTTCAAATGGCCCTATGAATCTGGGACTTAGTTTTCCTTTGATCTCAAATCTTTGTATTCCCCTTGAAGGTGAGACCTTCAAGAAAACATGTTTGCCAACCTGAAATTCTAGTTCTCTCCTTCTCTTGTCTGCATAACTCTTATGTCTGGATTGTGCTATCTTCAGACGTTCCCTGACAACCTGAACCTTTCTGACAGTCGCCTCAATTAAGTCGGGTCCAACCCATTGGTTCTCCCCAACCTCTTCCCAACAAAGGGGTGATCTGCAACTCCTGCCATATAAGGCTTCAAATGGAGCCATCTTGATACTTGCCTGATAGCTGTTGTTATATGCAAACTCCATCAGGTACAATTGATCATCCCATCGTCCTCTAAAATCTAGCACTAGAGCACGAAGCATATCCTCCACAATTTGATTGGTCCTTTCAGTTTGTCCATCGGTCTGAGGATGGAAAGCAGTACTAAAGTTCAGCTTAGTACCCATTGCTGCCTGTAAACCCTTCCAGAAGTGTGAAGTAAATCTAGGGTCCCGATCCGATATTATGTTAGATGGAACCCCATGCAATCTGACTACTTCCTTAACATATAATACAACCAACACATCCACTGACCATGTACTCTTGATCGGCAAGAAGTGAGCCGACTTAGTCAATCGATCAACTATTACCCAAATTGCATCCATACCACCTCTAGTCTTGGGCAATCCCATGATGAAGTCCATACCGATACTATCCCACTTCCACTCCGGGATTTCTAGTGGTAGCAGTCCACCAGCTGTACGGAAATGCTCGGCCTTGACTTTCATGCATGTCAAACAGTACGATACATGATCGGCCACATCCCTCTTCATGTTTGGCCACCAGTATGACCTTTTTAAGTCTTGGTACATTTTGTTGATCTGGATGAATCGTATATTTGGACTGGTGAGCTTCATTCAGTAACCTCTTCTTGAGTTCTCCATGATCAGGGACACATGTTCTACCTCAGAATAATAATCTTCCTTCTGTTGATAGAGTAAAGTCAGGTCTTTGCTCTAGCTTCTCCTGATCTCAACTAAGAATGGATCCTCTCCCTGTTTCTCCTTGATTTCGGTCAGTAGATCGGATCGTATCTGGAGATTGGAAATGATTACCTGTTTCTCCTTCTTTCCCATGTCTAAGTTCAGGCTCGCAAATTGCTCCAGTAACTTCCATTCGCCCAGCATCATATTGCTAGCACAGCTCCTGGTTGTCTACTTAGAGCGTCAGCCACTACATTGGCTTTCTCAGGGTGATATTGAATGGAAAAGTCAAAGTTCTTAAGGTACTCTAACCACCTTCTTTGTCTCATGTTAAGCTCCTTCTGTGAGAACAAGTATTTCAAACTCTTGTGGTCAGAAAAGACTTTAAATTGCTCACCATAGATATAATGCCTCCAAATTTTCAAGGCGAATACTACAGCTGCCAACTTCAGGTCATGAACCGGATAGTTCACTTCGTGGATCTTCAACTGTCTGGAGGCATAAGCTATTACCTTCCCTTGTTGCATTAGGACGCATCCCAGTCCTATTCCAGAAGCATCTGAATAAATTTCAAATCCTCCCTCGTCAGTGGGTAAGGCGAGGACAGGAGCAGTAGTCAGACACTTCTTCAAGTTGTTGAAACTTTCCTCACATTCATTGGTCCACACAAATGGGTTTTCCTTCCGGGTTAGCTTGGTCAATGGCACTGCAATCTTTGAGAAATCCTTTATAAACCTTCGATAATACCCAGCCAATCCTAGAAAGCTCCTGATCTCAGTGACGCTTGTCGATCTTTCCCATTTCAACACAGCCTCAACCTTTGATGGATCAACAGCGATACCATCTTTGGTTACCACATGCCCTAATTAGGATACCTCCTCAAGCGAGAATTCACATTTACTTAGCTTGGCATATAGTTTGTTCTCCCTTAAAATCTGTAATGAAATCCTCAAATGCTCTTCATGCTCTTCCTTTGTCTTGGAATAGATCAATATATCATCGATGAATACCACCACAAATTTATCAAGATATGGGCGATAAATGCTATTCATCAACTGAATGAAAACTGCAGGGGCATTTGTTAGTCCGAAAGGCATAACAATAAATTCATAATGCCCATACCTGCTTCGGAAGGCAGTCTTGTGAATGTCTTCTCCTTTGATCCTCAATTGATGATAACCGAATCGGAGATCTATTTTAGAGAAGTATCTAGCTCTAGATAATTGATCAAACAACTCATCAATCCTCGGCAGAGGGTATTTGTTCTTGATGGTTAACTGATTTAGTTGTCTGTAATCTATGCATAGCCTCATCGACCCATCTTTCTTCTTGACGAAGAGGACAGGTGCACCCCATGGCGATGTGCTTGGTCGGATGAAACCCTTCTCTAACAGTTCCATCAGTTCCTCTTTTAATTCCTTCAGTTCTGCGGGGGACATTCTATATGGTGCCCTAGATACTGGTGCTGCTCCAGGGACCAACTCGATGGTGAAATCTACCTCCCGCTCAGGAGGAATTCCTGGCAAGTCTTCGGGGAAAACATCAGCGTATTCGCTGACAACATGGATGTCCTCAACTTTGACTTCCTTCTTTGCGATGACAACAGTAGCAAGAAAATCCATACAACCTTTCCTCATCATCCTTTTAGCTTGTAGTGCGGAGATAAGTGACAATCTCCTGCGGTTTCTATCCCCTGTAAACACTAGTTTTGGGTACTGGCTAAAGGTTACCCGACTTCTCCTGCAATTTATACTAGCCCCATGTTCAGACATCTAGTCTGCTCCCAATATCACATCATACCCCGCCATGTCCATACATATTAAATTTTCTAGTAGGTTTGGGTTTCAATGAACACTTCACTGGATGGCATATGGTTTGTAAGATTGGTGCCAGGACCAATCGGGGTTGCCACAACTATTCCGGATTCCATTGGGACAGGTTTCACAGGTAAGGTGTCAAGAAATGTTTGAGATATGAAGGAATGCGTAGCTCCCGTATCAAGAGAACATATGCGGGTCGGGAAAGAATAGTAAGTGTACCTTCCACGATACCTCCTTCTTCAGTAGTTTCTGGTTCCTGGATAGCTTGCAATCGGCCTTGCCTCTTCTGTCCATTCAGACGCTTGTCCTGAGGGGCTTGTTCCATCAATATTGGGCAGTCTGAGATCCTATGGTCACGACTACCACAGCGCAGGCATCTTCCATGCGCTCTCCAGCATTGTTCAGACCGATGACCAGCTCTATCACAATGTTTGCACCTTTCTCCCGTTGTCACCACTATCTGCTTACCTATCTCCTTTGGCTTTTTATCCGCTGGTTCATTTACTCCGCCACTGGGCCTTTTCTTCCCAATAGTCGGCTGATACCTTCCAGCAGAAGACACTTGCTCCCGTTTCACGGATTTTCCCTTAATTCTTTCGGCAGTCTCCATGGCATCTTCCAATAACTGAGTCTTCTTTACCATGTCAGCATAGGTTTGAATGTCCATTGGCGCCAATTGAGTGATGAACTGGGGCCTCAAGCCATTCAGAAAGGGTTTTGCCTTCATCCTTTCTGTCCCAATTAAGTGAACAACATATCGGGACAGACGAGAGAATTGGGCCTCATACTCGGCCACATTGAGTCCTCTCTACTTCAAAGCCGCAAATTCGGCTACTTTCCGTTCTTGGACCCTCTCAGAAAAGTACTTGGTGTTCAATCGCTCAATGAACTGAGCCCATGTTAGTTGTTGTCCATTTAGTGTTGCTTCTACCGACTCCCACCATTCCCTGGCATCCTTTTCCAATTGGAAAGTCACCAGTAGTACTTTTTTCTGGTCTGTGCATTGCATGACCCTAAATATCCTTTCAATTTCCTTAACCCAGTGTTCAGCAACATCTGGGTCAGTACTCCCTTCAAACCTATGCGGATCCATATTCCAAAAATTTCGATGGAGCTCACCGGCTCCGCGGTTACCTCCACCTTGGGTGGCTTGTAAGATAGTCTGAGTCAAGTTCTGTATAGTTCGTTGCATGTCCCTAGCCTGGGCACGTTCAGCGGCCATTGAGGTAATAAGCACCTTCAAGATAATAATATGAGTCAGTCATCTAAATATATCACATGTGACTTCTATTCCCATGGCTCTTCCCAAGCTCACATTAGGTACGACAGATTTTGACTCGTGTAGTCTAGTTTCATTCTATGTTCCTAATCCCTTGGACCCTAAAGTTCAGGCTCTGATACCAACTGTCACACCCCGATATTTAGCAGCGGAATAAATACTGGGGGACGTGAACGATACAAACTGGCGTATCACAGTTGAATAGCACAGAGTCACAATTTAATATAATAACACATTCGAGACTATAATATGGTCAAGAAAAATATACTTTATTTCATTCCATTCAACTAGATACAACCTCACATAAGAAGAATCGACTAAAAAAGTTTATTAATCAAATAACAACGTTTCTCTAATACATCAACTATTTAAATTTCTATTCCTAAGCTGACAACTATTCATATGACAGGTGCTCGTCACTCTTGCCCTGTCCCATCTGACTCCACTGGTTCTTCATCACTACCTGAAAAAAAAAAAGGGCAGGATGATAGGGGTGAGCGAACTAGCTCAGTAGGATTTACATCTCAATAACGTGCGGGCACTAATATACATGATTAAAATTTTAAATAGGCAGATATGCATATGAATATGATGACATTGCATGCTTTTCTAACAAGTTGAATAGCAAGGTAGAACGGATATCATATCAGATCAAATGTCAAGTTTCATATACAATGGACAGATATTTCAAGAATAGAATCATGTCAGAAGAGATTGGCCATATTCAAACAGATCTCATGCGTTCACATGAACAGACGTATCATATCATGTCAAGTCAAACTTATCATGTCAAACGGGAGGCACATTTTCACAATCTTGCTTGTTTGTTTGTGCTATGCCAAGCACCAAGAGGCCATACTCCCGCGGTTAACAAGTACGTTGGGGCACTCCTCCCCAGGACCGGACAGGGCCCCTATTGCACAGGCATTGGATCAAGTTTAATTGAACACCGGGAAACATGTATGCATATGACACATAATTAATTGAACACCGGGAAACATGTAATCCATGAAACTCATATGCAAATCATAACATTAACACCACTAACATGTCCATACTAACATGTATTCATCCCCACATTCATATCATATTCTTATCTTATCAATTGACAATAAGCAAGATCACATGATAATCCAATGGACATAAGATCAATCACAATCTCACATTAGAATCATATTCATATCATTACTATTTTTCAATGGGTTGATTTATTTTAGGTCCATGCATACCATGTAACATCATGCACATGCTAGTAGACATCATGAAATGATCAGACCCAAATTATGTAATTTTTTTGTAAGGGTAGTGTCGACACACCCCTTATTGGTGTCGACACAATGCCCCAAACACAAGACAAAATAATGCAAACTGGTCAAGTAGTGTCGACACTAGTTCAGGTAGTGTCGACACGGTGCTTTAAATGCAAGGTAAAAAGGTCAGGTAGTGTCGACACTAGCTCAGGTGGTGTCGACACTAGAGACAGCTCCTAGAACACCTTCTGGTCAATCTGGGACAGTGTGTCACACTAGCCCAAGTAGTGTCGACACTAGAGGCCTTCCCAGAACACCTTCTGGGCTGTTTTGGGACAGTGTGTCGACACTAGCCCAAGTAGTGTCGACACTAGTGCCCTTTCAGGACAAAACTTATAGGTCATGTTGAACCCGAAAACACATCTCATACAGTGGTTTACTTACCCCGCATATAACTCTCTAACGAATGACATTTAGGCAAAACGTTCAACATGAAAGATGACGAGGTCATCTAGTAGAAGAACTTTGATGTTGGGGGATTGATCTAATGCAGTCTCAAATCCCAAGAAACATATGAAGAACAAAAAGTCAAGTGTAGCCCAAAATCGCAGTATCATGCAGAGACTCTCTTATCATGCTCCTAACTCTCTAAGAAAGACTTTTGGACAAAATGTCCAACATAAAAGATGATCGTGACTTCAAATGGAAGAACTTTCATGAAGAAAGTTTAGTCAAATTCGGTCTCAAATCATGTGCACAATAAGAAGAACGGAAAAAGCCCTAATTGTACGAGACTTCGGGAAAACTACGAATACACAACGTATACTCCATGAAAACTAGTCAAACCAAGTGCAAATGAACCTAGACTCAAAGAACTACATGCTGGTGTTGGTTTTCTTTAATCTTGGCCCGAGAACACCTACCTTTTGAAGATCTAAAACCAGTCGATGTTCTGAACGCAATAGAGGATGCAGGGGATGAAGCTCCAGGTTCCCAGCCTTTTTCTCCTTCTCCTCAGAAGCTCTAGCCTGCCTCCAAACGACCCTAACTCGTTGGTAACCTTCCCCAAGAGTTTGAGGACGAGTTCTTATAGATTTAGGTTGTAGTTAAGAGTCCTAATGAGACTAGGAAAAGGGCTGCGAATTCGGTTCCCTATTTTCCAAGAAATCTGGGACTCTTTCCTCCAAAGGAGGTAGTAATGGTTTAGGAAACCACCAATTGGGGTTGGGTTCAGTTTTGGCTTACCTTGCATGACTAATTACCGTAATTTTAACCCTAACTTGCCCTCTCCAATTATGGCATAATTACATACACGAAATTCTGGGAAATTTCCTGTCCTAGTTTGTTTATATCCTTGGGCCAAATGTGTTCTATTGGCCCATCTTGTTAATGTGTCATTAATACATGGTGTTGGAAGTCTCTCTAATATGTTTATTTACTTTATCCTTCTTTACTTCCAAAGTTTTTAAATCACTAAATTTCCCGGGTGTTACAAGAGTACTCATGACCGCCTTCAGTTTAATGTGGAGATTAACAAAAGAGTTTGGGTGATTAGCATTTACCTCCTTCCAAGCTGACTGAACAGTATCCATGAAAGTGTCATGAGATGTCCACATAGATTGGAAAATAAATTTGGAAGGACCTCTGTCAGAAATAACACAAGAAGCAAGAAGAGGAGCATGATCATATGGACCCCTGGGAAGATGTTGGATTTGGAATCCAGGGAATGAGGATTCCCACAAAATGTTGATAAGGCCCCAATCTAATCTAGCTTTGACAACCGCCAAACCAGTTCTGTTATTAGACCAGGTATAATGTGAACCAATGTAACCAACATCAAATAAGGAAGAAGCGGAGATGCATGCATTAAAGTCCAGCATGGCCTGTAGACTGGGAGAGTGGCCGCCCTTTTTTTCAGACAAACAAGTAACATAGTTGAAATCTCCTCCCACCAACCAAGGCACAGAAATAGTTGCAGACAGACTGAGAATATCATCATATAAATTCCGTCTATTCCTGAAATTGCAAGAGCCATACACCACTGTAACCATACAAGAAATGTTGTTGCCTTTGTATATAGAAAGGGTAATATGTTGGTCAGTATGACTATCAATCTGAATGTGGTTGTTACGCCAAAACACCCATATTTTGGATTCCTCCCCATTATTACTAGCATAATTTTCCATCTTAAGGTATCTGCAAATACTAGCAGCCCGCTGCAAGGGAATCATAGGTTCATTTAACGCCACAATATCAATCTTCTGGTTCACAATAATTCTTCTAAGAGACCTTATGGAGGAACTGTTTGCTATGCCTCTGATATTCCAAAATAAGATCGGACTAGTCATGAGGAAGAATATCTAGCCTGTCTCTCAACCACTTTAGCTTTTGACTTGGTACGCACACCTTCTCCTTTTTGCACCAAACCGCCATTAGTAACCACAATATTAGGCATGTACATATTCTCTTTAAAGGCAAGTTCAGATGCTTCTCTGAGAATAGAATCTGGGGGTTTGTTAATGGAAGGTTGGGGAATAGAAGGTTGGCCTTCACCTTCGCCTCTGGCAGGGGTCCTCACCGGAGAACCTCTAGACACGAGACCAATGTGAATAGTTTGAGGAGGATGATTAAGGAGCACAACGTTCATACCACCAGTCCCATGCAGTCCATGCAGAGATGAAGTACCTTGACAGTCTTGTTCCTGTTGAGCAACTAACGTGACCAGAGGAGGAGTGTGGTCCGTATTAACAATAAGAACTCCTTTATCTTTCTCCACTTCCTAGGGGGGGGGGTTAAGTTCTCAGCAGTGCACATATGTTGATCATCACAAGAATCCAAGGGACCGACCTGAGAGGCAGGTTGTTGCAGTTCTTGATTAACCCTAAGAGATGACTCGTCGTCCTTATCATCATCCAGACTATCAACTTCTTGTATGGGGGAAAATCTGTTGCCATGAGCCCCTGATGTTCCAGCGTCAGTGGTTTTTTTACACAACAAACATTTTTGGATGACTTCAGTAGGGATGATACTCTGATCATGTGTTCCTCGTTCCTTAGGAGCAGACTCTTGCCCATCAACCTTTTTGGTCTTCCTAAGACAATAAGAATCTGTGTGACCAAGTTTGTGACAGTAGCTACAGACAGCGGGAACACGGTAATAATTTATCTTCTGCCAAAAACCATCAGACCCACAACCAATCCATATTCTTTCCGGTCTCACCTTGTTGATATCCAACTCCACATAGACGAATGCCTCACTAGTCTGCGTGAGAGCCAAAGTAGGTTCATAGATCCGCAACACCTGACCTAAATTACCAGCTATTGATTTTAGAAAATCCTCATAATAGTAGTTCACCAGAAGCATTGGGAAGCCGATCCATATAGGTATTGTAGTCGGGTCAGCATTGAAATCAAAGTGAGCATCCCATTTGAAGAACCTGTATAGAAGCCTTTTGATATATAGACTTCTTCTCATAATCACATTCAAGTAGTCTCCTTTAGCATCAAAATGAACTAACAGATGTTTATTATTCAAAACGCTGACAATGTAGTCTTCTTTGAGTTGAAATCTTTGAGATAGCGCAGCTTTAAACTTAGGTATTGAACATCTGCCATATGCACATCTGATAATCACTGCAAGATTAAAAGTACTAGTAGATTTGCCTACCTCATCCTTGGTAAAGAAAACTGCCGGTTCCCCGCCATCTGTAAAACTCGGAGGCTTGACACCAATATTAATCGCCAGTGCAGGCTTCGTGGCCACAATGATCTGCGCGTAGGATTTTCTTCCAAGGACAGTGGAGCTGGTAGACCCTCCATCTCCTTCTACACCCGCCAGACCCGCCATAAGGATGCCGCCAGCCACCAGGGCCAGCGGCCAGGCACCGCCGGTGAGAACCAAGACTACCAAAATCCCAGAGCTTCTCTCTCCTTGACGTATGTAACCTGTCAATAAAAACACTTAACAGGAAAAAAAACTTGAATTCTCTTTTGGATAGGGCACAACATAGATAATTTTTAGCCTTATAATTCAAAGATATGTTTCTTTTATCAGCTATGGAAAGACCAGAGGTGGATTCACCAAGAATTTCATAATCACCTTGTTCTATTACTTGCCACAAATCAAAATCTATGTCTCTGATGAAGCACTCCATCCACATCTTCTAGTACTGATAATCCTCACCATCAAAGAATGGTGGCCTTGTAACAAACTGACCATCATAGTTGTGACTTTCAGCTGCCATCTCTTCTCAAATCTTTCGATTCTACTGAGAAGACCTCTCTCTGATACCACTTGTTGGATCGAGATGGCACTAATGATGTCCTAGATGGAGGTGAATAGGACTTCTTAACCTTTTAAAATTTTATCTAAAATTAGACAACACTAAATAAATCCATTAGAATTTAGTGTAGTGTGTGATTCAAGTGTAAATTGGTGGAAACAATCACACAAATGCACAAGGAGTTTTATCTTAGTTCGGCCCTTCCCACATGGAAGTCCTATGTCTAGTCCTTAAGCAAACCACTTGAGATTTCACTAAATGCCAAGAAACTTGGCCTTCTCTCACCCTTGAGAGGAATTACAAGCCCACTTGCTCCCAAGTAAGTCTTCCCTCAATAGGGGTACAATACTACCTTTCACAAGGTCTTCCCTTCACAAGAGGGGTATAGCAGGAACAAACCTCCTGCAGGTTTACACAGACAAAATTGTAAAAACACTTGTGTGTTTACTCCAAAGAGTGAGCAAACAAGGAAATTCAGAAAGGAATAAGAAATAAGAACTACAGCTGTGATCCTTTCTGAATCAGGTAGGGTGGACTGAAAAATATCTAATTACAACTTCCACCCAACAAGACTTCTGTGAAGAAGAGAGCTTGGAGATTTTTCTGAATGAAGAGGCTCTCAATCTTGCAGCTCAGGAGAAGGCTTGTAGAAGCTCTTGCTAGCAGAAAGCAGGAGAGAGTTGAACTGAATTGCTAGCTGGTTGCACACACTTGGTGTCTTGGTATCTCCTCTTGTTCAAACTTCGGCTTCTATATATACTTCAGAGGATGTATCCGTTTGAAACTATCCGTTGAAGATCTAGTCGTTTGATGAGTGGTCTTTGATCCTTTGGGTGCAGATGAGATCTTGATTATCCATTAGTTCTTCAACTTTTTAGCTTTCCAATGGCTTCAGACCATGCTTGTAGCTTCTCAGCTTAGAGGTCAATCCTCAATTAATGTTATGTGAAAGCTCCATGTTGAAAATGTGCATAATAAATGAGCTGCAACAAGGACAAGACAAAATAAAGGATACCTCCATACTTTCTGAGGTAGGTGAGTTAGAGATATATATAAAAGTATAGAAACATCAGACAGACACAAGTTCAGAGCAAAATAAATACAGACAGACAGTTGCAACAGAAGGTAAGGTGAGGTTCTGACAGTGGTAGGTGAGACTCTGTCAGATACCCCATGCGCTTGAAGGCATTAAGTTGCAAGACATCTGCTGAACGAAAAGAAAAAAACCTGAACTTGTGACATAAAGCAAGATACCAATTTGAATAAATGTTTCAGCCATTTTTATAGATAAATTTTTTTTGGTTGTTTTGAGTACAATATATCCTATCTGTCCGAACATATTAAATAATAATATCATGACAATATATAATTTTAAATGTTATATAGATGTTATGTGTTCTATAGAGGATATCATTAAGCAAATGTAATACCAAACAATCAACATTTCATGAAACTATAAAATAGCATTTGCCTGGAAAAAGTTGAAGTACAGAAGTTGTTAGGGAAGTCGGAGACAAAAAGAAATGTAATTCGACTTTATAAAGTCGGAGTCTAAGATAATAGAAATAGGTTAGCATTCAACTCGACAGAAATCCCAGAAGGAATTCGACTTCATAAAGTTGGAGTAAACTCATTCGACTTCATGGAGTTGGATATCAACGAAGAGATTTTTGACATTCTGGAGTCGGAGAGCAGACTTCCACTTTTGGAAGTCGAAGAGAGGACTTCGAATATGATACCCTACTTTGACTTTTCAAAGTCGGAGTCTCGGATTCGACTTCTCAAGAAATAGAGTCCATACTTCGATTTTTCCAAGGATAGTCCACTTCGATTCTCCAGAGTCATAGTCCACAGTTGGAGACAGTATGATACATAGAGTATTTTGTGGGAGTTGATATAGTATTGTTCAAAATATATTTTCTTGTGATATATTCTAGTAGATTGATTTGTAGAAAGTCTTTAAAAGGTTTTGTCATAGCAAAATCCCCATGTTAAAATAATTTAAAGTCTTAAATAATTTTCTTAGGGGATAGTTGCTCAACACATAGGTCAAGTGCCTTATTTGACTGTGACAAATCTCACTGAATGGAATCAAAGAGTAATCTTTGCCTTAGGGTGTATGGATCTTGATATTGCTCTCAGAGATGCACAACATGCTGAGCTCACTGTCGAGAGCACAGTAGAACAGAAAAGCTTCTATGAGAAGTGGGAGTGGTCCAACTATTTGTGCTTATTGTTCCTTCAAGGGCATGTAAGTCCAAACATCAAGGAATCAATCCCAGAGCAGAAGACTGCTAGTGGATTTCTATAGGCTTTTGAGGAACAATTTGTCACTTCTGACAAGGCAAAGGCCAGCACGTTAATGGCTAGACTTTCCTCAATGAAATACACTGGTGGTGGCAGTATTAGAGAGCATATCATGATGATGAGAGATATTGCAACCCAGCTGAATGTCATGGAAGTTACCATATCTAATGCTTTCTTAGTGCATTTCATCCTCAACTCTCTTCCTAGTGACTTTGAGGCTTTCAAAATCTCATATAACACACATAAAGTGAATTAGTCACCAAATGAGTTGATGACCATGTGTGTTGAGGAGGAAGAGAGGTTGAAAGGGGAAAGGAATCAAGTTAATTTTACCTTTCATAAGGGAGATACTCAAGCTAAGATGGGCAAGAATGTCCAGAAGAAGGGCAAGAAGAAGAAGAAAAAATGCAAAAATGGCAAATGCTTCTTCTGCCGTCAAGTTGGACATCTAAAGAAAAAATGTGTAAAGTACATGGCATGGTGGGAAAAGAAAGGCAGAGGTAATCTCTCATCCTATGTTTGTCATGAATCTAATTTGGTAGATGTTCCTGAAAGTACTTGGTGGGTTGATTCTGGTTCTACTGTTCATATTGTCAAATCTATGCAGGGGTTCCTATTCCAAAGGCCTCCACATCAGTGTGAACAAAGCATCCTTTCGGGGAATAAGACACGTTCACAAGTGAAGGTTGTAGGGACTTATAGGCTTACTTTAGCATCTGAATTTGTTCTTGATCTGGTGGACACATTCTATGTTCTATCTTTTTCAAGAAATTTAATTTCAGTATCAAAACTTGATTTAAAAGGGCTTACTTTCTCTTTTGGAAACTCTTCTCTTAGGATTATCAAGGATTCAGTTGTAATTGGTACTAGTTTATTAGTTGATGGTTTATATAAAATGTGTCTTGATCGTGTGGTTGAACAATCCTATTATTCCCTACATAATATAGTTGGCAATAAGCGTGGTAGAATAAATGAAAACTCATCAATGTTGTGGCATAGGAGACTAGGTCATAGCTCCATAAAGAGGTTGAAGAAGTTAGTGGGAGAAGGTGTTCTACACTCTTTAAATTTAACTGACTTTGATATGTGTGTGGATTGTATTAAAGGAAAACTTACACACTCGCCAAATAAGGATGCCACTAGAAGTTCAGAAACATTAGAGATTATACACACTATCATTTGTGGTCCCTTTTCACCCTGTCTAACTAGGCAAAAGTATTTTGTTACCTTTATAGATGACTACTCTAGATACATGTATCTCTACTTACTTCTTGAAAAGGCAAATGTCTTTAAGGATTTTAAGAAGGAAGTAGAGAGACAATCAGAAAAGGTTATCAAAGTAGTTAGGTCAGATAGAGGTGGCGAATACTATGGGAGGTATACCGAGATGGGTCAAAGACCAGGACCATTAGCTAGGTTCCTTAAAGAGGAAGGCATTGTGGCTCAGTACACTACGCCTAGCAGTCCATACCAAAATGGAGTTTCTAAAAGAAGGAACCAAACGCTTAAAGAAATAGTCAGGACAATGCTTAGTCATTCGACTCTTCCCTTATCATTGTGGGGAGAGGCCATAAAGATAGCTGCACATATTCTGAACAAGGTTCCTACAAAGGCTACTCCTAAAACTCCTTATGAGTTGTGGTGTGGTAGGAAACCTTCTGTGAGCTATATGCGCACATGGGGATGTTCAGCTGAGGCCAGATTGTATAACCTAATGAAAAGGCTTTTGATTTTAGAACAACCCGTGGATTCTTCATTGGTTGTCCAGAGAAATCAAAGGGATTCAGATTTTATTGTCCATCACATGTGCCCATCATAGTGGAGTCAGATAAAGCAAGGTTTCTAGAAGATGATAGAGTTAGTGGGAGTGGACCTCCTCGAGAGCTTTCTTTTGAGGAGTTTCAGGATTAGGCATCTACACCTACAACAACTGACAACTTTATTCTCATGTCCATTCCTCATAGTGACATGCAGGGGGAGCAACCTGTTGCAGTTGTCCCACCTCCCTTAACTCAAGAATTACCAGAAATTACTGCAGATGGCCTACTACCTCTAGAGGTGGATTAGGAGCCAATAGGCCATCCACCTCCACAAGTGGATCAAAGGCTAATAGGCCTACCACCTCCATAGGTAGATCACGGGCCAATGCTGCGTAGATCCAAAAGGGTTAAAAGACCTGCTATATCTGATGACTTTGTGGTATATCTTCGGGAGGATAGTGTTGACAGGGGTAACATTAATGATCCTGTGTCGTTCTCACAAGCCATAAATAGTGAAAAGTCTACCTACTGGTTGGAAGCCATGAAAGAAGAGGTTGACTCTATGGCTAAAAATCAGGTCTGGGAGCTTGTTGACTTGCCTAAAGGGTCCAAACGTGTTGGATGTAAATGGATATTCAAGACTAAAGTGGTCTCTAAAGGTAAAGTTGAACGATAAGATTGGTAGCTAAGGTTTTCACTCAAAGGGAAGGCATTAACTACAATGAGACTTTTTCTTTAGTGAGTAAAAAGCTCTCATTCTGGGTGGTCATGGCCTTGGTGGCTCATTTTGATCTTGAGCTACACCAGATGGATGTGAAAATGACATTTCTCAATGGGGACCTAAATGAAGAAGTGTATATGGAACAACCTCAAGGGTTTCATGTTGAAGGAAAAGAACACATGGTGTGCAAGCTAAGCAAATCCATTTATGGGCTTAAGCAAGCCTCCCGCCAATGGTTTCTCAAGTTTTATGAGAAAATGATGTCATTTGGGTTTAAGGAGAACGTCATTCACGAATGCCTTTACTTAAAGGTCAGTGGGAGTCAGTTCATTATCTTGCTTTTGTATGTGGATGACATTCTGCTCTCCAGTAGTGATCTTAGTTTGTTGCATGAAACAAAACTTTTCTTGTCCAAGCATTTTGAAATGAAGTATATGGGTGATGCCTACTATGTGCTTGGCATTGAGTTCACCAGAGATAGACCCTCAAGCACTCTTGGTGATCTTTCTCAAAAAGCTTACATCCCAAGGATCTTGGAGAGGTTCAACATGCAATCTTTTTCACCCGATAAGGCACCAATACTTAAAGGAGATAAATTTAGTGAATTATAGTGTCCCAATAATGACTTTGAAAGGAAGCAGATGGAGTCAATTCTTTATGCTTCAGCAGTTGGGAGCCTGATGTAGTTGCAGACTTGTATACGTCCAGACATTGCTTTTGCTATAGGTATGCTCAGTTGGTACCAGAGTAACCCAGGCATGGATCATTGGAAGGCCACCAAGAAGGTCATGCGATATCTCAGAGGCACTATGGATTACATGCTCACATTCAAGAGATCAGATCAGTTAGAGGTCATTGGCTATGCAGATGCTGACTATGGTGGTTGTCTCGATACTAGGAAGTCTACTTCAGGTTACATCTTCCTCTTGGCAGGGGGAGCTGTAAGTTAGTGCAGTGAGAAGCAAAGTATCATAACAACTTCCACAATGGTGGCAGAGTTTATTGCTTCTTATGAGGCTAGTGGATAGGCCATTTAGTTGCGGAATTTAGTCATAGCTTTGCCATTTATGGATTTCATTGCTAGGCAGATGAGGATCTACCGTGATAATTTGCTGTGGTTTTCTACTCTAAGAACAATAAGACATCCAAGGGTGTTAGAGCCTTGGATATAAAGTATTTTGCTCTTACAGATAGAGTGAGAAATCATGATGTGTCCTTTGAGCATATTGAGACAAGTCTTATGGTGGCTGACCCTCTCACTAAAGGACTACCTGCTAGCATCGTTTGTAGTCATGTGACACAGATGGATCTTGTTAGTTCTCTCAATATGCTATGGCATTTACAGTTGTGACACTTATGATTATATGTGTTCGTTTTTATATCATGATTCTCTATTTGTTTTCTGTCCATTACATTTGTTATGTGCACTTGTTCTGGTTTGTGATTGCCAGAATGCATACACATGTGTGTGTGTGATGACCAGCAGACAAACATCAGGGTTTAGTTTGTTTGCAGTGCCAGATATAGTGTTCAGTTGTGGAAAGTTGGTGATACTATGGTACATGGAAGGTGGTACATGACTGAATATATTTGCCGCCATGACTCATATCATTTGATTTTCACAATTTGGACTTACAGATCCTTTGACTGGAATAGCGTGTAGTTTTATGTTCTATATCATGCACGCATGTCGATTTTCCTTACAGGTGCAACCCAATGAAATAAAAAATTTTCAAAAGTCTTTTCAAAATTATATATGTGTTATATATGAGTATTTTCGAAAGGAAAATTTTGATGATATTCATGATAAGATGGATCAAGTGGGAGAATGTTGGGTTCGGACCCAACTAAGGTGGTCCACTTATCAGGTTTGGGCTACACATTAAGGATACACGCTACCGGTCTAGTCAAAAGGATATTTTGATGGGCCTAACCCATATGTGGCCCATGGGTTCCTGTTATGGGTGGGAGCCCAATAAGGCATCTCTTGGACTAGTCCCTCCTCTCTATATATGGTCTTTCTTCCCCGTAGATAGATAAGACATCCAGTGACATAGAGGGAAGAAACTAGGGAGACTCTCATGGGGTTACAGTCGTCTTCTCTAGCATCTGGCGTTCTCATCGTCGTCCTCCTCGTGGTTGCACCGCTATGGAATTCGCTTCCGCTACAGGTATGCGCACATGCTCCAACATGTGGTATCAGAGCTCGTGTCAGATTCTCTGGGCTCCGATCTTCGTTCGTCGCTTCCGCTACAGTCGGAGGAGGTGATGCTTGTCGCCGTGCGCTTAAGGTGTCGCTTGAGTCTGTCGGACACAGTGCAGTTCGGCCACCGTGTAGGCTTCCACCACACTGGGCGCGGAGGGGAGGCGGCTGGCCCGCCACGGTTCTGTTCTGCCCCACAGGGCGCGGCGCGGAGGGCTGGCCACCGCGGTGGCCCTCCTACGTGCAGAGCGCGCTTGCACTGGCGCGCGACCCCACCCGCGCTGGTCACTGCGCGGGCGGCGGGGGCAGCGCAAGCCGCCGCTGCGGTGCCTTGCCTTGGCGACCCATGCACCGCGTGGGGTGCGGCAGGGGGGCAGCGCAGGCCGCCACGGTGCTACTTCGCCCGCGCGACCCACGCGTGCTGCACTGGGATCGGCAGCGGGGGGGGTGGGGGGCAGCGCCGTGGCTGCTATGGCGCTGCAGTCCGCCATGGAACATGTATTTAAAAAAAAGCAGCTTCTTTCAAGGCAACTAAATTAACTAAACTCCAACATAAAACTTACAGGCTAACAACCCATTCAGAGCAGCCTCAAAACCAGAGAAATGAAAATCCCAGCAGTGAAAACTACAAAAGGAATAAAAAAAAACCTACTGTCCTCCAAAAGGAGAAAAAAAAACACTTTTTCACCTGATAAAGCATATGTTCACTTCAAGGCGATTTCATTTCTCCCTTCTCCGTTGCATCCAATTTGCGGATCTGGAATAGCTCATGAGGTATGTCCGAAGCCCATGTGATGGAGAATTTTGCTTCCCATGCTTGTGTAGCTAGCCAGGCAGCAGTCATGTTCCCCTTTCTCTTAATGTGAGATACTCACCTATTTCCACTGCTTCAAAATGTTCTGGATGTCAGTAATTATGTATTTAATCTCTGCTGGTACTGATCTCGAAGATCTAATCAATAACCATCTTGCTATCACCCTTAATCCATAATCCCATGTATGACATGTTTACCAGATTTTGGGCTGCAAAGACATTCCAAGTTAGCCAAGTCCTCTGCTTTCAGAGAGCATACATTTGTAAATAAGTGGCCCTTTATTTGATTTTTTTTTTTGGTAGTTGGAAAGGAGTAGAAACACTGCCCCCGAAAGAAAATAAAAGAGTACAAGAATATAAGAAACAAAAACAAGCATTGATCAAGACAACATGGGTTTTTCAAAAGGGGACCCACAGCCAGAAAGGCACAGGTCCCACCCCCTGCCCTCAATATCAAGGTGGATCCCATACGACAAAATCAATAGAATCCTGACCACAGATCTGTGACAGCTCAAAAGGAATATCCAATCCCCAGTTGATGGAGAACTTAGCCGCATATGCTTCCTTAGCCAGCCAATCCGCTGCCCTGTTTGCCATTCTGTCAATGTGAGTAACTCTGATCTCCTCCCATTGTGCCAATAGTTGTTGAATTTCTGCAATTATAAATTTGATTTCAGGGATAGCTTCAAAGTTTCTCTTGTTGATTGCTTCAATGACCTGTTTGTTATCCCCTTCTAGTTAGAGCTTGGTACAATTGATTCTTTCCTTCATCTCCATAGATTTCTTGACACACAACAGAGCAGCTATTGCTTCTGCCTTGATGACAAAGGTAGATTCTAAGAAAATAGCTCATGCCTGTATACAAGTACCAACCGAGTTTCTAATAATATATCCAGCTCCACCTTCTTTATTTTGCTTACGAGCCCCATCAAAGTTGCCTTTGCACCAATCTCTCATTGGTTTGGACCATTGAGATTTTATCTCCTTAGGCTTCTTAGTATGACATTTGTTAAAAAGACCCCAATGCGCAAGTAATTCCTTTTTATTGCCATTTACAATTCTGGCTTCCCTAATCTGTCCCAGTTTGCATTCAAGAAACTTACTGCCTTTTGAAAGATATCATTACTTTTTGCTTTAAAAAACTTTTGCTCACTTTTGAAAAGACTCTCATTTCTTTCTCTCCATACTGCATCACAAGTAAAACCCACCACCGATTTGATGAAAAGAGAAAAGAGGTTGTTACCTTGGAGTTTTTCTGTTTCTCCCCAGAGACTGGCAAGGTCTTCAGGTGAGCTTGACCACTGCAACTGATTTGAAATCTCCTTCCAAACTTGGGCAGCTGATGAGCAGGTAATGAGAGCATGATTTAAATCTTCTTTTTCCTTCCAACACCTATGGCATGTAGCTGTGACTTGAATATTACAATGAATAAGGTGATCCTTAGTAGGAATTCTGCCCCAAACAATCTTCCACAGAAGCAATTTAATTCTGTTGGGAACCGGCCAATTCCAAATTTTACCCCAATCCACTGAAGGAGTATCTTTTGAGGAACTTTGGGCAGCCCAGATCCAATTATAGGCATTATGAGTTGAAAGAGTACCATGTTTGCTATGAATCCATGACCTCTCATCTGGTCTATTTGCATTAAGAGTAGGACAATCCTCTACATTCTTTGCGAGTTGACTTGGGAAGATACTCCTTATTTTTTCCACATTCCAACTTCCTGCTCCATCCAAGAGGTAGGTGAGTTTAGTTTCATCCTGCATCTCACAGAAGTTAAACTCCCATGGCCACTTGTTCAAGCTTTTGCCAAAACACCAATTATCTTCCCACAAATTGATGGAGTTTCCATTCCCAGGAATCCATCCAATACTATTTTTGTGTTTCTTGTATTCCACAGTCAGTCTCTTCCAAAATTCAGATTTAGGCACTGATTTAAACATAGAGTCCAATGAACCTCTTCTGCAGTATTTTCCTTTGACAAGTTTTGGCCAAATGGCCCTTTATTTGATACAAAACCCAGTTTTGTCTCTGATTATAATGTACCCTGCTCCTCCTCCTTGTAGTCCTTGTATTGTTTCATGTGCTCCATCAAAATTTCCTTTTATCCATTCACCATTTGGTTTTGTCCAATCCACTCTTTGAGTTGTTGGTGTTCTGTACATAATGTTGGCTGGCAGTCCTCTTGGTAAACACCATCTTTGTTGTTTGTTGTCCTCTACCTCACATTGATCATATGTTTCCCAGTTGGCTTTCAAGAAACTAATGGCTGTTGCTATAATGAGACTTGATGTTGTTGTGTAGCACTTTTGACCGCCTACAAAAGGTGCTTCATTTCTTTCTCTCCAAATAGCTTCTAGTACTGTGGATGCCACTACCACCTTAGAATAAATATAGATTAGGCTGTTGTTCCCCCTCACACATAGGTTCTATGGTAGATTCTGCCATTCAAGGTGTGTAGCTATTTCCTGGCAAATTCTTCATGATTTTAAACATTTTACTAGCGCATGATTGTCATCCTCTACCTCCTCCCAACATCTGTGGCAATGGCTCATCACTTGGATGTCCCATTTGTTAAGGTTATTGCTTAGTTGGCAGTCTTCTCCATACAATCTTCCATAGTAACACCCTGACTCCTTGCTGTGTAGGCCATTCCCAATCCCAAGTTTCTCTCCATATCAGATCTGTTTGTTTTACTCTGAGATCAATCTCCTATGTGAATCCATTGGTAGGCTTTCTTCGTAGAGAATATTAATCCCAGCTGATCTGGGACACACAACCTCTCATCTTTTTTTTGGGGGCACTCAACGTAGGTATTTTACACAAACATATGACTAGAGATCCAGGGAAGAACTTTCTGAGCCTATTTGACAACCTGGTAATTAGCCCTCCGATATTTCTTTAAGATGTTCGTTCCCACCGTTATCATAAAAAGTGATGCGCTCTACTCCATAATGAATAGGCATCACTTCACAACAAAATGTGTACGTAAGAAGCTTATTAAAAGAAACATAAATAAATAACAATCTTCCATCAGGAAATCATATCTTAGAGTGGATTGTGCCTCCACCAGTAGAAGAAGAAAGTCTCCAGTCAAGACTAGAAGAAGAACTCGGCGAAGACGTCAATTAATCTCGGCAAAGAGCCCGCCCTCGATCAGTCAGGGGGACTATTCTTGACGAGAGATGTTGCGCGTTCGGCCATCTAGGCGCATGATTTGTCCGGGGGACCGAGCATTAAACATTTTCCATTCTTGACAGAAGGCGAAATGTTATCCCTCTTATGAAGTAAGAAGCATCTTGACTCACAAGTGGGCTGACCGACCACCTGCAAAAGTTCACACGTCTCGGCCAAATATGTTCGTTAGCCCATCATGAGATTTTTTCCCCTTTTTTTAATGTGATTCTTTGCTTTTAAAAGAAATAGATTCTTTTCCTAGGCACGTCATAGCCAGTGAAAGTAGTTAAGATAAATGTTCCTTGCTTGCAGTGCAGGATTAAACTTGAAATATGACCTATATGTAGATTATAGTTGTCAAGACTCCTCCCTCCTAAACGAGAAGACGTGCATGACATGAGCTAGGCACAGTCCCTCTTTATTGGTAATGGTGCTCCAAAAGGTGGCACCTAGGCAGGTGGTAAGGTGGATAACCTTGGCTCGCCTAGGTGCCTTGGGGCAGTCTAAATTCAATGTGATATGTCATTTTGCTTCACACATTAAAATTTTCTTTTCAGAAACTCTACCTTTGCACCCACGGCAAAGAGTGCTGCCTCCTTGACCCCTATGACCTAACTACACAGGTTGATCCATGTGTGCATACATACCCGTATGTTGAAGAATTCAAGGTCCCAAACTCTATATTCCTACACTTAACATTGTTACAATAATTAAATGTTAAAAGATCATAATTATCCAAGAACAATCTAAATTTACTATGTTTTTCATATTTTCTGCAGTGAATAATATGTTTTAATTTTAACTCTAAATTATATTAATATTATTTATTTTAATTTAATTATTTATTTAAGATATGATATTTAAACTCTATATAAGAAAGGAGAAAAGTTTAGTGCACTTTCATATTGCACTTAAGTGCAATATGACTAGACATGAAACCCATGTGGCACCCCTCACATGAGGAGTGATAAAGTGGCAACCCAATTATTAGGTACCACATGGATTTAGTGCCTAGTCATATTGTACTTAAGTGCAATATGAAAGTACACTACACCTTTCTCATAAGAAAGAGATACACATTGAATTCCACCTTGGACACCTAATTAAGCATCACGCACCTAAACGGTCTATGACCCCAATAATAACTTGGGGCACCCTGGCGACTCAGACAATTATGATCTAGATTGCAAGAAAATAATTCTATTGACAAAGAGAGGTAAAAGGGATCTTGTTAGGTCCTCTCAGCTAATAGAATTGCTTTTTTGCAATTCCGGCCAATTTTATTTGATCCAATCATCCGTAGAATGGTAAAAAAATGAAAAATCATATGGTCTTTACTGGGCCAGAATGATAGAAGTAATGATTCTGTTAATTGGGGTGTATGGTCTATGTGTTTTTTTTTAGAAATAGACATTCAAATTGTATAAAGAAGTACCTCATGATGGGACGTATTTCAATATTTTTTTAAAAAAAATAATGTGAACACGAATAGTACACCAAGTAAAATTCAAAAGATAAATGTAGGCCTCTTTTTCACTAAGGTACGGTCCAAACCAAAGTTTGTTGAGGCCTCATCTAAAGTCATTCAAATTGTAGACTATATTATACACTCTGATGTAAAAGGTTTACCAATCTAATACACAATATTGGTGGCTCCTTGGAAACCATTTTCGTAAAAAATTCGAGATGTGATGGGGCGGGGTGACATAAAGGGTATTTGGGACCTTTTCTATTGAAATCCATTTTACTCATTGAAACAATTGTATATCCCAGTTTCTGGAGGTTTTGATACTCTCCCTAACTATATATATATATATATATCCTATCACTTGATTTCAAAATGGTCAGAACGCTAGGGAAAATTTTGAGACATTTGGGAATAAAAATTAGAAATATGCTGATTTCAATAATTAGAATCCAACTAATGTGTACTGCCAAAGTTTAGCGTCCCAAAACGTTCATCTCCTAGATAGCAAAGTCAATATGCACTATCAGAAAAGCACCTACAAAAGAATCTGCGCCTCCCAAACCTGATTTACTACGATTCATCAGTCATGGATCATGATTGTCTTTTTAAGCCCATGAGAATAGGAAACATCACAAACGGAACTCCAGACCAATTCAGGCTGTTTTCAAATTTGAAATTTCTTAAGCTAGCTCGATCGGCTGATCCAGACTGATTCGGTCAGATTCCTGCCGATAAGGCCAGAATTTATATGATCCAGGGGGCTATGCCGATCCAATATGGAACCAACCGATCCGATCCAGATCAGCTGATTCCTCAATCCATGGAGAACAGAATGAAGAGTGAATCCTCTAATTCCCAGCCAACAAACAAACATTTCCAGGAATTCCGAACAAAATCATAGCAAGTATTCATCACACTAATCAATGGCGTTGCTGATGCTTTATGAGACCAGAGAGAAGGATCACATAGAGAACAATCACCATCGTACACGCATTCTAGCTAAGTAATGTTAAATTATTTTATCAGCTGCTTAACAATTTTTAACACGTCCCAAGTATACAGAATAATGCTTTTAGTCACATTCAGTATAATAGAAATAGACATGATTACAGTGCAACCAATTGTCACCACACGCCAAGCATGGGATGTGTTTGCACTTTGATCGACCCGAACCTAAGTTACCCACTGCCAAGGATTACAAACAAACAGCATCAGCTCAGAATAGTCAATGTATTAAGTATATAGGATCATATGATAAACTGATGAGAGTAAGCACTGGATGTCTAAACAATTGGAAAGCATCGTCGAAAGAGCACCAAAGGAGAGTAAGATTTACCAGGTTAAAAAGTGAGGTAATTGCTAAGAAGTCTCCCAGATGCCTATATCTCAAGTATGAAGATAATTTGCTGCCATCATCAACTCCAAAGTAATTTCAGGTTCAATATGGAACTCTGTCTCCTTTCCACTGTAGGGGAAGATCACAAGAAATGAGAGAAATTAGGAAAAAGTAGAAAAGCATAGTTATATAACAAAAACAGTTTATAGCTGCTGGTTACTTCTCTACACGATCATGACATGTGGAAATTATGTGGAAGATGGAGGAGCAGACAATTAGGAGTTGATACTACACCACAGTGAATGGCGGAGCTTGACATAAATGTACAGAATAATTCATTGATGACAAGTATAACAAGAAGGAAAGTTGTCTAAAGGGAACAAAGGAATTTGCTTGCAAGGGATTTTCAGATTCTGAAGCGGCACAGATTTCATTTGGAGTACAAACCCTCTTAAATCTAACTACTAATTTATAAAAACAACCCTTCAAATCATGTGTTCTTTGATGAACAATGCAAGAAACTGAGGGGAAAAAATATAACTATTTTTGCAAAAATATCCTCTAAAATGGGTCTCTTTCAAGTAAAAACAGGATACAGGAGCTTCTATTAAAGAGAGAAATTATAGGGAGCTTTTCCAAGATCAACTAGATTAGAAGGGCCAACATCTGAAAAGCATAATTCATTGCCTGTTCCTAAACACGGTGATGATCTAAGGATGGATGTTGTTCAATGGTCACCAATGAACTATGGGGCTGGCCTAGATTTGATTTATGCGATAAAAGGATTGCTTTTTAATTATGATAAATTTTCTTCCATCTAAGAAGACATTAAATCTACTGTTATAGCTAACCTCTTCATTTAAGATATAGTTCAACATGATTACTTTCAACATAGATCATAGCAGACTATGATATACTACTATTTATCAACTATAGAAAGACATTGTAGGAAGGCTTGGTTGTTTTTTGGGGTTTCTTTTGTTGGCCTATACTCGTATATTCTTGTTCTATCTTAATATATCGGTGGTACCACCCACCTTTCAGAAGAAAAAAAATAAATAAAGAAAGACATTGCGAATAAACTTGGTAACAAACTATTCTGAATTGTTTTCCATACCATGCTATGGGCAGAAGAAAGATTGTTAACAGCAACCTTGGGAATCTGATATTCACTGCTGTTAAGGTCACCATCACAACTCATTCAACCAGTTAGATTGGCACTGGATCAGGACTTGCATCATGGCCATAAAGTACGTTTTGAATCTTTTGATAGTTTTTGAAGGTAGTTAACGTCATCATAGGGATCATACAGTTAGGATTTTGGATATTTTTGCCTTTTGTCCTCATACATGTGGATTGTACATCCTCAACCGTGTATTGGAAGATACTAACTAGTGAAAAAACTGAACATCTTTCACTTGGAGACTGTTTTACAGGCTTGGGAGTATGGAATCATGCTACCTAGCTGAATGTCATGGAATAATTCAGTCAACCAAAATAGAGGACATTTACATTTTGGGTAATTGTGGAATCTGCCCAAAACAACCAATTCTTAACTCATCTCATTGCTGGTTAGTAATTATCACTAGAGTTGAAACCATAAAACATTTAAAAGTTGGCCCATCCTAAGAAATCAGATTACTTAATACTTAATAGTCTTTTGAAGCTGATTCCATAAAATAACTAATGCAGTCTCTATGTGCATCGACAAGACACACACTGGGTGATACACCAAGAAGAGAATATTTCACGAGAAAGTATGCATTTTTCACAAACACATTCTCCAGATCTAATTCAAACGTTGCAACAGGTCAAAAGCTCCTTTCACTTATTATATGTCCTTTTAGAAAAGACAGCTAGTTAGTTCTCTCTTCCAAATAATTACATTTGATAATTAAAACAATAAGTTTAGACCACTATGACCTTTTGGCTAACAAGCATACTTGCATGACAAAAGGAGGAAGAAGCATTCCAACTTTAGTTCCAATATAAAATTGAAGCCTCTCCAAGCAATAGTGAACCTAGATCAGTTTTTCTATATAACATTATTTCAACATAAGAGGTGAAATTCTTGCACCTTCATTTCCAAAATGTTTATCATTCCAGATTCATCATTTCCTTAATAGATTTTAAGAGTAATTGTCCGTGATACAGGAACAGTATTTCTTTCTTCCAAAGTTCTTCCAAATTCAAGATAATTGGTAAAACAACAAAATAGTAGGAAAAGTAGCTCATAAGTAGGAGTGCCTCCATTAAGTACCACTCAGTTTCCCACGCGATGACACCCTTCTTTGTAACTGGTCAACTCTTCCTCATTCTAATTAGAAGTAGGTCAAATAAAACATGCCAAGTACTTGTAAGAGTGAACTGGATTGGAGAATATTCTGGTGTATATCAATCATTTATTATGTGTTGACTGGTTGAGAGGCCAAGGATGTAATGGCCGTAGCAGAAGGTGGGGACTAGCATAGGTGTTTCTTCTCCACTAAAGAATGGGAAAACAAATCAAAGTGCCACCAAAAAAACAAAGATCCACCATGCAAAAAGAAAGCCCACCAAAATGCATGTGAGCAAAGAATCTTGATTAAAAAAATTAATTCTTTGTACTAGTGACACTTCTATGGAATAAATCACTTCTTTGACTAAGCTGAGATATTATCAGAGAGAATTGGGGCAAGAAGAAAAGTTGGAGAGAAGAATAATGGTATTATGACCGGAAATTTAATGTATCAACCATTAGATGCTTGATACACACCCTTCGTTCAAACATAACACAGACCCGGCAACAAGGAGATACATATATTTCAGAGCCAGGAGTTAAAATGGTGAAGATATGGTGGAAAGGGAAGAGTGTATATAAATATTGTTCATGACTTATACCACCAAGCATCTCAAAAGCCTTTACAGATATATTTTGTCATAGCTCTATACACAAAAGGTTATCAAAGTTTCAATAGCGTGTAAGTTCTTAGCTGAGTGATTGCCAGATGCGTTATATATATTTACGGAATGTGACTTGGAGAAAATGCGTAAAGTACATAGAGATATCCACAAAACAATAAAGCTCAATGATAAAAAAATAGCATCGCAGTTCAACAAATGCAGAGTTCAATGGCCTTCTAGACATGAAAGTAGGCTCATTGCCCAAGCAATTTTAAGTCTCCTAATTTACAATACATATAAGCAATTAACCACAAATGTGACGTATGACTTGTAGTCAATCTGCCCTCTCGTCCTTGGATCATCCGCCAGTCAAAGTAAAACTAGATGCCAGCATTCGTGATAATGCGAATTAAATTTCTTGCACGAGTTGTGTAATACGTCTTGGAACTTCTCTCACATAATTATCCACATAGTGACATGTTCATTCAAAAACAGTTTTCCACATACTGGACATTCCAACGCTAACCAAGTATTAGATATAAAAACAGATTAATTGAAAAAGCACCGACACAGATGAGAAGGATAGCGTGGAGAATGGCGCACCTCGCAAACTGCAAGTGCCAGTAGAAGTACTGGCAGATCTTCTCTAGAATCGGGGTGCTGATCTCCGGAAATGTCACCTCCCCGAGCTGCGTCTCCGAGAAGTTACCTGCCGAGGGGGGAACCTTGCGCGAGATTAGCAAACCGGCGAATTGGGGGACAAGAACACCAACCTGACCGCAAACCCTAGACTCCCTCCATCTCCTCTACACTGAGGAAAAAAGAGTGAATTGGGGAAAACTGCCAGGATAGAGGGGACACGGGGAAGCACCCGGGGAGGTGAGCATGTTGCGGATGGTCTGGGAGACCATGGCGGCCTGCTTGTCGACGACGAACTCGAAGCCCTCGGCGCTGATCAGCTTGACCGTCTCCTCCTTCTTCATCTCCGGCGACATCTCTAACGGCCAACAGGGAGAAGAAGAGGAGGAGGGGGCCTTCGCAGTTTGGGAGCGTGGAAGAAGAGGAAGAGATGGTCGGAAGGTGTGCGGCACAAGCGACACTGACCCGTACGTTTTGCAGAAAGTAGACGCATAATGTTAAAAATGCCCTTTTTACAAATTGCCCTTCCAATCAGTTTTTAAAATTAGGTAATTTGGTTGGCATTTAGTTATAGATTTATGGATTCTGGAAAAAAAACACAAAGTATTTAAAATAAATAATTTTTCTATCTAACATACAGTTGGAGGTAGCCTTCAGATGAAAGTGGTTTAGGACACTCGAGTTGTTTTAAAGGAAGGGCTCTAGGTCTTGGAAGTCATAAATGTCTCTAAAGACTTGACACTTTTCTTTGAAAAATTAATTAGGAATCTTTTTCACAGAGAGTTATTTATTTTCTAATCCCCGTCAAAATATTAGAAACTTCAATATCTTTACTTTTTCCGTGTTGTATAATTCTAGTCCCTTTTTTGGGTGTTCACTACTTTTGAGTCTCGAGAGATGATTTTTGTCCTTTCAGCGTTGGTCACTTTTGTAAATTCTTGTTTTACCATTATGTCTTTTCGTCTTCCGTCTGCGAATTATAACCTTCGAAGTGCCTTAATAACATGGCTTTTTTCACTTACATTATGTAAGGCCCTGCATTTTTACTTTCTGGTTGTGCATGTTTATCTTTTAGTTTTTTCTAATTATTGCACATTGAAATCCCTATTTTGCTACTTTTTTATTTTTTTCGGTCGAAGGATATTGACGGCAGTCCCAACGGCCGCCAATATGCTCTTGATAGCAATATCAACCGCCATCAGGTTGGACCTGACGTCAGTATATCTTGTCGTCTAATTAGTATTTATGACATACTATGTCACTGTCAACCTCTTGTTTCCTTCTCCAGTTATGACTCTTTAGATGGTAAGTTTAAAGTTCTAGTATGATTTCTATTCCTAAAAGTTGTGTTCCTATTAGGACTCCTACCCTATAGCATTAGTTAGCCTCTATAAATAAGAGGTTTTGTGTTGAACCACTCTTATATATTATCATTTTATTTTGGTGATAACAACACACATACTTATCATAATCGTCCTTAATATATTTGAATATCATTCTTTATCTCATGAATATTGTATTTTCCATCGCTTCATAAATGTTTACACTGATCTGTAACTTAGACATTTGGAATTCAACTTCGTCATGCATGCTTTGATCATGTTCAGTCGAAGCTAGCTTCTCATATCTGAATCTACACTTCGTCATATCCGAAATCTACTTCGTCATATATGAAGCTACACTTCGGCATGCGTGTTTTGATCATGTTCATCCGAAGTTAGCTTTGTCATATTTGAACCTACGCTTTGTCATATTCGAAGTTCACTTCGTCATATACGAAACTACACTTCGTCATACATGTTTTTGGTCGTGATCAGTCGAAGTACAACTTCGTTATATACGAAGTTCACTTCGTCATATGCAAAGTTCTATATGAAGTTCACTTCGACCATTCAGCTTCACTCGACAACATTATTTTCTATTCATATATGAAGTTCACTTCATCATATGCGAAGTTTACTTCGTCATATCCGAAGTTCTATACGAAGTTCACTTCGACCAACTATGTTTTTTTTCATTCTATGCAAAGTTACACTTTGTCATATTCGAAGTTAACTTCGTCATATCCGAAGTTTAACTTCGATCGACTACGTTATTTTTTTATTCTAGTTGAAGTTTCTTCATCAATTGAAGCCGCCAGTCGAAGCTCTACATCGATTGCCTTTGAACCTATCGATTGATGACTATTTTGGCCAGTCAAACTTAAACATCAATTGCTATTATGAATATTGATTGATGACCTAACCGATTCCTCTCTGACTCCTGCAGAGTCGAAGTGAGATATCGATTGATGAAGGAATATCACCAGTCGAAGTCTCACTCCGACTTCTCTATAGTTGAAGTCTCTTATCGATTATTGATTGTTGTATCGATTGTTGATCTTACTACGACTTCTCTACAGTCGAAGTTTCACATAGATTGTCATTATATTTGTATCGATTGTCTTAGTATCGATTGTCAATGTATCAATTGTCTATATATTGATTGTTATTATATTTGTATCGATTGTCTATACATATATCGATTGTTGAACTCCAACTTCAACTTTTGTTATCAATTGTACTTAACTTCTGTAATGACTAATATTCTCTTTGCATATCGATTAATGTATCATTATTTTGATTATTTTTTAAATGCTTATGGAATCATTTAATGAACAAAATTTGTATATGTTTTGAACACAAGTTTTACACTTTGATATTCTTTCTGTTATCTGAACGATAATCTATCTAATGAAGATTGTACTTCTCTACTCTCTTTGATTTAATATTTCCTATTATAAATTATCTGAAGTTTAGATTCATAGTATGTTTTCAAGACAGCTATGTGTCTTACAAAGACATCTATAAGTGTCCTTCAGAAATTTAGTGTTTTTATGATCATCAAAATCTACAGAGTACAACAATCTCTATCACATCCCCAAAATTACGCAGTGGATAATATTTGAATAATTCAATTCGATATTCCGAGACGTGAACAGTCGACAAATAAGCCTCTAGTTAGCATGCACTAAATGTATATCAACACAACATCATAATAGGGCCCAAATAATGAACTCAATTGAAATTATATTCAAATCTCATCTCACTATTTCAAAGGGAACTAATACAACTCTTAAATACTATGTAACAGGACTAAGACTCAATAAAAGGAAAAGTACATAATTCCTCACTACCTACTACATGAATCTAACACTCAAAGCAAACTAACTATAGATAGACACAAGTGTTGGGACGCTCATCACTCGGACACATTCCCATCCTCGACTTGCTCCTCTTCTTGTATGTCATAGTCACCTAGAATGGTTAAAAGTAGGGAATGAGCAAACTAGCCGAGTAGGATTTATATCTCAATGTGCGGGCAATGATACAAGTGATTAGCAATTTAGATCTAGGTAAGCATGATGATCAAGATATGCATGTGCGAATAAAACTCATTAAACATGGTACATAGACAAGCTAGATAGATTGAACGTGATAGAGCAAGATCTAGAATGATATAACGAGCAAGATGTTATCAATAGTGTGGCATGTAACAAGCACGCAAGATATCACTTTAAATTGCAATAATTACAGGATGGCCATATTACGCACTCAAGCAAGCACGAGCATGATCATGTAACACTAATCAAGTACGAAGACACTAATGTACACCAAGGAAAGATCCTCCTTGAAATGCACACTAGGACACATGTATGTGGTTATTGTATCTAGCATTCAACATGCAAGTACTTCCAACGCAGATGCAACGCCAGTAATCATTATACCTCATGGTTAACATTATATTTATGACTCTCTGTCATTGGGGCTAGACTGGAGCCATTGGACACTCTCCGTGCCCGATCAGCATCTCACTATTTTTAAATGTAGATACCCACAGTCATTAATGGCCAATAAGAGTTTCAAAATATAAGCAAGTGTAATGTCATATTCATGATGATGATGAGAACAAGTAGCAAGTAATGTGAACATAATTCTAGATAACAATGGTCAAGAGATAATTTCGACAGCATAACGACACAATTTAGGCTTTAGTTATCTCTTTACCTTAATGGCTTAAGTTTTGGATTATGAATCACTCTCACGAGAACAAGAGAAGAAAGAAAGTGCACGCTATCTCTAGGAAACTTCAATGGTACAACCAACTCGGTCTCCATGAGGGAATCCATAGAGTACGGAGAATTACAGAGGTCTTAGAGGAAAGGTTGCTAGTCTGCCAGTATGAAATGATCGACAGAGAGCTTCCAATCCCCCAAGAAAGGGCTGCATATATGTGCAAGTGTATAGTGAGTACGTGTATCAATCCACAATCAATTGGTTCCAAACTTGCGGAAAACAATTAACATGATAACATGGAATGAAACTATGCATTTAACTAGACATGGTTTGCAATATTTTTAAGATAGCAATTAATCACTTTAACAAGCTAGAATAATAAGATGATTCAATCAAGAGTTTGCAAGAGTAGATCATAGTATTAATGAACAAATAGAATAGTCTTCACATTGTTATGTCTTTATCATGGGTTATTGGCTTTTAGGTCCTTAGACAGACTATACAATGCATCTTAAGAACATAACATGCAAGACTAACACTAAACACTATAAAAATAGGTCTCGGGTAGGCCTTTAAATCCGCGACAGACATAGTCATCGCATTTCATAAAATAGTGTACAGTCAGAACACGAGTAACCTATAAAGACTCAAATCACGACAGACTATAATGTCGCATTCATGATCAAATCGCGACGGACCACCCTATCGTATTCTGAACGCGACAGGAAGTGTGTCGCCAAAGTCCATGGATTGCAATGGTTTAATCCTTCGTGTTAAAGAGATGATTTCAAATTAATAATATAAAAATAGGATGGAACCACGAGCGAGAAAACGGTGCGAATCGTGACGTGCTCCTACATCGCGTTCATGCATGGCACTGAAAACCACACGGTGCATAGTTTAACATGTCAAAATGGTCATGTCACGATTGAAATCGTGACGCACCATGTTGTCACATTTCAGATGAACACTACAGACTTGTACGTCGCATTCATGCATGTAAGAACACGGCGTCTGGTCTCGTTGCATTTTGGGTTCTTGCCCGAAAATGCAGAAAACTGCACACGATGCATGCTACTCTTAAATCTCCTGATCTAGGGCTCTTAGGACAAAAGTGTAAACATGAAACTTGTTGGAAACAGGGAGTAGAAGAGAACTACAGCTTTGGTTTCATGCGATTTGGCCTCGGGATGTGTGAGAAATCAATACGAACATAAAAAGTCTTAAACATGTGCGACTTTGGCAAAACACTTAATACTTGGTGTAGACTCAATGAAATTTTGAGAAATCACTTGCAAATGAAAGTAGACTTGATGCTCTACATATTAGTATATGATTTATTTAGATTTGGCCTGAGATCACCTACCTTTTAGGTTGAACAAGACTCATCCTCCAAAAAGCCCTCGCTAAGACTGCTTGGAGGAGAACGCTTAATACTCCCAATCCCCTTAATGAAAATTGGGCAAACCAGTGCCGTTAGAAACTAGACTCAACCCTCTTTCCAAGGGTATAAGCCATGTATGGGTTGGTTGAGGTTTGACTCACCTTAGGTCGACTCCAAGATGAGCTTTCTGCACAGGTCGATGCAGATGCAGTAGGGAAGAAAAAGCTCTGTCTTAGAGCGTTTCCCTCCACCTCTGGTGCTCTAGAACAGCTACCAACGACCCAAACAATTGCTAAACTTGTCCCCAAGGTTTTATTAATAAGTATTTATGCATCTAGGGTTTTTTAGGAGTCCTATTGGGTGTAGGAAGGAAGGGTTGCGGTTTTGGTCTCTCACCTTCCTATTTTTAATGATTTCTCACCCCATTAGAGTGTGTGATGCTTTAGGAAACCCCATACCATGGCTAGGCATGAATTTGGGTTGCCAAGAAAGGCTAATTGCATTAGGATTTGCCCTAATTGCCTCTTCCTATTTTCAGCTCAATTAGGGTTACGAATTTCTGGGTATTTTTCTTAGTTCATTTTATTCTTGGGCCAAAAGTTGTCCATTGGCCCGATTCCGATAATGGGTCATCCATACATGATGTTGGAAGTCTCTCCCACATGTTTATTTAATTTATGATCATGTTATATTTGCATGTTAACAGTTTTTTTACTTTATTTCCTAATTAGGATAATTAGTCACAATGTGTTGTAAACTTGGCCAATCGGATTTTTTCGTTGCACGAATTTCTTCGTGGAACATTTAGGAATAATGTTTAGGGTTGATTTATATTTTTTGATATGTTCTCGCACGTATGATAGTGGTACGTATGTTCTACCATTTCGATAATACAGAAATTATCTATTTTTTATTTATTTAAAGTTTTTAAATCACTGAATTTTTCGGGGTGCTACACCCTCCCCCACTTAAGAGAATTTGGTCCCCAAATTCATAGATAGAATTTATTGTACAAGTAAGGTGTACTTACTTGTGAATAGCTCCGGATATCTTTTGCGCATTGCTTCCTCAGTTTCCCACGTGTCATCTTCCTCCAGGCGTTGATTCCATCTAACTCTTGCCAGTGGGATGACCTTGTTCCTTAGTTGGCGCAGTTCCCGGTTCACGATCTCAATTGGCCTCTCTTGATATGTTCCGTCTTTTTTGAACTCCAGAAGTTCATAGTCTATTACATGATAAGGATCTCGTACATACTTCTTCAACATGGATATGTGGAACACATTGTGTATTCTATCCAATTGTGGTGGTAATGCCAGACGGTATGCAACTTCGTCGATTCTTTCGAGGATTTCAAAAGGCCCGACGAACCTTGGGGACAACTTGCCTTTAATGCCAAATCGCCTAATTCCACGGCCTAGAGACACTTTTAAGAATACATGATCACCAACCTGAAACTCTAGGTCTCTCCTTCTATTGTCTGCATATGCCTTTTATCTTTGATGTACTACTGTCATTCTTTCCCTGATAAGCTTCACCTTCTCTGTGGTTTCCCTTATCATTTTTTATCCTAATACTTTCCTTTCGCCAACTTCATACCAACATATTGGAGATCGACAAGTCTTGCCATAGAGTGCTTCAAATGGTGCCGTTTGTATACTAGCTTGGTAGCTATTGTTGTAGGCGAACTCGACAAGAGGTAAGTGTTCATGCCAACTACCTTCAAAGGCTAGGACACAGGCTCTAAGCATATCTTCAATCACCTGATTTGTTCTCTCTGTCTGACCATCAGTTTGCAGATGGAAAGCCGTGCTAAAGTTCAGTTTAGATCCCAAAGAATAGTGCAGTCCTTTCCAAAAGTGGGATGTAAACCTAGGGTCTCTATTAGACATAATAGACACTGGTACTCCATGTAGTCTGACTATCTTCTTCACATACAATGCAGCTAAGACATCAACTGGCCGCTTGTTCTTTACCAGTAGAAAGTGAGCGGACTTGATCAAGCGGTCGACGATCACCCATATGCCGTCGAATCCACCTCTAGATTTAGGTAATCCGAAAATGAAATCCAGCCCTATACCTTCCTATTTCCATGCTAAGATTTCTAGGGGTTTAAGTTTACCTGCAGGTCGCAAGTGTTTCGCCTTGATCTTTTGGCAGGTTAAGCATTTGGTGACAAATTTCGCCACCTCCCTCTTCATATTAGGCCACCAAAAGCTTCTTTTCAGATTCTGATACATTTTAGTAGTTCCAAGATGAATGGTATACCTGGTCTTGTAAGCCTCGTCCATAGTCATCTTCTTTGTCTCCGCACGATCGGGTACACAGACTCGATCCCAGAACAATAGTCTTCCATCTTCAGTTAAAGAGAAATCCAACCTCTGGTCTAGATTAGACTTAATCTTCACGAGCACAGGGTCATTGTCTTGGAGTGCTATAATATCCTTCAATAGTGTAGGTGTTTCCCAGCTAGCAAGCCCAGAGGGGGGGTGAATGGGATTCTAAAATTCTTTTAGATTGAAACCTGTTAATAAAAATGCTAAACACAAAAACACTACGATCAATAGTTAGTGTTAGTGATAATGAAGACAAATAAGCAAGCACACAAACACAGGAGGATTTTATCCTGGTTCGGACCTCCTATCCCAAGGAGTCCTACGTCCAGTCCCCAAGCAACAACTTGGGATTTCACTAACCAAGGGTACTGTCCGCCTTAAGGACCCTTATACATCCAGCCACAGCTAGCCTTCTCTTCTAACCCAAAAGAGGTACAACTTACCACCTGATACAACAGGTCTTCCTTCCTCAATGAAGGGAAAAACTACCACCTGTTTCGAACAGGTCTTCTCTTCACAGTTTGAAGAGGAACACACAAAAACAATATGTTTAAAGGTGAAAGGCCCCTAGACCAAGCTTACAACATAATGCTTGATCTAAGGCAAAGTCTGAGAGAGAAAGATTTGAACTAGAAAAATCTCTCAGAACAACAAGCTCTCAAAAAAATGTCTAAACAATGAAAGGCTGAGAGCTAAGAGCTAAAGAAAAGATGGAGTGAAACGAGAGCTCTTCTTTCTAATGATCGCAAGTTGTAGATGATTCTTAGTGAAGCACTATCGCACCAAAAGTTGTTTTTCATAGAGTCTTCAGTCTCCTATATATCTTCTCTTGAAAAATATAGCCGTTGAAGTGGCCGTTGTCTCTATGTTAGATGCACGTTAGACTGCCTGGTCCATGGTGTGGAACAGGTAAGCTTCCAGTCAAACATGCTTTATGAGCCATGCACGTAAAGAGAAGATTCATCCAGATATCCTTCAGCTTCTAGTTGTCCAACGTTGTAGAATGTGGTACTGGTAAAGACCTGCACACAATAAATGCCAGACCATAGACAGCTAGAGTCTCTATACTTGTCAGTCAATGTTAGAAACCATGTAGTAAGAATGTACACCAAACTAGCAATGCTATTCTGTCACCTGATAAAGTATTTGCTATTGTATCATGGGTGTAGAAAGCATTCAGATATGTGACATGCAGATGATGTGTACAATCACAATAAATACAGAATACAAAGATATTCGTGGGAAAAGTTCAAACTCCTTGATATTTGAAAATATATTTGAATATCATGAGAATAATAGATATATTCATGAAGTCGATGCGATCAATATTCTACTTATGAAATCGTTGTGTTAAAAATTCATTGTTCAAGCAAATCGTTGTTTAAGTAGAAGCAAATCGTTGTGAACACAAATCGTTGTACAGATATAAGTAAATCGATGTACAAGTAAATCATTGTATAGATATAATCAAATCGATGTACAAGCAAATCGTTGTACAGATATAAGCAAATCGATGTACAAGCAAATCATTGTACAGATATAAACAAATCGATGTACAAGCAAATCGTTGTACAGACATAAGCAAATCGATGTACAAGCAAATCATTGTACATATATAAACAAATCGATATACAAGCAAATCGTTGTATAAGTAAATCGTTGTTTCAATTAACAAATCGTTATGAGACCGAAATCGATGTTTCAATAAGGAAATCAATGTGAGACCGAAATCGATGTTTCACTTATGAAATCGTTGTGAAGCCGAAACCGTTGTTTCACTTACGAAATCGTTGTGAAGCCGAAATCGTTGTTTCATTTACGAAATCGTTGTGAGACCAAAATCGTTATATCACTAATGAAATCTTTGTGAGGCCGAAATCGTTGTTTCACTTACGAAATCGTTGTGAGACCGAAATCGATGTTTCACTTACAAAATCATTGTGAGACGGAAATCGTTATTTCACTTATGAAATCGTTAGAGCATAAGGAAATCGATATGGCTGTAGAATCGTTCTTTCACTTAGAAGAAATACATACTCTGAACTTTAAATAACAGTGTGTGAGAATAACTTACAGATTTTGCTTGGATTATTTTCCTATGGATGAACTTTACAAAAGATTGTTAGAAAATATTTGTTAAGGTTTTGTTAATCACCAAAATTAAAATTATATGGGGATGGACTGATCATCAATCTCTCCCTTTTTGGTGATGACAAAACATAACATGTAAAGTGCTGAAATAATCTTAAGTAAAGTTTCTAAATAAGGATTAAGGTTTGTAGATATGTATTTCAGAATGTTTTATTTTCTCCCCCTTTTTGTCATTAAGCAAAAAGAAACCAAAATAAACAAAGAAAGAAGAGAAGAAAGATAAATGGGAGGCAAGCAACACTATATTAGATCACTGCGGGGGTACAGGAAGATAGAAGGCAGGAGACAAAAAAGAGGCATGGCGGGTAATAATCGGCCAAGCCTTGAGTTCCTGCTCTTCAAAATACAATTGAAAGACACCCCAAGCAATAGTGTATGAAGATCCCATAACAGGAACCATCCGCTAGATATGAAGTTGCCTTTGAGCTTATAAGAAATTGGCATATTCATCCTTGCCAAGAGACATCTTGTAGGAGCTGGAGGTGCCAAAACTAGCATGTTGGAGGAACTGATCAACTGAGATTGGATAGAAAATCTGATTTGCCTTCAGTTCCTTTTTCAAAGAGACATAAACCTTGTATCTCTCAACCCAGATGGTAAAAGGGTCTTCAACAAGGCGATAGGAGTTCAAATCTAGAAATTCTTCAGCAGAGAGAGGAGGTTTATTTGATCTGGCTTGAGAGATATTGAGATCAATAAGCTGCTGAGCAGTGAGGGGGTAATGCCTTTCCCAATCAGCTGGAGAGAGCCGCTCACATTCAGATAGAAGAGGATCAAGAACATCAGATTTAAGGTGGCCCTGATGATATTCCCGGAATAGAAAACGGTGGAATGCAAGCAAATTCCCGTTCTGAACTGAAATGCGGCCCATGACTCTAGCAAACCTTTCAAAAATGATTGGGCCCACAGTAAATTCCATTACCAAAGAATGAAGGGGAGGTAGGAACACAACATCTGGCAGTTTCAAAGTGGCGAAGTCCACTTGTATTGAAGTGGAGGTTGCAGTATCTGAACCGAGAAGAGAAATAGCTTGCCGGAATCGGCCAAGTTGAATCTCTGGCAGATTATGGAGATATCTGTAATCATTGAACATTTGGAAATATCTGATAAGCTTGATCTCCTTCTGGATAAATAGACCCCAGGTATTCTTGTGATGAATCACAAACCACTCAGAGAGAGTGAGTGGGTGATCCCTGGGTGGAAATCGATCAGTTTTGGCATGTATGAATTTCTTGTATAGAGACTGATGGCCCCGAGCCCACTGATCTTCATTTTTAGCCTCAGTCATAGAGAAAATTTTTGACTGAAAAAGAAGAGATGGGAAGAACAACATTGAGATGTTTAGTGAGCTTGAGGTGGGGAAGTCTAAAAATAGTGGCAAAGATACATTTTTGAAGGAATTCACAATAGAGAGACCTTCTTTGATTTTCAACAGTGAGAGAAAACCAAAGAGGAGGAAAACAGGGTTCAGAAGAAAGAGCAAGGTTTGAAGAAAGTTTTCTCTTTTTAGAAACATGACTGGAAGAGCCTGTCTTATGAATGTGAGTGCCAACTGACAGTACTGAGCGAAGTATGGCTACTTCAAACTCATCTTTGATGTCCTGTATAATGTAACCTTCAAGTTGGGCACCCTCTGCAATAATGGTAACAAAAGAGGGAGGAGTAGGAGGATGAAGGAAAGAATAAGAAGTAGAAGGAGGTGGTACATATGGTCCAGTTGATGAGGGACCAGAAGATGAGGCTCTAGCTGAGGAGGGTGCTGGAGGTGCCTCAGAGGTAGGAGGAGGAATAAATGTGGAGAAAGCAGGAGAAGAGGAGGAGGTGGCAAGAAAGGGTGTAGGTGAGGAGATGTTTTTGGGAAGAGGTTTAAAGGTGGCAGGAGCTGGAGGAGCAGTGAAGGATGAAGGTGGAGAAGGAGGGGCTAGAGTCTGAAGAGGAGAAGAAGGTGGCTCTAGGCACAGCCTTTTCTACAGTCTTTTTAGCTCTCACTTGCTCAGCCAGAGATTCCACTGGCCTGGATGGCCCTGACTCATCCCCAACTGGCCCTGGTGGCCTTGACTGCTCAAAGGATGGCCCTGGTGGCCCAGCTTCTTGTGCAGGCTCAGACTGCATCGATTCCTCAACACCAGCTGGCCCTGATGGCCGGACTGCTTCTTCTACAACTGGCTCTGATGGCCAAACATCTTCTGATGCATTACTTGGCCCTGATGGCTCTGAATTATTCTTTGGCACTGCAGGAGTGGGAGAAGGAGGGGCAGGAGTGGAAACTTGCGCCCTCACTAAATCTGAAAGATTTGATATCATTTGCTTCATACTCACCAACACATTCCTCATTCCTCGCAGTACTACCTTTACCATAGCCATTTCCTTCACTCCAGTGCTTTGACTTATGAAAATTGAAGAAATATCAGATTGAACAGAGCACAGAATCTATCCTTGTGCATCTAATCTCTTAATTACTGGTTTCAAGTGCACATGAATCTTCTTCTTCTTTGACCTTCGGTGTGCCTTCCTTGTAAGTAATGGAATATCAGTGGCCAGACCTTTGCCCTTATCACCTGTGCCAGCAACTAGCTCTACATTGTCATCATCATCTGAGGTGCTCTCCATAACACCTTCTTGGAACTGATCGGCAGGGGCATTAGTTGCGGGCTCCCCCTAAATTTCAGCTTCCTTCTCAATTTCAGGCTCCCCCTGAGTAGGAGCATCTTCCATCTGAACTTCACTGTGGCCTGGTGCCACAACTTCTGGAACAATTTCTTCTTGCTTCCCCTGAATACTGACGACAGTTTCCAACACTTCTTGAATTATTGATGCAACAACTGTCAAAGGGGACTCAACCTCTGATAGCTGCCCTATGGGCTCAATGTGCTCGAGAGGAATTTCTTCAATTCTACTAGCACTTGCCACTGGTTCTTCTGTTCTGATTTCTGTTGCCTCTTCTTGGACTGCTGGAATAGCTGGAACCTCTACGACAGGGTCTTCAACCCTCACTTCTGCCTCTCCCTCTGCCTCTGGAATTGGAGGAATTTCTTGAGCTTCCCCGATAATGGCCTCTCCTTCTGCAACTGAAGTTTTTGTCCAAACATCGGCTACTAGAGAAAAGCCGCTCTTCTTCAAGTTTCTGGACCTGATAGCTTGGTCCATCTTCTCTGACACTTCACCATTCAAATTTATGTTGTAATGCTGAAAAATCCTTGTCAGCAGGTGAGCATATGGTAGAGAGACGTTCAATTTGTTCTTCTTGTCCCAAATCATTGCAGTTGCAAACTTCATCCTCTCAATAAACACTTCTGCCATATTAATATCCTGATTCTGAATAGCCCAAAACATCATATCTGAATCTGCCTTAGGGTAAGTGGAGAAAGTTGCGCTTCTTGGTACTAGGATCCGGCAAACTATGAAATGCAAAATCCAGTTGAAAGCATTTAACTGGTTGATGTCAATCTTGTCATCCTTCAACTTGTACTCAGTTCCGATTATCCCCAAACCCTTGACATGGATGTTGACGCTGTCTACCCCACTGTGACCAACGGTAGACAGTCCAAACAAACTCTCTAAAAGATCATATGTTAAGTGGATGGGGGTATCTTTCACCGTGGAGGTAAGGGACCCATCCTCTTCGGATTTTAGGTAGGTATAGAAAGCCTTTACCAGGTCTGGATAGCTTGCCTCTGAAATAGTCACCATCGTTGTCCATTTCATCCTCTGCATTGCTGCTACCACATTGTGCATTCCATTTTTCTCTAAATCCTCAACATCCACTGCCTTGTTTCCGCACAGCTTTGTCTTCACCACTGCAAATCTTTCCTGCTGTTCTGTTGTGAGGAAAGTGACGCTGTAGCCACAACAGTGCCAGAAACCCCAGAAGCCACCATGGAATTGTACAAGGAGGGGTTCTGAAGGATCATGGGGGAGGAATGGAACAGAAGCCCTCAAGAAATTTTGGCGGGAACAAAGGGATTCTATGAAATCACAGAGAGAGAGAGGTCTGGAATCGATAAGGTTTATCGCTCCAGGCAAGTCGAAAAAGAGGAGAGAGAAAGATGAAATCGATATGACATGGATTTCGCGCTTTGGCGGGACATAAAGGTGCTTTTTGAAATGAAGGAGAATTAAATGCGGATAACGACAAAAGAGGAGAAGATAATGGAAATAATAAAGAATTCATCTCGAAAAGTCATAACATTTTATGACGCAAGCAATAAAGGGTTTTCTTGATTTTAGGAGAGAGAAAACCTTATTCTAAAGTTTTTATTATTTCAGTTATATGCAGGAAAATCTGTTACAAATTTCACATGTCTAATTCCCTTCTAAGAGACGTAAATCTCTCTTCAGGTAAGGCCTTTGTAAAGATATATGCCAACTGATTTGAAGTATTTATAAAAGAAATGTTTATATTACCATTTGCATCATGATCTCTAATGAAATGATATCTAACCTATATATGCTTCGTCTTGGAGTGCTGGACTGGATTTTTGGTGAGATTTATTACACTGGTGTTGTCGCACAGCAATGGGATGGTCTTGATGTGCAATCCATAATCCTCAAGCTGTTGTTTTATCCATAGTAGTTGAGTGCAACAGCTTCCAGCAGCTACGTACTTAGCTTCAGCTGTTGACAGTGCTACTGAATTCTACTTTTTTGAGGACCATGAAATCAAGCATCTAGCAAGAAATTGACAACTACCACTGGTGCTTTTTCTATCTACATTGCATCCAACATGTCAGTATCAGAATATCCTACTAAACTAATTTCGCATGATTTTGGATACCATAGACCTAGATCATGAGTTTTAGCTAGATATCTAAAGATTCTTTTAACAGAAATTAAATGAGATTTCTTAGGATTAGCCTGATATCTTGCACACATGTATACACTAAATAGAATATCAGGTCGACTAGCAGTTAAATAAAGCAATGATCCTATCATGCCTCTATAAAGTTTTTGATCTACTTTCTTACCATCTTTATCACTGTCTAACCTTGTAGATGTGCTCATTGGTGTTGATAGTGATTTTGCATTATCAAACCCTAACTTCTTCAATAATTTCTTGGTATACTTTGCTTGACAGATATGTGTTCCTTCCTTGCCTTGCTTGATTTATAATCCAAGGAAATAGTTGAGCTCCCCCATCATGCTCATTTCTAATTCTCTCTACATAAGCTTTTCAAAGTACTTGCACAAGGATTCATCAGTAGATCCGAATATTATATCATCTACATAAATTTGCACAAGCAATATATTTTTGACTTTTGACTTGATAAACAATGTACTATCTACCTGTCCTCTGATGAAACCATAGTTTAATAAAAATGCACTAAGCCTTTCATACCATGCTCTAGGTGCTTGCTTTAAACCATATAGTGTTTTATGCAGTTTACAAACATGATTTGGAAAATCTACAACATCAAAGCCAGGAGGTTGTTCTACATAGACTTCCTCCTTTATATATCCATTTAAAAATGCAGATTTTACATTTATTTGAAATAGTTTTAAATTTAATGTCGATGCATAAGCAAGTAAAATCCGAATTGCCTCTAGTTTGGCCACTGGTGCATAGGTTTCATCGAAATCTATGCCTTCCTCTTGGGAATAGCCTTGAGCAACCAGTCCAGCCTTGTTTCTAGTGATAACACCAGCTTCATCCAGTTTGTTCCTGAACACCCATTTGATGCCAATCGCAGGATGATTTGATGGTCTCGGAACAAGGGACCAAACTTGATTTCTCTTGAACTGATTAAGTTCATCTTGCATGGCTAGAATCCAAGATTCATCAGACAATGCTTCATTGACTGTCTTAGGCTCAATTTGAGATACAAATGCTAAGTAATCACACGGGATAACATTACCTCTAGTTCTTACCCCAACCGATGGATCTCCAATAATGTTGTCTATGGGATGATCTTTCTTGTATCTCCATTCCTTTGGAAGATCATTATGAGATATTTCTTTCTGTTGCAGTTCTTCCAATGGTGGATCTTCAAAATCTTTGATGGAGGTTTCTTTCAGTTTCTTGGAGAGGATTTCTGCATTTTCATCATCACTATCGACTTCCTTTCTCAAGGAAGGGTTAGACTCATCAAAGATAACATGAACAGTTTGTTCAATTAATAAACTTTATTTGTTAAAAACTCTATAACCTTTAGGTTTGGAAGCATACTCCATAAAGATTCCTTCATCAGATTTGGAATCTAACTTACCAATATCTCTTTCACCATTGTTGTGGATGAAGCATGGACAACCGAATGTTCTGAAATGACTGATCTTGGGTTTCTTCTGCTTGTAAAGTTCATATGCTGTCTTCTTCAGAATTGGCCTAATCATCACTCTATTTAAAATGTAGCATGCTATTTTGATTGCTTCAGCCCAGAAATATCTTGGAAGATTATATTCAGATAACATAGTTCTGGCCATATCCAGTAATGTTCTATTCTTCCTCTCAGCTACTCCATTTTTCTGTGGTGTCCTTGGTGTTGAGAAATTGTGCTAAATTCCTTGATCATCACAAAATTCTACAAATTTTTCATTTTGGAATTCTCCTCCATGATCTGAACGAATGCTTATTATACTGAACTTCTTGTCCTTCTAAACTAACTTATTGAACTTAGCGAAACTGTCAAATGTGTTATCTTTATGCTCCAAAAATGATACCCATGTGTATCTTGAATAATCATCAACTATTACAAAACTAAAATTCTTTCCTCCTAGGCTGGTGGTTCTCATTGGCCCAAATAAATCCATATGCAATAGTTCTAAAGGTTTGGAGGTGGTTACAACTGTTTTTGCCTTGAAAGATGACTTTGTGTGCTTTCCTTTTGCACAGGGTTTACAGATGCCTTCAGTTCTTGAGCTAATCTTGGGCAGACCTTCCACTAAATCATGTTTGATCAGCTTTCTTATTCCATCTAGGCTGCAGTGACCCAATCTTTTGTGCCATAGCTCAGCATTCTGATCTTTGTTTGCTGCTAGACGTACATCTTGATCCTTCAACTCTTCTAGATGAAGCACATATAGATTCTTTTCTCTGCAGGCTTCGAACACTGTTACACCATTTTTCATAATGAGGCACTTTGATTCTTGAAATCTGATTTGGTGACCTTTGTCACACAGCTGGCTTATACTTATCAGGTTGTGTTTGAGTCCTTGAACACATAGTACATCTTCAATGAGGGTTCTGCCATGACTACCAACTGGTCCACAACCGATCACTGTTCCTTTTCCATTATCGCCATAAGTCACTGTACCTTCTTCATCTTTAATGTAAGAAAACAATCTTTTGTTGCCTGTCATGTGCCTTGAGCACCCGCTATCCAGGTACCACTTCGATGCTCTAAGGCTTCCCTATAATTAAAACACTAGGATTTAGGTACCCAAGTTCTTTTGGGTCCTTGCTGGTTAGTTTCCTCATTTTTCCTTTTAGGTACCCATTTTAGGTGTTTAGTTGTACAGGTTATTTTAGTATGTCCTAATTTATTACAATGATTACAACAAGATATTTTACTTACTTTTTCAGTTGAGATGTACTTAAAGTTAGATTTATATTCAGTATTTTGTTCTTCTACAAATTTTGGTGTTGGATAGATTTTAGGATGTATTATTGTTTCTTCATTATCTGGTGGAGTATATCCTAAACCATGCTTTTTCCTGCCCGATCTTCTAGCTCCTTTTAGTATTAGAGATGATTTACCGTTTGTGAATTTTTCAATTGTATTAGTTAAACATTCATTATCTTTTGTTAGTGTGACAACTTCCTTTTTAAGTTTGCTTAAGGTTTTCTGGTTTTCCAGGTTTGTTATTTGTTCATTTTTAATTTTTAAATCTTCACATAATAGTTTATTTCTTCATTTTTATTCAGAAATTTATTTTTCTAGTTGCTCAGTTGAATGCATCTTCTAGACTATCTGAATCCGAATCATTGCATGAATTAAAAGAAGAGTCAGAAGTTACCTTCTCATCTATGTTTGACATGAAGGCCAGGTTGGCCTTTTCTTCTTCTTTTCACTAGAGCTTGACTCGCTGTCTGAGTCATTGTCGTTGCTCCATGCAGCTGCCATGACTTTCTTCTTATATTTCCTGAATTTCTTCGAGTGGTCCTTCTTCTTGAACTCTATCTTTTTCAGCTTCGGACATTCAACCTTAATGTGTCCAGGCTTCTTACATTCATAACATACAGGTTCAGATCTCTGTGTCCTTGACTTCGGACTTCTTGAAGTCCTTTCCTTTCTTGAAATATCTTCTCCCTAGCTGATACTTTTTTTTGGCAAGTATTCTATGTAGTCTTCTGGAGAGAAATGCTTCCTCATCTTCACTACTCCCATTGCTTTTATTATCATCTGATTCATTACCAGATGTGTCTTCTGCAGCCTTGAGAGCGTTGATGTGCTTCTTCATACTGGAGGACTCTCCAAGCCTTTCCATGTTTATTTCGTGGGCCATTAGTGACCCAACAAGCTTTTTAAGTGACGTCCTTCTTAGGTCGTTGGCTTCTTCTATGGCTGTTACTTTAGGAGTCCACGAGGCTGGTAGGGATCTCAATATTTTTCTTACCATATCTCCCATGTCATAGCTCTTTCCAAGCCCAGCCAACCCATTTGTAATATCTGTGAATCTACTATACATTTGTGTGATTGATTCTCCTGGTTGCATTTGAAATCTCTCATACTGAGCTACCAAGATATCTATTCCTGTTTCTCTGACTTTGTCTGTTCCCTCATATGTGATTTTGAGTTTCTCCCACATTTCCATTGCTGATTTGCACACTGAGATCCTATTGAATTCTTTCTTACTTAGTGCACAACACAGTATACTCTTTGCCTTGCTGTTTAGAGATATCTTCTTTTTGTCTTCATATGTCCAATTTTCTCTACTGTTGAGAACTACTAGATCTCCTTCTTCTATGATGGACCAAAGTTGAAAATCGAGACCTTGAAGGAAGAACTTCATTCTGGTCTTCCAATAGTTGTAGTCTTCACCATTGAATAGAGGAGGTCTGTTGAGGGACTGACCCTCAACATATCCTTGAGCTGCCATTTATCATTGCTCTTCAGGTCGTGAAATCTTCTTTCTTGAAGAGACTTGGCTCTGATACCACTGGTTGCCCAGCTAGCAAGCCCAGAGGGGTGAATGGGATTCTAAAATTATTTTAGATTGAAACCTGTCAATAAAAATGCTAAACACAAAAACACTACGATCGATAGTTATTGTTAGTGACAATGAAGACAAATAAGCAAGCACACAAACACAGGAGGATTTTATCCTGGTTCGGACCTCCTATCCCAAGGAGTCCTACGTCCAGTCCCCAAGCAACAACTTGTGATTTCACTAACCAAGGGTACTGTCCCCCTTAAGGACCCTTACACATCCAGCCGCAGCTGGCCTTCTCTTCTAACCAAGAAGAGGTACAACTTACCACCTGATACAACAGGTCTTCCTTCCTCAATGAAGGGAAAAACAACCACCTGTTTCGAACAGGTCTTCTCTTCACAGTTCGAAGAGGAACACACAAAAACAATGTGTTTAAAGGTGAAAGGCCCCTAAACCAAGCTTACAACAGAATGCTTGATCTGAGGCAAAGTTGGAGAGAGAAAGATTTGAACTAGAAAAATCTCTCAGAACAACAAGCTCTCAAAAAAATGTCTAAACAATGAAAGGCTGAGAGCTAAGAGCTAAAGAAAAGATGGAGTGAAACGAGAGCTCTTCTTTCTGATGCTCGCAAGTTGTAGATGATTCTCAGTGAAGCAGTATCGCACCAAAAGTTATTTTTCATAGAGTCTTCAGTCTTCTATATATCTTCTCTTGAAAAATATAGTCGTTGAAGTGGCCGTTGTCTCTATGTTAGATGCACGTTAGACTTCCTGGTCCATTGTAGTAACCCGAGAATTTCAATAATTGAAAATTAGAGATAAATAGAGAATATGACCACTTAATAATTTAAAACTAGTTAAATGCGTACGCACCATTATCCCAGATGTAAAAACACATCTAAAAATTTCGTAAAAATCATAGTTAGACTTTAAATATTATTCTCTAGTGACCCATAAGGAAATTTGGGCCAATAAAAATCTTTTGGATTGAATTTAAGAGTTTTTGTGACTTATTATCTTAATTAAGGAATAAGTCGAAAAACCATTATCACATATACATAAAGGGGTCATAAATTAAAATAAAAATTATGGTTGGACTTCAAACAATGGGTATTGACAATACAATGAAAGAAATGGGCCGAAGGATGTCCTTTGGACCACAAATAAATTCATGCTAGGAAAATGATCCGAAATTCGGAAATATTCACTAATGGACCATGATAGGGTAAATTCTCACCCTATAGACCATCATTAGACTTCAAACCAAGCCCAAATTCGTGGTTACCACCTAAGGTAAGCTTCCATACCAATTCCATCATGAATTGGGGAGAGAAGTCTCCAAGTTGAGGAAAGGTATACCCAAATTCGTGCCTAAAGGTTTCCTAATTTAATTAGGCAACTAAAGGCCCCTCTCTCTATAAATAAAGCCTCTCTCCCATGGGACGACCCCTAGGGTTATTGGAGGTGTTCTTGGAGGCAATGGTGGCTGGAGATTGTGGACGATCCGTAGGTCACACTCCCGGTGACTGTGGGATCCTCCGGTCGTTCATGAACGTCTCCGCTCCCTCGTTGGCAATGAAGGGTTATTGGTTGACCTTGTTGACACTCCAGTTGACCGAGTTGAGCGAGGAGAAAACAAAGAAAACCACAAAGGAAAGGGAGATGTTGTGATCTCCAGGGCCTTACCTGTGCCCAAGGAGGTGTTGTGATCACGTCGGTGCAGTAGCCTCGCGTAGCGGTGGATTGTGGGACTCCAACTTCTCCTTCTTTGGCCGGCCAAAGAATGAGAGCTTCACAGTCTTCTTTGATGTGTTCCTACCACAAAAAGAGACTCTATTAGACTAAAGGAAGTGTAGTAAATGTCCTAAATGAAAAGAAAAGGCCCAAAAGGAGAGCCCTGTACCGGTTGCGATCTTGAGAAGAGGGGTGGCCAAGTGTTATGACCACCCTTCTTCCCTCCATTTTTTTGGTTGGGAAACCCCTTTCTAGGTGTGTAGGAGGGTGCTCTACATGCCTAGGGTGTGTATGTGGGTGTGTATGACATGCAAAAACTAAAGGATAAGAGAGAGAGGGAGAAGGAGAAAAGAGGGGTGATCCTCCTCGTTTGGCATTGTTGACTCCTTGCTGGGCTCCTCCAGCTCGGGATGAAGCCTCCTAGATGTCCCAAAAAATGAAAGGAAGAGAGGAGACAAGGGTTGGAAGTTTAGGTGGATTTTCTCTCTCTTCTCTTCAAGTGGCAAAGCCTGGGCGTCCAGCCTCCTCCCCCCCACTTAGAAGGCCAGAGAGTGAGTTAAATAGGCAGTGGGGGTCGTAGCTAGGGTGCCTAGGATGCTAAGTGTAAAGAAACACATTTGCACACTTGGCAATCCATGTGTTTAAGCTCCAACCAATGGGAGGGGACCACATAGGATTTTTACTGGGTCAATGGGGTGCCAAGGTGGCCCATATACCCGTTGGGAACGGCTATATGTGTTGCATGGCCGAGAGAATGACACTAGTGGGCTGGAATCTCGAGCAGTTGCGCAGACCAGGTAAAACCAAGTTGACGTCAAATGATGATGCCGCCAACCCCATGCAGGCGTCAACATCGGTGGACTCCAACAGTAGTCAGCTTCCAGGGGGATTGCCGCCAACATGCAGTCAACGGCAGTCGATGCTGCTGTCTACATGGGATCCGAGGCAAGTCAACAAATGGTCAAACGGGCCTTATTGGGCCATGGAACCACGCGGGGATGGGCCAAATCTCGTGTCTATAGAGATCTCAAGGAGAAGGCTGGAGCAAGGAGGAATCTCGTGCTCTTCCCAACTCAGATCTGCAACAACCTGCACTTGAGTCCCTTCAAGATCATCACCAAAGGTTAGTGAAACCTCGACCAAACTGTGCAAACCATACATTGCTGTAAAGCTCTTCGAGTCTAGTTTCTTATGGCACTATTTTGCACAATTTTTACAAGTAGTTTGTGAGTATTAAGCGTTCTCCTACGACTGGTCGAAACTAGGGTTTTTGGGAAGCACGACTTTCTTTCACCTAAAAGGTAGGTCATCTCCATGCCAAACTCTAATTAAACTTGTTCATGCTTGCATTCATATGTATAGATCATGTTCTTACTATTTTCCCCAATTTTTATCTTGAGAGTTTCACGAATTAAATTTTGCATGATCTTGACACTGTACAGTCGCGATTTAACCTTGCCTTGTCTTATGAGTTCCATACCTCTTTGTGGAGTCGTTTTTGGACCAAGTGTTCAACATAGAACTTGTTACCGTTTGAGTCTACTTTTATTTGGCACTAGTTTCTCTAATTTTAGTTGACCATACTTAGAGTATTAGCCCAAACATGAGAACTGTGTCAGATTCACTAGACAGTCACAATACGTCTTATTACATAGTCAAACAACATTTGTTTCATGATTATTCATTACTGTACAGTATTGGAAGTACTCTAACTAAAAAAGATGGTTTCACCCGATTTGGATCACCCTAGCATTTGCTTTGATTTTTCAAACCCACAGATGTCAAACCCAATCCAAGTCAGAGTTGGAAATATGTAGAAAAGCAACCCAAACGTCATATTCAGGTGGCGACAGGTCGACACGTCTCTACCATAATGCGACAACATCATGGTCGTGACCCATACAAAAAATAAGACAGTTTTGTGGTCTTCTTCAGAAGGCGACAAGATGATGGTCACCTTCATGTTCTGAAGGCGACAGGCAATGTGTCACCTTCTGCCTATGTCCACCCAATCCGCCATAACGTTTTCTATAGACCTCAGATTGACGAGCCATTTTCTTTGCTGGATTCCTCATTCAAAGGGCTTCAATATGGTATATTCATGTGTGATATTTGAATAAAAAATCGATGAGGTATGACCTAAGGAAGTGAAGGGATGGAACTATATTTTCCTTCTAAGGGGCATACATCTCGGTTTTCGTCGTTTTGTGTCGTTCCTTGCATGTGTGAGTTTGATCTATTCTAGGAAGGTTATAGAAAGTATTATCATTCATTTAAAAACCCATATAAAAGTTAAAACATCTTCACATAATTTTTTATTAATCTTAAGTTCATGATCATGCTCTCTACCTACTGATTATTCACATTCTTGCCTTGTTATCAAACTTGCCAAAACACATAGTTACTTGCTAAAATTGGTCATGCATGATTAGTACTTCATGATTTAGCACTCATGATACTTTCCATAAATGGAGTTTCTATAAATGAAGTTTCCATAATCGGATTCTCATGCACGCACTCGAGCGATTCTCACGCGCGCCATGCGCACACACTCTAGCACAATAAGAAAGCCCTTCTTGGCTTGTGGTGAATTCTCCGTCGGATATTCCTTCTGCCGGACTAGTGACCCCTTGACCAAGGCCTCCGTAAGTCTCTTCTGACCATGGATTCCCACATGGCTGACGAGCAGGTTGTACCAATGAAGTACTCGGAAGTTAGTGTGCATGTATCTCTTTTCTTTTGGCATTCTTGACGAGATCTTTCTCTTCTCATCTTGACTTTCTTGGAGTGATAGACTATAACACATGAAACCAAGTTATTAAAGATAGAATCTATGTAAATGTGTCGTTATGCTTCCAGATTGAACTCTTGACTTGATATTCCCAATGTACCCTTGAACTCTATATCATTATTGACACGACACTCTCGATAATCATTACTATTGACATGATAGTCCTAAACTTTCTCGACCAGTCTATCCGTATTGATACACATTGCCTTCTTGTGATACATTCTTGATTATATTAATGATACTGGAGTCATGGACTCAAAACTCATTCTTGTTACCCATGAGTCGATGGGCTCATTGGGACACATGCCAGTGTTGCGCAATACGAACCTGACTGAGGGCCCATATCTAGTCTTGGAGATTCTGGCAAAGTCCTATTACCTATGGGTGTGATTGTCGAATTCGCCCCTGACAAAGTCTTGTTTACCCCAAGGTGTTGATTGCCCAGTTTTTCCAAAGATGTTCATTACCCTAGGAGTTGATTGTTAGGTTGATCCCCTAACAAAATCATGTGCCTAGCGTGGTGCGGAATCATGATTGGTGATTGGCATGGCACGTACTTGTTACACGTGATAAACTTACTTGCTTGTTACCTGCTACTATGCCCTGGTCCTTAACCCGAGTGGCTGAAGGACGTACTTGCATGAGGCACCAGTAGATCCTGCGTGATATTCTTGTGGAGTGCTCCGAGTGGGTTACTCAAAATGCTTGCTAGTGAAATGGCCATCTTGTTACACGCTATCTTGCTCTTGTTCATGAAGTTACCATCTTGCTAGATTATTGTTCACAATATCTTGAACTCTTGAATAGAACCTTATTACTAGATTTATCATTACAATCTCTTGATCATACTATCTTGCATGATACACTGTACACGTGTTACTATCGATGTTTTAATTGCATTGTACATATCATGTTCATACCTTCTAGCTTTTAAAATGTAAATACTTATATCATTGCTGGAAGATGTAAATCCTACTGGGGAGTGCTCTCATACTTGCTCTCTTTAACATTTCAGGTAGTGAAGGTAAAGATAAATGATGGGACTTGTGCGCTAAGCGTGGAGTACACTTAGAGAGTCCATTCTTATTTTTATTTAGATTGGTCATTAATGTAATTTCCCTTTTCTTTGAGAGATAGATAGATCGGTGAGCAAGGAGTGTTTCATTTGACGTTGGAGGTTGTAATATTCATTTTGATAAATAAAGGAAGAAAATTTGACTATTGCATTGTGGGCCCTATTTGTATATGCTATTGGTCTATAGCTTCTGAATGCTTACTTGTTCGTCGCGTCTCCTAATTTATTCCATTGCTAAAATAAAATTGGGGCGTGATAGAGTGGTATCAGAGCCTAGGCATTCTAAAGTCCTAGGATACATTAGAGGCTAAGTTATGAAACAACATTAAAGGATCATGTTGTAAGGATCTAGGTTCCTACGCTATTTATGTCTAGCACTAACCATTTGACCATCCTTTACTTGGAATTGTGTTCGTCTACAATAGTTTGTTGTTCAACAGGGGTTATGGTTATCCCCTAAGTTTTGGTAAGATGTTCTCTTCATGCTCCAACCTGACACTTTTTGAGTATTATGTTTAAACCATCGAGGATATTAACTTGACTTAATCTCAATGAGTATGACAGGTTAAACTATGTGTCCACCTATTTTACACCTTCTATAATCTTGAGATACACACTGCTCAGCAATTCCTTACAAATTCCTTGAAAATTCCCATCTAGCACATTTTCTGTGTGCGCCTGTCGACAGGCCCTTGGGCATCTGTCGACAGCCGGCGGCCACCCTGTTTTTGGAAAACCCAATGGGCGCGCCGCTTCGGGGCTGATTTGGTGGGACCCTTGCCTTTTCAAATCCCATCCCAACTCCTTAAAAAGGCACCCACACCCCTTCTTCCTTCTCTACCACCAAACCATCCCCACCCCAAAAACCCTCCTTCTCCAGAGCGCAAACCCTACCCTGTCACCCTCCTGCTTTCTCTCTCCCGTCTGTATCTCTCTACTCTTCCTCGCTCCTCTGTACTTTGTTCTTGCCATCTCCATGGCTTCCAAGGAGAAGAAACTGGTCTCCCGTCATCGTCCCGCTTCCTCTGAAGCCAGCGAAGGCTCCCGGGCTCCCGCTGAGCGCCGAACAAAGCATCGGGATGATCGGTTGCCCGAACTCGTGGTTCCTCCTCGTCTGAATCTCATACGGGCTAAGGGATCCTTTACCAAGCTCATACAACCTCGGTATGTTGATTTCACTTCCTTGGCAGACCTGTTTCCGAACCTCCAACCCCTCTTTGACACCCAGGGCTAGACGGTCTTTCTCTATTCTCATACAGTCTATTCTCCTACTGCCGTCAGTGAATTTTTCAATGATCTTGGCCACTCTGAGGACAATGAGTTCTACACCTCTGTCAAGGGAACTCCTTTCAAACTCTCTGCTAATCTCTTTAGCACAGCCCTTCAAATCCCTAACTCTGGGGCTGATATACTCACCCATCACCCATCTGCCTCTAAGTACTATCACCTCATGACCCTCCAACCATATGATGGAACCAAGAAAATTTCTAAACTCAATGCCAACTCTATTACCCCCTTGAACAGGATGATTCACCATATCTTCACCACCTTGATTGCTCCAAAGCATGGCAGTCGGGAACTCGTCACTAAGGTTCATAAATCTCTTTTTACCTTCTTCCTCAAGTGCGAGCAGATCAACCTTCCTGCCCTCATGCTTGGCTTAATCCGTCACTGCTTCTACAACCCTAGAAGATCAATGCCATATGCCTACCCAATCACTTCCCTTCTTCGGTTCATTGGCATCAACATCCCTGACAGTGAATGTGTTCAGCTCAATTCTTGCAGTAGTTTTGATCTCACTGCTGCACATCGGATGGGGTATAAGCTGGTTGATGGGGTTGTCACACGCGAACTCAAGGGTAAGGCACCAGTTGCTGCCATGGATGAAGATTAGGAGGATGATCAAAATGATGGTGATCATGATGAAGAAGCTGATGAAGACTCCCAGTCTGAGCCTCTCGATGCTCCGGGAGATGACGTTAGTATTGACACTACTGATTCTACTGCTGAGCCTTCCGTGCGTGATCTTCTAGCATAATTATAGCTTCAGATGTCCACTAGTTTTGATAAGCTCCATGCACGTTTGGACACCGTGGATACAAGCATTGATGCACTCGTGGATACTCAAGTCCAGCTCCAGCTCCGCTTTACTAGGCTGTCTACTGAGCTTCGTGACATCCGTTGGGCCTCTGCACCACGTGGCGATGATGCTACTGAGAGAGTCTAAGTGTCTTTTGTAGTGGGTCATGGTCATAGTGTTGCTGCACTAGTTTGTCTTCGTTGTGATGTTATCTTCTTCTTTTGCAATTTCTCCTATTACGTTATTTCTACTGTTGTAACTGTGTGTAATGATTGCCACATCAATGAAATTCACAGTTACTTGCTCTCTTCCTGTGTGTATGACGTATACTTTTGGATGTTGTCAAAAGGGGGAGAACTCAATTACAACTCAATTGTGCATTAATTGAAAAAAAATTTCATCATCAAAAAGGGGGAGAATGCTGGGTTTACATGACTTTATATTTGATGATTTTTTTTTATGATGAACAATTGATAAGCAATGCTTGATGTACACTTCATGAACCATGCAAACACATGTTCAACTTGATCATTTAAATGTTCACGTTATCTCACTAACAATGGTCTTACATGTAGGTGAGATTGCACAAAAGACAGTGTGTTAAAACAAGAGCAAAAAGGTCAAGCAAAGCTCAAAAGACAAGCACCTGTCGACAGCTTCTCAGCTGCTTGTCGACAGATAACTACACACAGAACACACCAGGTTCTTGACATAGCCATCTGTCGACAGATCCCAGTCGACTGTCGACAGCTACTACAGAAAAACCCTTCCCGGAAGTTCAAAGATCTATCTAATGTAAATCTGTCTCTAGCTGTCGACAGATGATCTAAGGCCTGTCGACAGACGTAAACAGAATCTCAATACGAGATCTCCTTATGTTTCCTATGTGGGTGTTTGCTTGTTCCATGACTCTCTATACTTGAACACCCATATAAAAGGAACTCTTTGGAGTTAATTTCGTACAGAAACAGCCACCATCCAATACCCTAAGGAAATCCAAGAGAAGAAGTATCTCTACTGCTCTGCTTCAACCTGCCGCCCAGAAAACAAGAAGATCTATCTTCCAAGCGTAGGTGAAGTTAGCTCGTCGGTGATTCAAGCCTCTACATCAATCTGAACTTGTCAAGATGAAGTTTGAAGATCATCCAGACGACCTGTAGAAGAGTTCTACATAAGGATTTGATTCTCCAACTCAGAACCCTTCTAAGTCTCTATTTTCACTTCTGTGTGTGTGGTTGTGGATCAAGTGATTCTTGTACTTGATCTACGTGGTCTGTGTTGATCTGATCGTGGTTTCACATCAGACAACTCATGTGTGTGTGAGTTGTAGTGTTGAACTAGCTCATAAGTAGTGCTTCTGCGTGTGTGTGTGGACGGTGGACGTAGGATACACAAGTTGTGTACTCCGAACCACCTTAAAACCTCGTGTCCTATGGTTTGCACGTCTTTACATTAGATGTTTGGTAGACACGTTGTTTTTCACACATGCTAGAACAATTGCTACTCTATCTATCTACAACAAACACATCTAAGTTTAGTTTACACTCTGTTGCAAGTCTTAAAGTTGTGTTTATCATCAAAAGAAGGTGGTAGTAAATTTTTAATTGGTAGTAATCTATTCAACCCCCCTTCTAGATTACTGTATAGTATAATTCCGCAACCTTTCAATTGGTATAAGAGCGAGGTTTCTCCGATTTACTGCTGTATTTATTTGATCTTACGATCAGGAGAGTCGCGATCTCATGGAATCTAATAAGGGGTACATGGCCGAAGGACACTCTGTGACCAGGTCACCCTTCTTTGATGGTACTGATTATCCCTATTGGAAAAGCCGCATGCAGGTGTTTCTGAGAGCGTAAAACTTCAAATTGTGGAAGATTGTCAGCAAAGGAGCATACACACTTCCCGAGGACGAAGACACCTAGACGAAGGACCAGATTGCGACGGGAACTCTCAACGGGAGCGCCCTGAACATGATGCAGTGCGCAGTTCATCCCAAAGGATACTCAAGGGTCTCCACATGCACTTCAGCGAAAGAGATGTGGGACAAACTTGAACTGATTTACGAAGGTACGTCCGAGGTAAGGGAATCAAAAGCAAGCATGCTAATTTCTGAGTATGAAATGTTTAAGATGAACAATGATGAAACCATCTCAGACATGTTTGCAAGGTTCATGCTAATAATAAATGGTCTGAAGGGTCTTAAGAAATAATACTCAGAAAGTGACGTGGTGAGGAAGATACTTCAGTCTCTTCCATCCTCATGGAACACCAAGGCCACTGTCATTAAGGATTCAAAAGATCTCACAAAGATGAAACTAGATGAACTAATTGGCTCGCTGATGACATATGAAATAAATGTGAAAAGGAAAGAAACTGAAGAAAACCCAAAAAGGTTAATCGCCTTAAAAGCCTCCAAGAAAAATTCTTCAGGTTCCAAAAAGGATATTCAATAGGAAAGTGATGAGCTTGAAACTTCTAGTGATAGTGAGAATGATGACATGGCCATGCTCACTAGACAATTCAAGAAATTCTCAAAATTCAAAAGAAAAGGGTCAGGTAACTCTAAACCTTTTCAAAAGAAAGATTTTTCAAATAAATTTGAGTCTAACAAAAAATCTGACGTTGTATGCTATGAGTGCAAGAAACAAGGGCATATGAGAGGAGAATGCCCTGAGCTCAAGAAGAAGCTGAAGAAGGAGAAAGTTACCTTCAAGAAAGCCAAAGCAATGATGGCTACTTGGAGTGATGAAGATGCAGATGAGGACGAACAAGCTACCTCTGGAGATGAACAAGTTCAATGTCTAATGGCAAGAAGCGACGACTCCAATGAGGTAAATTCTTCCTTTAAAAGTTATACAATTGAAGAATGCGAAGAAGCCTATACAGTCTTGTTTGAAAAGTCCTGTGAATTTAAGTCTGAAAATAAAGCACTCAAAAAGAAAATCAATTCTCTTGTTCATGGCACTAATAATGATGAACTAATTGCATCCTTGACCAAAGAGATTGAGATGATGAAAATTGATGAGAAAGCTCACTGTGAGGAGATGGACAGTTTGAAAATAAAACTGCAAGAAACTCAAAAAGAAAAGGAAGGTCTAATGAACTCCCTTGAATCTCTCCAAAGTGAACATAATAAGTTAAAAGAAAATTGGAAAAGGCTGAAGAGAATCTTAAAGGAAAATCTGAAGATCTATCAAAGTTTGTTAAAGGGAAACAAAGTCTTGATGCAATTCTGGGATCTAATGTATTTGTTGCAAAGCATGAGATTGGATTTCAACCTATAAAGCCAAAGGTAATTGGTAAAAATTTGCTAACTTCCTTTATTGAGTCTAGCCCAAGCACAAGTAAGCAATTCACCTCAAAGATCAACAAGACTCAAGCCAAGGGTAAGAAATAGGAACCCAAGAAAAACAAATAAGTTGTTAACACAACTAAGAAATCTGTCAATAGCCCTAAAGAGGGTTGTCGACAGATCTGGAAACAAGATGCCCAAGGAAAGTTAACAAGGCAACAAAAGGGTAAAATGCCCATGCATGTTCCCAAGAATAATAAGTCCACAGTTGTGATAAAATCTTCATCATGCAATTTCTGTAAGAAAGTTGGGCACAATGATAAACAATGCTGGAATAGTCCAAATAAACTGAAAGTCAAACAAGTTTGGATTCCGAAGCATTTACTGTTTGGCATGAATGATACATTGGGACCCAAAGTAATTTGGGTACCAAAACCTCTTGTCTGATCTATATATGCAGGAATGCCTAGCAGCCCAAAATCAAAACAAATGGTACTTGGACAGTGACTGCTCGAGGCACATGACGGGCGACAAAGGAAAATTCTTTTTGCTGGTTGAAAAAGACGGAGGTCAAGTCATCTTTGGAGGTAACAATAAAGGCCAGATCATCGGCACAGGTAAGGTCGGTAAGTATGCCTCAAACTCAATTGATAATGTACTGTTGGTTGAGGGTCTTCATCACAATTTGCTCAGTATAAGTCAATTGTGTGATAAGGGTCATAACGTTATCTTTGAATCAAAATCATGTCAAATCATTGATAAGGAAACAAAAAGTCTAACATTTTCTAGAAAAAGGGTTGACAACATTTATTTGGTTGACTTAGATGATCCAGAAAATGAAGACTTGTGTCTTATGGCAAACAAGCAGGATGAGCTTACGTTGTGGCATCGTAGGCTTAGCCATGCAAGTTATAACATCTTGCACAAGATCATGAGGCTTAAACTGGTAAATGGACTTCCTGAAATTTCCTTTAACAAGAATGAAAGTTTTGGTGATGCATGTGCACAGGGCAAACAAACCCGAAAATCCTTCAAATCAAAAGCACCAGTAAGCACTTCTAAACCTTATGAATTGTTGCACATGGACCTACTAGAACACTGAGTCTCAATGGCAAACGATTTGGTTTTATCATTGTAGACGATTTTTCCAGGTTCACTTGGGTTAAATTTATGGCTCACAAAAATGAAACACTAAAAATCTTTGAAGAATTCTTTAATAAAATTGAGCATGGAAATGTCAATAAGATATGCTCAATACGCACTGATCACGGGGGAGAGTTTGACAACAACTCATTTTCTGATTTTTGCAGGCACCAAGGAATAGAACACCTATTCTCCTCCCCGAGAACTCTGGAGTAAAATGGTGTAGTGGAGAGAAAGAACAGAACCTTGGTGGAAATGGCTCGAACCCTTCTGGTCGAAAGTCAGATTGCAAGGACCTTTTGGGCAGAAGCGGTAAACACCTCATGTTACATCCTTAACAGAGCCATGGTAAGACCTGTGATAAAGAAAACTCCCTATGAACTTCTAAAAGGTAAGAAACCCAGTATTGGGTATTTCAGAGTTTTTGGATCAAAAGTCTTTATTCATAATAATGATAAAGTTGACTTGGATAAGTTCGAAGCCAAAAGTGATCAAGGTATTTTTCTGGGATACTCAGAACACTCTAGAGCATATAGGGTGTTTAATCTTAAATCTCGAACAGTGGAAGAAACTCCACATATTTTTTTTGATGAGTATCCAGCAAAGCCTAACAATTCAATTTCTTACAGGTTTGAGGATGGAGATGAAGGAATAACACTTGGGGAAATACAAATGAAAGCAAAAGAAAATCCTAAAGCAGTTTCCAAGACTAAAAGTGGATATCTTCGCAGGTACAATGATGAAGATGACGTAAATCTGTTCAGAAATCAAGATGATGAACCTGAACAAAATCCACAAGAGGAAGAGCCTCAAGTTGAAACTCCTCAAGTACACCCTCCTCCAGAACAACCTCCTCAAGTCCAAGATCAACCCGGACCTTCAACAGTGACAAATGTCAGATATTCTAAAGATCATCCACTTGATAACAACATAGGAGATATGAATGAAAAAGTTCAAACTAGGTCTCAAGTTAGACAAATAGTTGAACATGATCATCTAGCCTTTGTCTCTCAAGTGGAACCCAAAAATGTTGAAGAAGCTTTAAAAGAAAATTCATGGATTGATGCTATGCATGAGGAGCTTGGGCAATTTCAAAGAAATAATGTCTGGAGTCTAGTTCCTAGAACCCCTGAAATTTCTGTCATAGGAACAAGATGGGTCTTTAGGAATAAGCTAAATGAAGATGGTAAAGTGGTGAGAAATAAGGCTAGACTGGTAGCAAAAGGATACAATCAAGAATTTGGTGTGGACTTTGAAGAATCCTTTGCTCCTGTAGCTAGGCTTGAAGCAGTTAGGATCTTGTTAGCATATGCATGCTGAAACAAGTTCAAACTTTTTCAAATGGATGTTAAAACTGTCTTCTTGAATGGCTACATCAAAGAGGAAGTCTATGTCTCTCAACCACCTGGCTTTGAGGACCATGATAAACCTAACCATGTATATAAATTGCACAAAGCTCTCTATGGATTGAAACAGGCACCCTGAGCTTGGTACGACAGACTAAGCACTTTTCTGGTAAGCAAAAACTACTCACGAGGTAAAGTAGACCAAACTCTCTTCACTAAGAAAGTTTGCAATCACATTATTGTTGTTCAAGTCTATGTGGACAATATCATATTTGGTTCTACTAACCCATCACTGTGTGAGAAATTTTCAAATCATATGCACAGTGAATTTGAGATGAGTTTAATGGGGGAGCTTCAATTCTTTCTTGGTCTGCAGGTAAAGCAACTAGAAGATGAATTTTTCATCAACCAAGAAAAATATGTCAAGGAGCTACAGAAAAGGTTTCAGTTTGAACAAGCTAAGCCTGCTTCAACACCAATGAGCACAAGCTTGAAATTGGACAATGATGAGACAGGTAAACCGATAGATGCAAAGCACTTCCGAGGTATGATTGGTTCACTCCTTTATCTTACTGCAGGTAGACCGGACATACAATTTAGTGTTTGTCTTTGTGCTAGATATCAATCTAGTCCAAAGGAAAGCCATTTGGTTGCATTAAGAGAATATTCAGATATCTCTCAGGTACGCATGCCTTAGGTCTTTGGTATCCAGCAGGGAGTAGTTTTGATTTGATATCATATTCCGATGCTGATTATGCTGGATGTAAAATTGATAGAAAAAGTACTAGTGGTTATTGCCAACTTCTTGGTGGTTGCATGGTTTCGTGGGCATCCAAGAAGCAACACTCGGTTGCACTCTCCACTACAGAAGCAGAATATGTTGCTGTAGGGAGTTGTGCAGCTCAAGTGTTGTGGATCAAAAGTCACTTGTCTAAATACAATATTGACATTGGATGCACACCTATCTTATGTGACAACACTAGTGCCATCAATCTTTCAAAGAACCCAGTCCAACACTCTAGGACAAAACACATTGAAATAAGACATCACTTCTTAAGAGATGAGGTAGCCAACAAAACCTTGGAGATTAGCTTCGTACCTACTGAAAAACAATTGGCTGATATTTTTACAAAACCACTGGCTGAGGATAGATTCACAACATTGAGAAGAGAATTGGGTTTGTGCAAAATGCAATGAAACTCATACCAAATCTTGAGTATATGTTCCTTGTGTGCACCAACTATGTGGTATATCAAATGGTGATTTGTGGAAGAACAAGTTATGCTTGTTTGGAAACTGTCATTATGCATGAGAAAAAAATTCTCCACCAAGTATCCATAGTTAAGTTGTAAATAAGGGTCATTTACTTTCTATAAGGTATTTAGTTTCTTTTCACTTTGCCCTTTCTTTCCTTCTTAAATAAATGGATTTCTTTTAAGTCTGTCCTTATTCATGAAATTGTGTGCATTTGATTGCCCAAGTTGTGCAAATGTGTCTTGAAGTACTAGATTGTTTGTGTCCACATGAGCACACACTATTGGGGAGCAAGTTCAGGTTAGATGACTGACATCTTGAGGGAAATTAATCATCTTTCACACCTACTTTTTCCTCACATGCCATATCTCTTTTCCTCTTTCATCCTAACCTTCAATCTGTTCTGCATAAGCAGCTGTCGACAGCCCTGCTCCATCCTGTCGATAGATCAGGCTCCACAGACCCCAGTTTTCGCATTATGTCTGGTTTTATCGATAGACTCCAACTTGTCTGTCGACAGCTAAGCACAGTTTTTGACTTCCCAGAATAGCCACTTTTCTGTTTGTGTGCATCTGTCGACAGGCTCCTTCTAGCTGTCGACAACCACACACTTTCCATGTATTTCTTGGATATCTCCCAACATTCTCATTGAGCAGGTTCATGCCTTTCAAGTAAGGTGTCACTTGGGTGTCTATGCATGTTTTAATCATTCATACCCACATGATATTAAAGCCATTGTCAGTATCACCATGATTTTGCCATACTCCTCATGTAAGAGTCTAGGTTGTATCATTCAGAGAATCTTGATCTAATCTAATGGATATCACTTAACTCCCTTGCATAACTCTCTTGCAGGGCCACACTATTCACAAGTGTCTTGATCAATCCTATGGTCATTGAAATCTATGTCTAGCATTGATTATTAACCACATACATTATTTGACCTTGATTTTCAAACAGAACATGATAAACTTCAAAAAAAATGAGAAAAGCTACCTATTTCTCATATCTCAATACAATTAAAAATTGGGCTCAAGATAGAGCAATGATGTGTATTGCTGAGTAACCGGGGATATGGGCATCACAAATGTCTGTCCTCGTGTCAAAAAGCTTACTCATTAACTCTGTAGAATGGTATGATGGTCACTCTCACTGAGTAACTGGGGATAAGGGCACTGGCAATGTCTATCCTCACGTCAAAAGGTGTTCGTGAATCTAATTACCACTTTTCCCATTGCATTTTTTTTTAAAATTACAATAAAAAAAGGGAAATAGTGTGAAGCCTCCACTGTTTGATTAATTCCCAGTCCATTGGTGTCTATGGCTAGCCATCAAGTAGACATTTTCTTCATCAACCATTTGACCATCCTTTACTTGGAATTGTGTTCATCTACAATAGTTTGTTATTCAACAGGGGTTATGGTTATCCCCTAAGTTTTGGTAAGATGTTCTCTTCATACTCCAACTTGACACTTTTCTAGTATTATGTTTAAACCATTGATAATATTAACTTGACTTAATCTCAATGAGTATGACAGGTTAAACTATGTGTCCACCTATTTTACACCTTCTATAATCTTTGGATACACACTGCTCAGCAATTCCTTACAAATTCCTTGAAAATTCCCATCTGGCACATTTTCTGTATGCGCCTGTCGACAGGCCCTTGGGCATCTGTCGACAGCCGGCGGCCACCCTGTTTTTGGAAAACCCAACGGGCGCGCCGCTTCAGGGCTGATTTGGTGGGACCCTTGCCATTTTAAATCCCATCCCAACTCCTTAAAAAGGCACCCACACCCCTTCTTCCTTCTCTACCACCAAACCATCCCCACCCCAAAAACCCTCCTTCTCCAGAGCGCAAACCCTACCCTGTCACCCTCCTGCTTTCTCTCTTCCGTTTGTATCTCTCTTCTCTTCCTCGCTCCTCTGTACTTCGTTATTGCCATCTCCATGGCTTCTAAGGCGAAGAAGCTGGTCTCCCGTCGTCGTCCCGCTTCCTCTGAAGCCGGCGAAGGCTCCCGGGCTCCCGCTGAGCGCCGGACGAAGCATCGGGATGATCGGTTGCCCGAACTCGTGGTTCCTCGTCTGAATCTCACACGGGCTAAGGGCTCCTTTACCAAGCTCGTACAACCTCGGTATGTTGATTTCACTTCCTTGGTAGACCTGTTTCCGAACCTCCAACCCCTCTTTGACACCCAGGGCTGGACGGTCTTTCTCTATTCTCATACGGTCTATTCTCCTACTGCCGTCAGTGAATTTTTCAACAATCTTAGCTACTCTGAGGACAATGAGTTCTACACCTCTGTCAAGGGAACTCCTTTCAAACTCTCTACTAATCTCTTTAGCACAGCCCTTCAAATCCCTAACTCTAGGGCTGATATACTCACCCATCACCCATTTGCCTCTGAGTACTATCACCTCATCACCGTCCAACCATATGATGGAAGCAAGAAAATTGCTAAACTCAATGCCAACTCTTTTCCCCCCTTGAATAGGATGATTCACCATATCTTCACCACCCTGATTGCTCCAAAGCATGGCAGTCGGGAACTCGTCACTGAGGTTCATAAATCTCTTTTTACCTTCTTCCTCAAGTGCGAGCAGATCAACCCTCCTGCCCTCATGCTTGGCTTAATCTGTCACTGCTTCTACAACCCCTGGAGATCAATGCCATATGCCTGCCCAATCACTTCCCTTCTTCGGTTCATTGGCATCAACATCCCTGATAGTGAATGTGTTCAGCTCAATTCTCGCAGTAATTTTGATCTCACTGCTGCACATCGGATGGGGTATAAGCTGGTTGATGGGGTTGTCACACGCGAACTCAAGGGTAAGGCACTAGCTGCTGCCATGGATGAAGATCAGGAGGATGATGAAAATGATGGTGATCATGATGAAGAAGCTGATGAAGACTCCCAATCTGAGCCTCTCGATGCTCCGGGAGATGACGTTAGTATTGACGCTAGTGATTCTGCTGCTGAGCCTTTCGTGCGTGATCTTCTAGCACAATTACAGCTTCAGATGTCCACTGGTTTTGATAAGCTCCATGCACGTTTGGACACCGTGGATACAAGCATTGGTGCACTCGTGGATACTCAAGTCCAGCTCCAGATCCACTTCACTAGGCTGTCTACTGAGCTTCGTGACATCCGTCGGGCCTCTGCACTGCCTGGCGATGATGCTGCTTAGAGAGTCTAAGTGTCTTTTGTAGTGGGTCATGGTCATAGTGTTGCTGCACTAGTTTGTCTTCGTTGTGATGTTATCTTCTTCTTTTGCAATTTCTCCTGTTATGTTATTTCTACTGTTGTAACTGTGTGTAATGATTGCCACATCAATGAAATTCACAGTTACTTGCTCTCTTCCTGTGTGTATGACGTATACTTTTGGATGTTGTCAAAAGGGGGAGAACTCAATTACAACTCAATTGTGCATTAATTGAAAATTTTGTCATCATCAAAAAGGGGGAGAATGCTGGGTTTACATGACTTTATATTTGATGATTGTTTTTGATGATGAACAATTGATAAGCAATACTTGATGTACACTTTATGAACCATGCAAACACATGTTCAACTTGATCATTTAAATGTTTACGTTATCTCACTAACAATGGTCTTACATGTAGGTGAGATTGCACAAAAGACAGTGTGTTAAAACAAGAGCAAAAAGGTCAAGCAAAGCTCAAAAGACAAGCACCTGTCGACAGCTTCTCAACTGCCTGTCGACAGATAACTACAGACAGAACACACCAGGTTCTGGACATAGCCATCTGTCGACAGATCCCAGTCGACTGTCGACAGCTTCCTACAGGAAAACCCTTCCCGAAAGTTCAGAGATCTGTCTAATGTAAATCTATCTCTAGTTGTCGACAGATGATCTAAGGCCTGTCGATAGACGTAAACAGAATCTCAATACGAGATCTCCTTATGTTTCCTATGTGGGTGTTTCCTTTTTCCACGACTCTCTATACTTGAACACCTATATAAAAGAAACTCTTTGGAGTTAATTTCGTACACAAGCAGCCACCATCCAATACCCTAAGGAAATCCAAGAGAACAAGTCTCTCTGCTGCTCTGCTTCAACCTGCCACCCAGAAAACAAGAAGATCTATCTTCCAAGCGTAGGTGAAGTCATCTCGTCGGTGATTCAAGCCTCTACATCAATCTGAACCTGTCAAGATGAAGTTTGAAGATCATCCAGACGACCTGTAGAAGAGTTCTACATAAGGATTTGATCCTCCAACTCAGAACCCTTCTAAGTCTCTGTTTTCACTTCTGTGTGTGTGGTTGTGGTTCAAGTGATTCTTGTACTTAATCTACGTGGTCGGTGTTGATCTGATCGTGGTTTCACATCAGACAACTCGTGTGTGTGTGAGTTGTAGTGTTGAACTAGCTCATAAGCAGTGCTTCTGTGTGTGTGTGTGGACGGTGGACGTAGGATACATAAGTTGTGTACTCCGAACCACCTTAAAAACTCGTGTCCTGTGGTTTGCACGTCTTTACGTTAGATGTTCGGTAGGCACGTTGTTTTTCACACACGCTAGAACAATTGCTACTCTATCTATCTACAACAAACACATCTAAGTTTAGTTTACACTCTGTTGTAAGTCTCAAAGTTATATTTATCATCAAAAGAAGGTGGTAGTAAATTTTTAATTGATAGTAATCTATTCAACCCCCCTTCTAGATTACCGTATAGTATAATTCCACAACCTTTCAGAAAGCTACAGAGTTTGCTGCTCTTAAGCAAAAAGGGTTACTAGTGGCAGAGTACGAAGCCCAATTCGCTAGACTATCCTGCTATGCACCACACTTAGTTGGGACAGAGAAGATGAAGGCAAAAAGATTCTTAAATGGATTGAAGCCAGCATATATTCCCTTACTGGCGTCAATGGACATCAAAATTTATAATGATATAGTGAAATGAGCTCAATTAGTAGAAGACGCCATAGAGATGACCAAGGAAGATGATGGGAAGTCCACCCCAAAGGAGGGACAACCCATTAACTTCAAGGATTATCAACCCAAAAGCCCTAAGAAGAGGTTAAATAAAGACGAGTGTCACTTAAAGAATAAGAAGCCTAAGAGAGAAGATCAACCACAGAACACAATCCAACCATTCAAGGAGAAGTGTTGTCACTGTAGTCGAATGGGACATAAGGCTGAGGAGTGTTAGAGAAAGATGGGGGCTTGTCTGCGATGCGAAAGTATGGGCCACCAGATCAGTGGTTGCTCTCAGTTGAAGAAGATGACATCTCAACATCAAGGCCAACTTCAAGCAACAACAGGAAAGGAACGCTCTAGGAAGAATAGAAAGGGCAGAACAGCATGAGGTAGATCTACTCACATTGACATCACAAGCACCATGTAATCTTGGTGCTTCTTATGATTCTCCTCGTTAGTATCTTCTTCTTCTATTGCTCAAGTCATAATTGAGAAGAATTAATATATTCATACCAATACAATAATCTCGAAGTAATCTACTTGAAAATTTTCCTCTACATGCATAATCTTAAGTGGGGGAGATTTGACGCAGTTTAGAAAGAAGAAATTGTCCTATGAATTTGGGGACCAAATTCTTTTAAGTGGAAGAGGATACAGCAACCAGAGAATTTCAATAATTAAAAATAGGATAAAAATAGAGAATATGACCACTTAATAATTTAAAACTAGTTAAATGCGTACGCACCGTTATCCCAGATGTAAAAACACATTTAAAATTTCGTAAAATCATAGTTAGACTTTAAATATTATTCTCTAGTGACCCATAAAGAAATTTGGGCCAATAAAAATCTTTGAATTGAATTTAAGAATTTTTGTGACTTATTATCTAATTAAGGAATAAGTCGAAAATCCATTATCACATATACATAAAGGGGTCATAAATTAAAATAAAAAATATGCTTGGACTTAAAACAATAGGTATTGACAATCCAATGAAAGAAATGGGCCGAAGGATGTCCTTTGGACCACAAATAAATTCATGCTAGGAAAATGACCCGAAATTCGGAAATATTCACTAATAGACCATGATAGGGTAAATTCTCACCCTATAGACCATCATTAGACTTCAAACCAAGCCCCAATTCATGGTTACCACCTAAGGTAAGCTTCCATACCAATTCCATCATAAATTGGGGAGAGAAATCTCCAAGTTGAGGAAAGGTATACCCAAATTCGTGTCTAAAGGTTTTCTAATTTAATTAGGCAACTAAAGGCCCCTCTCTCTATAAATAAAGCCTCTCTCTCCCATGGGATGACCCCTAGGGTTATTGGAGGCATTCTTGGACACAATGGTGGCTGGAGATCTCAAGGAGAAGGTTGGAGCAAGGAGGAATCCCGTGCTCTTCCCAACTCGGATCTGCAACAACCTGCACTTGAGTCCCTTCAAGATCATCACCAAAGGTTAGTGAAATCTCGACCAAACTATGCAAACCATACATCCTTGGAAATCTCTTCAAGTATAGTTTCTTATGACACTATTTTGCATAATTTTTACCAAGTAGTTCGTGAGTATTAAGCGTTCTCCTACGACTGGTCGAAACTAGGGTTTTCGGGAAGCACGACTTTCTTTCACCTAAAAGGTAGGTCATCTCCATGCCAAACTCTAATTAAACTTGTTCATACTTGCAATCATATGTACAGATTATGTGCTTACTATTTTCCCCAATTTTTATCTTGTGAGTTTCACGAATTAAATCTTGCATGATCTTGACGCTGTACAGTCGCAATTTAACCTTGCCTTGTCTTACGAGTTCCATACCTCTTTGTGGAGTCGTTTTTGGACCAAGTGTTCAACATAGAACTTGTTACTTTATGAGTCTAATTTATTGGCACTGTTTCTCCAATTTTAGTTGACCGTACTTAGAGTATTAGCCCAAACATGAGCACTGTGTCAGATTCACATAGACAGTCACAATATGTCTTATTACATAGTCAAACGACATTTGTTTCTTGATTATTCATTACTGTACAAAATATTGGAAGTACTCTAACTAAAAAAGATGGTTTCACCCGATTTGGATCACCCTATCATTTGCTTTGATTTTTCGAACCCACAGATGTCAAACCCAATCCAAGTCAGAGTTGGAAATAGGTTGAAAAAGCAACCCAAACGTCATATTCAGGTGGCGACAGGTCGACACGTCGCTACTATAACGCGACAACATCATGTCGCGACCCATACAAAAAATAAGACAGTTTTGTCGTCTTCTTCAGAAGGCGACAAGATGATGGTCGCCTTCATGTTCTAAAGGCGACAGGCAATGTGTCGCCTTCTGCCTATGTCCACTCAATCGGCCATAACTTTTTCTATAGACCTCGGATTGACGAGACATTTTTTTTCTGGATTCCTCATTCAAAAGGCTTCAATATGGTATATTCATGTGTGATATTTGAAAATAAATCGATGAGTTATGACCTAAGGAAGTGAAGGGATGGGACTGCATTTGCCTTGTAAGGGGCATACATCTCGGTTTTCGTCGTTTTGTGTCGTTCCTTGCATGTGTGAGTTTGATCTATTCTAGGAAGGTTATAGAAAGTATTATCATGCATTTAACAACCCATATTAAAGTTAAAACATGTTCACATGATTTTTAATTGATCTTAAGTTCATGATCATGCTCTCTACCTACCGATTATTCATTCTTACCCTGTTATAAAACTTTCCAAAACACATAGTTACTTGCTAAAATTGGTCATGCATGATTAGTACTTCATGATTTAGCACTCATGATACTTGCCATAAATGGAGTTTATATAAACAAAGTTTCCATAATCGGATTCTCATACACTCACTCGAGCGATTCTCACGCGCGCCATGCGCACACACTCTAGCACAATAAGAAAGCCCTTCTTGGCTTGTGGTGAACTCTCTGTGAGATATTCTTTCTGCCGGACTAGTGACCCCTTGACCAAGGCCTCCATAAGTCACTTTGACCAAGGATTCCCATATGGCCGACGAGCAGGTTGTACCAATGTAGTACCCAGAAGTTAGTGTGCACGTATCTCTTCTCTTTGGCATTCTTGACGAGATTCTCTTCTCATCTTGACTTTCTTGGATGATCGAGTATAACTGAAACTTGAATCTATGAAATGTGTCGTTATTTCCAAATTGAACGTTGATATTTCCCGTTGAACTCTATATCATTATTGACATGACACTCTCGATAATCATTACTATTGATATGATAGTCCTGAACTTTCTTGACCAGTCTATCCTTATTGATACACATTGCCTTCTTGTGATACGTTCTTGATTACATTAATGATATTGGAGTCATGGACTCAAAACTCATTCTTGTTACCCATGAGTCGACGGACTCATTGGGACACATACCAGTGTTGCACAATACGAACCTGACTGAGGGCCCATAACGGGTTCTGGAGATTCTAGAAAAATCCTGTTACCTATGGGTGTGATTGTCGGATTCGCCGCCGACAAAGTCTTGTTTACCCCAAGGTGTTGATTGCCCAGTTTTTCCAAAGATGTTCGTTACCCCAGGAGTTGATTGTTAGGTTGATCCCCTAACAATGTCGTGTGCCTGGCGTGGTGCGGAATCATGATTGGTGCTTGGCATGACATGTACTTGTTTCTCGTGATAAACTTACTTGCTTGTTACCTGCTACTGTGTGCTGGTCCTTAACTCGAGTGGCTGAAGGACGTACTTGCATGAGGCACCAGTAGATCCTTCGTGATATTCTTGTGGAGTGCTCTGAGTGGGTTACTCAAAATGCTTGCTAGTGAAATGGCCATCTTGTTACATGCTATCTTGCTCTTGTTCATGAAGTTACCATCTTGCTAGATCATTGTTCACAATATCTTGAACTCTTGAATACAACCTTATTACTAGATTTATCATTACAATCTCTTGATCATACTATCTTGCATGATACACTGTACACGTGTTACTATCGATGTTTTAATTAATTGTACATATCATGTTCATACCTTCTAGCTTTTAAAATGTAATACTTATATCATTGCTGGAAGATGTAAATCCTACTAGGTGAGTGCGCTCATACCTGCTCTTTAACATTTCAGGTAGTGAAGGTAAAGCTAAATGATGGGACTGTGCGCTGAACGTGGAGTACACTTAGAGAGTCCATTCTATTTTATTTAGATTTGTCATTAATGTAATTTACCTTTTCTTTGAGAGATAGATAGATTGGTGAGCAAGGAGTGTTTCATTTGACATTGGAGGTTGTAATATTCGTTTTGATAAATAAAGGAAGAAAATTTGATTATTGCATTGTGGGCCCTATTTGTATAAGCTATTGGTCTATAGCTTCTGAATGCTTGCTTGTTCATCGCGTATCCCAATTTATTCCGTTGCTAAAATAAAATTGGGGCGTGACATCCATGGTGTGGAATAGGTAAGCTTCCAGTCAAACATGCTTTACGAGCCATGCACACAAAGAGAAGATTCATCCAGATATCCTTCAGCTTCTAGTTGTCCAACGTTGTAGGATGTGGTACTGGCAAAGACCTGCACACAATAAATGCTAGACCATAGACAACTAGACTGTCTTTATGCTTGTCAGTCAACGTTAGAAACCATGTAGTAAGAATGTACACCAAACTGGAAATGCTATTCTGTCACCTGATAAAATATTTTCTATCGTATCATGGGTGTAGAAAGCATTCAGATATGCGACATGCAGATGATGTGTACAGTCACAAAAAATACAGGATACAAAGATATTCACGGGAATAGTTCAAACTCCTTGATATTTGAAAATATATTTGAATATCATGAGAATAATAGGTGTATTCATAAAGTCGATGCGATCAATGTTCTACTTATGAAATCGTTGTGTTGACAATTCATTATTCAAGCAAATCATTGTTTAAGTAGAAGCAAATCATTGTGAACACAAATCGTTGTACAGATATAAGCAAATCGATGTACAAGCAAATCGTTCTATAGATATAAGAAAATCGATGTACAAGCAAATCGTTGTACAAATATAAACAAATCGATGTACAAGCAAATCGTTGTAAAGATATAAGCAAATTGATGTACATATATAAATAAATCGATGTACAAGTAAATCATTGTACAGATATAAGCAAATCGATGTACAAGCAAATCATTGTATAGATATAAAAAAATCGATATACAAGCAAATCGTTGTTTCACTTAACGAATCGTTATGAGACCAAAATCGATGTTTCAATAAGGAAATCGATGGGAGACCAAAATCGATGTTTCACTTATGAAATCGTTGTGAAGCTGAAATTGTTGTTTCACTTACGAAATGGTTTGAGACCGAAATCGTTATATCACTAATGAAATCATTGTGAGGCCGAAATCGTTGTTTCACTTACGAAATCATTGTGAGACCGAAATCAATGTTTTACTTACGAAATCGTTGTGAGACGGAAATCGTTATTTCACTTATGAAATCGTTACAGTATAAGGAAATCAATATGGCTGTAGAATCATTCTTTCACTTAGAAGAAATACATGCTCTAAACTTTAAATAACAGCGTGTGAGAAAAACTTATAGATTTTGTTTGGATTATTTTCTATGGATGAACTTCACAAAAGATTGTTAGAAAATATTTGTTAAGGTTTTGTTAATCACCAAAAATAAAATTATATGGGGATGGACTGATCATCAGTAGGTTGTGCTCTAACACTAGCAATAAGGCATCCCTTCTTTTTGATGTCAGCATCAATATTAGCTTGGCAAAATCTTTTAATAGCCAACCATTCTCCCACCATTAGACTCGACAATGTGATCATGGCTTCTACTCAGAGCATCTGCCACAACATTGGCTTTACCTGGATGATATTGGTAGTGAAGTCGAAGTCTTTGAGATACTCAAACCACCTCCGTTGTTCATATTTAGTTCCTACTGGGGAAAACGATACTTCAAGCTTTATGGTCAGAAAACACAATGAGCTTCTCACCATGAAGATAGTGGCGCCATATTTTCAAGGTAAAGACTACACCAGCTAGCTCCAGATCATGTACATGATAATTGTCCTCGTGCTTCTTCAATTGTCTGGACGCATAGTATATGACTTTCCCATTTTGCATCAGCACACAGCCTAGACCAATCCCGGATGCATCTGTGTATACTTCAAAGATTCCCCCAGTCACTGGTAGTGTCAGCACTGGTGCTGAGGTGAGGTGCTCTTTCAATGCCCTGAAGCTCTCTTCACATTCAGCAGTCCATGCAAATGGATTCTCCTTCCTGGTAAGCCAGGTCAATGGTACAGCTATTTTTGAAAAATCTTTAATAAAGCGACGATAGTAACCAGCTAAACCCAGAAAGCTCTTGATCTCCGACACAATTGTCGGCCTTGCCCAGTTCTTTACCGCCTCCACCTTAGATGGATCTACAGAGATTCCCTCCTTGGATATGATGTGGCCAAGGAAAGACACTTCCTCCATCCAAAATTCACAGTTACTAATTTTGCATAGAGTTGATTATCTCTAAGCACTTGCAGAGCAACCTTCAAGTGTTCTTCATGTTCTTCCTTTGACTTGGAGTAAACGAGGATGTCATCAATGAACACACTACAAACTGGTCTAAGTATAGCCTATAAATATTATTCATAAGTTGCATGAAAGCCTCTGGAGTATTTGTTAAGCCAAACAGCATGACCACAAACTCATAGTGACCATATCTACTCCGGAATGCAGACTTGTGTATATTCTCTTCCTTGATTCTCAATGATGGTAGCCTAACCTAGATCTATCTTGGAGAAATATTGTGCACCAGAGATCTGATCGAACAGCTCATCGATGCGAGGCAATGGATACTTGTTCTTTATTGTCAACTGATTTAACTGACGGTAGTCAATGTAGAGTCTCATTGATCTGTCCTTCTTTCTGACAAGTAGTACAAGTGCTCCCCACGGGGATGTGCTGGGCCTGATAAAATCTTGATCTAATAATTCTTGGATTTGCCTTTTTAGCTCCTGCAATTCAACAGGGGACATGCGATCTTCGGATCAATCGTCCGACCATTGTCTTAGCTTCGACTGGTGCTTCAGCTGGTGAAGATACAACGTGAACATTCGAAGTCACCTTGTTTTGACTAGCCAATCGGTCGAACGATTTTCTCAAGTCGATCATCCGACTTTTTGACTGTCCCACTACCAAACCTTCTGGCTAGGTCAGTCGACCGAACATACCAAATCGATTGTCTGACTTCTTCTTGGTCATCAATCAATTGTCCATCGATTAGGCTGTCCTTCAATTGATTGGCCTTCCATATCGGTCGACCGATTTCCACAGTTCGATCGTTCAATTGTCAATTTTGCAACTGACCTTCCAGTCTTGGCTTTGTCATTTTGTCCAAGTCTTGGGCTTTGTATTATCCACTTCAAATTTGACTTTTGGACAAAAATACTACACACTTAATACACAAGTTAGACCCTCAAATTAAATAAACATAAATCAAATGCTTGGATCATCAACATGAGTTACACTTAGTGTTTTTTTGATTACTCAACATGCAATCGACTAAGTGTCCAGTCGATTCATGAGTCAAACCCAGTCGAAGCCGAGTCAAAGCAAAGTTGAAATGGGACGATTGATCTGAAGAATTCGGTCAACCAATTCTGGCTATTCTGTATTCGGACTTCTAAACAGAGTCCTAGGGAGATCCAATTCTTTCCAAACATATAGGGACTCTTTAGGATTATAAATACAACATGTTACCGTATTTTGGAAGGAGACAACACGCCTCCCAAAGGTCACATCGAACCCTAGAGTTTAGAAAAGGATCATGAAGCCCTAGGAAGAGCCAATAGATGCTCTGAACCTGTAGAAACATGAAGAGCGAGTCTTCATCATCCATAAGCCTTCCAGACAATAGCTGAGAGGTTTCTCTTCATCTGAAGGGCATGGACCTGGTGCTGCTACTTGAAAGACATCATTCAAAAGTGTTCTACATCGGTTAGTTCTTCAAATGAGTCATTGTCGGGCAAAGACGGATACAAAGACCAAATTTCTGGAAAAGGAGAACTCTACACCTTACTATTTAGATTGTTGTCCTCCTGTCCATGTTTTCATTTTTTCTTTATTGAACCCTGAACATATTTGTGTGTGTGTGCTCGATTGTGAGCATGTCGTTGTTTGTGGGGTAGTGGACGTAGGCGCACACAGAGATGTGTTTGTCGAACCACTATAAATCCTCCGTGTATGTGTGGTTTCATCCATCTTTTCTACCTCTGTTCTATACACGCTAGGATAATTAGTTTCTTTTGTATATTTGTTTTATTCCGATGTGCATATCACATAATAGGTTTGATTGATTAAGTCTAATTTGTTAAATGTTAAAAGAATTTTTTATTAGGTGATTACCAATTCTCCCCTCCCCTCTTAGTTGTTCATTGCATCCCTACACATCAACAACCTGGTAAGTCCCTCTCCTCAATGCATACATGTAGTGAAGGAAAACACTTTCCCATAGACATTGCTTCAGCGGGGGTATGCACTGATAGGGGTGTAGACACGCCAAAAATGACATTACAATGAGCAAATCTCATGTTACACTGAAATATGCCAAGTGGATCTCCAAATTGCAATTTTTGAGTGATTTCCCTTATTTTTATCATTTTCTCACGTTTTTCCATTTTGGATTTTTTTTGGGATTTTTCTAACATTCTTAAAGAGGCTTTAAAAAAAAGAGAAATAAAAAAAAATTCAAATGGTAGTGGCGGCAGCTGAAAAAAGAGGTTACAAAAAAGAGATTTCAAAATGGCGACTAATTAAATGGTCGCCATTTTGATTTCTTCAAATGGTGGTGGTGGTGGTGGTGAAAGTATGGTAAGAAAAATCTTTTGAAATTGCGACCACTCAAGTTAGCACAATTTTGAATTTTTTAAAAATTTTATTATTCACGACGAGTTGATACGTCGTGATTTTGGGATGAATGTTAGGCAGCAACATCTTTCCTAAAATGACTGTCTAATGTGCACTTGGTCATCGGTCATGCTTTTAATTGCAACTACTAAACCGTCGCGATTTAACAGTTGTACTGAATCTCAAAATTTAGGTCTGATCTCTCAATCTTATTATGTTTGGAACCTTGGGATGTGTGCCAACCCCTATAAAATACCGTCTCTCACCCTGAAAATACCCTAATACTCAAGAACTCCCTCTCTCTTTTAGTGCTTCATGTTTATTTCTTTTGAGAGTCTATGAGGAGAAGGCCAATCGAGGAGGAGACGGTACTATCATGCCCATTGCTACTACACGTCCTATGCAACAACTCCTTCTCTGTTGAGTCCCACGTCGCTACTTCAAGGATATGCTAGAAGGCACACCTGTAAGGCTGTAAACAGATTCAGATATTATCCGGACGAACGAATTTGTATCTGATTAAACAGATATTTTCCATTTAACACATATCTAGAGGATCAGATTTCGGATATGGATAATATCCGAAGAATAAACGGAGTGGACACAGAAATGAGTGATTCGCACCGTTTAAGATCCACTTCAAAACTGAATGAATCATGGTCGTTATATCTTAGATCTAATGGTCCATATATAATATATAAATATATAAAAAAAGCCCTACCTTCGCTACCTACTCACTACTCAGCCCCACACTCCCACTCCTGTAGGCGTGACCTTCGTCGCTGCAGCAGCCTCATCACCCCACCGCCAGCGCGGTCTGCGCAAATGGATGCAACGGCAGCATCGCGGCAAGCAGGCCTCCTTCAACTGCAAGCACTACCAGCCAACTAGAGAGAGGCAGCACCTCTCATCACCCCCCACCGCCAGCGGTCTGCGCAAATGGATGAAACGGCAGCATCGCGGCAAGCAGGCCCTCCTTCAACTGCAAGCACTACCAGCCAACTAGAGAGAGGTGGTACCCCCCGCTCGTATGAGATCGACCCCCCCCGTATCCCTCCTCTCTGGATCTCTCTATGTCTCTCCATCGGTATGCCCCCTCTCCCTCCCCATCCCTACCTGCGTCGTCAAAGGTCCGACCCCCCCCCCCTTGTATCTCCTCCCCCCCTCCAGCAACACTCCTCCCCCTGGCCTTCCCCTCCCTCTATCTATCTCTTTCTCTCTCTAGATCTTTCTCTCTGACAGGCTCAGGCAGCCCTCCCCCTGCTATGCATTCCCCCTCAGTCCCTCCCCCCCCCCTCGCTCCAGTACGACGGCACCCCCCCCCCACCTGGTCCTCTCTCTCCTCCTCTCTCTCTTCTCCCCTCTCTCTCTCTCCTCCGTCTCTCTCTCTCTCTCTCCTCATCTCCTCCTCCCTCTCTCCCTCTCTCCATCTCCTCTCTCTCTCTCTCCTCTCTCTCTCTCTCTCCTCTCTCTTCTCTCTCTCTCTCTCTCTCCCCCCCCCCGACACGACAAAGATCCAATGTTGTGCCTATATTATAAATAGAGGCACACTTTGTCCTTACAAGTAGAAAAGAAAGAGGATGAGGAGACTCTACTGCAACGCTAAGAGGAGAGAGAAAGGGACCAATAAGGGAGGGAAAAGTTCTCTACTGCTGCGATCTACTCCCCTTGCTCCTATCGCTTTTGTTGTGGCAGCACTCTATGGTTGTTGCGTTGCCCAGTTGCTGCTCATCGTGAGGGGGGAGGTGAGGGCCAGCTCCTCACTGCTGCAGCGCCGCTCTTGCCATTTGTCTTCTTCTCAAAAGTGAGAGAGTGCTTGATCCAAAAGAAAAGAACAGAAAGTAGTGGTGTTCTATAGACCCTTCGTTTTCTTTTTATTTCATATGTCTTGGTGTACTTGTTCTTTAATTTTTGAGAGAAAGATTGCCATCCAAGTTATATGCTTATGTAATTTTCTTTATGTTCACCCCTCTACTCACATGTATCGATCCTTGTTGTATTGTTTTTCTTTCATTTATTTTTTGGCAAACTGTTCAAGTTTCTCTAGATATGGGCATTTGTGTTTGCCCAAAAAATGAGATATGTAATTTGAATGGGGACATGTAATTTATGAATATTTATGTACTATGTTGACAATCTTAGTGGTTCCTTAATTGTAATCAAGTAGTAATTCAATTTTCATTCTATACTATTTGTATGAATCTTTAGAGATTGTTCGTGATATTTATATATATTTTAAAATTTTATAGATTTTTTAAATTTTTTTAGATCACTTAACATTTGTTATCTGATCTCATATTTCGAAGCGGAATAATATCTATATCCACTCCGAATTCGAACATTATCCGACTAATATATCCGCTCTGTATCCGAAGTTTATTTGGAGCAGATACAGATTAATCCAATTAAATATTTAGAGTAGACACGAAAAACTCATATCCGCTTCGTTTATAGCCCTACGCACCTACAGGTTGTCACGACCAGAAAAATAACTATTTTTTGTTTGTTTGTTTTATTGTCTTCTTTCTATCGTTCTAACCATGATCTCTCTCTATTTTATTTTAATCATCTCCCCTCTCTCTCTTTCATATTTCTTCTTATTTTATCATCTCACCCTTTCTTTCTCGTTCTCTCTCTGCTCTCCTCCTTATTCTTCGTTTTTTAATCCTTCAGTAATCCTCTTTCCTCTCCCTCTCCATCCACCAACGATCTCTATCCTATTCTGTTTTTTTTTTTTTCTTCACACTATTTCTCTTTTAATCTCTTTTCTTTTAAACTCTTTTTAATCTCTCCACTCTCGATTTGTTTATTTTTTTCTATTGATTTTAATCTCCTTTTAAAAATAAAAATCTCTTCTTTTAGTCTACTCTTAATTTCTTCTGATTTGTTTATTAATATTTTTCTCTCGTTCACCTCTCTTTATTCTAATTACCATGTCAAAGATCATCACATGCAATTAAATCTATCCATACAATCATACAATAATCATACCATGAAATAAAGTCCGCATGACAATAAATCTCTCTTTTGTGTTTTTCTTATTCTAATTCATCCATGCACATCTCACCTGTTGATATCTTTACTAAAGTGCACACTTGCACATCACACAATCTTTTAATCACACACAACATGCATGTTTCCTACCAATCACTTTAGGGGTTTAAAAGCCAACCACGCAAATGGTGCGTCGTTCTCCACTTCCTCAAGTCTTATTTCTTTATTTGAGAATTGATACTACACATTCACTTGGCTAATCCGTATTGTCTCTTTTTATTGTGTCTTTATCCTAAGGTAATCATTAAGAAGAAGTCTTTCTACTAGGGCCGACCATGTTTGTAGAAGAAGAGAACCCCATCGTCTTAATCCCCCCACTAATTAAGGTACTTTTTGTGATCACCTCCTCCTGCACGTTGCTGCAATCTTTATTTATTTATACTCTTTCGAGACCCCTCGAGTCTCTGGCAATCATGTACTCATCCAAGAGTTGTGCTCCATCTTCCTTTTATTTTTTCTCATATTTTTTTTGTGGAGACTTGAGTCTTTTTAAGACGAGAGTCAAGATGTAAAAATTGGCGATCACGGTGGGACCTCTTTCCGCTTCTTCTTTTGATTACCCTCCATTGTGCCCTATGTGGCACTCTTCTCTAAGCACCCACGTATGCCCCTCTTTTTCTTTTCTCCCCATGGTTAGCCAACTTGTGGAATCCCAAAGAAAATTTGAGGAAAAAAAAGAAGAAATAATATGATGAATTGATCCATGATAATCCATGATATCCACGCGAGATTGTGTTTTCTTTCTGCTTACTTCAATACCCTAAAAAGTATGCTTGTGTTGATTTGTACATATATCCCTGATTTCTATTCATTTTTAGTTCTCAAGTTGCTTCTGAATTCACAACCGACATAGTGGTCGCGATTCACTATTTTATACGCGTCCAGTTAGTCGATCACGTTTTTCTTCAAGTTCTACGATGGCTTGGTTCACCACATTTCTGTTTGCAGTGCGTCCACAGGGACCGGACGCAGCTCTGACAGCCTTCTCGAGTTCTCAGATCCACGACCAAGTGATTGGGCGCAATTCACATCTTGATACCGACGTCTGTGTCCGTCGCAATTCGTACTGTAGACAGAACACGGCTTTTGTGTTGTCCAGAGGCGAACTGAGTAGATTATACCATACTGTCGACCCGGGTTAGCTATTCTATTACATGGTGAGAGGTGATTCTAGTTTATCTCAAAGTATCCAATCCATTCACTACAATTTTACTTGGAGTGAAACAAATTCTTTCAATCTATCTAATCAATCTTGAAACTCATAAAAGACAAGCGTTAAGCATCATAACTTGTTCGAACCATATTGATTGATTTATATCTTTGTTCCATATTGATTGATTGCTTGCTCACTTGTTAAAAATAGACTCATATTATCCTGTTTATTTTAATGAGGACTATGATGATAGTTTAGATGGCCAATCTTTTCAATCTCATGTTCGTCCATCTCACCACCGTGAGGGACATATATCAACTTCTTATGGTTACATGCACACACTGCATGCTAACCAACCTGATATTCACTCAAATTTAACTCTAATTAAAACCTTGAGAGAGCCTTCTCCTCACCATGACTCTAATGTACAAAATATCTTGAATGCACTAGATCAGCTCGCACCTCAAGAACTTAATCTGATTCATGTTGGCCTGCTTACAGTAGGCAGCAAGACTAACCTAGAGGGGGGGTGAATAGGTAATCTGAAAAAATGAAACAACAATCACCACTTGAAATGTTTGGTTAGTCTAAAAAGGCGTGCGCAAAGAAATTAAAGGCACGGTGTAATACCCGGCCCTCTTGGGCCCTTGGCCTCATCCTCAGGGTCGCAACGGGCACCCTGGTCGCGCCAACGAGACCCGCCGTAACAGGATTTGTGTTGCGCCGCCCCAAGCTGTCGCATTCTTGTCACGACGGAGGGGCTATCGCATTCTGGTCGCGGCGTCTGGATGCGTCGCGACTACTTTTCCTGACCGATCTAACTACTGTCCCATCTGTCAGAACGGTCTTGTCGGTTGTCAGGAGCGTACAATGTTGATGTGACCTGGTCAGCCATCGTGTTTACTTCCCCGTATTCGAGGTTGACCACTTTTGGGGTCGCGCCGTGGGTGGGCGTCGCGACATGGACTTTGTCGCACCTGGTCGCCCTGTCGCGTCTTGGGGGCCGTCAGTTTAAAACCCAAGCCGCGCCCCATTCTCCCCCTCTCACCCTCTCACTTCCCCTTCTTCCCCCTTCTTTCCCTCTTGAGCTCCCTTGCGGTTTCTCCCCCATTCTTCGTGCTCGTGGTGCTTGTGCTGAGGTGGTGGCATCCCGTTCGTGCAGGGGACGTGGTCGTGGTGCTTGGAGCGAGGAGGAGGTGGCCATTCCGTCGTGAAGGCCCTAACAGGTTGGCTCTTCTTGTGAAGGTAGGGACCCCTTGATCCTCTATCCCTAGCATGCTCCCCTCCCCCTTGAGATAGTGCTTTCATTGTGGTTTGGGGCGTGGGAGTGTGAGGAATCCATGCTCGTGCTTGAGTGAGGTTTCCATCGAGCGTAGATTCTCGTAAATCTATGTTTGTGGGGTTTTAAGGGTGCTTTGGGTGATTTGAGGTTTCCATCGAGCGTAGATTCTCGTAAATCTATGTTTGTGGGGTTTTAAGGGTGCTTTGGGTGATTTACAGCTTCCAATACATGTTGAGCATGCTCCCCTCCCCATGTGGAATGCTTTTACCTTGTTTTTGGGGTGGTTCCCGGGAGGGCTGTTCCAGAACCCCCCTCGGCTAAAGACGCGACCGCTATAGAGGTCGAGATCTTGTCACGACGGCCCGGCCGGTCGCGACATGATCATGACGCTCTTAGCGGTCGCGACCTGGTCGTGTCGGCTTGGGCTACCGCGACAGTGTCGCGACGGGGTAGGGCGTCGTGACGGCTCGATGCGTCACGACTACAACCGAGAGACAGGTTATGGTCTTGTGAAGTCTCGTGTTTTGTGGAGTCTTCGTCGTTTCTGCTTTTACTATACCCGTGGCACCTGTGCTAGTTCCCTAGTACAGTCCTACACTAGTCGTCACCCGGTGCTCGTCACTTGAGGGCTTTTCCCATAGAGAGGTTGTTACTGTTGCCTAGGACCCCCGTGGTAACGGCCCTGGATATTCAAGCCCAATATGACTCCATATCTAGATTCGTCTCCCGCAAATGGACCGAAGTCTCGCAAGGGATAGCTCGAACACGTGTCTAGTAAGAATATAAAACACAACCACAACAGTATAAGACACAAGAAAGTACATGTGCTCATACCTATATATAACAATTTACAACTGTCCCAATACATTATTACATGTCCAATTAAAAGAGTACAACTACCTGGGGCATACCCCGAGGGAGCACAAATTCACACAACACAACTAACTCTACTGCTGGTGGTACAAGTCTGCCACAACACCTCTTCAAGCCACACAAACGGCAAGTCCTGAAAAGAACTATAGGGGAGTGAGACTCAACTAGTCACAGGCTCAGTAGGGGCCACCCAAAAACAACACACCAAACTGAAGAGACCTCAACCCCAGAGGGTCTCACTGGAAACACTGATTGCCAAACCATATCATGCTCACAACAAAGCATAATTAACAACAACTAAGCATAATTACATCAGTCAATACAAATCCCGGAAAGGAAAAGGGACAGTAGGACTAGCTCAGCACCACTAGTCCGCTAAACACTACAAAGCCTAGGCCACATGCCTCATAGGCAAACTATTACAACAACTGCTCACTGAAGCTACAAGCTTTACAGGCAACCTACCCCACGAAGGGTAACAAGACTGGCATCAGCTAGCCAATCCACCTCACACCAACACCTCACATCAAAACATAATCGGAGGTATACCTGAAGATGAGTAAAAACACAACACGTGGAAGGTCACTTCACAGACCTCCACAGAACACAAGTCCACCTCAACACATGAAGGGACTGGTACACAATGTACCACGACACAAAACTACCCACAAAGGGTACAGGTACCTACAACCATAAGGTACCACAACGGAACCACAACCAGAATCGTGCCACCACCAGGGCATACCACAACAGTAAAACCTCAACCAACCTGTCATACACACAAGCCACCACCAGTGGCAAAGCACGATTAGGAAAGAACGACACCACCACACGGGAAATGACTACTGGTTCATGATGCCAGTATCTAACCCGGACAACACAACACAAGAACCACCTCTCAGTCTCGCAGTCACGGATGAAAGGTCCAACTGCCGCTACAGACCTCAACGGTACACACAGTACCAGGACAAACCCCGAGCACTAACGTGCCTGGCTCACACAAAACCTGGGGTACCCGACTAGAGAGGTATTTCGGAATAGGCGCCGAACCACCACACTCGGTTAGCACACAAACCACGTCAGTCACTTAACACCTCGGTGAAACTTATATCACGATATATTAAATATAATTGGCTCGTCACTGGTCACTATATGACCTCCAAGCTAACCGACACCAACACATACTTAAAACACAATAACATATAATAATCTTGCTTGTCATTGGTCACCCCGTGACCTCCATTGCCATATTAATACAATATAATAACCACTTAATAACCATGCCAAAAGGCACTAAGGGACGAGGCTAGGTTCACACTAGAACCTCACTGCCCAGCCACCACAAACTAACCACAGCAGTTATATTACAATAAACACAACATCGAAACACTTGCCATGCACACACAATCCACATGCACGGTACTCAAACCACGTAAACACCATGTGTACAACACACTAACTGTGTGCATAACATGCCAACCACGTAAACACATGCTCACTTCGTGAGCAACACACTTACCACGTAAACAACATGCAAACGACACGCTCCACGAGCGCTACAAGTGCATTGGCACCACTTATCCATGCCATGCACAACACTTTAACTATAATCGGATAATCGTATCAGTAAAACAGACAACCAATTCTCTCGGCTGTGATCGCGACATAGGAAATTGTCGCTTTCTGATCGTGACACCCCGACATGTCGCGATCCAAAAGCCTAACACGACGGGTCGGCCTGTCGCGTTCAGAACACGACAGAGGGCTCCGTCACCTTCACAGGCCGAACCCTAATCCGGGTTCCTATCTCTAGTTCACCCCCACAAACCATACAAAACCACGTTAATTCCCATTTTTCATGCTTTATTAATTCCCATTTTTCATGCTTTACTCAATGCCCTAGCATATATCTACTGTTCTTTAAGCGATTAACAAAACCAAACATGAGTCATATGCGATTCACAACATAAAAATGGGTAGAATCATCCTACCTTCACGAAGAACATGAAGACTGATCACAACCTGGTGTTCCCCTGCTCCGTGCGATGTCCTCGCGGCGAGACCATGTCAAAAACTCCTCCAAAACCCCGAATCGCCCGAAAAACCACCGCAGCAACCCTTCCTGGCCGAGCAGAGCTTATGGAAGCTCTGTTTGGCCGACCATTCTTAAAAACACATCATAGTTGGGAACGCGACGCACTCTACTATCGCGACCTGAACACGACGTAGGAGACCGTCGCCTTCCTAAGGCTGCCTTCTCAGCAGTGGCAGGGCGCGCGCCGGGCGGAGGAGACGGGGTGCTAGTCGTGGTCCCCGTAGCTAGCAGTGGTTCCCCCTCTCAGTGTACGTCACCCTCTAGGTATGCCCCTAAGGGACCTGTTATCCTCTGCCTTTACTTGTACTAGTCGTGTGTGTTGGGACTATACTTAGAGCGGCACGCAGCGGTCTCGCTCTTCTTTATGTTTCCGCGTGTGCGCTTCTAGTTTAGCAGTTGATGTTTACTTCTGTTACATATCTTGTTAGATTTATATTATAGCCCTTTTGGGTCTCCGGATCCGTGGGCGGCGACCACACAAATCGGGTCCTCGGCGTGGGCCGAGGGTCGGGTTCTCCGGGTCGTTACACACGGAAGCATGCACACAAGGAACACAGAGATTTATCTTGGTTTAGCCTTCTAAATGGAGTCATACATCCAGTCCCCAAGCAAAACTCTTGGAATTTTACTAACCAAGGGTACAGTCCACCTTTAGGACATACAACACCTAGCCCCTGCTGGTCTTCTCTCTTTCCCGGGCAAGAAGGCAGCCCATTATCTTGGTTTAGCCCTTCTAAATGGAAGTCCTACATCCAGTCCCCAAGCAAACTCTTGGAATTTTACTAACCAAGGGTACAGTCCACCTTTAGGACATACAACACCTAGCCCCTGCTGGTCTTCTTCTCTTTCCCGGGCAAGAAGGCAGCCCATTGTTTCATCTAAGCCAGGTGCTTCTTTTACGAGCTCAGAAGCAACTCACTGGTACACACCCTAGCAAGTTTTCCCTTCTAATCAAGGGGGACAATGGTACAGACCCCAAATGGTCACCACCAGGCGCAAGCCGGTCTTCCTTTCTAATGAAGGGGAACACTGTGTACAGTCCCACAGTTGGACAGAAACCACCAGCACCCCACTGGCCTTCTCTTCACACAAGAAGAGGAACACTTCTGAATCCAGAAGCTATGACCTAAAGCCCCTAGATCAAGCTCTATATAGACAATGAAATGTTTGATCTAAGACTGAGCCTATGAAGAAAAGAGTTTACAGGACAAGACTCTCCTTAGGCTAAACCCCCAGTTCTCTCTTTCAAATACATAGAGACACAGAGAGAGAATGAGGAAGGAGGAAGATGGCTTGAATGCTTCAGCTTGAATAGACTCAAGCTCTCTTCCTTCCTAGCTTGAGTGTGTATGGAGTTGGATGCTCACTGGATGTACACTCTTTGAATGATCTTCAGGTTCGCTCTCTATTTTCTTCTTCTTCTTCTTCTTCTTCTTCTTCTCTTCTCCCTTTTATAAAGTAGCTAGAAGAGATTCATTGATAGATGGTCGTTGGAGTTCTCTGGTCTGTTGCTCATCTTCTTCTTCTTCATCTTCTTTCCTTTGAGTCTAACGGCTCTCTTCTTGTGCCTACTGGCTACTTGGAATGGGAGAGGATGATCCAGCTGGTGCACACTTCCAAGGATGCCAGCAACAGGTCCAAAATTTTGACTGTGTCGAGGTGGACCTCCAAACATTAAATGAAAGGCAGATGATCAGACTCGTGAAGCCTTTTGTCAAATGGCTCATACCGCTTTTTGCCTTCTATTAATATTTTCTTGCTGACAGCTTTTTGTAAGATCTTTTTATCTATCATAGAAATGACAATATAAAAGTTAGAATTTCATTGAATTCTCACTGGGCGCCAAAGGTATTTTGAAACATTTGAAGTGAGAAGGAATCAATGTCTTAAGGTAGTCGATGTTTAAGTTAAAAGACAATCGATGTTCAAATAGAGTTGATGTTTAAACGTAATCGATGTTCAAAGAGAGTTGATGTTTAAACGTAATCGATATACAAACGTAATCGATGTTTCAATGTAATCCATGCATGTAATCAATGTTTCAATGTAATCTATGTATGACTGTAATCGATGTTGAAATAAAGTTGATGTTCTAAATGAATCGATGTTTAAATAAAATCGATGTTTAAGCAAAATCAATGTTTAAATGAAATCGATGTTTAAATGAAATCGATGTTGAATTGAAATCGATGTCTGAGTGAATTGATGTTTTAGTGAAATCTATGTTCTAAAGTCGATGTTCTAAACGAAATCGATGTTCTTTAAACAGTAATCGTTGTGAGCTTACAGCAGTAGTCGATGTAGACTTACAATAATCGTTGTGAGTTTACAACAGTAGTCGATGTGGACTTAAGCAAATCATGAAACAATAGTGCCATAATATGTTGTATTTTCAAGAAAAAACATGGTATTAAACATATTCAAGATATTTAAATTAATCATGAGTTTTGTTATTGGTAATTACGTAATTGTTATAAATAATTGTGAAATTTTATTGACAAATAATTGATAATTTCATAAGTTTCTATATTATCATTTGATTACCAGTGCAATAATTGATTAAATCTCTTTTGTGTTGTGTTTGCAGGACTAATGGGCCAAGAAATGAGTTTTAAATGGGCCAATGAATCTAATTGGGTCAAGGGAATGCAGAGAGATTCTTTTCCCTCTCTATCTTTTCAAAATTTCCTCTCATTTTTAAAATCTCTCTCTATTTTCCAAAAATCTCTCTCATTTAATCTCTCATCTTCCTCTCTTCTCTATCTATTTTTAAAACTCTCTCTCTCCTCCTATTTTTTCATCTTTTACCTCCTCTCTCTCTTCATCTCCAACGAACTTCTCCCCTCCTCCTTCTCTTCTTCCTCTTCTTCTTTCTCCTTCTCTTTCTTTCCTCTTCTTGGATGCCGGACCTACCCCCCTGTCCTCCTCTTCTTTTTCTCTTCTCCTGTCTTCTCTTCTTCCTCCCTCCCTTCCACCGATCTTCTCTCTCTCCCCCTCTCCTGCGATTTCTCCTAGCCCCCTCTCTTCTCTTTTTCCTCTGGCTCTCTGGCCCAGTCTCTCTCTTCAGCAGACAGAAGCAGCAGCAGCAGGCACGCTCGCCCACCAGCCCGCTCACGTCAGGCCCCAACCGCGCAGCCCGCCAGCACCCGCCCGCCCGCGCACATGTCTGCCTGCGCCTGCGCACACCAGTGTGTGACGCTGCCAGCGTCCACGCCCGCCTTCGCCTGCCGTGCACGCCCAGTCGCCACTGTGCAGCACGCCCGCGCCTGCCCCGCCCCTACACCAGCACCCGCCAGGCCAAGCCGCCTCCCTCCACGTCACATGCTTTTGCATGCAACGTGTGTGAGAGGTAGCAAAATCGTGTTACTGTAGCAGCTACAGTAACAGCGATTTGCTACAGTGCTACCCTCTCTCTTCTCTCTCCTCTTTCTCTCACCACTCTCTCTCTTCTTTCTTTCTCTCTCTCTTTATCTCTCTTTAATCTCAAGATAAATTTATTTATTCATATGGATGCATGTGTTTAACATTTCGGTTATTTAAATAAAATTGAGTGGTATTTTTTATTCTCTCACCTTTTCTATTCTATCCTCCTCTCATTCAAACTTGTCTCTTTAGACTTATTTTAGTGTGGGTGTGTTTACGTAAGATGTTTTAATATTTTAGATTCTTTTGTTTAATTTTTAGTTTATTAGTTATTTTCTTACCTTCCTCGCTTTCCCTTCCTTTACATCTATCTCTCTCTTTCTTTTAATGTCGCCCTACTAGATTAGATTTATTTTTGATCAAATTAGTCTCAATATTTAATTCTAAAAATTTCAACATATTTTTCTAATCAAAGAAACTCAAAGTTTTCAAAGTTAATAATTTTTTTTCCCGTGGATTCGACTCGGACTCATCACTTAACTATTGTTAAAATATTTTGTGCAAGCTGATAATTTTAATATTGTTAGCCACGTGTTTAACGGCACATTTGTGGGCTATCAATTTTTGGCGCCGTTGCCGGAGAATTAGATTTTAGTTTTGATAATCTTTGTATCTTTTGTATATATTCATGCTAACATTTTCTCTTTTTGTAGGTGTCAAATAAAAATTAGAAAAAAAAAATCCAAAAATTGCATAAAAAAAAATCAGAAAATGGTAATGAGGTGAGTTTCCTTCTCTCTCTCACTCTTTCTATTTGTTTTAATTTCCAAAAGAATGAGGGATTGCGTTGGAGGTAAGTACGCTTAAAACCCTCTTAATTGAGTTTCCTTTTCCTAGTTGCCATGTTTAGATAATTAAAAAAAATTAAAAAAAATCATCATCACTTGCACCAAATAAAAAAGATACCATGTCAAGATTAGAAACTTCCATCTTTAGGACATGCATCATTTAGACTTTCATATTTAGGTATTTTTCTTTTTGAATAGTTTCCTTTCTTGTCGAGGAGGCAAGGTGAGAATTTTGCAACCTTCTTTAAAAAGCATGATCATGCATTGCCATGGTTGCATAGAACCCCTTACTTGATTTTGTGGTGTGCATATCATTTCTAAAATATTTTAAGGGCAATATCCTTAACAAGATAAGGTGGGGATTTGATCACCATTCCTTAGCCCACAATTTCCCTACATCTTTTGCATTCCCAAGCCTTAATAAAAATCAGTAAACATTGGCCTTAGGGTTCACACTGAGGTTTAGGTCCACTTGAGCCCACTAATTGGTTTTGGAAATTGGTTTCTAAGGCTAGAGGTTAAAAGACAAACGCCTAAGTGGGAAAGTGGTTCTCTAATTAGGTCCCTACGAAAGTAGGGGGAGCCTCCCACTACCCCACCTCTTACCTGGCCAGTGGATATACCTAACAGTGGACTTAAGTTGGGTCTAGGTCACTTTGTGAGTAAGCTCATTTGTAAGTCTAGGATCTCTAGGTCAAATAGGGCAACTATTTGAAACTTGTTTGACTTTGTTAAAAAAAAAATACTAAAAACAAAAAACAAAATTAAAAAAAAGTTCTATCTGTTCTCTCATTTGGTCCTAGTGCATGCATGGTAGGAGATCACAAAAACCTAATTTGCTAGGATTGAGAGATTCTTTCAACTAAAGCACAATCTTCTACAAAATCAAATGGCTGAAAATCAAAATGGATTGCCAAATCACAATGGGGATAATCATGATCATCAAGAGCCTCCAAAACAAATGAAGGACTACTTCATCCCAAATCAATATCAACCTTCATCTTGTATTCATCTCCCACAACATCAAGCCATCCAATATGAGATTAAATCCAGCACCATCCAAATGCTCCCATCCTTTTATGGAAATACCAATGAAGACCCCTATATTCATATTGATGAATTCTTGGAAATATGCTCAACTGTTAAAATTCAGAATTCTGATGATGCCCTCAGATTGACCCTCTTCCCATTTTCTCTAAAAGATAATGCAACATATTGGTTGGGCACTGTGGGGAAAACCATTCGAACTTGGGCAGAAATGCAACAAGAATTCCTAAAGAAATTCTACCCTATAGGCCGAACCAATACCATGCGAAGGGGTATTACTGAATTTTCAGAATCACCAGGGAAATTAATTCATGAGTCATAGGAAAGGTTGAAAGAGCTTTTGAGAAAATGCCCCCACCATGGTCTCTCAAAATGGCAAAATTGTCCAAGCATTTTATGAGGGGTTGACTAAACAATATAGACAAATGGTGGATGCTTCATGTGGAGGGACATTCATGAGCAGAAGTGAGGACGAGGCTTATGATCTCTTTGAAATGTTGAGTAAAAACTCTATAAATCATGCCTCTTTATCCTCTTATGAGAGATCTGTTAGGTCAGGTAAGCGAGCTGGGTTCTATGAATTGAGAAATCGAGTTGAATTGGAGCCCAAATTCGAGAATAATCTTATGGCCCAAAAGTGGGAGAAAGTGGATACTATGGCCCAAACTGTTGCTTCTCTAGCTCAAAAGGTGGACCAAATCTTGTCTAGGACCCATCAGGATCCCTTTGGCCCATCCCCCTCAGGCCCATATGTTGGCCCAGACTCCTATCATCAGGAAGTCTGTAGTTTGTGTACTAGTCCGGCCCACCACATTAATGAATGTCCAACTGCAGCTCAACTCCCTCCTTTCATCCAAGAACAGGTCCAAGCAGCCCAAGGATTCTCCAAGCCCAATTTAGACCCCTTTTTCAATTCTTACAATCCGGACTGGAAAAATCACCCAAATTTCTCTTTGAAGAATCAACAAATGCCACCTCAAAGACCTAACCCCTCCATTCCTTAAGCACAAAAACAACCATTCCAACACCAATTCCAGACCCAATCTAATCCTTACAATGTCACTTATGCTAGAGGGCCTCAGGCCCAATGCTCTCAGGTAGCCCAATATCCTCCTTCTCAACCCAAGCAAGTTCAACCCACCTTTCAACAACCCCCTCAATAGAATTTTGAAGAACAATTTAATCAACTCCAACAAATCACCTTGGCCCAACAATAACAATTGCACCACCACAACAACTCTTGGCTACAAACCAACAGACCATGGCCAGGCTAGAAGCCCAAGTGGGCCAGATGGCTGAGACCACCATGAGAAGGGAAGTGGGCTAATTTCCTAGCCAACCTGTGACCAACCCAAGGAACCAACCACTAGGCTTTGCTTCACAATCAGGCCTCTTACCTCAACCTACACAACAAGCCCAACCAAGAGGCCCACAATTGGAGAATATAAAAGCCATTTCAAGTCTTAGAAGTGGTAAGGTGCTAAGTGACCCACACAAGGGAAAAGAGGTTATAAATAATACTACACAAGAAATCCAAGATGATACTAGTGATAGTGAAGAGGAGCCCATTCAAATTAAGTTGGGGGAGAGAACAAAGGGAAAGAGAAGGCTCATGAAGATCCAAATTCTTACCAACCAAAAGTGTCATTTCCAAGTGCTCTAGAATCCAAGCCCATTAAGAAGAAGAAGAAGTCGGTCCAAGATGAGGAGTTGTTGGAATTGTTCAAACAACTCCACATCAATATTCTACTCCTGGATGCCATCAAGCATGTCCCGACTTATGCTAAATTTCTTAAAGATATTTGCACTCCACGAAGGGAATCCAAGACTGCAATTCAGAAAATCTGGCTCTCTGAAGATGTTAGTGCAATCTTAACAAACCACCTCCCTAGGAAGCTGAAGGACCCTGCTGCTCCCCTCATTTCATGTGATATAGGTGGTATAACCTTCGATCGTGCCCTTCTTGATTTAGGGGAGAGTGTCAATCTTCTCCCCACCTTCATTTATGAACAATTCAACATTGGGGAACTTAAGCCCACTTCCATTATTCAGTAGTTGGCCGATCGTTCGGTCAAGACTCCATGAGGATTGATAGAGGATGTGATTGTTAAAGTCAATGATTGTTATTTTCCCGTGGACTTTCTCATCCTTGATATGTCTACCAACCAGGAGTTGAGACACACTCCTATCATTCTTGGTTGTCCCTTCCTCGCCACTGCCAAAGCCAACATCAATTGTGCTACGGGGATAATGGATATTTCATTTGGGGACAAAAGGTCTCTCTTAATGTGTTCAAAGCCTCTAAATATCCAGATCAAGAAGAAGGATGTCATTCTATTGACATTTTGACCGAGTCTATTGATAATGATCTGGATGTTGACCAACTTGAGGAGACCAATGCTTTATATGATTCACCACTCCACTCTACTCTTTGGCCCAAAGTTGAGCCTTTGCTGGCCTTGCAATCTGAACTTGCTCTTCCATCACTTCAAAGCCCTCCAGATCTTGAGCTTAAACCTCTTCCAGACTCCCTCAAGTATGTATTCCTAGGCCCAAACCAAACTTTGCCTGTTATCATTGCCTCCAACCTAAGCCTTACCCAAGAAGCCCAATTGATAGAAGTCTTAGGGGAACATAGGGGTGCCATAGGTTGGACGATGGCCGACCCTAAAGGGATCAGTCCATCTATTTGTATGCACCACATCCACTTGGAGGACAATGCTAAACCAAGCCAGGAAACACAAAGGAGGTTAAATCCCAACATGAAGGAAGTGGTGAAGAAGGAAGTAGTGAAGTGGCTAGATGTTGGAATTGCTTATCCAATATCAGATAGCCAGTGGGTCAGCCCAACCCAAGTGGTTCCAAAGAAGTCTGGGCTAACAGTTGTGAAAAATGAACAAGGGGAGGAAATACCCACTAGATTGACCACGGGATGGAGAGTGTGCATAGACTATAGAAAGCTCAATGCCATGACCAAGAAAGATCACTTTCCACTCCCATTCATGGATCAAATTCTTGAAGAACTAGTGGGCCAGCATTCTTCTTCTTTTTGGATGGTTATTCTGGGTACAATCAAGTGGCAATTTACCGAGAAGATCAAGAAAAGACTACTTTCACTTGTCCTTATGGCACATTTGCTTTTAGGAGAATGCCATTCGGACTTTGGAATGCACCAGCCACTTTTCAAAGGTGCATGATGGTCATCTTCTCTGATATGGTGGGAGAATTCCTTGAGGTATTTATGGATGATTTTTATATATATGGGGATTCATTTGAAAACTGTTTGAAAAATCTGGAGAAAGTATTGGCTAGATGTGTGGAAACGAACTTGGTGCTCAGTTGGGAGAAGAGCCACTTCATGGTTTGAGAGGGCATAGTCTTGGGCCACATTGTGTCTGAGCGAGGTATTGAGGTAGATAGGGCCAAAGTTGGCCTCATTGCTGATCTTCCTCCTCCAACCTCTATGAGACAGATTCGTTCATTTCTTGGCCATGTCGGCTTCTATCACCGATTCATTCAAAACTTTTCCAAAATTTCCCACCCCTTAACTCTTCTCCTAGCAAAGGATGTCCCATTTCATTTGATGATGCTTGTTTAGAGGCATTCACTACTTTGAAAGAGGCTTTGACCAAAGCTCCCATTCTTCAAACTCTTGATTGGTCATTGCTATTTGAGATCATGTGTTATGCCTCTGACTATGCCATAGGTGTTGTTTTGGGACAAGGAATTGATAAACGTCCCGTGGTAATCTATTATGTGAGTCACATCCTGGCCGATGCTCAATTACATTACACCACCACGGAAAAAGAACTTCTTGCTGTAGTCTTTGCCCTTGAAAATTTTCGATCTTATCTTTTAGGGGCAAAGGTCATCATCTACTCAGATCACTCTGCTTTGAAATATCTCTTAGCTAAGAAGGACTCCAAACCAAGACTCATCAGATGGATCCTTCTTCTTCAAGAGTTTGATTTGGAGATTCGGGATAAGAAAGGAATTGAAAATGTTGTTGCTGATCACCTATCTCGAATTCTCATCCCTGAAAGTGCTCCAATGCATGATTCTTTCCCTGATGAACACCTCCTTGCAATTTCTCATAGGACAGCCCCTTGGTATGCTCACATTGTCAACTATCTTGATGTGGGTCAAATTCCTGAAGGATGGTCAAAGAATGAAAGTGACCATTTCTTCTCTAATGTCAAACACTATTTTTTGGATGACCTCGAATTATTTTTCATGGGTCTTGATCAAGTCATTAGGAGGTGTGTCCCCGAGGAAGAGCAACAAAGCATCTTAAATTTCTGTCACACTCTGGCTCGTGGAGGACACTTTTCGGGGAAGAAAACTACTGCTAAAGTCTTGCAAAGTGGGTTTTACTGGCCCACATTGTTCAAAGATGCTTATGAATTCAGCAAGACATGTCTTAGATGCCAAGCTGTGGGCAACAACTCTAGGAGAGACATGATGCTGGTCAACCCCATTTTGGTGGTGGAAATTTTTGATGTCTGGGGAATAGATTTCATGGGCCCATTCCCTTCATCTTTTGGCAATGAGTACATCCTTGTAGTTGTTGATTATGTGTTTAAATGGATTGAGGCCATTGCCACCCGCACCAATGATCATAAGGTTGTCATGAAATTTGTGCGTAGGAATATCTTCTCCAGATTTGGGTGTCCTCGAGCCATCATAAGTGATGGGGGATCTCACTTCACTCATTCTCAATTTCGAGCTTTGCTTAAAAGATATGGGATAACTCACAAGATTGCTACCCCCTACCATTCCCAGACCAGTGGCCAAGTGGAAGTGTCTAATAGAGAGATCAAGAATATTCTCCAAAAGACCATTAGGCCCGATAGGAAAGATTGGTCAGAAAGACTGGATGATGCTTTGTGGGCCTATCGAACTGCTTATAAGACTCCCATTGGCATGTCTCTCTATAGGTTGATTTTGGCAAAGCCTGTCACCTCCCTATTGAGTTATAGTATAGGGCTTATTGGGCCATTAAACAATTCAATCTTGACTTAGCCCAAGCTGGATCATATAGAGCCCTCCAACTGCATGAGCTTGAAGAGTTGCACAATGAGGCCTATGAAAACTCTAAAATCTATAAGGCCAAGACCAAATTCTTTCATGATAAACACATTTTGAGGAAATACTTCCATCCTGACTAAAAGGTCTGGCTGTTTAACTCTAGGTTGCGCTTATTTCCAGAAAAATTGAAATCTCGATGGGACGGACCGTTCATTGTTGTCAAAGCTTTTGACCATGGTGCTGTTAAAATTTTTGATCCTAAAAATGGTCAAACTTCCACTGTTAATGGTCAACGTCTCAAACCTTACTTGGAAAACACGCACCTCACATCTAAAGAATCCATTCCTCTAAATGACCCTGAGTAGATGGATAAGGACTTCATTGTGTCTGGTTGAAGACATTAAACTTAGCGCTTGTTGAGAGGCAACCCAATATTTTTAAGAAATTTAACTTATTTATTTTTTCTTTTCTATTGTGTTCTAGGTTTTTGGAGACCCATTATCCTTAATGAATCAATTGAGCAACCCGCCTTCATTAAAGATATCAGGTTGTATCTCTCCTTTCCTAACTTCTGATGGATTTATTATTTGTTTGCCATTGAGGACAATGTCATTCAAGTTGGGGGGAGGGAAAATTGTGAAAATCTTTCAAATTTTAAAATCCTGCTAAACATCCCGAACATTATGCTTCATGTATCATTTTTCATGTAAGAAAAGAATGCTTCATATTAGAATGATTTTACTTTGAGTATAACTTGTGCTAGTGGTAAGTTAAAGGATGAGTTTTGTGGTTATGTTTTTAGTATTTTCCTCAAAATACGTTTGAAATTTTATTGAACCTACACACATGAATTAAATGATGAATAAGTGTCATTCATTAGGATGATGAGAGTTTTACCTAATACTTAGGTTGATGATTGATGTTCTACACTCTTATTGAAGACTAATCGTGGGGAAAAAGCTACCTTCCTGCAAGTTTTAAAAAAAAAAATGAAATGAAAATGAAGAAGGAAATCCATAGCCTAGTAACCGGGCTTCGGCACCTCATGAAGTGTAGAAGTTCACGTCAAACGGTGAAAGGGTATCCAAGTTTACAAAAAAAAAAAAAAAAAGGAAAAGGTAGAGTGAAAGCTACCTTATTAAGTAATAGGTAAAAAGCCCGTGCACCATCTTATTAAGCACATTTACAAAGGAAATGATAATTTCAAGTGTATCTTGAGGAACTTTCTAATAACATGAATTGACATGTTTATCTTTGACACTTCCCTCTAGAACTGGAAATGCTTATGGTTGATCAGTCTCATCTTTACTTTCTTGTCATGAAAATGATGTTTTGAGTTCTTGATTGTTCCAATTATTCACTTGTGTGCATTGCTAAGGAACTAGTAATGAGTAAGTTGGGGGATGTGATAATTACGGAAGTGTTATAACTAATTGTGAAATTTTATTGACAAATAATTGATAATTTCATAAGTATCTATATTATTATTTGATTACAAGTGTAATAATTGATTAAATCTCTTTTGTGTTGTGTTTGCAGGACTAATGGGCCAAGAAATGAGGTTTTAAATGGGCCAATGAATCTAATTGGGTCAAGAGAATGAGGAGAGATTCTTTTCCCTCTCTATCTTTTCAAATTCCCTCTCATTTTTAAAATCTCCTCTCTATTTTCCAAAAATCTCTCTCCTTTAATCTCTCCTCTTTCCTCTCTTCTCTCTATCTATTTTTTATAAACTCTCTCTTTCCTCCCATGTTTTCATCTTTTACCTCTTCTCTCTCTTCACCTCCAGCAAACTTCTCCCTTCCTCTTCTTCTTTCTCCTTCTCTTTCTTTCCTCTTCTTGGACGCTGGACCTGCCCCCTATCCTCCTCTTCTTTTTCTCTTCTCCTGTCTTCTCTTCTTCCTCTCTCCCTTCCACCGATCTTCTCTCTCTCCCCCTCTCCTGCGATTTCTCCTGGCCCCCTCTCTTCTCTTTTTCCTCTGGCTCAGTCTCTCTCTGGCCCGATCTCTCTCTTCGGAAGACAGAAGCAGCAGCAGCAGGCGCGCTCGCCCACCAGCTCGCTCGCGCCAGGCCTTACCTACGTAGCCCACCTGCACAGCCCACCAGCACCCGCCCGCCCCGCACGCGCGTATGCCTGTGCTTGTGCACACCCGCGTCCGAGGCTGCCAGCGTCCACGCCCGCCTTCGCCTGCTACGCACGCCCAGCCGCCACTGCGCAGCACGCCAGTGCCTGCCCCGCCCCTGCACCAGCACCCGCCAGTCCAAGCCACCTCCCTCCACGTCGCATGCTTTTGTATGCAACGTGTGTGAGAGGTAGCAAAATCGTGTTACTGTAGCAGCTACAGTAACAACGATTTGCTACAGTGCTACCCTCTCTCTTTTCTCTCCTCTTTCTCTCCCCACTCTCTCTCTTCTTTCTTTGTCTCTCTCTTTATCTCTCTTTAATCTCAAGATAAATTTTTTATTCATATGGATGCATGTGTTTAACATTTCGGTTATTTAAATAAAATTGAGTGGTTATTCTCTCACCTTTTCTATTCTATCCTCCTCTCATTCAATCTTGTCTCTTTAGTCTTATTTTAGCGTGGGTGTGTTTACGTAAGATGTTTTAATATTTTAGATTCTTTTGTCTAATTTTTAGTTTATTAGTTATTTTCTTACCTTCCTTGCTTTCCCTTCCTTTACATCTATCTCTCTCTTTCTTTTAATGTCGCCCTACTAGATTAGATTTATTTTTGATCAAATTAGTCTCAGTATTTAATTTTAAAATTTTCAACACACTTTTCTAATCAAAGAAACTCAAGGTTTTCAAAGTTCATAATCATTTTCCCCATGGATTCGACTCGGACTCATCACTTAACTATTGTTAAAATATTTTGTGCAAGCCGATAATTTTAAGATTGTTAGCCACGTATTTAACGACAAATTTGTGGGCTATGAGTTATCACCAAAATAAAGGATATAATATAAGAGTGGTTCAACAATCTCCCCTTTTTTAGTGATGACATAACTTATGAGAATTTTCTAACAACGATACTCAAAACATGGAATAAATAGAAAATTCACAGTTTAAAGATACTCTCCCCCTTTTTGTCATTAACCAAAAAGGAATGGTCTTAACATTTGCATTCTCCCTTAAGGAATATTCTTACCATGTTGAAGGAGAGGGGTTCAACAATATGTTTACTACTGTCATTATTTATTGCTCCCCCTTAGTGTTTGCTTCCCCTAAATGTGAGGCTCCCCCTCAGTGTATGGCTCCTTTGTCTGTCGACATCTTCTGTTGTATTTACATTTGTTGTTCTGTTAGGAGGTCTTCAAGGATATTCCCTACATTGATCTATATAAAAGATAAAATCCTTGCAAGGATGTTAGCAGCTTTGTAATTTAAGGAGTAAACATCAAAAAGAAATGTAAGTTTAAAAACAAAAACTAAAAACTAAGGATGACTATTTCCTCTTCAGATAGGAATGAAGTGAAGAGTAGATAGTCACTAATCGGATGCTTTAGAGCATCCCTAACCATACCCATTTGAATGCCTTTTTGTTGTTTTGTTCATCAAGAGCAAATTGACATTCTCTTCATCTTCTTTTGTGCATGAGCTTTCTGAGGAGTTATCCCATGTAGCTGTGAAGGTCTTCCTTTTGTGTTTCTTGTGTTTCTCTTTTTTCTTCTTCTTTTCCTCCTCTTTCTTCTTCTTTTTCTCCTTGCTCTTGGCTAAGATTTTTTGGATTATTTCTTCTTCACTGTCAACATCACTGCTATCACTGGTAGTGTCTTCATCCGAAGTTCTTTCCTCAGCTTTGAATGCATTGATTGATCTTTCTCTTGAAGAGTTTTATTCTAATCTCTTCATGTTGATCTTATGGGTCATGAGAGATCCAATGAGCTTCTCCAAAGTCTTAGTGGAGAGGTCATTTGCTTCTTCTATAGCAGCGACCTTTGGAGTCCATTTTGCTGGAAGAGATCTTAGAATCTTTCTGATCATCTCTCACTAGTTGTATTTCTTTCCTAAACTTACGAGTCCATTGATAATTTTAGTAAAGTCATTGTACATTAGAGATATATACTCACCTGGTTCCATTGGGAACTTCTCATATTGTGTAACAAGTATGTCTATTCTTGTCTCTTTAACTTTGTATGTTCCCTCATATGTGAGCTTTAGTGTTTCCCACATATCCTTTGCTATTTCGCACGAAGAAACCCTGTTGAACTCTTGCTTGGTCAGAGCGCAACACATGAAGCTTTTTGCCTTGTTGTTCAAGGATAGCTTGTTCTTATCTTCAACAGCCCATTCTTCTTTGGGCTTGGAGATTTGGAGATCACCATCTTTTATGATGCTCTAGATTTGGTAGTCATAGCCTTGAAGGAAGAACTCCATCCTAGTCTTCCAGTATTGATAATCTTCTCCATCAAATAGTGGAGGCTGGAATATGGATTGACCTTCTGCAAAACCTTGAGCTGCCATGGATCTTTTCTCAAAGATCGTTGGATCTTCTAGAAGTTCAGAGACTAGAGCTCTGATACCACTTGTTGGCCCGCTTAAAGTTGGCAGCAAGACTAACCTAGAGGGGGGTGAATAGGTAATCTGAAAAATTGAAACAACAATCACCACTTGAAATGTTTGGTTAGTCTAAAAAAGCGTGTGCAAAGAAATTAAAGGCACGAAAGCAAGCACACAAGGAATATAGATTTATCCTGGTTCGACCCTTCTAAATGGAAGTTCTACGTCCAGTCCCCAAGCAAACTCTTAGGATTTCACTAACCAAGGGTACAATTCCCCTTTAGGACATACAACACCCAGCCCCTGCTGGTCTTCTTCTCTTTCCCGGGAAAGAAGGTAGCCCACTGTTTCACCTCAGCCAGGTGCTTCTTTTACAAGCTCAGAAGCAACTTACTAGTACACACCCCAGTAGGTCTTCCCTTCTAATCAAGGGGGACACTGGTACAGACCCCAGATGGTCACCACCAGGCACAAGCTGGTCTTCCCTTCTAATCAAGGGGAACATTGTGTACAGTCCCACAGTTGAATAAAAACCACCAGCACCCCGCTGGCCTTCTCTTCACACAGGAAGAGGAACACTTTCGAATCCAGAATCTAGGACCTGAAGCCCTAGATCAAGCTCTATATAGACAATGAAATGCTTGATCTGAGACTGAGCCTAAGAAGGAAAGAGTTTACAAGACAAGACTCTCCTTAGGCTAAACCCCCAGGTCTCTCTTTCAAATACACAAAGACACACAAAGAGAGAATAAGGAAGGAGGAAGATGGCTTGAATGCTTCAGCTTGAATAGGCTTCAGCTCTCTTCCTTCCTAGCTTGAGTGTGTATGGAGTTGGATGCTCACTGGATGTACACTCTTTGAATGATCTTCAGGTTCGCTCTCTATTTTCTTCTTCTTATGTTTTCTCTTCTCCCTTTTATGGAGCAGCTAGAAGAGATTCGTTGATAGACGGCCGTTGGAGTTCTCTGATCCATTGATCATCTTCTTTTTCATCTTCTTTCCTTTGAGTCTAACGGCTTTCTTCTTGTGCCTATTAGTTGCTTGGAATGGGAGAGGATGATCCAGCTGGTGCACACTTCCAAGGATGCCAGTAGCAGGTCCAAGATATTGACTGTGTTTAGAGGTGAACCTGTAGACATTAAATGCAAGGGAGATGATCAGACTCGTGAAGTCTTTTATCAAATGGCTCATACCTCTTTTTGCCTTCTGTTAATGTTTTCTTGCTGACAGCTTTTTGAAAGACCTTTTTATCATTCAGAGAAATGAGAATATAAGAGTTAGAATTTCATTTGAATTCTCACTGGGCGCCAAAGGTATTTTGAAATATTTGAAGTGAGAGGGAATTGATGTCTTAAGGTAGTCGATGTTTAAGTTAAAAGACAATCGATGTTCAAATAGAGTTGATGTTTAAACTTAATCGATGTTCAAAGAGAGTTGATGTTTAAACGTAATCGATGTTCAAACGTAATCGATGTTTCAATGTAATCCATGTATGTAATCGATGTTTCAATGTAATTAATGTATAAATGTAATCGATGTTGAAATAAAGTTGATGTTCTAAATGAATCGATATTTAAATAAAATCTATGTTCTAAATAAAATCGATGTTTAAGCAAAATTGATGTTTAAATAAAATCGATGTTTAGGTGAAATCGATGTTTAAGGGAAATCAATGTTGAAATTGATGTTGAACTGAAATCGAAGTTCTAAGTGAATTGATATTTTAGTGAAATCGATGTTCTAAACGAAATTGATGTGGACTTTAAAAGTAGTAATCGATGTTCTTTAAACAGTAATCATTGTGAGCTTACAACAGTAGTCGATGTAGACTTACAGTAATCATTGTGAGCTTACAACAGTAGTCGATGTGGACTTAAGCAAATCATGAAACAATAGTGCCATAGTATGTTGTATTTTTGAGGAAAAACATGATATTAAATATATTCAAGATATTTAAGTTAATCATGAGTTTTGTTATCACCAAAATAAAGGATATAATATAAGAGTGGTTCAACAATTCAATCTTTGTTTGAGAGTATGACCCCTCCTCCTTCTCCTTCTCCCAAAAGGCACCCAAATTTGTATATTCCAATGACTTCACCACCCCCTCCTGTACATCCCTCGCCTCGGCCCCCTGGCCCTTTTAGTTCCCATCCTCTGATCCGTACGGACCAACCCTTGGGAAGGCCCATTAATTCATGGCCTCCCTCATGTACATCCTCACATACCCAGTGACAAAACCCTTCAATTCCACAAGCTCTTCTCCATAAATTAAATCAAATAGAGAAACATATCAATAAACTCTCTAACTGCACAAGTGACCCCGTTGTCGCTATGCCGGCTCTCCCTAAAATTCATATACATCCTTTGTAGATGCCAACATACCGACGGTACGATGGCACGTGTAATCCCTACATTCATGTAAAAGAATTCCTCAATGAGTTTTCTCGTTGGCATCGAGATCCCCATACACTGGCATTCCTTTTTAGGAAATCTCTTGATGGCCCTGCACTTGAATGGTTCTACTCACTAGAGCCAAGAGAGGCAGAGGACTTCCGCATTCTCCACAAAAAATTCCTTCAAAAATACAAGGACCACGTCAGCCCATCTCTTTCCATCATGGATCTAGCATTCGAGAAGATGAGGCTCGATGAGGATTTCATCTAATTTGTTGACCGTTGGAGGTCAATGGCCACCAAATTGCAACATGTGCTCTCAGAGTGGGAGCAAATCAAGATTATTATCTCCAACTATACTCCGAGGTTCAAGCACATATTGGCCATGAACAAGATTACCAAAATAGAAGAGCTCTACGAGCAGAGACGTTACATTCAAACACATCTAATGGACTCCCCAATGGTGGGTTTATTTGATCAACAAGATCCAAGGTTCAACGGATTAGTGGACTCCATCCACCTCATCACCATACTACATCCACTCCATATATTCCTCCATATACACCTCCCTATTACAACATGCCTCCACCCAGACGTCCACTGATCCGTCCTCCTCGGACAGTTCAACCTCCAATTGGGCCAATCAACACCTCTACAATTGAAGAATCTCCTATTATAAATGTTGCACCTGCTCCGGCATCTACTGTCATACCTCCACCACAACAACAACCTCCACCTCAGCTGATTTCTTAGGCTGACCTTGTCAATGTACAACCCATCCATCAAACAACCTGGTGTTATGATGATGAACCTTCCGAGGTCATGTTCATATGCCATTTACCTACCACTCCCTCATTACCATCCATTATCACCAAACCCTCCATTATTAAGCCTCCATCAACCATTACTCCCACCATTAAACCAATCATTACACCTCCTGTTATGCCAACACCATTGGCAATTCAACCTGAGCAAGTACTCCCTTCCACACCCATTACGCCTCCACCAGCCATACGGCCTCCCACTCCACCCGTTATATTCACCCCCATCCAGCGGAGCAGGTGCACTTATTTGAAGAGTATCAAGCAGAGTTAGTAGGAGGAGGAAGACCTGGGACCGAACATGCATTTCAAAATTAAAGATTATATCCCATGCATGCCGATCAACACCAGCATACTAGGCATATTCACTGAGAAGAATTCCTCACCTCCATTCTTGTCCATCAAGAGGCCCTCCTCTAAAATTATGTCATTCATTCGAGTTGCCAACTATGTTAAGCTCAATATACTCATAGGGAATTTCTCCCTACAAGCTCTCATGACCCCTCACACATTTGTTGTGAACCTTCCCACTCCAGTGAAGGGGTCAACCACAAAAATTGTTTTCACACATTTCACCGCCAAATCATTGGTGAATTCAATTACCCACCCGCACGTGTCCCTTTCCCTATCAAATATTTTACGATCTTTGGGCACGGTCTCTTCATTGTTGCTTACAACACTACTAGTGGAACTCCCCACTCTTTCCTTTAACTACATTCCCAGGGAGTTGCCACTATTGTTTGAAACTCTGACGGAAGCCAACACTCCATTATCTAATGAGAGCCATTCAATCTATGTGAAAAGAGTTAGACTATCTGCCTGCTAGGAAAAATATGTAAGGAAGTATATGAGGGTTCAAAAGCCAATTCCCAAGTGGATACTCAAACTCAGGGTAAGGCTAACAACCAAGGGACCTCCGCCTCCCTCATCCCATCATCTCCAATCCTCTTTTGTGCTCATCAGCACCTTCCCATGGGTTCTCTACATTCCCTCCCCACGGGAGGTATTTTATTTCCACCTTTTTATGATCCACAATCCTATACTGGGCATCACACCCCTTTTTGTAATCCGTGTTCTCCTCCTCGTGGCACATTGTCATGTTCACGCCATTCTTCTTTTCGTGCACCACATGGCACAACCCATTGTTTTCACCCTCCTCACCGTGCCCCTCGTAGTATACCTCCTTGTAGTGCCTCACCTGGCACGTCTCCTTCTCGTGCTCCACGTGGCACGTTTCCCTCCCATGCCCCACGTGACACCTTTTTCACACCCTCCCTTTTGACCCCTCGCGGCCAATTTTTACCTTTCTCTCCTATGGACCCTCCGAATTCTTTTCTTTTTACCGGTCCCCTCGCCCCTTCTCTTTTTCTCCCTCCGGTCCCCCAGGAGTCTCCAAATTGTTCCCATCCTTCTCACATTTCCATATTCGATCAGGGCATCTGCCCTTTCTCCCACTATTTTCAAGGTTTTAGTCCCCACATATTTTTTTTAAATTTTTGTGTAATTCTGTACATTCTTCAAATCCTCTGAGTCCTACCCTAACATAGGGTATTAATCCTCCTTTTACCCTATGAATTCTTATTTTGAAAAGCTATTATATTCCTTATAAGCGTCAAAAATCCAAAAAAATGAATATTCAATGTTTTTTTTTGATAGTTGACTATGTGGTTGTATTAGAAAGCTTATGTACAAGGACATGTACAATGGAAAGAGTCCATGAAAGCCATGGGCAAAAGCATAAACATGAACATGCTAAAAGTAATAACAAGTTAGCTAACTATAGGTGCCACTGTCATGTAGCATCTAATGTTGGATTGATGTAGAATCTCTAGAGGGTGTTGAGTTCTTTGGGAGACTTGGGCCGAGTGACCATGCAACTTTGAACAAGCATAGGGAGCACTAAGTAGAGATGTTGAATCAGCGTAATATATTCTTCTCCCTTCTGGATAAATTAATATGAAAGTTGATCGTTTCCATGCATGCTCTGGCATCATAGAGAATGTGGAGCAGAATCTGAGTTTTTGATTTGTGCTTACCTTAAAAAATTATGGAGCATCGTTCTCTCCAAATCCACCATACTGAAAAATGAAATAGTAGTCTACCCAATTTAGTTAGAACACCATCATGTGGAAAATTTTGTTGCAAAAATTCTAGTTCACCATTCAGAGAAGAAGCAGGAGAGTGCATGAGATCAAATCTGTTGAGTATTTGCTTCCAAATGTCTTGAGAATATGGACAGTGAAAATAAACATGGTCAATATCCTCTTCGTCTTCTAAACAAAGCACACATCTATTTGTAATGAAATAGCCTCGCTTCTTCAAGTTGTCCTGTGTTGGAAGGCGATTCAAGGTGGCTTGCCAAGTACATAATGATGTACAATGGTGAATATTCAATGTTGTCATGCTACCACAACACTTTGTTTATGAGAGCTCCGTACCATGAGTCCAAAGTTCCCTCCCTTTTCATTAAAGTTTGCCCTTGGCATGGGCACCTTCATACACTTCACGACACCCTAAGTTAATTGCTTTGGAAGACACTGTCACTATCACGGCCTTGCCTGAGGGCACAAACGTTTGTTTCTCTCCTTATTCGTCCAAAGCATGGGTAGTAGAGTTAGTCTGGGCAAGGCAACCAGCCTGAAGCGCTCCTTGATGAGAGGATGTCTTAAAAAGGGGAATTAATCAATGATCAATCAATATAACAATACATGTCAAGAGTGGCAACCCGCAGGATTCAAAATGAATTTGGTCGTATGCATGCAATTCAAAAAAAAAAAAAAATCAATCTATATAACAGGGCATGGCAAAGAGTGGCAAAGTCCTTATAGGATTCAAAATGAACCCGCTCGTACGCATATCCCTACAAATAAATGGTCCATCAATCAATTTCAAAAGCCCCAATATTTAATGAGACTGAATCTTCTGATGGTTGTGCCTAGGAAGGAAGTCAAACCCAACTCTTTAAAATCCATATCAAGTTTGTCTCCAAATTTTCTTCCTTTTGCCCTACCAGACCAAGTTGCCATTTCAGATATGGCTCTGATGGTGACACAGTTAACCATGAGCAGTCAGCCACTGGGCACCACTTTAAATGCACGTCTTACTCTGGGCACTCTTTAATGAAAGGGAAGGTAATGAGGACCCCTTGGCAGTCAGTTATCATAACTTTAGTGTCGCCATGGCATGACAATGTTTTCAAAAATATCAAAAAAGATAGATACTTTTCAAAACCAACCAAAAATATGAATATTTTTCAAAACCAACAAAAACATATGAATATTTTCAAACTCCATAAAAAAATAAAAATTTTCAAAACTCCATAAAAATCAAATATCTTAAAAAAGAAAAAAGAAAATCTTGATGGATTGCACAGGACAAGCACATTGCGCCTCTTTCTGGGTTAGATAAACCTAATATTTCCAATCATTGGTTCCTCATGTCTTGAACTCCAATCTCCTCATTTGGTCAATACACTTATCCTCATAGTTTAAACAAACAACTGAATGAGCTATGTTTGCTATTGAATGCTTTTATCTCTATGCTGTGAATGATGTTACTACATGACATATGTTTCTCTTAGCTAATGTAGCACCCCAGAAAATTTAATTACATAAAATTTTAAATAAATAGAAATAAATAATTTCCATAATATTAGAGTATTTAAACATACGTATCATTATCATATGTGCTAAAAAACATCGACAAATTTAGTAAAGTTATAAATCAACCCCACACATTATTCCTAAGTGTTCCACGAAGAAATTTGTGCAACGAAAAATCCGATTAACCAAGTGTACATCACATGGTGACCGATTATCCAAATAAGGAAACAAGTCAGAAAACTGTTAACACAGAAATACGACGCAATCATAAATTAAATAAAAATGTTGGAGAGCCTTCCAACATTATATATTAATGACCCAATATCATAATTGAGCCAATGGACAACATTTGGCCCAAAAATCAAATGAAGCAAGAAAATGCATGGAAACTCGTAACCTAAATAAGCTGAAATTAGAAAGAGGCAATTAGGGTTGAATTGGGATGCAATCATGCATTCTTGGCAACCCAAATTCGTGCCTAGCCATCCTTTGGGATTGCTTGATGGCCAAGGCACGCCAATGAAGGAAGAAATCCTCAAATCAGGAAAGTAATATGCTAAAACCGCAACCCTAGTTTCCTTGTTACAATAGGACTCCTAAACACTATAGATGCTTAAATACTCTTCACCAAACTCTAGGGACGAGTTTTAAAACTTGTTGGGGTTGAGTGGAGGAGTTCTTGGCGGCTGGGGAGCTGTGGAACGACCACAAGAAGCTCATCATCTTCCCTTTTTCATCTGCTTCAGCCTGTGCAACCCGTCCCCTTGGAGTCGAGCAAAGGTAGGGTAAACCTAAACCCCATCGTGCAAGACATACACCCCTGGAAAGAGGGTCAAGTCTACGTTCTAACTCAAGTGGAATGCACAATTTTCATGCAGTACACTGGGAGTATTAGGCGTTCTTCAACAGACGGTCAGAACGAGGGTCTTCTAAAGAATGAAATTTCATCAACCCAGAAGTAGGCTTTCTCAGGTCAAATGTTAAAAACTCATATACCCACATGTAGATCATCAAGTCTAGTTTCATTTCCAATTGGTTTCATCGAATTGCAATGAGTAGATTTTGAATTATAGGCGTTTTCCCAAAGTCGCGCATGTTTGGAACTTTTATGTTCATGTTGATTTATCGCACATCCTGAGGCCGTCTTAAATTAATTAAAAATCATAGTTCGCATCCATTCCATGTTCCCCACAACTTTCATGTTGAGACGTTTATCCGAAAAGCCCTAGTTTAGAAGATATAAGCATTGCATGGATCGAACCTTCCTGAGTTCTGAGTTTCTATGTTTTCAGTCTGTTCCTTGAACCGCGTCCGGTTAAGACAACGCGTTTCAAGAGTCTGGTATATGAAAGGCGTCCGCACAACCCGACGCATTTATCATGTTGTCCCATAAACGCCTGCGTGGGTCTTCGCGCTCGCCTGGGAGTCACCGCCGGTCTGAAGCGCGGCGGCAGGCCCGACGCATTTCAGGTGGTTTTACCGCCCTAAGTTTTATTAAATGATTTTCCGTAGACACGTCCGGATCCCCCGACGCGATTCAATCATTAACGTGGCCAGGCCTATGGACGCGATTTAGCTTCTTCACTGTTTCGCCTGTTTTGACTGTGCCCTGCATTTTGAAGTGCGTCCACTGTATAGGACGCGTATTTACAGGCTTACCCGAGGACTGTTTAACATGGTGTCAAGTGTAAGATTTGCATGTCATGGTTCTAATCATCTCATGATGTCTGTTTAATGGCTTAAAAGTGATTAACCCATTTAAAAGCTATAATTACACGAACATTATTCTAATTGTTCTCTTAATGACATGATCATTCATGTAACTTGTGATTTACTCTTCCTACTGTTCTACCATGTTTAAATGATAATTGTTATCTTAAAACCTTGCAATCCATGATAATTTAAATGCATAGTTCCATCTCATGTTATATTGTTAAGTGCTTTCCGCGAGTTTGAAACCGGTGGATTGTGGAGTGAGATGTGTACATCACTATACACTTGCACATCTAGGCAGCCATTTCTTGGGCATTTAGAAGCTCTCTACCAGTCATTCTGACTCGGTAGACTAGCGACCTTTTCTCTAAGACCTCCATAAATCTCCGTTCTTCATGGATTCCCACATGAAGACCGAGTTGGTTGTACCATTGAAGTTCCCTGGAGATAGTGTGCACTTCCTCTCTCATCTTGTTCTCGTGAGTGTGAATTACAATCTAGACTAAAGCCATTAATTTAAAGATTGAATTAAAGTATAAATCATACCGTTATGCTGCCAAATTTATTTCTTGGCAATAGTTCTCATGAAATCATGTTCAATTTACTTATTACTTGTTTTCATCATCATGAACATGACATTACACATGCTTACATCTTGAAACTCTCATTGGCCATTGTTAATGACTGTGGATATCTACATTTAAAATTTAAGTGAGATGCTGACCGGGCACGGCGAGTGTCCAAGGGCTCTAGTCTAGCCCCAATGACGGAGAGTCATAAATTTATTGTTAACCATGGGGTATAATGATTACTGGTGTTACATCTACGCTAGGAGTCGTGCGTGTCGTGTTGAATGATAGATACAATAACCACATACATGTGTCCTAGTGTACATTCTTGGTGGATCTTTCCTTGGTGTACATTAGTGTCTTCATGCCTGATTAAGTGAATCGTGTTAAAAGTTCGTGCTCGTGCGTTCTTGCTTGCATGATATGGCCATCCTGCATTTAATGCAATTAGTGATATCTCACGTTCTTGAAAGCTATTGACATCAAGTGAAATCTTGCATGCATGTACAAAGTGATATATTGCTAGTTCTATCTTGTTATATCCTTCTAGATCTTGCTCTATCATGATCACTCTATCTAGCATGTTCATGTATCATGTTTCAATGAAGTTTATTCGTACATGTATATCATGACATTCATCGTGCTTACCTAGTTCTAAATTGTTAATCACTTATATCATTGCCCGCATATTGAGATATAAATCCTACTGGACTAGTTTGCTCATCCCCTACTTTTAACCATTCTAGGTGATTATGACATTCAAGAGGAAGAGCAAGTCAAGGATGGGAATGCGTCCGAGTGATGAGCAATCTAACTATGAGTCTAGTTATGGTAGTTTGCTTTGAGTGTTAGATTCATGTAGTAGGAAGTGAGGAACAAATGTACTTTTTTCTTTTTATTGAGTCTTAGTCCTGTATTAGTTCCTTTGAAACAAACATGAGATTTGAATACAATTTCCATTGAGTTCAATATTTGGGCCCTATAATGATGTATGTTATTATACATTTAGTGCGTGCTAGTTAGAGGCTTATTTTCCGACTGTTCATGTCTCGGGATATCGACTCGAATTATCTGAATTAACATCCGCTGCGTAATTCTCGAGACGTGACAGTTTAGTGGTATCAGAGCTTAGGAAGACTAAATAGGATATGTCTCAAGAATAAGAGATACCTATAAAACCTAGGTCATGGAAATTAAATATAGTACCTGGTGAGAAAGGGGTAGAGACTAGGAATATGTTAGAATGAACAAAACACTCCTTACTCATTGACTCTTATAATGTATCTAGAGACATTAATTGGTTTCCATCATTTTCTCAGGAACCCTCATAACTCTGTCACTCAACCGCAATGGCTCGCAACCAATGGCAAGCTATGCAAGAAACAGTGGCAGAACTCACACAGGCCCTGCAAAATCTAGTTCAGGCTGGAAATTAGGCTGCAACTGCAAGGAACAGAGCCAGTGATCTACACCATAACTTTAAGAGTTTGAATCCTCCTTGTTTCTCTAGATCACCTAACCCAGACAAGGCAAAGAATTGGCAAGAGGAAATAGACAGAATTTTCCAGGTAATGCAATGCACTAACAGGGAGAAGGTGGTTCTGGCCACTTTTCAGTTTACTAAGGATGCCCGAGCATGGTGGAAGGCCACATCGGCCCATCTACCGAATATAGCTGAACTAGAATGGGCAGGTTTCCTGGAGATTTTTCAAGGAAAGTACTTCTGGGAAAGGGTCAAGGAGAGGAAGGCAGCGGAGTTTGCCGCACTAAAATAGAAAGGAATGTCCGTGGTTGAGTATGAGGCTCAGTTCACACGTCTGGCTGTGTATGCCCCACACCTAGTGGGAACTGAAAGACTAAAGGAAAACCGTTTCATGGATGGGCTCACGCCCATGTTCATTGAAAAGCTCGGACCACACAACATCCAAACCTACACTGAGATGGTCCAAAGAGCTCAACTGGTAGAAGACACTACGGCTAAGGTGGATGGCATAAAGGGGAAAGACATCACAAAGCCGACCTTCATAAAAAGAGGATCAGTCAATACAACTGTAACTTTCCACAACAACAACAATAACAACAACTACAACAACAACAAAAGGCCAACCACTGGGAAGGACTATGGCATGGAGAAAAAGATCAAAGTAGAAGAAACAACGATGGTGGAATATTTTAAATTTTGCGATAAGCCTGGGCACCAAGTGAACAAGTGCTGGAAGAAGGTCGGGGCTTGCCTGCGATGTGGGAGTCAGGAACATCGTATATCGAACTGTCCCATGCTAAAAGACCAAGTGGAAGGAACCAGGGAGTGGTAAAGCGTCAAGGACATGTGAATGCAATAACTCCAGTGGAGCTCCCGGAAGGAGGTATGATTGTTAAACCCCTAGACTGATCTTATGATGTTTTTCTTATTAGTACATTTCTAAGTGGGGAGATCATTAAGGAGAAATTAGAAAGGAATAATCTAGTAGTTATACCATAGTTCATCTGGAGGATTAGATGGAGTTATAACAACCATGGAAGGAAAACAGGAGTGGGAGGAACCAAATGAATGGTACGGGTGGCCATAGGTGTAGATGTTGGACTAGCATCTGCGATGTTTAAACAAGTTAGAGGAATTAAATCCGAAATGAGCTCAAGGATCATAAACTATCAAAAGCCAATTAATGATCTATAAATTTGGGGACCAAATTCTCTTAAGTGGGGGAGGGTGTAGCACCCCGGAAAATTTAATTACAAAAAAATTCAAATAAATGGAAATAAATAATTCCATAATATTAGAGTATTTAAACATACGTATCATTATCGTATGTGCTAAAACACATTGGAAAATATCATAAAAATTATAAATCAACCCACATATTATTCCTAAGTGTTTCATAAAAAAATTCATGCAACTAAAAATCCAATTAACCAAATGTACATCATATGGTGACCGATTATCCAAATAAGGAAACAAGTCGGAAAACTGTTAACATGGAAATACGACGCAATCATAAATTAAATAAAAATGTTGGAGAGACTTTCAACATTATATATTAATGACCCAATATCATAATTGAGCCAATGGACAACATTTGGCCCAAAAATCAAATGAAGCAAGAAAATGCATGGAAATTCGTAACCTAAATAAGCTGAAATTAGAAAGAGGCAATTAGGGTTGAATTGGGATGGATTCATGCATTCTTGGCAACCCAAATTCGTGCCTAGACATCCTTTGGGGTTGCTTGATGGCCAAGGCACTCCAATGGAGGAAGAAATCCTCAAATTAGGAAAGTAATATGCTAAAACCGCAACCCTAGTTTCCTTGTTACAATAGGACTCCTAAACACTATAGATGCTTAAATACTCTTCACCAAACTCTAGGGATGAGTTTTAAAACTTGTTGGGGTCGTGTGGAGGAGTTCTTGGCGGCTGGGGAGCTGTGGAATGACCACAAGAAGCTCATCATCTTCCCTTTTCGTCTGCTTCAGCCTGTGCAACCCGTCCCCTTGGAGTCGAGCAAAGGTAGGGTAAACCAAAACCCCATTGTGCAAGACTTACACCCCTGGAAAGAGGGCCAAATCTACATTCTAACCCAAGTGGAATGCACAATTTTCATGCAGTACACTGAGAGTATTAGGCGTTCTTCAACAGACGGTCAGAACGAGGGTCTTCTAAAAAATGAAACTTCATCAACCCAGAAGGTAGGTTTTCTCGGGCCAAACATTAACAAATCATATACCCACGTGTATAGAATCAAGTCTAGTTTCATTTCCAATTGGTTTCATCGAATTCCAATGAGTAGATTTTGAATTATAGGCTTTTTGCCAAAGTCGTGCATGTTGGGACTTTTTACGTTCTTGTTGATTTATCATGCATCTCGAGGCCATTTTCAATTATTTAAAAATCATAGTTTACAAATATTCCATGTTCCCCATAACTTTCATGTTGAGACTTTTATCTGAAAAGCCCTAGTTTAGAAGATATAAGCATTGCATGAATCGAACCCCCCTGAGTTCTGAGTTTCTGCGTTCTCGGTTTGTTCCTTGAACCGCGTCCGGTTAAGATGATGTGTTTCAAGCGTCTGGTATATGAAAGGCGTCCACACAACCCGACACATTTATCATGTTGACCCGTCAATGCCTGCATGGGTCTTCGCGCCCGCCTGGGAGTCAGCGCCGGTCTGGGAGTTTCAGGCGGTTTTCCCGCCCAAAGATTTATTAAATGATTTTCCATAGACACGTCCGAATCCCCCGACGCCATTCAATCATTAACGCGGCCAGGCCTGTGGACGCGATTTAGCTTCTTCACTGTTTCGCCTGTTTTGACTGTGCCCTGCATTTTGAAGTACGTCCACTGTATAGGACACATATTTATAGGCTTACCCGAGGACTATTTAACACGGTGTCAAGCGTAAGATTTGGATGTCATGGTTCTAATCATCTCATGATGTCTGTTTAATGGCTTAAAAGTGATTAACCCATTTAAAAGCTATAATTATACGAACATTATTCTAATTGTTCTCTTAATGACATGATCATTCATGTAACTTGTGATTTATTCTTCCTACTGTTCTACCATGTTTAAATGATAATTGTTATCTTAAAACCTTGCAATCCATGATCATTTAAATGCATAGTTCCATCTCATGTTATATTATTAAGTGCTTTTCGCGAGTTTGAAACCGGTGGATTGTGGATTGAGATGCGTACATCACTACACACTTGCACATCTAGGAAGCCCTTTCTTGGGGATTTGGAAGCTCTCTATCGGTCATTCCGAATTGGTAGATTAGCGACCTTTTCTCTAAGACGTCCATAAATCTCCGTTCTTCATGGATTCGCACATGAAGACCGAGTTGGTTGTACCATTGAAGTTCTCTGGAGATAGAGTGCACTTCCTCTCTCATCTTGTTCTCGTGAGTGTGATTTACAATCTAGACTAAAGCCATTAATGTAAAGATTGAATTAAAGTATAAATTGTACCGTTATGCTGCCAAATTTATCTCTTGACCATTGTTCTCATGAAATCATGTTCAATTTACTTATTACTTGTTCTCATCATCATGAACATGACATTACACATGCTTACATCTTGAAACTCTCATTGGCCATTGTTTTATGACTGTGGGTATCTACATTTTAAATTTAAGTGAGATGCTGACCGGGCACGATGAGTGTCCAAGGGCTCCAGTCTAGCCCCAATGACGGAGAGTCATAAATATATTGTTAACCATGGGGTATAATGATTACTGGCGTTGAATCTACGTTGGGAGTCGTGCATGTCGTGTTGAATGATAGATACAATAACCACATACACGTGTCCTAGCGTACATTCTTGGGGATCTTTTCTTGGTGTACATTAGTGTCTTCATGTCTGATTAAGTGAATCGTGTTAAAAGTTCGTGCTCGTGTGTGCTTGCTTGCGTGATATGGCCATCCTGCATTTAATGCAATTAGTGATATCTCACGTTCTTGAAAGCTATTGACATCAAGTGAAATCTTGCGTGCTTGTACAAAGTGATATATTGCTAGTTCTATCTTGTTATATCCTTCTAGATCTTGCTCTATATCACTCTATCTAGCTTGTTCATGTATCATGTTTCAATGAGGTTTATTCGTACATGCATATCATGACATTCATCGTGCTTACCTAGTTCTAAATTGTTAATCACTTATATCATTGCCCGCACATTGAGATATAAATCCTACTGGGCTAGTTTGCTCATCCCCTACTTTTAACCATTCTAGGTGATTATGACATTCAAGAGGAAGAGCAAATTGAGGATGGGAATGCGTCCGAGTGATGAGCGTTCCAACTATGAGTCTAGTTATGGTAGTTTGCTTTGAGTGTTAGATTCATGTAGTAGGAAGTGAGGAATAAATGTACTTTTTTCTTTTTATTGAGTCTTAGTCCTGTATTAGTTCCTTTGAAACAAACATGTGATTTGAATACAATTTCCATTGAGTTCAATATTTGGGCCCTATGATGATGTATGTTGTTATATATTTAGTGTGTGCTAGCTAGAGGCTTATTGCTGGCTGTTCACGTCTCGGGATATCAACTCGAATTATCTGAATTAACATCCGTTGCGTAATTCTCGAGACGTGACAGCTAATGAATTTTGAGTACAGGTTTGAGCTACCTCATCTGGCACTACCACAAGCAACCAGGCTGCAATTGCCGCCACTATCATCAGTTATCTGGCATCTTACTATATGTTATACCCCTAGAGCATATCAAGAACCTTGTGACTATGAGGAATGTGGGATTTGAGTCTCCTTCATCAAAAATAATGATTATCCCAGAGGATGCTTAGCCACATGGACATGCAACTGTGTTTGCATAATGAGGAGGACGAATCAAAGACTGGTGCATCTGGTGTCCTAACTTAACTCAAACGTAGTAATATTATCTTTGATTATTTTCTATTTTAATTTGATTTAACCCATATTTTTTCCTTTAGCCCAACATGCATTTATGTAGATTTTTTTATTCACGAAGGAAATTACTCAAAAATTATATTTTGGAGAGCCATTGACCTTCAATTCTCAAATAACTTGAGATATTCCATTTTTGAGTCAAGTACCCAACTCCCTTTGTTGCTGCCTCCGGGTTGATCTCTTTGAAATCCCTTGGTTTATCCTTCTACCATTCATCCCCTAATGGTGAAACCTGGTGACGAATTGTGTCCTTAGATACTTCCACCACGTTGAAAGTTGGTCTCTCTTTTGTGCCCTACGTGGCACACCCCCGTCGTGTACCTCATACACACCTCCCTTGTGCCCTTTATACACACCTCTTCCATCCAAATTTGGTATTTTCTTGGACTTCTTTTCAGAGGTGGACTTACAAGTTGTTGGTGAAAGACTCTCATGAATCGTTGAGCGTGTATCTATTTTTCACCTTGGCATCAACTTATTAGTCCTCTCGACTTCATTCCACTTCACTGAGCTTCAATCCATTTTATTATATTGCACTCTATTTCATTCCGCTATGCTTTATTTCGTCTCTCTGTCTCACTCCCTTAAAAAGCAAATGCCAATGCATGACAGCTGTAGACATGCCAAAAATGACACTACAATGAGCAAATCTTATGTTACACTGAAATATGCCAAGTGACTCTCCAAATTACAATTTTTTAAAGTGATTTCTCTTATTTTTATTCTTTTCTCATATTTTTCTATTTTTGGAGATTTTTTGACATTTTATGACATTTTAAAGATGCTTTTTAAATAAAATAAAAGAGAAAGAAAAATAAAAAAATGGCCAGTTAAATGGTCGCCATTTTGATTTCTTCAAATAGCAGTTGTGGCAGCGTAAATAAGGTAAGGAAAATCTTTTGAAATTGCACCACTCAAGTGGTCACGATTTTAAACTTTCTAAAAATTTTGTTATTCACTACGGGTTGATACGTCACGATTTTAGGGCGAATTTTAGACAATAAAATTTTTCCTAAAGTGACTGTCTAACGTGTGTCTGGTTATCCAGTTGCACTTTTTAAATTGCAACAATTAAATCCGTCGCTATTTAACAGTCATATTGAATCTCGAAATTTGGGTCAGATCTCTCAATCTTATGGTGTTTGAAATCTTGGGATACAAGCTAACCCCTATAAAATATTGTCTCTCGCCTTGAAAATGCCCTAATGCTCAAGAACTCTCTCTCTCTTCTAGTGCTTCATATTTATTTCTTTTGAGAGTATGTGAGGAGATAACCAACCGAGGAGGAGACCGTGTTGTCATGCCCACTGCTACTACACGTCCTATGCAACAACTCCTTCTCTCTTGATGTTCCACATCCCTACTTCACATATATGCTAGAAGCTGCACCTGCATGTTGTCACGACCAGGAAGATAACTATTTTTTGTTTGTTTGTTTTATTTTGCTCCTCCTATCGTTCTCCCCCTGCTCTCTCTCTATTCTCTTTAGTAAATCTACCCTCTCTCTCTTTCATATTTCTTTTTATTTTAATCATCTCACCCTTTCTTTCTCGATTCTCTCTCTTCTCTCCTCCTTATTCTTCTTTTTTTAATCCCCCTCACCCTCTCTCCTCTCTCTCTCCATCCATCCACAATCTCTCTCCTATTCTCTTTTTTATTCTTTTTTCACACTATTTCTCTTTTAATCTCTCCACTCTCGATTTGTTTGTTTTTTTATTGATTTTAATCTCCTTTAAAAATAAAAAAACTCTTCTTTTAGTCTTCTCTTAATTCCTCCTAGTTTGTTTATTAATATTTTTCTCTCATTCATCTCTCTCTATTCTAATTACCATGTCAAAGATCATCACATGCAATTAAATCTATCCATACAAATCATGTCATGAAATAAAGTCCACATGCCAATAAATCTCTCTTTTGTATTTTTCTTATTCTAATTCATCCATGCACATCTCACCACATTGAGATCTTCACTAAAGTGCACACTAGCACATCACATACAACATGCATGTTTCCCACCTATCACTTTAGGGGTTTAAAAGCCAACCATGCAAAATGTGCGTCGTTCTCCACTTTCTCATGTCTTATTTCTTTATTTGAGAATTGATACTACACATTCACTTGACTAATCCATATTGTCTCTTTTTATTGTGTCTTTATCCCAGGGTAATCATTAAGAAGAAGCCTTCTACCACGGGCGACCGTGTTCGTAGAAGAAGAGAAGAACCACATCGTCTTAATCCCCCCACTAATTAAAGGTACTTTTTGCGATCACCTCCTTCTTGCACTTTGCTGCAATCTTTATTTATTTATACTCCTTCGAGACCCTCGAGTCTCTGGCGATCACGTACTCATCTAGGAGTTGTGCTCCATCTTCCTTTTATTTGTCACATATTTTCTTTATGAAGACTTGAGTTGTTTTAAGATGAGAGTCAGGATCTACAAGGGGCACATCCAGCTCTAAAGCCTCTAAACCAGACTCCCTGACTAAAATCTCAGCAAAACTCTTAGATACAAAAGTGTGTGTAGCGCCAGTGTCGAAGAGAACTCTAGAATAAATGCCCATGATAGGAATGGTACCTTTTATCACATGTTATGACTGCTCTGCCTCCTCTCTGGCTAAAGCGAACACCCGAGCTTGGGCCTGAGGCCTTCATATTGTCCTAGCCGCTGGTCTCGCTGCTGTTGGGGCTGCTGCTGTCGCTACCTGATGCACCATCTTCGAACAATCCATGATCCGATCATCCTTGTCTCCACAATGAAAACACCTCCCCGAAGCAATCTACCTAGCAAACATCTCCACCATGCCTCTTCCCACACTACGAACATAAAGGTCTCTCAGCCACCCTGTCCTCTTCTACCTGCAGTGCTTCTCTGGCTAGTACAGTGATCCTCTGCTGTGGGTAAACCACCTACTTCTTCTTCCTATCATGCCATTGAGAGGAAGAACTAGGCCTCTTCATAGAAGCCTTCTTCTCTTCCAAGTATTGCTCCATCTCCGACTCTTGCCTGCACGCTACACTCAAAGCTACCTCCATAGTCTGGTGATCTAATGCCAAGAGCCTGGTACGAAGTGATGGTCAGAGCCCCATCACAAATTTCTTTACCTTCCTTCTGTTTTCTGCTACTATATGGGGTACATACTTGGATAACTCAACAAACTACGCCTCATACTCCAACACAGGCATTGCTCCCTGAGTCAAAGTCAAGAATTTCTGCTCCATCTTATCCTGTACATGCTCAGGTACAAACTTTGCCTTGAACAGACGAATGAAATCCAATGAAGTCACATCCTGAGCACCATCATGAACCGAGTGCACAACATCGAAGTCCACCAGATGTTAGCACACTTCTGGAGCAACCACAACTCAATCCAAAATACCAATCTTTAGCTCAAACCACTTAAGAGTAATAAACCTTCTTTACCTGGAGCATATAAGAAGCCAAACTAACTTTGTCCTCATCGGCACATCTAATGGCACGAAAGATTTTCTCGATCTCTCTCAACCAACTCTCAGCTACTATAGGTTGACTCTCCCTTTTAAAAGAGGGTGGAGCTATCCTTCTGAACCTCTCCATGACCGAAGCACCACCATGGCCATGGTGTATAGGTGCTTGATCCTGAAAGCAAACCACAACTTAGATATTCCAACCAGAAGCACAAGAGAACAACCAAACACCAAGCCTACAACACTACATGGCTTGAACATGAGACTGCAATGTTGCCTGAGCTTGGTCTTGTGTTTGCATAGCATGCACAAGTCCTCGCATCAAAGCGTCATAATCCATTGGCGGTGGCGGCGGTGGTGGTAGAGGTATAGGCATGTCTGGCAGCGCTTGCTGCCCACCACGAGCCTCCTCAGCACGACAACCTATCTTCTCTCTCAGTTCATCAGCATGAGCAGGAATTGCACGTCTGCCACGACTAGCCATATGCTGCAGAAGTTTAGACATATGGTTAGATCCACTAACTTATTTCTAATCTATGTGATTGGTCCTCTTATTAAGACTTAGGAATATGTGCATTGTTGACAGTTTATTCATGTACATGCTCAACCAAGAAATCACTCTGATACCAATCTTTGTAACACCATTCTCCGACCCAGTTCAGTCATATCGATTCACGTCGGACTCGAGAGAGATATTACAGTGGGAACATACCCAACATTAGCATGTTACAAACACCTGGTTGAGTTATACACAAATAGAACAACAATTTAATAGCAGAAGATAAAATTCATTTCCATCAACTTAATGTCCAACACCATAGTCTATATAGAAGTAAACATCCAACATAACATGAAATGACAAGTCAAATAAAACAAATTTCATTACATCAGTCCTCACATAGATAAATCTCTCAACGCCCTCAAATCTAATCCTCCCACTCGGAGTCTGAATGGACAATCTTCTCAATCACGGGATCCTTAGCCTCTCTTGAAATGTTGACAAGTATGAGTCTACATAGACTCAGTAAGTAAACAATAGCAATGTGTTGTCCAGGTTGCAAGCCTAGATGGGGGGTGAATGGATTGCTAAAAATTTCTTTTAGAATGTTCTGGTAAATAAAAACGCTTTGACAGAAGACACTAAGTTCGATTTTTAGAGTTAGTATAAAATGAAGACACAATAAGATCAATCACACAGATAGCAGGGATTTTATCCTAGTTCAAATCTCCTATCACAAGGAGTCCTGAGTCCAGTCCCCAAGCAACAACTTGGGATTTCACTAACCAAGGGTACAGTCCTCCTTAAGGACACTTACACACCTAGCCGCAGCTGGCCTTCTCTTCTCTACACGAAGAGGCACTAAACCACCTGATGCAACATGTCTTCCTTCTTACCAAAGGGAATAGCCACCCACTCCACAATAGGTCTTCTCTTCACAGACGAAGAGGAGCACTCAGAATAAGAATAAAAGAGTGATGGCCCCTATACCAAGGTTATAGAGATTGCTTGATCTGAGGCAGAATCTGAGAGACAAAAGGATTCACACAGAATGAAGGTCTCTCAGATCTACAAGAAGCTCTCAAAGACTAGAACAGGTTGCTATGGAGAGCTAGAGCTGAAGACTACTTGAATGAACAAACAAGCTCTTCTTTCTTTTTCTTCAAGGTGTCAAGGTGTGTCTTTGTGGAGTCACCAGTCCTCTATTTATCTTCTTTTGAAAGATTTAGCCGTTGAAGTATCTGTTGTCTCTCATCTTCATGCACGATGGATGCGTCTGGTCCGATGTAGGAATCAAGAAAACTTGCAGCCATTAAATGCTGGGATAGACACATACAGAGAGGAAGATTATCTGAATCTCTTCTTGCTTTTGTCAGGAGTGACAGGTCCGATGTTGTAACGTATATGACCACCGAAAACCTGCACGTAATAAATGTTGAAGCATATACAACTTAACTATGTCTAAACTGTCAGTCAACATTAGTAGTCGTGCTGTAAGAAGATATACCAAATAAGAAGTTCCATTCTGTCATCTTTTAAAGGTCTACTTTACGTGACATGAATATGGTAGCATGAAGAAATGTTGTGCAGAGATTGTACTACACACAATAAATGTTTGAGTATACAGATACATCAAGGTTCGCGGGAATATATGAAATCCACAGTGATTTGAAAAATATATTTGAATAACATGAAGGATAGAATATACTCAAGATTATTAGTAAAGATTATAATAATATCCATCAACTATCTAAAGCATAATCATTGTAGAAGGGAAGTTGATGTTTAAAGACGGACGATATTCAAACACAACCATTGTTCAAGAGAAGTCGTTGTGGGTGTAATCATTGTTGGAATGAAATCGATGTTGAGAAATAATCATAATCTATGTTGAGATGTAATCCATGTTGACATGAAATCTATGTGTACATAATCCATGTATAGATGTGTGAAATCGATGTTCTGTATGAAATCGTTGTTTAATTGAAGTCAATGTTCAAGTGAAATTGATGTTCTATATGAAATCGTTGTTTAACTGAAGTCGATGTTCAAATGAAATTGATGTTCTATATGAAATCGTTGTTTAACTGAAGTCGATGTTATAAGTGATGTCGATGTTGTACTGAAATCGTTGTTTAACTGAAGTCGATGTTTCAGATGAAATCGATGTTGAATTGAAATCGATATTTTAGTGAAATCGATGTTTAAGCCAAAATCGATGTTCTAATATGAAGTCAATACTTAAGTAAAATCGATGTAGAAACAAAATCGACGTTTGAACCGAAATCGATGTTGTAATATGAAGTCGATACTTAAGTGAAATTGATGTTTTAACAAGGTAGTCATTATTTAAGTGAAATCGATGTAGAAACAGAATAGTAATCGATGTGAGCTTTTAATAGAAGTCGATGTATACTTAGACAAATCATGTGCAATAGACTTCAAAGATCATGAGTGTAGATAACTTACTAAGTTTGTTTTACTTGAGATCTTTTGACAAACCTTAAAAAACAATGTTAGTCCATAAATTCTAGAGTTTTGTTAATCACCAAAAATACATATAATAAATAACAAATTATATGGAGATGGACTGATCATCGGTATCCCCCTTTTTGGTGATGACAAAACATAAAGAGTTGCATATATGAAAGAGCTGAAATAAATTTTCTAAAAATTTCTAAAGGTATGTATTTCAAAATGTTTTCTCCCCTTTTTTGTCATTAAGTAAAAAGGAATAGATAAGCAAAGGATAAAAATAGAAAGAAAGAGATAAAGATAAATGGGAGCCAAAGATGTAAATCTTATTAATTAGTTAGGGTCAAAAATTGTAGCGTATTGATCATTTGGATCGTGGCTTAATGGTTGTGGAGGCCAGTGTGTGGCATGTGGCTTGAGTTTCAGGTGTTTACGCAGGTTGTGGGGCTTTGTGGGCCGACCGGTTGGGCCCAAAGCACCCATCGGTTCACTATTTATGAACGCGACAGGGCTGGACGTCACATTCTTAACGCGATAGTCCTCGGTGTCATGTTCTTGTTACCGCCGATTCGAGTCTTCATCTGCATGTCCGCCACATGGCGCACGCTGGGCAGCCCACTGGCATTTGTAATGAGAAGGCGATGACCTAAACCGTCGCGTTGAGGTCGCGACGACAGGGTGCGTCTCGTTCTCAAAGCTGAAGGGTTATTACCCTAGGTCGGCCAAACAGAGCTCAGCAAGCTCTGCTCGGCCAGGAGAGGGTTTTTGTGGAGGATTTTGGGCAATTCGGGATTTTGGTGTTGTTTTTGGCGTGGTCTCATCGCGAGGAAGTGCATGGAGTGGAAAACACCTGATTATCATCATTCTTCGTGTTCTTCGCGATGGTAGGGAGATTCTACCCTGTTTCTCTTCGTGGATTGCTTGTTAAGCATGTTTAACTTGTTTTACATGCTACAGATAGTGGATACCATGCTAGTGCAATGTTTACAGCTTGAATATATGGGTTTCATGGTGGATAGCATGGTTTGCATGGGGATTCCGGAGATGGAATCCAGGAATTAGGTCACTGTCTGTGAAGGCGACGGACCTGACTATCGCATTCAGAATGCGACAGTCCGACCCATCGCATTCTTCTTCAGAACACGCCGTATCGAGGCGTCGCATTCTGAAGGCGACAGTGGACCCTGTCACGTTTTGGTTCCCGATGGCAATGGCTTGTGCATGGTCGTGTGATTATCGGATTATCATTACTTGTTGTGCATGGCAACGGTAAGCGGTGCATAGGCACATATGGAGCTGAGGAACGTGTAGTTCACGTGGTTTTGTGTGGTGTTCACATGGTTTATATGTGTGTGTTGAGTAGTACAATGCCTACTGTGGATACCTCTTCAGTTGGGAGCCCCAGGTTTTGTGTGAGTCAGGCACGTTAGTGCTCGGGGCTTGTCTCGGTACTTGTGTACCATCGAGGTCTGTGTCGTCTTCTGGACACCCTCACTCTTGTGTAGAGTTGTACGTTCAGCTGAGGGAAAGATAGCAGAAGGACAGCGACTTGTGAGAGTTTGTGTTTTGTCTCTTGTAGCGCGCTCATGGTTGGGTGTTACGGACACCAATAGATGTACTGGGCCCCATCTAGTCCTGTTCTCTAGTGCCTCACTTTTGGGAGCTCGGGCCGGAGTCCCTAAAGGTGCTAGGCATGGGCCTGCGATAGTGTGGTCCGTAGGAGTGGTGTTGGTTGGTCTCCACAGTTCTTTAGTTTGTTGTGGTGGAGTGGCAGCTGGACCGTTCGTCTGTGGCTGCGAGGCTAAGAGGTAGTCCTGTGTGGTTTATCCGGATTAGTTGTTGGTGTCGCGAACTAGTCTTCATGACCCGAGTGTGGCGTTTCCTACTTTAGCACGTACACCTTGCGAGGTTTTTCGTTTATTTATTAAAGGTTGATTTCTACTAATGGCATGTGGTAAGTAGTATTTACAGCTTTAATATCCTACGTAGTTAGTTTTATAAATTGCTAGCATAGCTTCCTGCTTCAGTTACGTTATGAGTTTGGTTTTGTTCGGCTTTTAGGGGAGTTTCCCTACTGAGCCTGTGACTCATGAGGCTCACCCCTACTTCTTCCAGGTGAGGGAGAGCAGGAGGCTTCTCGTCCTTCTTCTAGTTCGGAGCCGTGCCGTAGCGGAGTTGGGCCTTCACCACCAGCAGTGTGATCTTTACTTTTGTTCTCCTCGAGGTATGCCCCAGGTTACTATACTCTGTATTTGACTGTAGTTGAGAACTGACTATGTATATTTCATGTAAGTATTTGTGAGATGTGCAATCTTATATATATTTGAGCTGTTTCCTTTATATTTCTACGGACTAGTGTGATTGATATCCCTTGCGAGCTACGGCTCGTTCGCAGGAGACAGAGTCAGATCAAGCTCGTTATTAGGTTAACGGGTTTGAACGACGAGGATTGTCATAGTTGGTATCAGAGCAAGGTCCGTGAGAATAGAAAGGAATCAGAAATTTACATAGCCTGGTCTCTACTTTAGTCCACTGCTGGTAGTTGGCCTTGGTTTCTTGTATTGATTTATTTGTATGTTATGTGATTGGAATGATGTTTATGTAGGATGAGAAATGGCAGACAGGAGAGTTGGGGAGGAGGTGGAGATGAATCTGAGGAGACTACGCATCAGATGATAGAAAGGATATCGAAAAGCCTCACAGAGATCTGTACCATACTGGATCACCGGGCACTAGCACAGCAGGCAGTAGGGGTACTGCCAATTGTGGAGGAGGCAGTACTAGTGGCACCACCCCCACCACCACCAGTAGTTGAGGTACCACCCCTTGTACCTGTACTTCCTGTAGTACCAGCACGGGTAGCCAGTGTGGAGGAGCCCACAGCACTAGTAGAGAGGTTTCTGCGGTTGCAGCCACCTACATATTCAGGAGGTCTGAATCCCGACACAGCAGAACACTGGGTGCATAAGGTAGAGAGGGTTTTTGTTATTATGAGGTGTCCGCAAGCTGATAGGGTGGTACTAGCTACCTATCAGTTGCGTGGATTTGCCCAAGAATGGTGGAGATTGAAGATGCAGACAACGTTTGTAGGAAGGAAAGAAGATACCATTACCTGGCTAGAGTTCTTGGAAGTGTTTAATGATACTTTCTTCCCAGTTCAGATACAACAAGCCAAGAGAGAGCAGTTTTGGACGTTGCAGCAAGGGAATCAGTCAGTGCTAGAATATCAGATGAGGTTCATGGCATTGAGTAGATATGCTCCATATGTAGTTACTGATAACACTATGATGGTGTAATATTTTATTTGAGGATTGCGACCAGAGCTTCAGGATGCAGTAATCCCCTTGATGTGCAGAACAGTGGAAGAAGCAGCACAGAAAGCAGCAATTCTGGAGAGGACTGTGCAGGCTAGGCAGTTCAGAGGAGTAGGGACAGGTAGTTTTTGGCTTCCGCAGTAGTCCACAGGTATTAGTAAGGGCAAGGCACCCTCAGGAGCATCGTCATCATCAGGGTTTGCAAAGTGGGGTGGTAATGTAGTGTCCTAGAATTTTCTTGAATTTATATTGCAAATGGTATGTTTATTTCTGCATGTATTTGAGTGTTGTTCTGTGTTCAACTTGGCGTCAACATCCTTTGGCGTTAAGTCCTATTAATGACATGATCATCTGCCGTTTATCCCTTGTTAATGACAGTAGATAGTGTCGTTTAGTTTTTTCTGAATTATTTAATTTTTTGGGCAAGACTGTAGACGACATCATCGATGGACGTTTACATTGAGGCTGACGGCAATTTCTGTTGACGTTAAGCTGAATTGCCTGTTTTTTATATTACCATTCCGGGAAAGAGAGATCGACCGTTTCCAAAGGGTTTTAATGCGTAGAATCGAGCGTTTAGGATCTTGGGATCAGGATTAAGGCTGGCTAATGAGTGGGAGGTCTTTATAAGACCTAGATTTCGTAGATAGGAGGGGTTTTCACTCTGGTTTTTAGAGGAGAGAAAGAGGGCCGAGGAAAGGGATTTCTGTGCTTGTTCGTGCGTTCTGGAGGCTTGTAGACCAAGGAGGATTGTTCGTCTGCAAGATCCAAAGCTTCTCCAAGCGGGGTAGCTGCGTTGGAGGCGGATTTGGAGCACTTGAAGTCGGTGGAGGAGACTGCCTCACAGACGAGGCGGGCATCTTCGGGCTTAGATTAGTCACTCCAGTAGGAGGGATTGAGGCAAGTTGCATGGGGGTTCGGTTTAGGATATGTTATATTATGTAATTACCATTTTTACATATTTTTAAAGCGTGAAATCAATGCACGGGAAAGGGTAAAAGTCGTGTCATTTCATGTGGGATTTCTGAGTTCTGTGTTGAATAACTAGACGTCCAGATCGCTTGCCGTCTATATCTTGTAAACGGCGGCATCGACTGCCATCTACTTCATGTGAACACCATTTGTTTTTCCGTTCTTTACTATAAGTTAACGGCGCTATGTGCTGCCGCTAGTATATGTTAACGACGCTATGTGCTGCCGTCTACTGTGGCTTAACGACGGTATATGTGGTCGTCTACTTCAGTAAACGTCACATATGCTGCCGTCAAGTTTACCAGTGCCATGAGTTTTCAGAAAATTGATTTTAATTGTATACTTATGATCCATACTTATATGAGATTTCGGCCAGGTGATGTTTAGTGTGTTTTATCACTGCTATATCATGGACAGGTTATTATATTAGGGTATAGACCACATGTACATATAAATAGTCATTTTGTGATATTAATGAAATTGATAAAAGAAAAGTGAGATGATGGTGAACATGATTTATGTTGGAGGATTACATTCTGAGACTGTAATACTTCATATATGTTGTACTCAGTTCCTGTATAAAAACTGCATGAATTTCTCTTTGTTATATCATGATTAGTTAGCTTAAAGTGAGGGATTTTAATTATGAAAAATGGTTACAGAGTTCAGAAAAATATAAAAATTTGCATGTGCGTAGTATAACCTGATTCTGGATTATTGTCAAAAATTTCAGAAATTTTGGACATCTGTACATCCTGATATGAATTTATGAATAGTAAATTGCATGTAGAATTTGAATAAATATGAGAATATGTGCAAGAATGAATGTGTTGCATTTAGTACCATGATAGGGATCTGTCATACAGAAAAATAGAATTTCAAAACTGAAAGAGACATGCTATAGGTTATTGCATTGACACATGTTAGAATTGCATGAATTGTAAATTAAATGATCTCATACATGTTAGTGCATGCATTGAAATGAAATGCCAATAAAGACATTGCTATTTTAGAGATTTCTACAAGGAACTACACCATGGATGCCCCTATGGTAATGGTTCACCTATATGAAAATGACCTATTGAATCTGTAGGCAACGGATTGAAATCCTGGAGGTAGACAAGTTCTACTGGTTAAGGTGGGAAGGGCTTTCCCCGGTATTGCGCAATGGCCATGACTTCATCACTGTATTGCCTAGGTGATAAGTGAATGCTATATGACTATATGATCTCTATTATAGTGCGGGCTATGTCTTGGCAATTAAATGAAAATGACTACATGCCTACATGAACATTGTCTACATGACTACATGCTACATGCCTATGTGTTAAATGCTACATGATCCACATGTCATTGTTCTACATGCTACATGAATTACACGTCTATTGTTATATGAAAGAATTGCTTCATGTTTAAATGATTACATGATAACTGTTGCATATTGCATAATGTGGAATAAAGCTTTATTTGAGATAAATTACATGTTGCATGATAATAAACATATACCATGAGAATTTGATTACACGCAATGCATAGGAACATGTTTGTTCATTTGTTAGAATATAAGAAGTAAGTTACATGCATTACATGAAACATTTTAATTACATGATAATGTGAATTGCTATGTAATGATTGAATGCCAATTGACTTAGAACCATGTTAGTAGGAAGAATTATATGATACCAATGATGTGAATGATAATATGCTACCATGTTTTAAACCTATTATATTCATAATACCTTGAACTGTCTTTCATGTGATTTGCTGAGTCTTGTAGACTCATACTTGTTTAACATTTCAGGAGAGCCAGAGGATAGTCAGGAGTTAGTGCACACTGGCTCTGAGCGTGAGGACGTGGAAGCGTAGTTTTACTTGAGAGATTTGGAGTGATCATTATGTATGTGAGGAAAATGATGTACTTTATTTTATGCACTTGAACTTATGGCTTGTAATAAAGATGGACTATTGTTATCTTTCTCTTATGTTTAGACTGAATATTTGAATATGATGTTGATTACAAGTATTTGGTTCCATATTTTGTTGCATATTATTGGAATTGAATTATCATTTATGCATATCTTAATTTGTACCGTTTATTGTTGGATGTATTCCACTGTGATACCTCTATTAGATCCAATGTGAGTTGGTATAACTGTACTAGGTCTAAGAGGGGCGTTACAGAGATTGGTATCAGAGCGTGTTCCAGGTTGAGCATGTACATAAATGAAATATCAACATTATGTTCATATTTTAAGTCTGCATAAAGGGTTAGTCCAAAGTTTATGTAGAATGATAGGATATTTTAATAGATGTCTATTTTGCAGACTTTGGCGACTCGTGGACGTAGGGGAGCTGTTCTGACCTAGGGCGAGGGGTCAGTGGGAGGTTCGTAAGCTCTAGCTCAGCAGGCTCAGTCACACCCTCCAGCTCAGTAGGCTCAGGACCAGACTGGTGTACCTTTGCCACCGCCACCACCACCTGTGGACTATGGAGCATTGATACAAGGATTGGTGCATGCGATGCAGACTCAGGCTCAGACTACAGAGGCATTGCAGGCGCAGGTGCAGGTTCAGGTTGGTAGAGAAGAAGAGTTAATTAGAAGATTTTATCTTAAGAGCTTGTCTTGGATTGTAGGCGCAGGCACCTGCTCATGAGGCAGTCTTTGGAGGTGTGCCTATGATGGAGAGGTTCAGGAGGATGACCCCACCTTTCTTTAAGGGGGAGAGGGAGAGTGATCCTATCCTAGCAGAGAGTTGGCTCAGGGAGACGGAGAAGATCTTTCGTGCCATTCGATGCACGGAAGAGGAGAGGGTGACCCTAGCTACATATATGCTGCAGGTAAAGGTTGGTTTTGAAGGTTATGTGTGTTGTTTGGAGTGTACCCTTAGATGTATTTGTATTCTTTTCAGGAGCGTACCGATGTGTGGTGGTCCTCAGTGCTACGCACACAGTTTGGAGATGGAGCTATGGAGGTTGCTTGGGCTGAGTTCGTCGATCTATTCAGAGCGAAGTACATTCCGGAGCATGTGCAGGACCGCATGGAGCAGGAGTTTCTGACATTGACCCAGGGGTCAATGAGTGTGCTTCAGTACGAGGCGAGGTTCACAGAGTTGTCCAACTATGCAACCCACATTGTGGCAGATGAGTGGAGGAAAGTAAAGAAGTTCATCATGGGGTTAAAGCCATCCCTGAGGACGAGACTGGTCACTTTAGGGCATCGTTCCATGGAGGAGGCTTTGTCAGCAGCTTGCATGCAGGAGGCAGAGATGGAGGTATACCTGGAGGAGAAGAGGGCTTCTTTGAAGAGGCCAGCATCAGCATTCCAGCGGCAGGACAGAAAGAAGAAGGCCCCAGCGTTTCAGAAGAGAGCAGTGGTACCAGCGAGAGTGGCTGCACCGACACCAGGCGGAGGCACAGTTGCAGAGAAGCCAGTGTGTACTCAGTGTGGGAAGCGCCATGGAGGCGCGGTTTGTTGGGTGACATCAGGGAGATGCTTGAGGTGTGGTGATAAGAACCATAAGATTAGAGATTGTCCGAAGATGGTGCAGCAGACTGCAATGGCAGCAGCAGCAAGACCAGCACCGAGAGCAGCAGCGAGACCAAGGGCTCAGGCTTGAGTGTTCACTTTGGCGAGAGACGAGGCAGAGTTAGCGGAGCATGTCACAGAAGGTACAGTTTTGATTATGGGAATGCATGCTAGAGTTTTGTTTGATACTGGTGCTACGCATAGTTTTATTTCTGAGGGATTTGCCAAGGTTTTGATGAAGGAGAATGGTCTGGTTCCAGAAGAGTGGGAGGTTCCCTTGTCTGTGCATACTCCAGCAAGAACTATTTTGACCGGGCAGTGTTTTTCTTCACTTCATGTGAGCATTGAGGAGTAGGTTTTACTGAGTAGTTTTTTTCTGCTGAGGATGAAGGACTATGATGCTATCTTGGGCTTAGACTGGCTCGAGGAGCATTATGCTCTTATGGATTGTCGGCAGAAGCTTATTATTTTTCAAATTCATGGCAAGGAGGAGTTTGTTCATCCCTTACCCAAGAACATGTCGGGCAAGTTTGTGATTTCTGCTCTGAAGGCAGCCCGGATGTTGAGCAAGGGTTGTTGCGGCTTTCTAGCTAGTGTGGTTGCGTCCGAGGATTCGAAGAAGGTATTTTCTGTTGAGGATACTGATATAGTCAGAGATTTCAGCGTTGTCTTTCCCGAGGATTTGTCTGGTTTGCCCCCTGCAAGGGAGATTGAGTTTGGTATTGAGCTAGTACCTGGTACAACACCTATTTCTATTGCTCCTTATCATATGGCACCAGTGGAATTGGCAGAGTTGAGGAAGCAGCTGCAAGAATTGCTTGATAAGGGTTTCATCCGGCCGAGTGTTTCGCCATGGGGAGCACATGTTCTCTTTGTGAAGAAGAAGGATGGATCGATGAGGCTGTGTATCGATTACCGCAAGCTTAACCAGGTGACTATCAAGAACAAGTATCCTTTACCTCATATTGATGATTTGTTTGACCAGTTGCGAGGAGCTTCGGTGTTCTCTAAGATCGATCTTCGTTCTGGCTATCATCATCTCTGAATTAAGCCGGAGGATTCTACTAAGACGGCTTTTAGGACGAGATATGGTCATTATGAGTTTCTTGTTTTACCCTTTGGTTTGACAAATGTTCCAGCAGTTTTCATGGACTTAATGAATAGGGTATTTTGGTAGTATCTGGATTCTTTTGTGGTGGTTTTCATTGATGATGTACTGATCTACTCACATGATGAGGAGACTCATAAAGAGCATTTGAGGATTGTGCTGGATGTCCTGAGGGAGCACAAGCTGTATGCTAAGTTCAGCAAGTGCAACTTTTGGATGAGGGAGGTCCATTTCTTGGGACATGTTATATCTGGCGATGGTGTGTCTGTGGATCCGGCTAAAGTGGAAGTTGTCCTTGACTGGGAGACACCAAGATCATCTGCATACATCAGGAGTTTTCTCGGCTTGGCTAGCTATTATAGAAGATTCATTGAGGGATTCTCTTCTATTACGACGTCCTTGACGAGGCTGACAAGAAAAGGAGTCAAGTTTGAGTGGTCAGAGGTTTGTGAGAAGGCGTTCCAGGAGCTGAAGACTCGTATGACATCAACGCCAGTGCTTGTTTTGCCCAATGGTGTAGATCCTTTCTCTATCTACACGGATGCTTCGAAGATTGGGCTTGGCTGTTTTCTTATGCAGGGAGGTCGAGTTGTGGCGTATGCTTCTAGGCAACTCAACGAGCATGAGCGTAATTACCCAACTCATGACTTGGCATTAGCGGCCGTGGTCTATGCTCTGAAAATATGGAGGCATTATCTGTACGGAGTCAGATTTGAGCTCTTCTCAGACCACAAGAGTCTCAAGTATTTGTTCTCGCAAAAGGAGTTGAATCTGAGGCAGCGGAGGTGGATAGAATTCTTAAAGGACTATGATTTTGAGCTTTCTTACCACCCAAGGAAGGCCAATGTAGTGGCGGATGCGTTGAGCAGGAAGAGGCAATTGATGAGGCAAGATTGGAAGATGCTAGAAGATGCTTCGAGTTCTTTGGCTGTTTTAGAACCTTAGTTGTGTAGCATGTTCATGGCTAAGTTGTCACTTAGATCTTCTATTCATGATCGGATTATTGCTTTGCAAAAAGATGACCCTCTATTGCAGGAATTGGTTGGAAAAGCAGGCATTATTAGGGATGAGGATGGAGTGATTCGTCTGAATCTTAGGGTGTGTGTCCCTAATGATGCTGATCTGAGGAAGGAAATTTTGGAGGAAGTGCATAGATCTCAGTTCTCCATTCACCCAGGCAGTGGGAAGATGTATAAGGATTTGAAGCGTTCTTTCTAGTGGTCTGGCATGAAGCGAGATGTTGCTGATGTTGTGGCAAAGTGTTTGATTTGTCAACAAGTGAAGGCAGAGCATTAGCGAGCTTCAGGTTTGATGCAGAAGCTTGATATTCCTCAATGGAAGTGGGAACAAGTGACCATGGATTTTGTGTCTGGATTGCCTAGATCGGCTAGAGGGAATGATTCCATCTGGGTTATTGTGGATAGATTTTCGAAGAGTGCTCATTTCCTTGCCATGAGAAAGAAGCAGCCCGTAGAGAGTTTGGCCAGACTGTATATTGATAGCATTGTGAAGCTGCATGGGATTCTGAAGTCAATCATCTTAGATCGTGATCCAAGATTTACATCTAGATTTTGGCAGAGCTTGCAGCAGGCTTTTGGCAGTCAGTTGAAGTTGAGTTCAGCATTTCATCCATAAATGGATGGACAGTCCGAGAGGACTATTCAGACGTTGGAGGATATGCTTAGGGCTTGTGTTCTGGAGTGGAAAGGAGATTGGGAGCGTCACCTAGCTCTTGTGGAATTTGCATATAATGATAGTTTCCATGCGAGCATAGGTATGACACCTTTCGAGGCTTTGTATGGGAGACCTTGTAGATCCCTGTTGTGTTGGGAAGAAGTAGGAGATCGACATCTGGTTGGACCAGAAGTGGTGCAGAAAACTTCAACGAAGACCCGGTTGATTGTGCAGAGATTAAAGGCAGCTCAGGATCGTCGGAAGAGTTATGCGGATACAAGGAGGAAGGATTTGGCTTTTGAGGTTGGAGACCATGTTTTTCTTAAGGTTTCGCCAACCAGGGGTGTAGTACGGTTTGAAAAGAGAGGTAAACTAAATCCGAGGTTCATTGGTCCCTTTGAGATCTTGAAGAAGATCGTGAATGTGGCGTATTAGATAGCCTTGCCATCATCTTTGGCAACAGTGCACCCAGTTTTCCATGTATCCATATTGAGGAGGTATGTAAGAGATCCGGCTCATGTGATTAGTTATGAGCCAGTGCATTTTAGCCAGATTTATCTTATGTGGAGCAACCTGTGGAGATTCTGGATTGGAAGGTGCAAGAATTGAGATCAAAGTCTATTCCCTTTGTGAAGATTTTATGGAGGAATTTCTCTCGTGAAGAAGCAACGTGGGAGCTTGAAGAAAGAATGAAGAGGCTTTATCCGTCCTTGTTTGGTGAGTAATCTAACTCAATCTTCAAGGATGAAGATTATTTTAAGGGGGAGAGGATGTAGTGTCCTAGAATTTTCTTGAATTTATATTGCAAATGGTATGTTTATTTCTACATGTATTTGAGTGTTGTTCTGTGTTGAACTTGGCGTCAACATCCTTTGGCGTTAAGTCCTGTTAACGGCATGATCATCTGCCGTTTATCCCTTGTTAACGACAGTAGATAGTGTCGTTTAGTATTTTCTGAATTATTTAATTTTTCGGGCAAGACTGTAGATGACATCATCGATGGACGTTTACATTGAGGCTGACGACAATTTTGTTGACGTTAAGCTGACTTGCCTATTTTTGATGTTACCATTCCGGGAAAGAGAGATCGACCGTTTCCAAAGGGTTTTAATGTGTAGATCCGAGCGTTTAGGATCCTGGAGTTAGGATTAAGGCTGGCTAATGCGTGGGAGGTCTTTATAAGACCTAGATTTCGCAGATAGAAGGGGTTTTCGCTCTGGTTTTTGGAGGAGAGAAAGAGGGCCGAGAAAAGGGATTTTTGTGCTCATTCGTGCGTTCTTGAGGCTTGTGGACCAAGGAGGATTGTTCGTCTGCAAGATCCAAAGCTTCTCCAAGCGGGGTAGCTGCGTTGGAGGCGGATTTGGAGCGCTTGAAGTCGGTGGAGGAGACTGCCTCATAGACAAGGCGGGCATCTTCGGGCTTAGATTCGTCACTCCAGTAGGAGGGATTGAGGCAAGTTGCATAGGGTTCGGTATAGGATATGTTATATTATGTAATTACCATTTTTACATATTTTTAAAGTATGAAATCAACCCACGGGAAAGGGTAAAAGTCATGTCATTTCATGTGGGATTTCTGAGTTCTGTGTTGAAGAACTAGATGTCCAGATCGCTTGCCGTCTATATCTTGTAAACAGCGGCATCGACTGCCATCTACTTCATGTGAACACCATTTGTTTTTCCGTTCTTTACTATAAGTTAACGGCGCTATGTGCCGCCGCTAGTATATGTTAAGGACGCTATGTGCCGCGGTCTACTGTGGCTTAACGATGGTATATGTGGTCGTCTACTTCAATAAATGTCACATATGCTGCCGTCAAGTTTACCAGTGCCATGAGTTTTCAGAAAATTGATTTTAATTGTATACTTATGATCCATACTTATATGAGATTTCGGCCAGGTGATGTTTAGTGTGTTTTATCACTGCTATATCATGGACAGGTTATTATATTAGGGTATAGACCACATGTACATATGAATAGTCATTTTGTGATATTAATGAAATTGATAAAAGAAAAGTGAGGTGATGGTGAACGTGATTCATGTTGGAGGATTACATTCTGAGACTGTAATACTGCATATATGTTGTACTCAGTTCCTGTATAAAAACTGCATGAATTTCTCTTTGTTGTATCATGATTAGTTATCTTAAAGTGAGGGATTTTAATTATGAAAAATGGTTACAGAGTTCAGAAAAATATGAAAATTTGCATGTACATAGTATAACCTGATTCTGGATTACTGTCAGAAATTTCGGAAATTTTGGACATCTGTACATCCTGTTATGAATTTTTGAATAGTAAATTACATGTAGAATTTTAATAAATATGAGAATATGTACAAGAATGAATGTGTTGCATTTAATACCATGATAGGGATCTGTCATACAGAAAAATAGAATTTTAGAATTGAAAGAGACATGCTATAGGTTATCGTATTGACACATGTTAGAATTGCATGAAATGTAAATTAAATGATCTTATAAATGTTAGTGCATGCATTGAAATGAAACGCCAATAAAGACATTGCTATTTTAGATATTTCTATAAGGAACTACACCATGGATGCCCCTATGGTAATGGTTCACCTATATGAAAATGACCTATTGAATCTGTGGGCAACGGATTGAAATCCTGGAGGTAGACAAGTTCAATTGGTTAAGGTGGGAAGGGCTTTCCCCGGTATTGCGCAATGGCCATGACTTCATCACTGTATTGCCTAGGTGATAAGTGAATGCTATATGACTATATGATCTTTATTGTAGTGTGGGCTATGTCTTGGCAATTAAATGAAAATGACTACATGCCTACATGAACATTGTCTACATGACTACATGCTACATGCCTATGTGTTAAATGCTACATGATCCACATGTCATTGTTCTACATGCTACATGAATTACACGTCTATTGTTATATGAAAGAATTGCTTCATATTTATATGATTACTGTTGCATATTGCATAATGTGGAATAAAGCTTTATTGAGATAAATTACATGTTGCATGCATATACCATGAGAATTTGATTACACGCAATGCATAGGAACATGTTAGTTCATTGTTAGAATATAAGAAGTAAGTACATGCATTACATGAAACATTTTAATTATATGATAATGTGAATTGCTATGTAATGATTGAATGCCAATTGACTTAGAACCATGTTAGTAGGAAGAATTATATGATACCAATGATGTGAATGATAATATGCTACCATGTTTTAAGCCTATTATATTCATAATACCTTGAACTGTCTTTCATGTGATTTGCTGAGTCTTGTAGACTCATACTTGTTTAACATTTTAGGAGAGCCAGAGGATAGTTAGTAGTTAGTGCACACTGACTCTGAGCATGAGGACGTGGAGGCGTAGTTTTACTTGAGAGATTTGGAGTGATCATTATGTATGTGAGGAAAATGATGTACTTTATTTTGTGCACTTGAACTTATGGCTTGTAATAAAGATGGACTATTGTTATCTTTCTCTTATGTTTAGACTGAATATTTGAATATGATGTTGATTACAAGTATTTGGTTCCATATTCCGTTGCATATTATTGGAATTGAATTATCATTTACACATATCTCAATCTGTACCGTCTATTGTTGGATGTATTCCACTGTGATACCTCTGTTAGATCCAATGTGAGTTGGTATAACTATACTGGGTCTAAGAGGGGTGTACAGGTAAATTGAAGAAGATGTTTAGAGGACGAGGTGGCGGTAGGCAATAGGGTTTTCAGCCGGGTTTTCAGCAGGGCCGAGGTGTTATGCCAGCACTGGAGGAGTCGCAGCAAAGTACAGCAGGGCATCCCATAGCTTTTCCAAGTTTTCGGTGTTATAATTGTGGGTAGCCGAGGCATTTTTCCAGGAATTGTCCGCATCCTCGGGAGTACAGTTATGGCAGAGGAGCACAACAGCAGCAGCAGCCATTCCAGCAGCCTGCAGTGCAAGGTAGAGGTGCACCCTTCCAGAGAGGAGGACGGGGTATAGTTAAGGCAGTTACCAGAGCTCAGGTGGAGGCATCCAATCTAATTAAAGGTATATTACCTCTTTTTGACTTTTCTGCTAGAGTGTTGATTTATCCGGGTGCTTCGCATTCCATTATTTTCGAAGATTTCTTGCATAGTATGGTTCATCCATTAGAAGAAAGGCAGTGTGAGTTAATTGTAGAGGTTCCCTCTGGTGGTTTCATGCTCACTTCTTATTATTTAGATGAGGTTTCGATAGTAATTAAGGGGAATCTGATGCTAGCAAGATTGTATGCACTTTCATTGAAAGATTATGTTGTGATTCTAGGGATAGATTGGTTGGAAGACTATGGGGCATTGGTGGATTATAGAAAGAAGAGAGTTAGATTTTGTAGCCCCGGTGGAGCAGTGTTTGAGTTCCAAGGTATGCCTTTTTACACTCCCAAGTTTATTATTTTTGCACTTAGAGCTAGAAAGTTGATCAATGCTGGGTGTGTAGCATATCTTGCTTCAGTTAATTTAGTTGAGTCAGATAAGTCTGTAAAGATGGTACCTGTGGTCAGAGAATTTACAGATGTGTTTCCAGAGGAATTGCCAGGGTTAGCTCCACATAGGGAGGTGGATTTCACAGTTGAGCTGTAGCCAGGGAGTAGGCCGATTTCAAAGGCACCTTATAGAATGGCACCGGCAGAGTTGAAGGAATTGAAGAAGCAATTGCAAGAATTATTAGAGAAAGGATTTATCAAGCCCAGTCATTCGCCATGGGGAGCACCAGTATTGTTTGTCAGAAAGAAGGACGGTAGCTTAAGAATGTGTATTGATTACAGGCAGCTGAATACGGTTACAATCAAGAATAAGTATCCACTTCCCAGAATAGATGATATGTTTGATCAGCTGCAATCACCTAGAGTATTTTCCAAGATTGATTTGAGGTTAGGGTATCATCAACTGAGGATCAAGGAAGAAGACATTGATAAAACAGCTTTCAGGACCCGATATGGGCATTATGAGTTTGTTGTCATGCCATTTGGGTTGACTAATGCGCCAGCAGCATTCATGAATTTGATGAACATGATATTTCACCCGTATCTGGATCAATTCATTGTGGTATTTAATGATGATATATTGGTGTATTCAGCATCAGAGGAGGAGCATGCAGCACACTTAAGGATCACATTGCAGACCTTGAGAGATCATCAGTTGTATGCCAAGTTTAGTAAATGTGAGTTTTGGTTGAAAGAGATTCAGTTTATAGGTCATGTGATATCAGGTGAAGGTGTTGCAGTTGATCCGACCAAGGTAGATGTAGTAATGAAATGGGAAGAACCAAAGACAATATTAGAGATCAGAAGCTTTTTGGGTCTAGCAGGTTATTACAGGCAGTTCATCCAGGATTTTTCAAAGATAGCAACACCTATGATAAGATTGACTAGGAAAGGATTGTCATTTGTATGGTCTTCAGACTATAGGCGTAGTTTTACAGAGTTGAAGAAGAGGCTTACCATAGCACCCATATTGGAAATACCATCAGGCAGCGGAGGATTTGTGTTATATACAGATGCATCTAGAAGAAGTTTGAGAGCAGTATTAATGTAGCATGGAAAAGTGGTAGCTTATGCATCAAGGTAATTGAAGAAGCATGAAGAGAATTATCTGACACATGATTTAGAGTTGGCAGCAGTTGTGTTTGCACTGAAGATTTGGTGTCATTATCTATATGGTGAAAGGTTTGAGATATTCACTGATCATAAAAGCTTGAAATATATCTTTTCACAGAAAGATTTGAATTTGAGACAGCGCGGATGGATGGAGTACTTAAAAGATTATGATTTCAGTTTAGCATACCATCCAGGCAGAGCCAATGTTGTGGCAAATGCACTGAGCAGAAAAGCAGTAATGAGCCATATGATGATCAGAGAATGGAAATTATATGAAGATGTGGCAGAGAATTCATTATTTGTGCCAAATAGTTAGCGACGAGCAATATTAGCAAATAGTGCAGTGGAGCCTTCTCTATATTGGCAGATAGTAGAAGCACAAAGAATAGATGAAAATTTGGCAGATATTGTAAGAATGGAGGAGGTTACACTTGATGATGACAACGTGGTCAGACTTAAGGGTCGATTGTATGTGCCAGCAGATGCCGAGGTAAAGCAGAAAGTGTTAGAAGAAGCTCACCGATCCAGATACACCATCCATCCAAGCAGTACCAAGATGTACCAAGACTTAAAGAAGCATTTCTGGTGGCCGAACATGAAGAAAGAAATTGCAAAATTTATAGCAAGATATCTGGTATGTCAACAAGTGAAGGCAGAGCATCAGAGGCCGGGAGGATTGCTACTGGCATTACTCATTCCGCAGTGGAAATGGGATGATATAGTTATGGATTTTGTAGTTGGTTTGCCTAGAACAGCAACAAGTCATAATGGTATTTGGGTCTTTGTAGATAGATTGACCAAGGTATGCAGGTTATTGGCAGTAAATATGTCATGGACTGTGGATAGATTAGCTAGATTATATGTTAACATAATAGTACATTTGCATGGAATTCCAGTTACCATCATTTCAGATAGAGATCCCAGGTTTACTTCAGGTTTCTAGAGGAGTTTCCAGAGAGTAATTGGCACAGAATTAAGGTACATCTCAGCTTATCATCCACAAACTAATGGGCAAACAGAAAGAACCATTCAAACTATAGAAGATATGTTAAGAGCTTTCTGTTTAATGTGGGGAGGTACGTGGGAACACCACTTGAGCATGGTAGAGTTTGCATATAATAACAGTCATCATGCGAGCATCGGAATGGCACTTTATGAAGTTTTATATGGAAGACAGTACAAGACACCATTAAATTGGCATGAAGTAGGTGAGAAACAGGTTATGGGTCCAAAGTTAATTCAGCAATGTTCAGAAATGGTTAAATTTATCAAGGAAAAGCTTCAAACAGCGCAGAGTCATCAGAAGAGTTATGGAGACACCAGACGCAGGCCACTACAGTTTGAAGTTGGTGATTATGTGTTTTTGAAGGTTTCTCCTACTAAAGGTGTGCTCAGGTTCAGCAAGAAAGGTAAATTGAGTCCCAGATATGTTGGTCCATTCTAGATATTAGAAAGAATTGGTGAAACAGCTTATACATTAGATCTCCCAGTAGACTTCAGAGATGCACATGATGTGTTTCATGTTTCAATGCTCAGAAGATATATCCGAGATCCTTCTTAAGTGGTCAGTTACTAGAGAGATGATTTGAAGCGAGACAGGTAAATGCCAGAGTATCTGATACAGATTGCTGGACGCAAAACCCGGAAGTTGAGAAACAAAGAAATTGAGTTAGTAAAGGTCAGATGGGAAAACAGGCAAGGTGGAGAAGACACATGGGAACTAGCCAAAGAAATGATAAAAGCGTATCCATACTTGTTTAAGTAAGCCTTTAATTCTTTTAGGTGATAGTACCATGCTTGTTTAATTAAAAAAAAATTGTTGAGCTTTCTTTCTAAATTTCGAAGACAAAATTTCTTTTAGGTGATAGTAATGTAGCATATTGATCGATCGGATCGTGGCTTAATGGTTGTGAAGGCCAGTGTGTGGCATGTAGCTTGAGTTTCAGGTGTTTACGCAGGTTGTGGGGCTTTGTGGGCCGACCAGTTGGGCCCAAAGCACCCATCGGTTCACTGTTTGTGAACGAGACAGGGCTAGACGTCACGTTCTTGTTACCACCGATTCGAGTCTTCGTCTGCATGTCCGCCGTGTGGTGCGCACTGGGCGGCCCGCTGGTGTCAACAATGAGAAAGCGATGACCTAAACCATCATGTTGAGGTCACGATGGCAAGGTGCGTCGCGTTCTCAGAGCTGAAGGGTTATTACCCTAGGTCGGCCAAACAGAGCTTAACAAGCTCTGCTCGGCCAGGAGAGGGTTTTTGTAGAGGATTTTGGGCGATTCAGGATTCTGGTGCTGTTTTTGGCGTGGTCTCCCCACGAGGACGTGCTACGGAGCAGGGGAAATATTACATTATCATCGTTCTTCACGTTCTTCATGAGGGTAGGGAGATTCTACCCTATTTCTCTTCGTGGATTGCTTGTTAAGCATGTTTAACTTGTTTTACATGCTATAGATAGTGGATACCATGCTAGTGCAATGTTTAGAGCTTGAATATAGTGGTTTCATGGTAGATAGCATGGTTTGCATGGGGATTCCGAAGATGGAATCCCGGAATTAGGTCACTGTCTGTGAAGGCGATGGACCTGACTGTCGCTGTAGCAACCTGAATTTTTACGAAAAATAAAAATTTAAATAAAGAATTTAAACCTAGCTATATGGATATTTAATTAGAGCATTAAATAAAACCCATTAAATGGAAAAGAGTAATGGGCTTTGCTTAATGGATCTTCTAGTATTTATTGGGTCAAAAATATGAATTTACAAAGGGAGAATAGGAAAATACCCTAAATTCGTAACTAAATTATTACCTAAATTGAAAAAGGGTATTTAATGCATTAAATAGGAAGTTAGAGTTGGAATTGGATTCCTAAACCTACCCCATATGGGTTAGCACGAATTTGGATCTTTTCCAAGTCTAAATAGAGTTTGGAAAGCAAGGAAGGAAGGAGGAAGTAAGGAAATTTCGTAATTAAAGAGGAATTAGAGTAATAGTAGGAATAGAAATACATACTTGCATAAATACACCTCTTAAACTCTCTTGGGCAACCCTAGCTCGTTGCCAAGAGTTGCTGGACGTGGAGAAGAGGCTAAGGAGGAGAGGATTTCGTGGAGAGAAGAAGAACTTGAAGCTTCTTCCCTTGTTCTTCAAGTTCTAGCCCTAGAAGACAATCGAGTCAAAGGTAGGCATTCTCACAAGCATAAACAATGAAACTTTTTCTGTAGGTTCTTCCTACCCTCTTGAACGAAACCCCCAAGTTTCATATTTTTCCATCCACCCTATCTTTTGTTCTTAATTTTTGAGGAACTGCAAACATGATAACCCCGAGGTGTCATGTTTAATTCAAATCTCTATGTATACTTGATCCCATGCTACGAAAGTTTTACTGTAGATACTTCATATTGTTAGGGATCATTTGCCCCTAAAAAGCCTAAATTTCATTGAGTATGTTGCTCGAATTAAATCAGTCTTGCTCTCTATGTCATGTTCTATGTTACTCGTCCTTGTTCATTCTCAAACCATGTTCAAACCATGCTCTCTTTCAGATTCCGATTTACTGGAAGTACCCTTCATGTCTAGTTTAATTTGCAACTGATTTCATGATTTTTCATCGTGTATATAATTAGTTATGGATTTCTGAACAACCCTCTATCAAAAATTGAAATCCCTGGTCCGCAATCCAATGCCTGGTCTGACTCCTGTCAGAGTTAGGCACAGACAACCAGAAGGCGACGCCTCGACATGTCGCTTTCTGGGGCCTGATTGCGACAGCCTTCCTGTCGCGACCAAGAAGGCGACAGGTGAGCCGTCGCGTTCTCAGTACCCGATTTGCAAGCCCTGTCGCGACCCGTACAAGACCCTGTCGCGTTCACCAGGCCGTCGCGACAGTACCTATGTCGCGATCTGCCTACCCTGTCACAATCACCATTGGGCTATGTCGCCTTCTTACGGTTATACCCCCAGTAAAAACCCTACTTAAAAATGGTGCTATATTGAATGATTTAAAATACATGTTCACGACTTATTTCTAGCTATGAATTCTCTTGCACTTGCACACACTTGAACCATCCATTTATGGCTGAAATATTGCAGAAAATGTATCATAATGTGCCTGGTAATTTATTGAAATAAAGTACATTAATTGCTTTATTTTAAGGACTTATATTCGTTTCTTGCATTGTTTATAATACTGATATCGACGCTCCACTGTCCTAGAATTCCTCTAGAACGTCGAGCACCTGTTTTATATACACACTTTTCTTAGCTTGTGGTGAACTCTCCGTCGGATATTCCTTTCGCCGGACTAGTGAACTCTTGCACAAGGCCTCTGTAAGTCTCCTCTGATCATGGATTCCCACATGGTCGACGAGCCGGTTGTACCCTAATACCTATGATACCCTTTAGGGATCTATATGATCCAAACGGCTATTAGAGATTCACTCTCGCCTTAAATCGCGCCGAACCTCTGGACCTGTGCATAAAAAGGCCAGTGGTAGGGTCGTGAGTTCCACCTGACTGCCAACATCAAGTGCGCGTGTTGTGCAACTGTTACTATCGCCTGATTACTCGACGTATTACGTGCAATGTCCACTAGCTCTCATCTATAATCTACTCGCTCACCTATTCACGTTCACTCTACTAGCTCATCTATTCATCTAGTGCTCTTATCTATTTCTTGGTACTCTATACTGGCCATTGACTGATTGTCTAAAGATAAACAATATAACCAATGCCTGGCAATATATAAAGGGCCCGATCTGGTCCTGGGATGTGCGCCCGAAAGTGCTAGTGCCCATGGGAGTTAAATGATCAGAGTGTTTGGCATTACACTCAAGTGCTATCTATCTCGACTATCTATATGACAATCAAAACGCAACAGTGCTATACTCTCTCGATGTCTAAAATGACAAACAAGTGCTATACTCATCGTGCTATTACTATACTTGTGCTAGTTGTGCTATGGCCATCCTGCTATTCGCGCTATATTCGATACTTGTGCTAGTTGTGCTATGGCCATCCTGCTATTCGCGCTATATTCGATACTTGTGCTATTTTTTGGAAACTATACTCGGTCTCGTGCTATGGTGCTATCTTGTTACCTGTTGTGCTATATTTTGACTCTCTTGTACCTGCTGTCTTTAGATACTCTGCCATTAAATGCGTTAAGTATTTAAAGCCTGCTTGAGCCTGAGATTTAAGTCCTACTGGGCGTTATCGCTCACCCTACGTTATTTGATGTTGTGTTCTCAGGTGAGACCGAGGATGACACATACACTCACGAGGAAGGGAATGACCAAGAGTGAAGCCAGGAGTACCCTTGAGTCATTATGTTATCTTAGAGTTGTAGTTAGTTTTTCCTTCTGTTGCAATGTAATTGGGCCCTTTAGAATGGCTCTGATATTAGTGGTTGTAACTAGACATTTGGAAAATTATTAATGAGAAAGATTTGCTTTAGTATTATTCAGTGTGCAATGGTTTGATGTCTAGTATACGCTCTATACCTTTTCTTGCAACTGCCTTCGCGCTCCGATATTCCGCGTTGGGGCGTGACAGTCGCGTTCAGAACGCGACAGTCCGACCCGTCGCATTCTTCTTCAGAACACGCCGTATCGAGGCGTCGCATTCTAAAGGTGACAGTGGACCCCGTCATGTTTTGGTTCCTGATGGCAATGGCTTGTGCATGGTCGTGTGATTATCAGATTAGGTTACTTGTTGTGCATGGCAACGGTAAGCGGTGCATAGGCACATGTGGAGCTGAGGAACGTGTAGTTCACGTGGTTTGTGTGGTGTTCACATGGTTTGTGTGTGCGTGGCGAGTTGTACGATGCCTACCGTAGACACCTCTTCAGTTGGGAGCCCCAGGTTTTGTGTGAGCCAGGCACGTTAGTGCTCAGGGCTTATCCCAATACTTGTGTACCGTCGAGGTCTGTGTCATCTTCCTGGACACCCTCACTCTTGTGTTGAGTTGTACGTCCAGCTGAGGGAAAGACGGTAGAGGGACAGCGACTTGTGAGAGTTTATGTTTTGTCGCTTGTAGCATGCTCGTGGTTGGGGGTTACGGAAACCAATAGACGTACTAGGCCCTAGCTAGTCCTGTTCTCTAGTGCCTCACTTTAGGGAGCTCAGGCCGGAGTCCCTAAAGGTGCCAGACATGGGCCTGCGGCAGTGTGGTCTGCAGGAGTGGTATTGGTTGGTCTCCACAGTTCTTTGGTTTGTTGTGGTGGAGCGGCAGCTGGACCTTTCATCCATGGGTGCGAGTCTGAGAGGTAGTCATGTGTGGTTTGTCCGGGTTAGTTGCTGGTGTCGTGAACCAGTCTTCATGACCCGAGTGTGGCATTTCCTACTTTAGCACATACACCTGGCGAGGTTTGTCGTTTATTTATTAAAGGTTGATTTCTACTAATGGCATGTGGGAAGTAGTATTTAAAGCTTTAATATCCTGCGTAGTTAGTTTTATAAATTGCTAGCGTAGCTTCCTGCTTCAGTTACGTTGTGAGTTTGGTTTTGTTCGGCTTTTGGGGGAGTTTCCCTACTGAGCCTGTGACTCGTGAGGCTCACCCCTACTTCTTCCAGGTGAGGGAGAGCATGAGGCTTCTCGTCCTTTGTCTAGTTCAGAGCCGCGCTGTAGCGGAGTTGGGCCCTCACCACCAGCAGTGTGATCTTTACTTTTGTTCTCCTCGGGGTATGCCCCAAGTTACTGTACTCTATATTTGACTGTAGTTGAGAACTGGCTATGTATATTTCATGTAAATATTTGTGAGATGTGCAATCTTATATATATTTGAGTTGTTTCCTTTATATTTCTACGGACTAGTGTGATTGATATCCCTTGAGAGGCTACAGCTTGTTCACGGGAGATGGAGTCGGATCAAGCTCGTTATTAGGTTAACGAGTTTGAACGACGAGGACCATCACAGAAATATAGATGGCAGGAGACATAAGTGAAGCATGGCGAGTATTGAGCTGCCAAGCTTGGGCTTCCTGCTCTTTAAAAAAGTTTTGAAAGACACCCCAACTAATGTTATAGGAAGGCCCCATCTCTGGACTGAGTCTTGATGTGAAGCTATCTCTGACCTTCAATAAATAAGGTGTATTCATCAGCACTAAGAGGCGACTTGTAGAAGCCAGCAGTCTCAAAACTGGCATGCTGAAGAACCTTATCTATGGAGATAGGATAATGGAGCTTATGAGCCTTCAGTTCCTTCTGCAAAGCTTCAAAGATCTTGTATCTCTCAAACCAGATAGAGTAGGGATCAGAAACTAAAATAATGGAGTTGAGATCCATAAACTGCTCAGAAGACAGAATCAGTTGATGTGATTTTTCTAAGGAGGAATTTAGCTGATTTAATTGAAGAGCTATCTGATGGTAGACCTTACGCCATTCAGTGTTGAGGAATCTCTCTGATTCAGCTAGTAGGGGAGCTAAAATAGCAAACTTTATGTATCCCCTATGATATTCTTTGAATAGAAAGAGATGGAAGTCAAGAGGGGCTCCCTTCTGAACAAAGATCTGTGCCTTAACTCTGGAAAACCTCTCAAAAATAATGGGACCCACATCAGAGTCCATGAGGAGAAAATGCAGATGAGGGAGAAATGTGATGGCAGGCATTTCAAGGAGGCAAAATCAACCTGAAGAGGTACATTCACTGGGTTTTCTATTCGGAGAAGAGAGATAGCAGCCCTGAACTAACCAAGCTGGGCTTCAGGAAGGTGATTGACGAAGCAGTAGTCATTATACATCTGGAATTGCCTGATCAGCTTGATCTCCTTCTGAATGAAAGGACCCCAGGAGGATCTATGCTGACAGACAAACCATTCAGACAGAGTAAGAGGATGGTCTGAAGGTGGATGTAAGACCCTCGAATTTCCGTAGTATTTCTTTCGTATTTATGTGTGTATATTGTGCTTGTGTATGTATGTACGTACTTACGTAGGTATTAAAATAGTATAATTACGTGTACATGTGTTTATATTAAACGTAAATAAGGTATGTATGCATGGTGATAGTATGAATATAATACCATGTACATATTGCATGTATAGAAGCTTGGTGTGCATGGTTTTCTGCATAATTAGGGTTCTGGCCGAAGGCCTTATTGGCGTCAACCCCTGGCCGCTGAGGTGGTGTCAATGTCCAACCATGGACGCCAACACTCACTCCGGCGTCCAGCGATCTGGACGTCAACTTCTCTGCCCTGCATGCGCAGCAGAGCTGCTGTCTTCTGAAACAAGGCATGGCAACCATTTGGGGGATGTCCCCCAACGGCTCCAAAGCTGTCAGGTCGGCATGGTGAGTGGGTGAAGGCTTTCCCTACTTCCTGAACCCGAAATGGCCTCTCCCCACTACCCATTTTCACACTTGCAAGAAGAGAGAAGAGGGGAGAAAACCCTAGAGCTTCCTGTGAGAAACCTGAAGTTTGGAGGCTCTGATCCGGCGATCCAAGGCTTCTTCTGGAGATCTACTTCGACAAGGAGGAAGACAACATAACCGGCTACACATCCCCGGCCCTGGATTTCAGAGGGGAGCATCACAGAAGCCGGAGTGAAGGCGTCTTGGAGGCTTCTTGGGACTGCCCAAGGAGAGCTTCTCCAACTAATTTGATCCCTTTAGGAGTTTTTCCAAAGGCAAGTACCCCTTCCACATTGTCCATGTATGTGTCTAGGAGGCTTTTACCATTTTTACAGATTTTCCTCGTGTCCTGGATCCCCTACATTCACCATTTTTCAGAGCTCGGACTGTGTTTTTACACAGGTCCGAACTTGACGGCAAGCCCCATGGACATTGAGATCTTGAGTCAGCGGCCAACGATGTGGCCGCCAACTCTTGTAAACGACCACAGTATGCCGTTTAGTTCTTCTTGACAGAACAGTGAACTGTTCTGCCTTATCTTTAATTTCCGGATTTCTACGCATGAGGATATAACGTAAATTTTATATGTTATGTAAAATAGGTAATGTGATATGTGTGGAATTTCCTGTATTTTTCTGTAGATGGCATAATTTATTAGAATTATTGAAAAGCATGTGTAGGAAAGAGGTTATGCTTGGTTAATCTTGTTCCCATGATTTCGGAGGAATAAAATGCTGTAGAATTTTATGAACCATGTTTGCATGTATCAGTCCATGCCCTGCAAATTTGGGAATTTTCCCATCTCCATGTGAATTCTTATAATTTCTACAATGAGAAATAGAAAGCATGTGTAGACCTTGTGAAAATTCTAGTAAATCATGTGTTGGGAAAATAAATTCGGGAAAATTTCTGTGCCAATATGTATGTGTGGTTCATGACTGTGCATGATCAAATCTGAATTTCCATGTCATGTTCTATGTTGACTTAGTTTAAGAATGGCATGAAGCTGAGTGTTTTAATTTCTATAAATGCATGTGAATTCAGAAAAATGTGAAAATTTGTATGTGTGTTACTATACCCGAAAACAGCATGTGGTAAAAGGTTCAGGATAATTTGATAACAGTAGCCTACATTATGAGATTTTCATGTGAAAATGAGTATGAATGCATGTACCATGATTAAGGTTAAATGATGTGTGTTCCAATTAATCCATGAGAGCTACTAAATGCTTGATTTCTGTTATTAGTAGCATCATGATAGGGATGAACTGAACCATGTGCATAAACAAGAAAGTGTGAAAATCACATGTGAAACGTGTGTTAATCGGAATGTGTAATGTGTAAAATGTGCCGTGTGTGACACTGCTTCCATAGAGGGCTGTGGAACCGTATCATGGAAAAGTCCCCATGAGAAGGTTCAATGTGTTAAGATATCCTAAGGGCATTAGGATGAAATCCTGGAGGTGGACAAGTACCACTGGTTAGGGTGGAGACGTGTTCTCCCGGTCTGCGCAGTGCCAAGAGTCATCACTGTATTGCCTAGGTGATGTGCTATGTGTTATGTGTATGTGATGTGTCCTTCTAGTGGTGGTTTGGACTATGTGTCACGGCAAATAAATTGTGAAATGTGTATATGTGAACATGTGTGAAATGTGTATATGTGAACATGTGTAAATTGTGTATATGGGAACATGCAAATGTGAAATAAGAAACCATGTGAACCCTTTATGTTAGAATGTGAACATGTGTACATGTGAAATGCTTGAAAAAGGAACCATGTGAAATATGGGAATGTGTAACCATGTGAAGTAAATGTGTTAGAACATGATACGTTAATTCATGCTATGATATTTCTAATCCCATATAAATTGCTATCATGTTATAGTCAAATCGGAAGTGTAGTCTTCATGTGATTAAATGAGTAGAAAGCATGTGATAGGAAGTGTTAATTGAAACATTTTAAACCATGTACCATGTGTTTTGATTTTGTAGAAATACCATGATAGGTTGTCTCTCATAAATGTTCAAGCATGCTATATGTTGCCTTGCAATAGCAATAGTAAACCCTACTATGATGTATGCATGAATGATGTGTATGGAGCTACTTGCTGAGTCTTTTAGACTCACTCCTTGCTTCGGCGTACAGGTGTAGTTGGTGACACACCTTTGGAGGTGACAGTGGAGAGCGACTCCGAGCGTGGAGATTAGCTGGTGGAGTTGACACTGTGCCCTTTTTGTTTCATAGTACGTGAATGGTAGCTTGTATTAGGATTATCATTATGTAATTGTGGACAAACTATGTATTAATGTAGAACTTTAATTTTGTGGACAATGTAGCTTGGTTTAATTTCAATTATGAAAGTTTAGTCTTTTATTTTGCTATATGGATCATGTATGATAAATGTGGATGATGGAATGTGATGACTGTTAGTCCTTTACTTCCGCGACTCTGTATCTATATTTGTGTATATCTCAATCATGTGATAGTGTTGGGTAAATGTCCCACTGTGGCAGCACTCGCTATATCGACGTGGGTCGGTATGACCGTACCGGTATAATGAGGGCCGTCACAGTGGAAATCTGTTAGCCCTAGAAACCTCAATTTTTTGTAGAGTGCTTTATTTGACCTGGCCCACTGATCCTCAGTCTTGGACTCAGCTGAGGAAAGGATTTTGGATTGGTTAGGATTGGGCACAAGAGAGATAGGAAGAATGAGATTGAGATGTTCAGAGAGATTTAGGTAAGGGAGGCCAAAAGTTGTAGCAAATGTACATTTTTGGAGATATTTGGAATAAAGGGACTTTCTTCTGTGGACAACTGAAAGAGACTACCACAGAGGAGGAAAGAAAGCTTGAGAGGAAGGGAAAACAAGCTCCTTAGAGATTTTCCTTTTCTTAGAGACAGGACTGTGAGAATGCTGAGAATCAGTCCTGTGGATATGAGTAGAGAAAGATAGGACTGTGGGAAGGATAGCCTCTTCAAATTCATCTTTGATATCATGAACAGTATGGTGAATGATACTAGCACCATCAGGAATGAGAGTGATGAAAGATGGTGGAGTAGGTGGATGAAGAGAGGAGAAAGATGAAGTGGGAATTGGTTGGGTGGATGGTCCAGTAGAGGAGGGACCAGTAGAAGAGGGTCCAAAAGAAGAGGCTGGAGGAGCTTCAGAAGTTGGAGAAGGAATGGAAGATGAAGGAGTAGGTGACAAAGAGGATTCAACAGGGAAAGGAGTAGGAGAACAAATATGTTTGGGAAGGGGTTTCTTGGATGGTTCAAGAGTAGGTGGGGTAGTGAAAGAGGCAGGTGGAGAGGAGGGAGCTAGAGTCTGAAGAACTGGAGGATCAAAAGGCCCTAGGGGCACAACAGCTTCCTCTACAAATACTTGAGGCCCGAATGGCCCAGCCACTATTTCCACTTGCTCAGATGGCCCTGATGGCCTAGTTATAACTTCTTCTACCTCAGATGACCCTGATGGCCCAGTTTCCTCTACAGATGGCTTTGATGGCCCTAATTTCTCTACAGATGGTCCTGGTTCCTCTACTGATGGCCCTAATGGCCCTGCAACTAACTCAGCTGGCACTGACTGGACTGGCTATTCTGGTTGAGGAGGCCCGGATGGCCCTGCAGCAATCTCTGGTATAGACTCAAATGGGACAGGAGGGGCTTGATCTGATAAGTGCTCCCTCACAAATTTTGCAAGGTCAGTCACCAAATTCTGTAAACTTCCCAGTTCACTTCTCATATCATGGAGCTCAGACTTGACTACTCCAATGTCCTTTGCTTGAGTGCTCAAGCTAAGAAAAATTGAAGTTACATCAGATTGGAGAGAGCACAGAATTTCTCCTTAAGCATTCAACCGAGTAATAATTGGTTTCAGATGAACATGGATCTTTTTCTTCCTTGATTTGTTATGGGCCCTTCTAGTGAGCAAAGGAATATTACTGATAACACCCTTACATTTTCCTCCAAGTCCAGCAGCTGGTGCATCATGCTCTGCTGGAAAGTTGGTGTGCTGGTGAGCACAAACATCATCATCATCAGAAGTATCTTCTACTAAGCCTTCTTGAAATTGACCTATAGGGGCACTAGCAGCAGGCTCCCCCTGAGTAGCAGGCTCTCCCTGAGCAGGAGCATCTTTCATAGGAAAATCTTCAAAGTGGCCTGGTGCCACAGCATCTGGAATTTCTTCTTCAAGACTTTCTTCAATAGCAGCTTCTACAACTAGAACACTAGGGGTTTCTTCAATATGAGAATCTACATGCTCCCCCTCAGTGTGAGCAACACTTTCCATGGGATCAGCAACTGACTCTTGGACAATAGTAGGTATAAGAACTAGAGGAGGGATCACACTATCAGATGATTTCCCAAAGGGCTCAATGAATTCAGATGCAATGTCTTCAATCCTTCTTTCTAATGCAGTAGGCTCATCTTCTCTAACGACAGCCTCATCTTCTTGAATAGGTGGAGCTTCAGCAGTAGAGGCTTCTCCGATAATGGCTTCTCCTTCAGCCACAGAGGTCTTAGTACAGACACTTCCTACCAAAGAAAAACCACTCTTCTTCAGGTTTCTGGTGCGAATTTACTAACCCATATTCTCCATCAGTTCTCCTTCCAAATCAATCTCAAAATGTCTGAAAATCCTGGTAAGCAAGTGAGCATAGGGAAGGGATACTGCCAACTTGTTCTTCTTATCCCAGATAACCTTAGTAGTAGACTTCATCTTTTCAACTATGATCTGTGTCATGTTTACATCCTACTTTTGTATAGCCCAAAACATCACATCTGCATCTCCTTTCATGCAGGAAGAGAAGGTAGCACTCCGAGGTACCAAAATTTGATAGACAATGAAGTGCAGTATTCTGTTGAATGCATTGAACTGATTTATGTCTATTTTGCCATCCCTTAATTTGTACTATGTTCCAATGATCCCGAGGCCCTTAGCGTGAATGTCTACAGAGTTGACTAGACTGTGCCCTACTATTGAAACTTCAAACAGCCTCTCAAACAAGTCATGAGTAATGTGAGTAGATTTACCTTTGACCAGGGAGGTAAGAGATCTATCTTCTTCAGATTTCAGACATGTATAGAACGCCTTGGCAAGATGCGGGTAACTAGGTTCAGAAACCGTACATACCCCTATCCATTTCAACCTCTGAAGGGCTTCAATCACACTGTGCATTTCGTGCTTTTCCAAATCATCCAAATCAACTGCCTTGTTTTCATAGATCTTGATCTTCACAGCCTGATATCTCTTGAGTTGTTCTGTCGTGAGGAAGGCGGCGCTATAACCACCCACACTGCTAGAACTCCCAGAAGCGGCCATGGAAATTTGCAAGAGAGGGTTCTAAGGCATTGTGGAAGAAAGAGGAACAAGACCCCTGAAGAAATTTGAGCGGGAAGAATCAAATCCTCAGAGAATGGAAAGAAGGGTTCCGGCATCGATGGAGGGTTTAATAGACTTCAGAGTCGAAAGGGTGCAAGAGAGAGAGAGAGAGAGAGAGAGAGAGAGAGAGAATGGTGAGGGATGAGCTCCCTTCGCAATAGAGATATAAAGTTACTTTTGAAAAAGGCGAAGCAATAAATGCAGAAAACGACAAAATAGTTGATTTCGATAGCGTAAAAGCGAATGGATTTACTTAAATAAAGTGGGGAGAGAATAGTATTATTATAAAATAGATTATTTTATTCTAGTTATATATAGATAAATATATTACAAATTGCACATGCCTAGTTCCCGTCTAAGAGATGTAAATCTCTCTTTAGGTAAGGCTTTCATAAAGATATCTACTAACTGATTTTGTGTATCTACAAATGAAATACTAATATTACCATTTGCTACATGATCTCTAATAAAATGATATCTGACCTCAATATGTTTCGTCCTTGAGTGCTGTACCGAATTTTTCGTGAGATTTATAGCACTTGTGTTGTCACATAATAATGGAATGGTCTTGATGTGTAGTCCATAGTCTTCAAGCTATTGTTTGATCCATAGGAGTTGAGTACAATAGCTCCCAGCGGCTACATATTCAGCTTCAGCTGTTGATAGAGCTACTGAGTTTTGTTTCTTTGAAGACCAGGAAATCAAGCATTCTGCAAGAAATTGACAACAACCACTGGTGCTTTTTCTATCTACTTTGCATCCAACATAGTCAGTACCACAGACCTAAGTTATAAGTATAAGCTAGATATCTAAATATCCTTTTTTCTAATATTAGATGAGATTCCTTAGGATCAGATTGATATCTTGCACACATACATACACTAAATAAAATATCAGGTCTACCTGCGGTTAAATAGAGCAGTGATCCAATCATACCTCTATAGAGTTTTTGATCTACCTTCTTACCTTCTGGATCACTATCCAACCTAGTTGATGTGCTCATGGGAGTGGACAGTGGTTTGGCATTCTCAAATCCAAACTTCTTTAACAGTTCCTTGGTGTATTTTACCTGACTGATATGAGTTCTTTCATTGCTTTGCTTGATTTGTAGTCCAAGGAAGTAGTTGATCTCTCCCATCATGCTCATTTCAAATTCTCCCTGCATTAGCTTTTCAAAATACTTGCATAGAGATTCATCAGTAGATCCGAAGATAATGTCATCTACATAGATTTGTACAATTAATATATTTTTGGCTTTAGATTTAATAAAGAGAGTACTATCTACTTGACCTGTAATAAAACCATGATCTAATAAAAATGTACTAAGTCTTTCATACCAGGCTCTAGGTGCTTGTTTTAAACCATATAAAGCCTTATGCAATTTGAAAACATGATTTGGAAAGTCTGAATCATACAAACCAGGAGGTTGTTCTACATAAACTTCCTCCTTTATAAAACCATTCAAAAAGTTAATTTCACATCCATTTGAAAAAGTTTTAAATCTAGTACAGGTGCATAAGCAAGCAAGATTCGAATAGCCTCTAGTCTAGCAACTGGTGCTTAGGTTTCATCGAAATCTATGCCTTCCTCTTGGGAATAGCCTTGAGTAACCAGTCTAGCCTTATTTCTAGTGATAACACTAGCTTCATCTAATTTGTTCCTGAACACCCATTTGGTGCCAATCACAGGATGATTTGATGGTCTAAGAACAAGGGACCAGACCTGATTTCTCTTGCACTGATTAAGTTCATCTTGCATGGCTAAAATCCAAGATTTATCAGATAGTGCTTCATTGACTGTCTTTGGCTTTATTTGAGAGGCAAATGCTAAGTAATCACAAGGAATGGTATTACCTCTAGCTCTTACCCCAACTGATGGATCTCCAATGATGTTATCTTTTGGGTGATCCTTTTTGTATCTCCATTCCTTTGGAAGATCATCATGAATGATATCTTTTTATCGCAGTTCTTCCAAGGGTGGATCTTCATCATCTTTGATGGTTGCTTCCTTCAGTTTCTTGGAAAGATTTTCTGTATCTTCATCATCACTAACAATTTCCTTTCTCAAGGAAGGGTTAGATTCATAAAAAATAACATGTACAGTTTGTTCAATTAATAAACTTCTTTTGTTAAAAACTCTATATCTTTTGGGTTTAGAAGTATACCCCATAAAGATACCTTCATCTGATTTGGAATCCAACTTACCATTATCTCTCTTACCATTGTTGTGAATGAAGCATGGGCATCCAAATGTTCTGAGATGGCTGATCTTGAGCTTCTTTTGCTTGTACAGTTCGTATGTAGTCTTCTTCAGAATGGGTCTGATCATGACTCTATTGATTATGTAGCAAGTTGTATTAATAGCTTCTGCCCTGAAATATCTTGGAAGATTATACTCAGATCACATTGTTCTTGCCATATCCAGAAGTGTTCTATTCTTCCTCTCAGCTACTCCATTTTGCTGTGGTGTTCTTGGTACTAAGAAATTGTGTTCAATCCCCAGATCATCACAAAATTTTACAAACCTGTCATTCTGAAACTCTCCTCCATGATCTGATCGAATACTTATGATATTGAACTTCTTATCTTTCTGAACTAACTTACTGAACTTCACAAAGCTATCAAAGGTGTCATCTTTGTGCTCAAGAAATGATACCCATGTATATCTAGAATAATCATCAACTATAACAAATCCAAAATTCTTTCCTCCCAAACTAGTTGTTCTCATTGGTCCAAACAAGTCCATATGAAGTAGTTCTAGTGGTTCGGAGGTGATGACTATTGTCTTGGATTTGAAGGAGGATCTTGGATGCTTTCCTTTTGCACATGGTTCACAGATGCTGTCTAGTCTTGAATTCATCTTTGGTAGACCATCTACTAAATCATATTTGATGAGTTTTCTAATTCCATCCAAGCTGGCATGACCTAGTCTTTTACGTCATAGTTCAGCATTCTGTTGTTTGCTAGTTGCCAAACAGATGTCTTGACTCTTCAAATCTTCTAAGTGTAGTACATATAGATTTTTCTCTCTGCAGGCTTCGAAAATAGTTTTTCCATCCTTAATGATTAGGCACTTAGATTCCTGAAATTTTATCTGATGACCCTTGTCGCATAGCTGACTAATGCTGATTAAATTGTGCTTGAGTCCTTCAATGCAAAGAACATCTTGTATCAGGATCTTGTCTTTGCTTCCAATAGGTCCACAGCCAATCACTGAACCTTTACCATTGTCTCCATAGGTTACTGTTCCTTCTTCATTTTTGATAGATGAGAATAGCCTTTTGCTGCCGGTCATATGCCTTGAGCACCTGCTGTCCAGGTACCACTTTGATGCTCTAAGGCTTTGTAGACACTCGATTCTGGCACATAAGTTGAACCATATTTCTTGTTATCTTAATGAGCCCCATGTTGGTCACTCACCTTCAGCTCATCTCTTAGCCATGTTTTGAGCCCATTACAGGCCCAATTTTATCCCATTATCTTTTAAGAGTCCTTATGCTTCATTATTGATTATTCTTCCAAATAATTGATCAATAATCCAAGGATAATCGATATTCAGTAATGCGACGGGTCGTGGCATCGCGTTATCCATGTCGCGCCCTCTTTGGCCGTCGCGACAGCCCATGCATATCCATTCACATGCCCTTATGGTCGCGACCATCCTGGCCGTCGCGAATATCCTTGACGCATCCCTACGACCCGTCGCGACATGATCCGCATGCGCTAGCCTCCGCAACCACCTCCTATTTATCCTCCATGGGCCTTATCATCATCTCCAAGCAACCCCCACAACCCCCATGCGCGGTTTGAGGGTCCATGGCACCTTAGGACCTTCCTAGTACTCTTCCCTCCAGATTTACATCATTTTATCACATCATTTTGGGTAATTATCACTTAATGACGAGGATAATCTCTCTCATCTCTATTTAAGGGACACTTCCTTATCAGAGGAAGGGAGCCCGATTTTGCCATGAAGTGCTGCCGAATTCTGTTCAGACCTGTCCCTTAGCTCGTGGCTCACCCATTTTCTCACATTTCCCTCTATCCTCTTCACCAAGTTATGGCTTCTTCTTCACATATGGAGCTTGGTGGCTGAGGAGGCGTCTTCCATGGCTTCTGCACCACTCAAGGACACTGCACCACGGCCAGGAGTCGCCCCATTGGGGCTCTTTTTTCCCTTCCTCCTCTCATTTCTTTTTCATGCATGTTATTGTGCTCTTTTAGATAGGAACGCATTTCCTTTTCTCCCCACATTTTTGTATCACCCAAAGGGTTTAAAAGCCACCACTAGGTTCGTTCCCTCCATGTTCTCCCAATATGGTCTAACAGAGTTTCTTTTGTTGTTTTCTTCATTTTGGCAGGCACCTAAGCAAGAGTTGACGAGGGGCTCTTGTCCTCTAGCCAGATGGAGGGCAGGAAGAAGGTCCACCAACATCCTCCCGCAATGCAGATAATGCGTCGACCGCCTGCGTCACGACAACCAGAATGCACTTTGTGAGGGCGTCGCGACAACCAGAATGCACCCTTTATTTCGATGAACTTAAGAGTTATCTTATGAATCTGCCCGTGGTGAAGGTGCCTATCCCAGGAAAACCCCTTATCCTGTATCTATCAACTATTGAGGACTCCCTAGGAGCTGTCCTTGCACAACTTGATGACACTGGAAAAGAAAGGGCAATCTATTACCTATCTAGGTTATTCAATCTCTCTGAGCTCAAGCTCACCACAATGGAGAAAACATGTGTAGCGCTAGTGTGGGTAGTGCAGAAATTGAAGCACTATTTCCTAGCCCATCAGGTGAGCTTGATTTCTAGAATGGATCCTATTAGGTATCTCCTAGAGAAGCCAGTCCTCGCCGACAGATTAGCTCGTTCGCAGAGTTTCTTATCTCAATTCGATATCACCTTTGTAGTACAAAAGGCTATAAAAGGGTATGCCATTGCTGAGCACTTTGCTCACCTTCCTCTTCCCCATAGTGACACGGTTCAAGAAGAATTCCCTGATGAAAACCTGTCACTCATCTCTTGCGATTCCTTCTGGTCACTCCATTTCGATGGAGCTCTCAATTCTAGGGGACGGGGCATAGGTGTTGTCTTGCTCACCCCAGAAGGGATCACCATTCCACTGGCTTATCAACTCCAATTCTTTACCACAAACAACATTTCCGAGTATGAGGCTCTCCTAGCCGGTCTCAAACATGCCTATCTCTTAGGTGCGCATCATCTCAAAATCATAGGAGACTCTCAACTCGTCTTTCGGCAGGTCCTTTCTACTTACCGCACTCATGACCGTAAGCTCAAGCCATATCAAGATCTGGTCATGCTCCTAGCCAAGCAATTCCACAAACTCATCTACATTCACACTCCTCGCTCTCAGAACAACTTGGCCGATGCCCTGGCATCTCTTGCCTCATCTCTCTCCTTCCCTCTCAGCCGTAGTGCTGAGACTATCATCGTCCAGAGTTTAGAAGCACCTTCCATTCAGGACCCTTGGTTCGATAACCTCAGAAATTCTTTAGTCGTGAAGACAGAGCGAAGAGAAGCGAAGGAAGTGATGCTTATGGAGCTAGGAGAAATAACAGAAGAAGAGAGGCCATGGTACCATGAGATTGAGCAATATTGCAAAGACGGTACCTTCCCAGAAGAAGCTAAGGCCGAAGATAGAAGAGCCATTCGTAGAGCAACATTAAGATATACCATCGTTGGAGAAGTGTTGTATAGACGCACTCTAAACGGGATGCTCCTCAGATGCTTACCCGACGAAGAAGCCTGGAAGGTAGTGGAAGGAGCCCACTCCAGTGAGTGTGGAGGGCATGTGAATAGCCAGATGCTAGCTAAGAAAATCCTTAGGTAGGGCTATTACTGGCCAACCCTAAAAGAAGATTGTGCCATCTATGTCCATAGGTGTGTCAAGTGCCAGCTTCATGCCGATAAAATCCATGCTCCATCTTCCTCCTTACATCCACTATCTTCCCCTTGGCCATTTTCCATGTGGGCCTTTGATATCATTGGACCTCTTGGTGACCCTAATGCTCAAGTCAAATAAAAATCATTCATTCTCACTGCCACTAAGTACTTCACCAAGTGGGCCAAAGCAGAAGCATTTGCAGAAATCAAAGGTTTAACCGTGTGCCGTTTCATCATGAAGAACATCATCTCACGTTTTGGAGTGCCAAGCGGCATCGTCACCGACAACGAACCACAGTTCATATCTCAAGAGCTTCAGGACTTATGTAAGAAATTCAACATTTCTCTGCATCATTCATCTCCATATTATCCACCGGGCAACGGTCAAGCTGAAGCCACAAACAAAACACTTTTGAAAATTTTAAAGAAAACTTGTGAGTCTGATAAATTTACTGATTGGCCTGAGAAACTGATTGAAGCTCTATGGGCCTACCGTACCTCCGTCCACATGCCCACAGGGCAAACTCCCTTTTCACTTACTTATGGGATGGAGGCGATATGTCCACATAAAATCCTCATTCCTTCGCTAAGGGTACAGCTAGACAAAGAACTTAACCGCGATGAACGTTGAGAGGCGGTACTTACACAGCTGGAACTCCTAGACGAACGGCGTCTGGCCGCGGCCGATCATGTACTTTCATATCAAAATAGACTCTCAAGATCTTTTCAAAAGAAAGTGATTGAACGTAAATTCCAAGAAGGAGATATGGTCTTGAAGCGAATTTTCGTAAAACCTAGAGATCCTAGGTCGAAATTGCAAGCTAACTGGGAAGGGTCATACGTCATCAAGGAAGTGTACCCTGGGAATACGTATAAGCTAGTGAGAGCCGAAGGTGAGCAGCTCTCTCACCCATGGAATGGGTTGTACATTAAAAGATTCTACCCTTAATAAATGATTTTCGATAGCGGCACTACTTTGCAAAGGAATGCTAGCAGTCGTGAGTCTCATATCCGTATCATTGTTGTCAAACAACCCTTGGGTCCAGCAAACACACACAACACAGTAATCTGCGGTCAATTCCCCTTAGACAAAAGTGTTTCTACTTAGCCCTAGTATAGGAGAGTGAAGGTCTATTCTCTTCCTACTCGGACAAGGCCTAGGGGCAAGGGACGCTGACTTGTAGACAAATGAGGGAGTAGATCATGTGTGTATGAAATCTCAAATAGAGACGGTCAAATTCCAAGTTGCAAAAGAAATAAATAACAAAAGAACAGCAAATGAGTGAAAAATGAGAATAAGGGGCATGGCAAAGAGTGGCAAAGTCCCCACGGGATGAAAATGAGCCCGGTTGTACACATGCCCCAAACAAAAAGCAATGACCACAAAGTCTCTGGACAACAGACGGAATCCATGTGAGATGCACCCTCACGAGTCAAACAAGCCAGTGTCCCAAGCACCAACGCCAAGTCTTATCCCCTTAAGTCTTCCTATCCCCACTAATGATCAGAACACTCCCACACCTGGTCTGTGTAGGAACACTAGTGACTAGGGGCAATCAACCATAAAGAAGCAAAAAAAAAACAAACAAATGCACACTGCAAAGAAGGAGTCATGAAAATTTCATTAATTAAAAAAATATATTACAGATCAATGAAAATTTTGCCCATTAATAAAAATCAAACTAGTAAAAGATACACACATTATTGCATGAGTAGAAACTCATATAAAATTCTATGAAAATAATAGTTATACCTTAAAAATTATTATCTAATGACCCATTAAGAAATTTGGGCATAGAAAAATAATTCGGACCATGATTTAGAATTTATGTGACTTATTATTGTAACTAAGGAATAAATTGGAAAATCCATTATTACATGAGCCAAGTGGATTAACAATTGAAATAAAAATTATGGGTAGATTCCAAACAATATGTGGGGATAGTCCATAAAAGGAATTGGATCAATGGACAACTTATGACCCATGAACAAATTCAAGTATGAAAATAGTAAATAAATAACTTACGTATTATCGAAATGATAGAACTTACGTACCACTATCGTACGTGAGAAAACACATTAGAAAATTCCGTAAAAATTATAAATCAACCTCAAACATTATTCTTAAGAGTTTCATGAAGAGATTCGAGCAACGAAAAATCCGATTGGCCAAGTGTACGTTACACGTGACCAGGTTAACCGAATTAGGGAACTAAGTCGGAAAATTGTTAACACGGAAAAATAACCCAACCATAAATTAAATAAATAGGTTGGAGAGACTTATAACATTATGTATTAGTGACCCATTAATGAAAATGGGCCAATGGATCACTTTTAGCCTAATAATAAAATTGGAACATAAAAATACTCAGAAATTCGCACCTGTAAATATGCAATAATTGTGAAGGGCACATTAGGGTTTAAATTAGGGTAATTAGTCATACAAGGTAAGTCAAAACCGGACCCAACTCTAAGAGGTGGTTTCCTAAACCTTTGCTACCTCCTTTGGGTGAGAGAATCTCAGATTTTGGAAACTAGAATGCAGAAATTCGCAGCCCTCTTTCCTAGTCCCATTAGGACATGAAGTAGCACCCTAAAACTATAAGAACTCTTCACAAAACATTTGGGGAAGGTTTAGCATCAAGTTGGGGTCGTGTGCAGCAAGTTTGGGGCGCTGGAGAGGAGAAGGCTGGGGAAAAAAGTGGTCTTCTTCCACCTCGCCCTGTAGCAAACCAGGAACCTGCAGGGAGTTCTTTGCGTTCAAAGGTAGGCATTTTTGGGTCAAGATTAAAGAAAAATAATACCATCTTGTAGAGCTTCGAGTCTAGATTCATTTTCTTCTGATATTACTAATTTTCATCAAGTATACTTTGTGTATTAATCGTTTTCCCTAAGTCGCGCACAGTTAAGGCTTTTACCGTTCTTCTTATTATGCATACGATTTGAGACCGAATTAGACTAAATCATCAACATAAAAGTTCTTCTACTTGTAGTCACAATCATCTTTCATGTAGAAAGTTTTTCCTAAAAGTCTTTAGATAGAGAGTTATAAGCGTGTTAATCGAGTCGCTGCATGATACTGCAATGTCGAGATGCAGTTAACTTTAAGTTCTTCCTGTTTTGCACAAGATTAAAGGCCGAAGTAGGTCAAGCCTCCAACATAAAAGTTCTTTAACTAGTTGTCATGGTCATCTTTCATGTTAAGTGTTTTGTTTAAATATCATTAGTTAGAGAGTTATAAACTTCGTAATAGAGTCATGCAGGATACTGCGTTTTCAGGTTGCATTTAACTTTCACTTCTTCATATTTTTCACAAGGTTCAAGACCGAATTAGGTTAAAACCCAAACAACAAAGTTCTTATACTAGTTGTCCTTGTCATCTTTTATGTTAGACATTTTGTCCAAATGTCAGTAGATCTCATGTTACAAGTCTAACATGTAAGTCGCAACGAAGTCATGCATGTTTAGGGCTTTCCCACGTTCTTCCTGTATTTCATGCAATTAGAGACCGATTCAGACCCAGCCCACAACACAAAAGTTCTTCCAATAGATGTCCTCGACATTTTCTATGTTGCGAGTTTTGTCTAAAGGTCAGCATATAGAGAGATATAGGCGTTTCATGAATATCACCCTGTGTCAAATCATGGTAGTCTGAACCAAGAGCATGTCAGATCCCTGACGGACTCAGGCGCAGACCCTGTGAACGCGACGGCCCGATATGTCGCATTCTGAGGTCGGGTCGCGACAGTACCTCTGTCGCGTTCTGGTCGCGACAGTACCCATGTCGCATTCTGCCTGCCTGATCTGACGACCCGTCGCGATCCTTGCAAGACCACGTCGCGATCTCAGTTTTGGGCCTGAAAATCAGTCTTTTGCAAGTCTTGTTGTACCACCATAATTCCCATATCATGTTGACGATCTTAACTACATAAAAACAAAGTTGTAAGTATTGATTGTATTTTAATCTAATAAAAGTCAATCACTTGATCTTTCATATCCTTGATTTCATGACACATACACACACGTTGAACCATCCAAACATGGCTTAATTTGTATGAATATGACACATAACATATTGGTAATTATTGCAATTAATTACCTTACTTTAACAAGTACTCGTTTACGATTCGTGCGATGTTTTAGAACACCGATCTCGACGCTCCACTGTTCTAGAATTCCTCTAGAACGTCGAGCACTTGTTTCTATATTTACACACTTTCTTGACTTGGACGAACTCTCCATTGGATACTCCTTCCGCCGGACTAGTGAATCCTTGTGCAAGGCCTCCGTAAGTCTCCTCTGATCATGGATTCCCACATGGTCGACGAGCCGGTTGTACTCTAACACCCATTACCCCTTTAGGGATCGATATGATCCAAACGGCTATTAGAAGTTCGCTATTACCTTGAATCACGTCGGACCTCTGGACTTGTGCATAACATGGCCAGCGGGAAGATCGTGAATTCCACTTGACTACCAATACGACGTGCGCGTGTTGTGCAACTGTTACTATCGCTTGTTTACTCGTTGTTTTACGTGATGTCCACTAGCTCTCATATTTACTCTACTCGCTCACCTATTCACGTTCACTCTACTATCTCGTCTATTCATCTAGTGCTCTTATCTATTTCTTGGTACTCTCAGATTGGCCATTAATTGATTGTCTAAAGATAAACAATATAACCAATGCCAGCGCAATAGGGCCCGATCAGGTCCTGGGGGGAGAGCCCGAAAGTGCCATTTGCCCGCGGGAGTTAAATGATCAGGATGTCGGCATTACATCCAAGTGCCATACTATCAAGATTAATCTAAGACAATCAACACAAAGTGCTATATTCTCTCGTTGTCTTTTGACAAACAAGTTCCATACTCTCTCTCGGCTATCTTCGGATAACCAAAGTGTAATTTCTATCTCGATTGACAAGAAAGTTAATCAAAAGTGCTATACAATTTCGATTGATAAGAAAATCAATCAAGGTGCAATTTACTCTCTATATGGCCAACTACTTTCTCTCTCCTTGCTATACATGTTGCTTGATATTGCTTGACGTTGACGCTATGTGCCATCGTGTTGTTGTGTTGCTTTCTTTCGTGACTCGATCTTATTCATTGTACTATACTTGATTCATCTACTATTTGAACCATGTTACTTGTGCTCTTACTTTCTCGACTTTACATGACTCGTTCTATCTTTAGTTACTCTGCCATTTAATGCACTAATTATTTAAAGCATGCTTGACCCTGAGATTTAAGTCCTACTGGGCGTTATCGCTCACCCTTCGTTATTTGTTATTGTGTCTCAGGTAAGTCGGACTCTGACGTCACACACACCAATGGGACAAGACTAGAGTGATGAGCGACCCGAAGTCAACTCATGAAGTTACCTTAGTACCATGGAGTCTAGTAGTTATTGCTTTAGATTTCTTTTCAATGTAATGATGTCATTGAGCCTTATGTGTGGCTCCGAATTAGTGGTTGTAATAGTCTTAGTGATTTTATAATGAAATAAGAGTTTATTCCAATTATTGTTTATTAGATGCTCTGATGTTTGCGAAAGTATGCGCAATTGTCGTTACCATACTCGTTGTTCGCGTCTCCCTCCGATTTATTCCGCTGCTAAATTGGAGGGGCGTGACAGTTGGTATCAGAGCCTAGGATGTCCTTACTAGGATATTGTAGGTCCTAGGATGTTCTAGGTGGACTGCCATGACACGTGTCTAAGTCAACCACCATACCTATGTGAGAGATTGGGTAAAGCTTGGGGTTATGCTAGGAGTTTAACTATATGTACAAACACCCTAAGTTTAAGAAGAACTTAATAGATTATTATTGCTCGCAGGAGACTAGAGGAGATGGCTGGCGAGCGTGCGCCAATGGTTGAATTACAATGGACTGTACAAGGATTGACTCAAGCCCTTAACAACGTGATTCAAGCCAGAACAAGAAATGGGCCCGGAGACTTATATGCAAATTTTCAACGAATAAATCCTCCTAGGTTTAATGGAACTCCAGATCCCGAAGAAGCCAAAAATTGGGTAAAGATGATGGAACAAATTTTTAGAGTCATGCAATGTTCAGAGCAGGAGAAAGTCCTTCTGGCAACCTTCCAGTTGGACCGCGATGCTAGAGCTTGGTGGGAAGATGCTAGTCGTCAATTACCCAACATCAATATAAAGTGGGGAGAATTTTTAGAACTCTTCACCACCAAATACTTTTCCGAGAAGATTCGTGAGAAGAAGGAACTCTTAATGGACGCCGACATGAGACCAACTCAAAGGCTAGTTCTGGCATGTCAGCAAGCCGCTCAACTGCTAGAAAGAGCTCTGGAAGCAACTAAGGAGATTAAAAAGGAGACCAATCAGAATGGCAAGAGAAGATATAACCATGACAAGAAGGCCAACCAGCAAGTGAATCGTAACGATGCGATTATCTGCCTTCATTGTCACAAGCCAGGTCATGTGGCCAAGGAGTGTTGGCGAAGAATTGGTGCATGTCTACGTTGTGGCAACTCGAGACATCAGCTGCGAGACTGTCCACTCTTAGAAGAATCAGCTACTAGTGTGAAAGATCTCAACTCTATGACAAAGAGGAAGCGACTAAACAGTGGTAAGAGTAAACAGAACAATAAAAATGATAGGCGTTTAAATCTCAATCACGAAGGTCGATGCAAGAATTGTTATAAGGCGAGCCACATATCGAAAGATTGCTGGAAGAATCAAGGGAAGTGTCTCCGATGTGGAAGCTCAGACCACAAGATTAGGAATTGCCCGAGAAAGACAAACGTTACGGAGAATCAACACATAAGGATACACTCGAAGCTTCGACAACACCTAGTCCAAATGACGAAGTACGAACCATGGAAGGTAAACCTAAACTCGTCTCGATTAATACTCTTAGTATAGTATGATGATTCATATTTAATTGAAGGAGTCATGGAATTTGGGGACCAAATTCTCTTTAAGTGGGGGAGGATGTAATACCCCAGAAATTTCATTAATTAAAAAATATTATAGATAAATGAAAATTTTGCCCATTAATAAAAATCAAACTAGTTAAAAGATACACATCATTATTGCATGAGTAGAAACTCATATAAAAATTCTATGAAAATAATAGTTATACCTTAAAAATTATTATCTAATGACCCATTAAGAAATTTGGGCATAGAAAAATAATTCGGACCATGATTTAGAATTTATGTGACTTATTATTGTAACTAAGGAATAAATTGGAAAATCCATTATTACATGAGCCAAGTGGATTAACAATTGAAATAAAAATTATGGGTAGATTCCAAACAATATGTGGGGATAGTCCATAAAAGGAATTGGATCAATGGACAACTTATGACCCATGAACAAATTCAAGTATGAAAATAGTAAATAAATAACTTACGTATTATCGAAATGATAGAACTTACGTACCACTATCGTACGTGAGAAAACACATTAGAAAATTCCGTAAAAATTATAAATCAACCTCAAACATTATTCTTAAGAGTTTCATGAAGAGATTCGAGCAACGAAAAATCCGATTGGCCAAGTGTACGTTACACGTGACCAGGTTAACCGAATTAGGGAACTAAGTCGGAAAATTGTTAACACGGAAAAATAACCCAACCATAAATTAAATAAATAGGTTGGAGAGACTTATAACATTATGTATTAGTGACCCATTAATGAAAATGGGCCAATGGATCACTTTTAGCCTAATAATAAAATTGGAACATAAAAATACTCAGAAATTCGCACCTGTAAATATGCAATAATTGTGAAGGGCACATTAGGGTTTAAATTAGGGTAATTAGTCATACAAGGTAAGTCAAAACCGGACCCAACTCTAAGAGGTGGTTTCCTAAACCTTTGCTACCTCCTTTGGGTGAGAGAATCTCAGATTTTGGAAACTAGAATGCAGAAATTCGCAGCCCTCTTTCCTAGTCCCATTAGGACATGAAGTAGCACCCTAAAACTATAAGAACTCTTCACAAAACATTTGGGGAAGGTTTAGCATCAAGTTGGGGTCGTGTGCAGCAAGTTTGGGGCGCTGGAGGAGAGGAGAAGGCTGGGGAAAAAGTGGTCTTCTTCCACCTCGCCCTGTAGCGAACCAGGAACCTGCAGGGAGTTCTTTGCGTTCAAAGGTAGGCATTTTGGGTCAAGATTAAAGAAAAATAATACCATCTTGTAGAGCTTCGAGTCTAGATTCATTTGCTTCTGATTTTACTAATTTTCATCGAGTATACTTTGTGTATTAATCGTTTTCCCTAAGTCGCGCACAGTTAGGGCTTTTACCGTTCTTCTTATTATGCATACGATTCGAGACCGAATTAGACTAAATCATCAACATCAAAGTTCTTCTACTGTAGTCAAATCATCTTTCATGTAGAACGTTTTGCCTAAAAGTCTTTAGATAGAGAGTTATAAGCATGTTAATCGAGTCGCTGCATGATACTGCAATGTCGAGATGCAGTTAACTTTAAGTTCTTCCTGTTTTGCACAAGATTAAAGGCCGAAGTAGGTCAAGCCTCCAACATAAACGTTCTTTCACTAGTTGTCATGGTCATCTTTCATGTTAAGTGTTTTGTTTAAATATCATTAGTTAGAGAGTTATAAACTTCGTATCAGAGTCATGCAGGATACTGCATTTTCAGGTTGCATTTAACTTTCACTTCTTCATGTTTTTCACAAGGTTCAAGACCGAATTAGGTTAAGACCCCAACAACGAAGTTCTTATACTAGTTGTCCTTGTCATCTTTTATGTTAGACGTTTTGTCCAAATGTCAGTAGATCTCATGTTACAAGTCTAACATGTAAGTCGCAACGAAGTCATGCATGTTTAGGGCTTTCCCACGTTCTTCCTATATTTTAAGCAATTAGAGACCGATTCAGACCCCACTCACAACACAAAAGTTCTTCCAATAGATGTCCTCGACATTTTCTATGTTGTAAGTTTTATCTAAAGGTCAACATATAGAGAAATATAGGCGTTTCATGAATATCACCCTGTGTCAAATCATGGTAGTCTGAACCAAGAGCATGTCAGATCCCTGACGGGCTCAGGCGCAGACCCTGTGAATGCGATGGCTCGATATGTCGCATTCTGAGGTCGGGTAGCAACAGTACCTCTGTCGCGTTCAGGTCGCGACAGTACCCATGTCGCATTCTGCCTGCCTGATCTGACGACCTGTCGCGATCCTTGCAAGACCACGTCGCGATCTCAGTTTTGGGCCTGAAAATCAGTCTTTTGCAAGTCTTGTTGTACCACCATAATTCCCATATCATGTTGACGATCTTAACTACATAAAAACAAAGTTGTAAGTATTGATTGTATTTTAATCTAATAAAAGTCAATCACTTGATCTTTCATATCCTTGATTTCATGACACATACACACACGTTGAACCATCCAAACATGGCTTAATTTGTATGAATATGACACATAACATATCTGGTAATTATTGCAATTAATTACCTTACTTTAACAAGTACTCGTTTACGATTCGTGCGATGTTTTAGAACACCGATCTCGACGCTCCACTGTTCTAGAATTCCTCTAGAACGTCGAGCACTTGTTTCTATATTTACACACTTTCTTGACTTGGACGAACTCTCCATCGGATACTCCTTCCGCCGGACTAGTGAATCCTTGTGCAAGGCCTCCGTAAGTCTCCTCTGATCATGGATTCCCACATGGTCGACGAGCCGGTTGTACCCTAACACCCATTACCCCTTTAGGGATCGATATGATCCAAACGGCTATTAGAAGTTCGCTCTTACCTTGAATCACGTCGGACCTCTGGACTTGTGCATAACATGGCCAGCGGGAAGATCGTGAATTCCATCTGACTACCAATACGACGTGCGCGTGTTGTGCAACTGTTACTATCGCTTGTTTACTTGTTTTTTTACGTGATGTCCACTAGCTCTCATCTTTACTCTACTCGCTCACCTATTCACGTTCACTCTACTATCTCGTCTATTCATCTAGTGCTCTTATCTATTTCTTGGTACTCTCAGATTGGCCATTAATTGATTGTCTAAAGATAAACAATATAACCAATGCCAGCGCAATAGGGCCCGATCAGGTCCTGGGGGAGCGCCCAAAAGTGCCATTTGCCCGCAGGAGTTAAATGATCAGGATGTCAGCATTACATCCAAGTGCCATACTATCAAGATTAATCTAAGACAATCAACACAAAGTGCTATATTCTCTCGTTGTCTTTTGACAAACAAGTTCCATACTCTCTCTCGGCTATCTTCGGATAACCAAAGTGCAATTTCTATCTCGATTGACAAGAAAGTCAATCAAAAGTGCTATACTATTTCGATTGATAAGAAAATCAATCAAGGTGCAATTTACTCTCTATATGGCCAACTACTTTCTCTCTCCTTGCTATACATGTTGCTTGATATTGCTTGACGTTGACGCTATGTGCCATCTTTGTGACTCTTTACTTGTACTATACTTGATTCATCTACTATTTGAACCATGTTACTTGTGCTCTTACTTTCTCGACTTTCTATCTTTAGTTACTCTGCCATTTAATGCACTAATTATTTAAAGCATGCTTGACCCTGTGATTTAAGTCCTACTGGGCGTTATCGCTCACCCTTCGTTATTTGTTATTGTGTCTCAGGTAAGTCGGACTCTGACGTCACACACACCAATGGGACAAGACTAGAGTGATGAGCGACCCGAAGTCAACTCATGAAGTTACCTTAGTACCATGGAGTCTAGTAGTTATTGCTTTAGATTTCTTTTCAATGTAATGATGTCATTGAGCCTTATGTTGGCTCTGAATTAGTGGTTGTAATAGTCTTAGTGATTTTATAATGAAATAAAGAGTTTATTCCAATTATTATTTATTAGATCCTCTGATGTTTGCGAAAGTATGCGCAATTGTCGTTACCATACTCGTTGTTCGCGTCTCCCTCCAATTTATTCCGCTGCTAAATTGGAGGGGCGTGACAGTGTCCCAAGCACTGACGCCAAGTCTTATCCCCATAAGTCTTCCTATCCCCACTAATGATCGGAACACTCCCACACCTGGTCTGTGTAGGAACACTAGTGACTAGGGGCAATCAACCATAAAGAAGCAAAAAAAAAAAACAACAAACAAATGGACACTGCACCTAGGGAGTATTTGACAGCATAAGATGGGAGGTGAGGTTCACAACTAATTGCCCAAGTGCAAGGGTGCCTCTAGAGAAAATCTAAAAATCCAAAATAAATTAGAAAATTCAAAAATCTAAAAAAATTAGAAAATCTCAAAGTCCAAAAAAATCAAAAAATCCCAAAATCAAAAAAATCAAAAAATCTCAAAGTCCCAAAAAAATCAGAAATTCTCAAAGTCCAAAAAATTAGAAAATTCAAAAATCCAAAAAAATAAAAAAAATCTTAAAATTCCAAAAAAAATAAAATAGAAAGCTCAAAATCCAAAAAAAAATAGATGTACATATCGTTTTTCTTTTAGCATGTATTATTTCCTTTATTTTTTGCCTATTTAATAAGGCTCAGCCCCTTGATTATTGTGAAGTTAAAGTCATTCATTGCTTAATGAAAGGGGCTGAGCCAAAGAGCAGATCTAACTTGTTTTGCTAAGTGTGCAGGGACAGAAAATCTTTGAGCAGCGTAACGATGTACTCAGTTTCCTCTCTCGCTCACTCTCTCTCTCTCTCTCCCGCTCACTCGGATCTCATCTCTCACTTGTGTCAATCACAATTCATTCATGCAATCACAAACATTGGCACAAAAGTAAAAGATCCACTAATTAAAAGCATCATGTACAAAGATAAGGGGAGGTGGCTCACAAACTCCTCACTGTCCACCACCACTCTCCCCAGATCCCTCCTGCCTCTCGGGTGGGGGTAGCATCTTGCCGCCACCCCTAGCACTTCGAGCACTCGTCTCTCCCGCTGGGCATCTCTCCTCATCCTCGTTCCTCCGACGACTGGAGGAACCTACCAGATACTACCTAACAGAGGCGTCGCTCACCCCGCTCACTACGCTCCTACTCCTGCTCCTACTCCGAGTGGCCTGGCTCATCATCTCCATGCAGCTCCGAAGCTCCTAGACCAGGGACTACTGCACGGATAGCTCAGTGCACAGTCGGGTCAACTCCGCCTAGTCCACTGATGATCCCTGCGCACGCAGTATCGCCAGCTCCCTCGTCAGCTCACCCACCTGTAACACTGCCGCCTCAGTCTGTATGCACCACCGGGCCACCTCCACAGCTGATGTCTCTGCCTTTGTGCGCAACTGGGCCACCTCCGCTGCTGATGGCTCCGCCTGTGTGCGCAACCGGTCCGCCTCTGCTGCTACCGTCTCCGCCTGGAGGCGCCCATGGGCGATCGACGCTACAGCCATGTCGACTTGCTCACGCCAATGACTCACCTGGCCGGTGGCAGTCCTCAGCTCTGTCACCTGTGTAAAAGCATGTCAGTGCCAATTCTAAATCAAGTAGAGACCAGGTCATTGTCTCACTTACCCTCTCCTCTAGTGTCGTCTCCGCCTCCTCGGACCTCCTTAGTGCGTTGGCCAGTCGGTCCTTTAGATCCGACTATGGAGTCTCCGCTGCTGCCCGAGATGAGGACGCACCAGCCTGTGTCATCCTCAGCCTCACCAACTTTGCATACTGCACATAGAACACTTGTCAGTTCCTCTATAAGCTAAAAATTTTGGTAAGCTACCGAAGTCTGAGTAAGTACTTTCCAGCTACTCTGTCTCTCTCCTCGCTGTGTCCTGTCCTACACGGCGGAGTGTAGTAGGGCCTAGAGCGAGGCGATCTGCCCGACCACATCCACCTGCCAACCATTAGAACTGTGTCAGATCCAATTCAATTATAAAAAATCACAAGGTCTGAGTCTAGAGGTATACCTGTCGTCTGGCGCCCTTGTAGACCCTCACCCCATAAGCAAAAGACTGCAAGTACGCGTCGTCGGACTCTGCGTCAGACCGGACCCGTCATCCTCGATGCTCCCAGTCTACAATCTGCTCCCGGGCCCACTCATGCCAATCAGTGGTGTCATGGAGTCCTCGGAAGCTCTGGACTGGCCTAGGGGTCCGGCCTCAGCTGGGGAACTCCACAGCACTCTGACGGAGGTCGAGTGACCTCTGAGTCAGATGCAAGTGGAGAGGTAGCACGAGGTTGAGAGCATGAACCCACGTCGCCCTACCAAAGTAGGGGCGGGCCTGCTCCAACCAAGGTTGTCCCTCGTCTCCCTCCTCTAGATAAGGCTACCACACCACTTGCACAACAAAGACCACATCTGTTCAGTAACCAAGCAGTTAAAGAAATCAATTTGGAATTTAAGAAGGGTAGAGTACTCACATCTAGCTGAGGGTAGACATCAATCGCATCCTGAATGGAGGCCAGCTGCTCCTCCAAGGGGTGTGTGTCTTGGCACGGTACCCAACACCGAGCTAGGGGCACGAGGCCCGGTCGCTCCAAAACACCCCTTCCCAAGTCTGCGAGGTGGAGGTAAGTCCAGACTTGCAAGAAGAAAGGCATAGTAAGATCACATGTACAACAAAAAGAGGCAGTTAAAGTAAAAGGACAAGAGAAGGAGAAGTGTACCTGGAGGAAAGGGAAGAAGCCACTGATCGAGGTCTACCGATCGGATGAGCCTAGGCTATCGAACTGATGCGCTAGAAGGGAGGCACCCCACGCATAGTCCCCCACATGGTCTAAGTCCTCTAGCAGCGGTAGGAACCAGTAGTGGACTGCATCACCCCTCGTGGCAAACAAAAGTCTGCCCAGGAAGAACGTGAAGAAGCGGTGCAAATCCAAACTTGCCTGAGCCCCAGGCTCGCTCGCCAGAGTCTCCCGACAAATTCTCACTAATCTGTCTAGTTGTTCATCCACCGTCTCTCCTACCTCTCAACCGGTCTGAACTAGACCTAGGCCCTCCTGTAGGTCTACCCTAGAGACTAGGGAGGACCTCTGACCTACAGTCAAACCTAGGAGTCTGTGGGCTAAGTCCCTGTAGCATGGGTAGGTAAAACCGCTCACCGGGCGACCGTACACTCTCAGCTCGGTGATCCTACTAACATCCTCCAGGCTAGGGATCATGTGACCCCATGGAAACACGAAGGCAGTCACCTCCGCGTCCCACTTGCTGCACAGGGTCTAGGTGAGGGGAGCATCTGCCCTCATTCGGTTCATCCTGAGGACCTCTCAAAACCCCATGTCATCCTACCTCTCCCTCTGAAACCCTGGGAGGGCCAGGTACACCGCCAGCACGAGGAGCCATGACACCCTGGGCCTCATCTCGCCTTGCAAGCACCAAAAAGAAGCAACTGGTCAGCTTAAACATGCACTCTTTGAGTTCTCGCCTGAGGTCGCGCCGACCCAGTGGGTCGCAACCTTGTCGCGACACTCTGATGCGTCGCGACCTGGTCACGACAACAAGGGAGACTGCGACCTTGTCACGATGGCCTTTGGCCGAAGCGACAATGTCACGGCCTCTGACCCCGTCACGACTACTGATGTCGCGATGGGGTGGGCCGTCGCGTTCTCAGACACGGGCCGACCGGAGTTTCCCTTTTCCGGTGGCCGTTTTCTTGGGCGTCACGCCCTACATAGGCCCTCTATGGGGCTCCCTCATCCATCCACTCTCACAATTTGAAGGATTAAAGTGTCGGGGAGTCACCTTCTTCATCGTCGCTTCACGCGCCATCGCCGCCGCCTCTACGTCCACGGTCGGCGCCTCCTCTTCCTCCATATCCACCTCTAGGATGACTTCTTCCACCGGAGCTTCCTCCGCACGCCGCCAGGGCCTCCTCGCGTAGCGCTTGCCTCTCTCACCACCGTCGCCACTGTCGCCGCCGCTTCCCTCCATCGCCGTGAGAAAGTGGGAGAGAGAGAGAGAGAGGAAGAGGGAGAAGGAAAGGGACAGTGAGAGAGGAAGAGGGAAAGAGTGAGAGAGGGAGCCGCAAGGGATCGCCGGAGCAGCTCGATCGCCAATCGCCGAAGCTCAAAGGAGGTTTGAGCGCGCAAGGGAGAGAAGAGGGCTTTTTGTGTTTTTGAACCCTCAGTTCATATCGTGACAGCTATAGGCGTCGCATTAAGATCGAGACGGCTAGGTAAGTCGCGATAGTGTCGCGACCTATCGACCCGTCGCGACCTTAAGGCGACGTCTGTTTTGGTCGCGACATCAACTGAACAATGCAAACAGTGAACGAAATTCTAATTTTATTGATTCAAATCATCAATTACAGTTCCTAATCATACCTACAATCATTCAATCAGTCTTTTCAAGCCTAAACTACCACTTTTTGCATTTCCTACACCTCTCATGCACCTGGTGCAGCCTCCACCACAGCACGATCTCTACGTGGATGGATCCTCCTCAACGCCTGCAGGTACTCCTGGTACACGTCCTCGTCCTCAGTCACCGCGTCTGAAATGAGGCTTGCCGCGCACTCTTCCCAATGAACGATGGCGCTCCACACATCCCGCTCGTCTTGTTCATCATCTATCTTTCGTGTTTGAATCGACGGGTAATGGGAGAGGGTCGGTACAACTGTCCGTGCTGCACTGCGCTGAAGATAACACCAGTCGGGGTTGTAGAGGACTAGTGCTTCATTCCCAATCAGTCGCAGAGCCAGGCCATCGCGTTGCGGAAGGTGGATGATCTTGTTGTGGAGGAATGTCGGTTGCATCTCGAACTGCTCCACGGCAGTGTGTTCAGGTAGAGCCTCCACTCCTTCAATCCCTTGACCGTCACCATCTTGCACAATGCCTGAGTAGTCATGTGGAGTGGAGCATCGACAAAGGCGAGTGGGTGGTGGACCATGTTCATGCACTTGATGGAGGGGTCATCCGTCGCCTTGAAATTTATGTGCATGCCCATACAACACTCAAAGGCAACCACAGAACCAAAGTGGGGTCTACCGGTGAATGTAGAAGATAGTCTAGCATACAAATAGCCAAGGACAGCTTGAGAAATGGACATACCTTCCCATACGCAACTGATAGTGCTCAGGTTGGATGCAGAGAGGAGGTGATCTTGTGCAGGGAAGAGGATGACGCCGCATATGCAAATTGCGGCGGCCTTGGCAATGGCGAGGTAGTTTCCTGTCTTTCTCTTGTATTGTGACATGATCCACTGAGAAAGAGGAAGGAGATGGATGTAACCCGAGCTAGTCAGGGTGCTAAAGTCCCAGGTTCGAGTGGTGATCTCACCAAGGATGGCCCAGGAGTCTATGGTTGCCACAGTGTGCGCGATGAGGTGTTCCTCCCCTCTCTAGTCTTTAGGGATCCCCAACATGAGTTCCAACTCCTCCAATAGGATCGTGGCTTCGAATGAAGGGAAGATAAATGTGTGGGTCTGTGGGTGCCACAACTCCACAAGCGTTGTCATACTATCCCACACGTGCACTATCTTATGATAGTTCTTGGCCAGTATGAGGACCGTGGTGAGCTTCCACTCGCGCAGTAGGTTAGTGGACTCCACGGGGAGCGCGTTGACCATAGGTTCTAGACAAGGGATTTTGGAATAGCGCCTACCACTTGGGAGAATCTAGAAGAGATAGAAGAGAGGGTTGGCAGGAGAAGAAAAGAAGAAGATGGAAGAAGAAGAAGAAGAAGAAGAGAGAGAGAGAAAATCATAGAGAGAGAAAGCACTTACTTGAAGATCATGTCTTTAACTAATGTGGCCGGGCACAGAAGAGAGGGGTTGGAGCGCTGCATGGGCCGCCCTTGCTGCTTTCAGGCCGCCATTAGGGAAGGAAGAAAAAGACCTCTTCATAGCTAGAAGAGAGAGAAAAGCAAGAGAGAAGAAGAGAGAAAGGGTGAGCTCCGAATTTAGACCCTTGCACCCCTATTTATAGAGCTCTAGGGGGTGCTAATCCCATCCCAATTCGTCCCTAGGACTTGGAGTAGCAATAGGTTTGGTTTAGGAGTCCCATGGGTAGTGGGATTAGGCTTAGGATAAGGATAAGGCTCGCTTTCGGTGTTTATCGCATAGAATGATGTCGTGACGCCCCGATCCGACGCGTTAGGGTCGCGACCACCTATGGCGTCGCGACACTGTCGCGACCCCCAGAGGTGTTGTGTTTATGTGTTTTGTGTTTTTTGTGTGTCTGTACATAGTTTGCTTGTAGTATGGTTGTGTGTGTACATATGGTCTTTGTTTCTGTCAATTATTGCTTTGTTTATTTATCAGAAAACCACAAAAAATCAGAAAATCACAAAATCACAAAAAATGGAGCTTTACAGGTAAGTCAGGTAAGTATTCCTATCCTTACCCCCTTGCATTACTATATGGTAACCTACTTATTATACCATTTCAAGGACTGGCTGGTTCTCAACATGTTCTGGGATCTGAGTTCCCCTTTAACAAAAACGGTGATGATCTAGGTGCATGTTGTTAATCGACAGATAGGCCGTTAAGTTGGATAAGTTTTGGGATGATGGACTCTGTCTTGCACAGCAGTTGCAGGAAGATTCTCGACCATTCTTGTGTAATTTAGCAATATTATCCTTGATATATTTTCTATTTTCTCCTTTCTTTGTATTTGATTTAATGATTTCTTTTCCTTTAGCCCAGCATGTATCATGTAGGATTTTGAGCTATCATGACTCATCCCTGGCTAATGTTGAGCCCTTGTTGAGTGCCCAACCATTATTCATGTTCCGAACAAGAAATCTCACTCCACTCCGAATCGGAAAGTTTGCTTCCGAGCAAGTTACTCTTTCCAATTTGTAGAGAATTTCCCTGTCTGGATTCTCTATTCAATTTTCATCCTTATTCTTTTTGATCTATTTTGGTTGCGAACCGCTCCCAAGATAGAGTCTAAGTTACTTGCCTGGCACACATATGTCCCTCCAAAATGAAACCTGCAGGCCAATCGGCTAAGGTACCTCTCAATCGAGGGGTTGGTCGTCCTTTTCTTTCTCCTTCTCGTCCAGACTTGTGTCTTCCTTACATTCTGCTCGAGTAGCTTACTCGGGGCTTTCAGGAAGATTTCAATTGCTTGTTGGTTAGATCGGGTGTCTCTTTACCTTGGCTCCCATCTTTTCAATTCACTCCACGTCATTTCCGCTTCATCGTCATTTCATGACACTTCCGCTACACTTTCGCTACGCTCCCTTGCAAAGTGGAAGCCAAGGAGGGGCAATTTGTAGACACCCGATTCTGGCCCATAAGTTGAATCATATTTCTTGTTATCTTAATGAGCCCCATGTTGGTCGCTCACCTTGAGCCCATCTCTTAGCCATGTTTTGAGTCCATTACAAGCCCAATTTTCACATTATCCCGTCCAATTATCTTTTAAGAGTCCTTATGCTTCATTATTGATTATTCTTCCAAATAATTTATTATGCTTCCAAATAATTGATCAATAATCTAAGGATAATCGATTTTCAGTAACGCGACGGGTCGTGGCGTCGCGTTATCCATGTCGCGCCCTCTTTGGCCGTCGCGACAGCCCATGCATGTCCATTCACGTGCCCTTATGGTCGCGACCATCCTAGTCGTCGCGACTATCCTTGACGCGTCCCTACGAACCGTCGCGACATGATCTGCATGCGCTGGCCTCCGCAACCACCTCCTATTTATCCTCCATGGGCCTTATCATCATCTCCAAGCAACCCTCACAACCCCCATACGCGGTATGAGGGTCCATGGCACCTTAGGACCTTCATAGGACTCTTCCCTCTGGATTTACATCATTTTATCACATCATTTTGGGTAATTATCACTTAATGACGAGGATAATCTCTCTCATCTCTATTTAAGGGACACTTCCTTATCAGAGGAAGGGGAGCCCGATTTTGCCATGAAGTGCTGCCGAATTCTGTTCAGACCTGTCCCTTAGCTCGTGGCTCACCCATTTTCTCACATTTCCCTCTATCCTCTTCACCAAGTTATGGCTTCTTCTTCACATATGGAGCTTGGTGGCTGAGGAGGCGTCTTCCATGGCTTCTGCACCACTCAAGGACACTGCACCACGGCCAGAGAGTCGCCCCATTGGGGCTCTTTTTTCCCTTCCTCCTCTCATTTCTTTTTCATGCATGTTATTGTGCTCTTTTAGATAGGAACGCATTTCCTTTTCTCCCCATATTTTTGTCTCACCCAAGGGGTTTAAAAGCCACCACCAGGTTCGTTCCCTCTATGTTCTCCCTTTTCAATTCATTTTTGGATAGATACTACTCTTAAATATAGTCTAACAGGGTTTCTTTTGTTGTTTTCTTCATTTTGTTAGGCACCTAAGCAAGAGTTGACGAGGGGATCTTGTCCTCTAGCCGGCTGGAGGGCAGGAAGAAGGTCTACCAACATCCTCCTACATTGCAGAGAACGCGTCAGCCGCCTGCATCGCGACAACCAGAACGTGCCCAATGAGGGCGTCACGACAGCGACACTATTCTCCCCGTCGTGACACTAGTAAGTGCCCCGTTCTCACGCCCTTTTCCTGGCACGTTAGCCTATTTTGATTCTTATTCAAGGCAACTTGTTAGGTGGTGATCACACGTTCCTAATCCATGGTAATAATACATCTAAAACATGTTGTGTGTCTCTAGGGGTGCGCAACCCCGTGATTACAGACTTCCCTATAATAAATCAATGAAATTTAGGTACCCAAGTTCTTTTGGGTCCTGGTTGGTTAGCTTTTATAGAGTTTCTTTTCGGAATCCATTAAAGATGTTTGGTTGTACAGGTAATTTTTATATGACATAATTTGTTACAATGAGTGCAACAGGAAATGTTATTTATTGTTTTGCTTGGCTTATTATTTTTATTAGTGTTTGATTTATAATTAGGATTTTGTTCAGCTACAAATTTTGGTATTGGATAAATTTTAAGATGAATAGCTGTTTCTTCATTATCTGGTGGAGTATACATGATTCCATACTTTTTCTTTCCTGATCTTTTTCCTCCTTTTAGTATTAACGAAGATCTTCCATTTGTAAATTTTTCAATTGTGGCTGTCAAATATTCATTATCTTTTGTTAGTATATTAGTTTCACTTTTAAATTCCCTTATGGTTTCCTGACTTTCTAGATTTGATATCTTTTCATTTTTAGTTTTTACATCTTCACATAGTAGTTCATTTCTTCTTTTCAGTTCAGAAATTTGATTTTCTAATTGTTTAGTTTTTTATTTTAAATCTGAGTTGGTTATTTCGAGGCATGCATAATTTTTCTTAACTGATTTTAATTGCTTACAAACATCTTTATATTTACTGTATAATTCATTGAAAGCATCTTCTAAGCTATCAGAATCAGACTCATTGCATGAATCCTTCGAATCTGGCATCAGCACTTTAGTAGGCGAGCTTCTTTATTTGCATGGCTTCTTCTTCATAGGGCGGTCCCTGTTGATAATCGTATTTGTGGCATTCCCCTCCCATCACGGTGTTGTTGTTGTAGGTGTCCTCAAGTTGAGGATTTGAACCATTTGTTTGTGCACAGTGATCTGGGTAAGACTTTGTGGTCTTGGGTCGCCCCCTTTCTCCAACCTGGGATGTTGAACCACTCCTATATTTTACCCTTATATTTTGGTGATAACAATATTTATGATTAATTAAATATATTTAATATCATGTTTTCCTAATAAATATAAATTTATGGAATTATCGTTGTGTGTTGTGCACTAAAATACTAAATCGATGTTTATTCAATATACATCAATTTCTGTTCAAAGTGCCGCATCGATTTCACTAACAACGATTTGATAAGTTACATAATGATTTGATCGTGTAACGATTCGTTAAGTGAAACAATGATTTGGTCGCCACAACGATTTGATAAGTGAGAACAACGATTTGCTCTCACAATGATTTGGTTTTCATAACGATTTCATAAGTGAGAAACAACAATTTGATTCTCACATCGATTTGATAAGTGCCATAACGATTTGATCGTCACATCGAGTTCTCTCTCACATCGATTTCTCTCTTACATCAATTTCCTAAATGAGAACATCGATTTGACCAAAACATCGATTTGATAAGTTTCATAACGATTTGATAAGTTTCATAACAATTTGGTTGCCACATCGACTCGATAAGTGAAAACATCGATTTGCCCATCGATTTGCCTATCTTTATAATAACAATTTGCTTTTACTTAAACATCGATTTTGTCCAAATATCGACTTCATGTAAACATCGATTTTCTCATATCTTTCAAATATGGTTGGCACCTAATGAAAAGTCAAAAATGTCTCTGACGGAAGATTTTCTTTTATCTCTCTAGATCTCTTCTCTTCTGTCAGACAGAAAGGTGGTCACTTACTACTTCTGGGAGAAAACAGGAAGCATAGAGGTATGTGAGCTTTTTGACAGAAACACTGTTTTAGCTAAACACTTTCTTCTATGCTTACAGACCTCGTAGACCACCAAGTGGCTGACAATCTGAAGAAGAAAAAGAATAGAAAGATCAGCAACAACTAGAAGAGCTCCAACGGATCTCTTCAATGGATCTATTCAAAGCAGCTCATATAAAAGAAGAAGCAAGGCTGAAGAAAAGGATGAGAGCTTTCCTGAAGATCTTTGAAGGAGTGTACAACCAATGAGGAACCTCAACGCCACATACACTCAAAGAAAGAGAGAAGAGCTCGAGCCAAATCAAGAGAAGTGGGCTACCTTCTTGCTCGGGAAAGAGAAGAAGACCAGCTGGGGTGCTGGGTGTTGTATTGTCCTTGAGGGGGACTGTACCCTTGGTTAGTAAAATCCCAAGAGGTTGCTTGGGGACTGGACGTAGGACTTCCGTGTGGGAAGGGCCGAAGCAGGATAAATCTCTTGTGTTATTTGTGTGATTGTTTATTTGCTTCCGCACTGCTACTCTTTATCACACTTAACTAACCAAACTTTCAAGTGTTAATTTTCTGTGTTTAAGTTTCTATTTCAGATTTCAGAAAAATCTATTCACCCCCCCTCTAGGTTAGCTTGCTGCCGTACCAAAAGGGCTAACAAGTGGTATTAGAGCAAGTCTCTGAACATTCAAAGAAGATCCAACGATCTTAGAGAAGATCCATGGCAGCTCAAGGATATGCTGAAGGTCAATCAGTCACCAGACCTCCATTCTTTGATGGAGAGGATTACCAATATTGGAAGATGAGAATGAAATGCTTCATTCGAGGCACAAACTTTGATCTGTGGCAGGTAATAGAGGTAGGTGATTATGTTATTACTCCTGTTGTAGGTACTACTGCTATTACAATAGCTGATAAGAATAAACTATCTTTAAACTTTAAGGCTAAGAACTACTTATGTTATGCCTTATCTAAAAAGGAATTCAGTAGAGTATCTGCTTGTAAATCTGCAAAAGAAATGTGAGATAAACTGCAAATAACTTATGAAGGAATAGATAAAGTAAAACAAATTAGGATAGATATTCTTGTCTCACAATATGAGCAATTTAAAATACTTCTATACGAAAATATTATTACTATGTATAATAGATTTTCAAGCATAGTAGTAGGCTTAAATTCTCTTGGTAAAACTCTTTCTAATGAGAAAACTGTTAGAAAGATACTTAGGTCTTTAACTCTTTCATGGACACCTAAAGTAACTGCTATTGAAGAAGCCCATGACTTAACCAAACTTTCTATTGATAACTTAATAGGTTCTCTCATGGCACATGAAATTAATATGGAGCGACTATCTGAGAGCTCATCAAAGAAAAAATGTACTAATGCTCTTAAAGTTGCAGCTGCTCCTTCCACTTCTTCTTCTTCTAGTTCTAAAAATGCAGGTTCTGAAGATAGTGATGTAGATGAAGTTCTATCTAAACTTCAGAAGATTCTCAAGAAGAAGAAAAATGGATCGAGAAGGATTCAAAAGAAAGAAAGAAAAGAAAAAGAACCAGTCTGTTATATGAATGCAAAAAACCTGGACATCTGAGACCAGATTGTCCAAGACTAAAGAAGACTGGTCAAACAGAAAAGTCCAAGAAGCAGCACAAGAAGTTCAAAAGAAAAGCCATGGCTGCTGCTTGGGAAAATGAAGAGGCCACAAGCTCATAATCATCAAGCTCAGAATCATCAAGCTCAGAGTCGGAGAAAGAGCAGGTAAGTCTAGCCCTCATGGTAGGACAAGATGAGGTACATTCTGACCCATTTTTTGATTCATGCACTGATTCAGGGTCCGAGTCTGAAGACTTAGAAGAAGTCTTTAATGAACTATATGAAAAACATAAGGGTGTTGTAAAAGAATAAAAAAATCTGAAAAACAACACTACTTGCTTGGAAATCACCAATTCTGATTTTAAATCCAAATTGGAGCAACTAGAAAAATAATTAAAGAACAGTAAAGATAATAATTATCTTTTAAATGAAGATTTGAAAAGCAAGAATAATGAGAAGTTAGAGTTAGAAGAAAAATTAAAAACTCTAACTGAAGAAAATCTCTATTTAAAAGAATTAGTTAGAAAATTAACTAGAGGGAAAACATCTTTAGCCCTATGCCTAAAAGGGTCAAAATCTGGAAATAATAAATAAGGGCTTGGATACATACCTCCGGAAAAAAGAAAACAAGCCATAATTCCAAAAAAATATCATTTGCCAAAATTTGTAAAAGAAACCAAAATGCCTCAGAAAAAGCCCCTAAAATGAACATGCTTTATCAAACGAAAAAGGTTTCTAAAAATTGTGTTCTAAACAGACATCATAAAAATAATAAGAATTGCAAAATAGATTATATTCATTGTTATTCTCATTGCAATAAATTAGGACACACTGTAAACGCCTGCATAACAAGACACTTAGTTTGGATTCCTAAAGGTTATTTTTATGCATCTAACCATCAAGGACCGAAAAAGATTTGAGTACCTACTTCTGAGTAGCTTATTTGCAGGATAGCCTTGGAGCATCAGGATCAAGGATGCTCCAGGCATTGGTGACTGCCAGCTCTTTATCCAACTCATATTTGAAGAGGGAGTAGTCATTTATTTATTTTAAAATTTCAGTATTACTAATAACTATTTGCAAGTCTCATTCATGTGGAGTCTCTCATTCAGGGGGAGCACAGACTAAGGGGGAGTTATTCATTAATGTCAATCATTGTTGAACCCCTCAATGGTAAGAATTTTTCACAAAGGGGAGAAAATGAATGGTAAGATCCTTCTGTTTTGGTTAGTGACAAAAAGGGGGAGAGAATTACCTATGAATTTTCTGTATTTTCTATGTTTTAAGTATTTTTGTCAAAAATATCTTGTAAATTTTGTCATCACCAAAAAGGGGGAGATTGTTGAACCACTCCTATATTTTACCCTTATATTTTGGTGATAACAAATTTATGATTAATTAAATATTATTAAATATATTTAATATCATATTTTCCTAATAAATATAAATTTATGGAATTATTGTTGTGTGTTGTACACTAAAATGCTAAATCGATGTTTATTCAATATACATCGATTTCTGTTCAAAGTGCCACATCGATTTCACTAACAACGATTTGATAAGTTACACAATGATTTGATCGTGTAACAATTCGTTAAGTGAAACAACGATTTGGTCGCCACAACGATTTGATAAGTGAGAACAACGATTTTCTCTCACAACGATTTGGTTTTCATAACGATTTCATAAGTGAGAAACAACGATTTGATTCTCACATCGATTCGATAAGTGCCATAACGATTTGATCGCCACATCGAGTTCTCTCTCACATCGATTTCTCTCTCACATCGATTTCTCTCTTACATCAATTTCCTAAATGAGAACATAGATTTGATAAGTTTCATAACGATTTGAATGCCATCATGATTTGATAAGTTTCATAACAATTTGGTTGCCACATCGACTCGATAAGTGAAAACATCAATTTACCCATCGATTTGCCTATCTTTATAATAACAATTTACTTTTACTTAAACATCGATTTTGTCCAAACATCAACTTCATGTAAACATCGATTTTATTAGATCTTTCAAATATGGTTGGTGCCTAATGAAAAGTCAAAAATGTCTCTGACAGAAGATTTTCCTTTATCTCTCTAGATCTCTTCTCTATTGTCAGATAGAAAGGTGGTCACTTACTACTTCTGGGAGAAAACAGGAAGCATAGAGGTATGTGAGCTTTTTGACAGAAACATTGTTTAAGCTAAACACTTTCTTCTATGCTTACAGACCTCGTAGACCACCAAGTGGCTGACAATCTGAAGAAGAAAAAGAATAGAAAGATCAGCAACGACTAGAAGAGCTCCAACGGATCTCTTCAACAGATCTATTCAAAGCAGCTCATATAAAAGAACAAGCAAGGCTGAAGAAAAGGATGAGAGCTTTCCTGAAGATCTTTGAAGGAGTGTACAACCAGTGAGGAACCTCAACGCCACATACACTCAAAGAAAGTGAGAAGAGCTCGAGCCAAATCAAGAGAAGTCTTTCATAGCAAAAGTCTTCAACACTTTCAAGCCTTCCTCTCTTCACTCTCTCTGTGATCATTGTAATTCTGGGGGAGAGAGTCTTTTAGCTGAGAGTTTCTTTTAGTTGGTGTTCATCTGTTCCATCTCTCAGCCGTGTTCTTTCTTTTCTAAGAAAGATCTTTGTCCAGCTGTAAGACTGTATAAAGTGTAGAACCTAGCTAGGAGTTTGTGTCTAGCAGAACCGCACTGGGGTTTGTACAAGGAGGTTGACTTCTTGACCTGTAAGAGAAGTGGTGTAAGGCCCTCGAATTTCATTGCATTAATTGTGTCGTGTGTAAATGTTCGTGCTTGTGTATGTATGTACGTATCTACGTATGTATTAGTTTAGTATAATTACGTGTGCATATGCTTAATATTAGATGTAAATAATGTATGTATTACTTGATGATAGTGTGTACACAATACCATATAGATATTGCATGTATATATATACGTAATATGCATGGGTTTTCAGCATGTTTTGACTTCTGGCCGAAGGGCCAGTTGGCGTCAACCTATTGGATGCCAAGTCTTGTCAACGACAACTCATGTGACGTCAACACTTAAATAGGCGACGACCGATGTTGACGTCAATATTACTGACCTGCATGCGTTGCAGAGCCGGAAATTCCAGAAGCAAGCCACCCCAACCATTGGGGAGCTGTCCCCAACGGTCCGAAAGGCCATCTTGTCACCCCTGCGTGATAGGAGAACCCCCTCTCCTATATACAAACCCATTTTTACAACCCTAAGCCTTCTCTTTGCCCCTTTGCAAGAGAGGAAGAAGAGAAAGGAGTGAAACCCTACTTTCGGACTGTGAGAAACCCTCACCTTTGCAACCCAAAAACTGAAGTTCTGAAGCTTGATCCGGCCACCTGCTGCATCAAGGAGCTTGCTGGATCATCGAGGAAGGCATCCCCGACCTCGGATTGCACTGGAGCTTGCTCAAGAACCCGGAGGAAGGCCATCTTGGAGGCTGGTTGGGAACTTCTTGGGACAGCCCAAGGAGAGTTTCACCAAGCCTTTTGATCCCTTTGGAGTATATCTAAAAGGCAAGTACCATACCCATAGTGTTCATGTATGTGTCTAGGATGGTTTTACCATTTTTATGTATTTTCCCTCGTGTCCTAGACACCCAAATTCACCCCATCTTTGGAGCTCGGGTCTGTGTTTTGCAAAGACCTGACCTTAACGGCAACATCTCTTGCCGTTAAGATCATGCTTAGCATCCAGCGATTGTGTCGTTAACTCCCTTTGACGGCCAAAGATTGTCGTTAAGTTCTTCAGGACAGAACAGAAATCTGTTCTCTCCTCTTATACAACTATTTTCGATGTGTTTCTCGTGATGAGGATATATTGTAGCCTTTATGTACTATGTATACTAGTGAATGTGGTGTGTGGATGGATTTTTGTGCAAGGTGGTAAATGATAGAGTTATTTATTCCATGGAAATACATGTGTGATTAGTTGCTAATCTTGTCAACCCTTTGTTTGTATGATTTAGGACGAGTCTGAATGTCCTACATTTTATGGGTCATGCATGTATTAGTCAGTCTTTGTTCTGAAATTCTGAGATTTTTCCCATGCTTGTGTGAATTAGTGAAAATGTTGTTTGGGAAATAGAAATCATGCGTAGGTCATGATAAATCTTCGGTAAATCATGTATTTCCCAAAAATTTCAGGAATAAATTCTGTAGCTCCATGCCTATTAGGGCTCAGACAGTGAGTTGTTAAAATTGTGCTTGTGTTCAACTCCATGTTAAATCGAATTGCGGATAGCATGTGGAATTAATGTTAGATTTTCTGTAATTTCGTTTTAGCTTAGAAAAATTTGAAATTTTGCATGAAGAATCCTAACCCGAAATTAGCCTGTGGTTAAAATTTCAGGTCATTTGGACCAGTATATGATGTAATATGAATTTTCCATGTAAAAATGTGAAACTAATGCATGCCGTTGTAAAATGATTTGATTTTGTATATAGCAACCTGATTAGTGAAATTTCCTGAGTACTAAAATTCTGTAATTGTAGTGCCATGTTAGGAAAAACAGAGAAGTGTGCATGTGAGTGAGAAAGTGAATGAAATGAGAGTGACATGTGTAAACATGTGTTAAACTCGATAAAATGTGTAACGTGTAACTTGTGCCAAATGTGACACCGCTTCCGTAGAGGGCAGTGGAACCATATCAGGGAAATGTCCCCCTGAGAATGTTCAATGTGTGTGACCCTAAGGGCATTAGGGGGAAATCCTGGAGGTGGACAAGTACCACTGGTTAGGGTGGAGACTTGTTCTCCCGGTCTGCGTAGTCCAAGAGTCGCCATTGTATTGCCTAGATGGCGTCTATGTGTTGTGTCCTTCTTTGGTGGTTTGGACTATGTGTCACGGCACTAAATGTGAATGTGTAAATGTGTATGTGTTCATGTGAAAAATGTGAATGTGAACAATGTGTAAAAGTGCATGTGTAAAGTGTGAAATATGCGAATTTGAAATTGTGTAAAAATGTGAAACCAAAATGTGAGGATGTGAGTTTGAAACCCATGTTATGACAATCTAAAATCATGCTTAAACATTAGCTTTACTATGTTATGATCATGTTTATGTATGCAAAATGCCTAGAATCCATACTAGGGATAATTGTTAAGCATATATAAACAACTTCCATACTTGGTTGTTCACATGTTGTGATTTAATCGTTGTTGTAGCTCTCATGTGTTAGATTAAGGTTGCTAAAGCATGTAAAACCAGCAAGCTTAAAGCATGTAAAACGATTACGTATATGCGTAGGAATGTGTAGGTTCCATGTTAGGTGTGTTTCCTTTCATGCATGCTCGGGAATTCATGTTAATGGCTTTCATGTCTTGGTTGGTTGAAGGTAGATTTTTATGTGAGGAATGAATAGAAAGCATGTGATAGGTGATTCTATTTTAGGAAATCTCAAAGTATAGTCCATGTGTTTAAATTGTAGATTCACCATGATAGGTTGTAAAATTTAATATCAAGCATGCTACATGTTGTGTCTTGTGAATGTGCATGTAGAACCTACTATGATATGTGCATGTACGGTATGTGTAGAATTACTTGCGGAGTCTTTTAGACTCACTACTTGCTTCGGCGTACAGGTGTAGTTGGTGACGAGACACTTGTGGAGGAGACGTTGGACACCGACTCCGAGCGTGGAGATTAGAGTGTTGGAGTACTTGTGACATTTTGTGATTTTCATAGTATGTAAATTGAACATTGTACTAGCATTATCATGGAAGAATGTATAAGTATGGACATCTATGTATTTGATTTTCAGCAATTTAATTATGTGAACTTTTCGTTCTCTAAATGTTATCGAATCATGTATGTTAAATGTGGATGATGAATGAAATCAAGACAGTGGTTCTTTTACTTCCGCTACTCTGTTCTTATATTCACGTGTATCTCAGCTGAATGTTATTGTTGGGTAAATGTCCCACTGTGATGACGCTCGCTATACCGACGTGGGTTGGTATAACCGTACCGGTATAATGAGGGTCGTCACAGAGATTGGTATTAGAGCGACCGGTTGAGATTGCACATGAATATACATAAGTCATCATCTTCATTACATGCTAAGTATGTCCACATGTGTATAATTGATTAATAATGAATGAAAAATAGATAAGAAGATGGTTAGAAAACTTAGTAACCTAGCTCTAATGGTGGCTGAAATTCATTACAGCCATGGCTTCGAGAGGTAGGCGTGGCGGAGCGTCGGCCCGTGAGGACGAGCCAAGACGTGACGAGCGGGCGGAGTGCAGGCCCCGGCACCACAAGGTCCTATACTTCCCCCACCGCCGCCTGTGGATTATGGAGTATTCATGCAAGGTCTGGTGCAAGCCATGCAGACGCAGGCTTATACCCATGCAGCACTCCAGGCTCAGTTGGAGGCTCAGGTTAGACTAATAAAAGGGTTAATAGTCTGTTTTATTTAATTATGTGATATTGTGTTGATTGTGTATTGTTTGCTGTGATGTAGCAGGCTCAAGTACCAGCTCAGGACCATGGTGGACCTTCTACCATGGAAAGGTTCAAGAGGATGTTGCCACCCTCTTTTAAGGGGGAGAGCGATCCGTTGTTGGCTGAAAGCTGGATGAGGGAGATAGAAAAGATCTTTCGAGCCATCAGGTGTGCAGATGAGGATAAGGTTACATTAGCCACCTACATGCTACAGGAAAGAGCTGATGTACGGTGGGCTTCATTGTTGCGTACCCAGTTTGAGGACGGAGCTGTTGATGTTGGGTGGGACAAGTTCGTGAGGCTCTTTCGGGCCAAGTTTGTCCCCAAGCACATGCATGATCGGATGGAGCGAGAATTCCTATCTTTGAATCAAGGCTCCATGACCGTGCTGGAATATGAGGCAAGATTTTCTGAACTCTCTAAATATGCCCCTCATATCGTGACAGACGAGCGCAGAAAGACAAAGAAGTTCGTGATGGGACTCAAGCCATCACTGCGGACGAGACTCGTGGCATTTGACCATCGCACGTTGGACGAGGTCCTCAGTGCTGCTTGTAGGCAGGAGGGAGAGATGGAGCAATACCTGGAAGAAAAGAAAGCTTCGCAGAAGAGACCTGCAGCCACGTTCCAGCGGCAGGACAAGAAGTAAGCGGTGTACCCGACACAGCAGCGACCACAAGATCATGGATTGCCCAAGAGTTCAACAGGGAGTCCAGCACGGAGTGCCAGCCCCAGCAGTGTAGCGGCAGCGGCGCCAGCTATAGGAAGGCCTCGAGCCCCAGCTCGAGTGTTTGCTTTAGCTCGTGAGGACGCCGAGCAGGCGGAGCATGTCACCGAAGGTACGGTTTTACTTTTAGGTGTGCACGCTCGGGTTTTGTTTGATACGGGTGCTACTCACTCGTTCATTTCCGAGCGGTTCGCTAGGCAGTTAGCCCTAGAGTCAGGCATAGACTCTGAGGATTTAGAGGTTCCTTTGTCTGTGCACACCCCTGCGGGTACGGTATCGACTAGGAAGTGCATTCCGTCGTTACCTGTGTGCATTGAGGATAGAATCCTAGATGGATGTTTCTTCTTGCTAAAGATGAAGGACTATGATGCTATTCTTGGTCTGGATTGGCTAGAGGAGCACTATGCATTAGTGGATTATCGTCGGAAGAGGATTGTTTTCCGCATTCCTGGTGAGGATGAGTTCTCTCATCCCTTGCCGAGGAACTTGGCGGGAAAGTTAGTCATCTCTGCCATGAAGGCGATGCGCATGGTAAACAAGGGTTGTGACGCTTTTCTTGCCAGCGTGGTGTTAATGCCAGAGGCTGATGAGTCACCTACTCTTGCAGAGATTGAGGTAGTGCAGGATTTTCCAGATGTCTTTCCTGATGACTTGACTGGATTGCCATCGGACAGAGAGATAGAGTTTACCATAGAGTTGCTTCTGGGCACCTCTCCTATCTCGAAGGCTCCATATCAGATGGCAGCTGCGGAGTTAGCCGAGTTGAGGAGGCAGTTGCAAGAGTTGCTTGATAAGGGAATTATTCGCCCTAGTGTTTTCCCTTGGGGCGTACCTGTATTGTTCGTCAAGAAGAAAGACGGGTCACTTAGGTTATGCATTGACTATAGGAAGTTGAACCAAGTGACTGTAAAAAACAGGTATCCCTTACCTCGTATTGATGATTTGTTTGACCAGTTGCGGGAGGCATCAGTCTTTTCTAAGATTGATTTGCGATCTGGTTATCATCAGTTGAGGATTCGGAGTGAGGATGTGTCCAAGACAGCGTTTAGAACCCGTTATGGACATTATGAGTTTTTGGTCCTTCCTTTCGGATTGACCAATGCCCCTGCAGCGTTCATGGATCTCATGAACAGGGTGTTTAGGCCTTATCTAGATAGCTTTGTCGTAGTGTTTATTGATGATGTGTTGGTCTACTCTCCGGATGAGGCCACGCACCGTCAGCATTTGAGGGTAGTGTTAGAGGTTCTTCGTGAGCACAAGTTGTATGCTAAGTTCAGCAAGTGCGATTTTTGGTTGCGCGAGGTTCATTTCCTCGGGCATGTTATCTCCGGTGCTGGTGTTGCAGTTGATCTAGCGAAGGTCCAGGCTGTTATGGATTGGGAGAATCCCAAGACCCCTTCGGAGATTCGTAGTTTTATTGGTTTAGCTGGTTACTATCGGCGATTTATTGAGGGATTTTCATCCATCGCCGCCCCTTTGACTCAGCTTACCAGAAAGGGAGTGAAGTTCGTTTGGTCTGAGAAGTGTGAGAAAAGTTTTCAATTATTGAAGACTAACCTCACGACAGCCCCAATGTTAGTTTTATCGAGCAATGTAGAGGGTTTTGCTATCTACACGGATACGTCTCGGATTGGTTTAGGCTGTGTGCTGATGCAGCAAGAAAGGGTAGTGGCTTATGCTTCTCGTCAATTAAAGGAGCATGAGAAGAACTATCCGACTCATGACTTGGAGCTTGCAGCAGTGGTTCACGCACTAAAGATCTGGAGGCACTATCTTTATAGTGTCAGATTTGAGGTGTTTACCGACCACAAGAGCTTGAAGTATCTTTTCTCCCAAAAGGAATTAAACCTGAGGCAGAGGAGATGGATCGAGTTCTTGAAGGACTATGACTTCGACCTTCGGTATCACCTTGGAAAGGCGAATGTTGTAGCAGATGCTCTGAGTAGAAAGAGGCCATCTCTCCAGCAGGATTGGAAGATGTTGGAAGATGCAGCTTGCGCGTTGACTGAGTTAGAGCCATCGCTATGCCAGGCTTTTGTAGCTCAGTTATCCTTTAGGTCCTCGATTTTGGATGAGGTGATCGAGCAACAGGGTGCCGACCCTAGACTCTTAGAGTTAGTGGGCAAGGCAGGCATTGCTCGTGATGAGGACGGTGTGATTAGATTTCAGCACCGTGTTTGTGTCCCTGATTTAGTAGATGTCCGTGAGCATGTGTTAGAGGAGGCTCATAGATCGCGATTCTCTATTCATCCGGGTAACACGAAGATGTATCAGGATCTGAAGAGATCATTTTGGTGGTCCGACATGAAGAAGGATGTAGCGGATTATGTGTCTAGGTGTTTGGTGTGTCAGCAAGTGAAGGCCGAGCGACAGCGACCATCCGGCCTCATGCAAAGGATGGACATCCCAGTGTGGAAGTGGGAAGCTGTCACTATGGACTTTGTTTCGGGTTTGCCTCGATCTAGAAGGGGCAATGACTCGATTTGGGTAGTTGTAGATAGATTCTCGAAGACTGCTCATTTCTTACCTATGAAGAAGAAGCAGTCAGTAGACAGTTTAGCTACATTGTATGTTAGTAGTATCATTAGATTGCATGGTGTGCCGAAGTCGATCATTTCGGATCGAGATTCGAGATTTACTTCGAGATTGTGGAAGGGTCTTCAGGATGCTTTAGGTTCGGAGCTGAAGCTTAGTTTTCCGTTCCATCTCCAGACTGATGGACAGTCCGAAAGGACTATCCAGACGCTCGAGGATATGTTGAGAGTGTGTGTGCTGGATTGAAAGGATGATTGGGAGCATCATCTACCTCTAGTGGAGTTCGCATACAACAACCGCTTTCATGCAAGTATTGGTATGGCTCCATTCGAGGCGTTGTATGGTAGGCCCTGCAGATCTCCTTTATGTTGGGAGGAGACTGGTGATAGGCAGTTGATCGGACCGGAGTTAGTTCAGGAAACTTCGGATAAGATCCAGCTGATCAGAAAGAGGCTTGTTGCGGCTCAGGATAGGCAGAAGAGTTATGCCGACAACAGGAGGAAGGATTTAGAATTCGAGGTTGGCGATCATGTCTTCTTGAAGATATCGCCTACTCGTGGTGTCGTCAGATTTGGCAGGCATAGTAAGTTGAGCTCTAGGTTCATTGGCCCATATGAGATTCTCAGACGATTGGGCAGCGTGGCATATGAGCTAGCATTACCCCCATCTTTGGCTAGTGTTCATCCCGTTTTCCACGTTTCGATGCTCAGGAAGTATGTCCGAGATCCGTCTCATGTGATTAGTCATGAGCCAGTGGAGATTCAGCCAGATCTGTCGTATGTCGAGCAACCAGTAGCTATTCTTGACCGGAAGGTTCAGCATCTCCGGAACAAGAGTATTGTATCGGTGAAAGTTCTCTGGCGAAACTTCTCGCGAGAGGAGGCTACTTGGGAGCTTGAGGATGCGATGAGGAAGAAGTATCCCCTTTTGTTTGAGTAGTATCGTTCTAACTTCGAGGACGATGTTTCTTTAAGGGGGAGAGGGTGTAAGGCCCTCAAATTTCGTTGCATTAATTGTGTCGTGTGTAAATGTTCGTGCTTGTGTATGTATGTACGTATCTACGTATGTATTAGTTTAGTATAATTACGTGTGCATATGCTTAATATTAGATGTAAATAATGTATGTATTACTTGATGATAGTGTGTACAAAATACCATATAGATATTGCACGTATATATATACGTAATAAGCATGGGTTTTCTGCATGTTTTGACTTCTGGCCGAAGGGCCAGTTGGCGTCAACCTATTGGATGCCAAGTCTTGTCAACGTCAACTCATGTGACGTCAACACTTAAATAGGCGACGACCGATGTTGACGTCAATATTACTGACCTGCATGCGTTGCAGAGCCGGAAATTCCGGAAGCAAGCCACCCCAACCATTGGGGAGCTGTCCCCAACGATCTGAAAGGCCATCTTGTCACCCCTGTGTGATAGGAGAATCCCCTCTCCTATATACAAACCCATTTTTACAACCCTAAGCCTTCTCTTTGCCCCTTTGCAAGAGAGGAAGAAGAGAAAGGAGTGAAACCCTACTTTCGAACTGTGAGAAACCCTCACCTTTGCAACCCAAAAACTGAAGTTCTGAAGCTTGATCCGGCCACCTGCTGCATCAAGGAGCTTGCTGGATCATCGAGGAAGGCATCCCCGACCTCGGATTGCACTGGAGCTTGCTCAAGAACCCGGAGGAAGGCCATCTTGGAGGCTGGTTGGGAACTTCTTGGGACAGCCCAAGGAGAGCTTCACCAAGCCTTTTGATCCCTTTGGAGTATATCTAAAAGGCAAGTACCCTACCCATAGTGTTCATGTATGTGTCTAGGATGGTTTTACCATTTTTATGTATTTTCCCTCGTGTCCTAGACCCCAAATTCACCCCATCTTTGGAGCTCGGGTCTGTGTTTTGCACAGACCTGACCTTAACGGCAACATCCCTTGCCGTTAAGATCATGCTTAGCATCCAGCGATTGTGTCGTTAACTCCCTTTGACGGCCAAAGATTGTCGTTAAGTTCTTCAGGACAGAACAGAAATGTTCTCTCCTCTTATACAACTATTTTCGATGTGTTTCTCGTGATGAGGATATATTGTAGCCTTTATGTACTATGTATACTAGTGAATGTGGTGTGTGGATGGATTTTTGTGCAAGGTGGTAAATGATAGAGTTATTTATTCCATGGAAATACATGTATGATGAGTTGCTAATCTTGTCAACCCTTTGTTTGTATGATTTAGGACGAGTCTGAATGTCCTACATTTTATGGGTCATGCATGTATTAGTCAGTCTCTGTTCTGAAATTCTGAGATTTTTCCCATGCTTGTGTGAATTAGTGAAAATGTTGTTTGGGAAATAGAAATCATGCGTAGGTCATGATAAATCTTCGGTAAATCATGTATTGCCCAAAAATTTCAGGAATAAATTCTGTAGCTCCATGCCTGTTAGGGCTCAGACAGTGAGTTGTTAAAATTGTGCTTGTGTTCAACTCCATGTTAAATCGAATTGCGGATAGCATGTGGAATTAATGTTAGATTTTCTGTAATTTCGTTTTAGCTTAGAAAAATTTGAAATTTTGCATGAAGAATCCTAACCCGAAATTAGCCTGTGGTTAAAATTTCAGGTCATTTGGACCAGTATATGATGTAATATGAATTTTCCATGTAAAAATGTGAAACTAATGCATGCCGTTGTAAAATGATTTGATTTTGTATATAGCAACCTGATTAGTGAAATTTCCTGAGTACTAAATTCTGTAATTGTAGTGCCATGTTAGGAAAAAAAGAGAAGTGTGCATGTGAGTGAAAAGTGAATGAAATGAGAGTGACATGTGTAAACATATGTGTTAAAATCGGTAAAATGTGTAACGTGTAACTTGTGCCAAATGTGACACCGCTTCCACAGAGGGCAGTGGAACCGTATCAGGGAAAAGTCCCCCTGAGAAGGTTCAATGTGTGTGACCCTAAGGGCATTAGGGGGAAATCCTGGAGGTGGACAAGTACCACTGGTTAGGGTGGTGACTTGTTCTCCCGGTCTGCGCAGTCCAAGAGTCGCCATTGTATTGCCTAGATGGCGTCTATGTGATGTGATGTGTTGTGTCCTTCTTTGGTGGTTTGGACTATGTGTCACGGCACTAAATGTGAATGTGTAAATGTGTATGTGTTCATGTGAAAAATGTGAATGTGAACAATGTGTAAAAGTGCATGTGTAAAGTGTGAAATATGCGAATTTGAAATTGTGTAAAAATGTGAAACCAAAATGTGAGGATGTGAGTTTGAAACCCATGTTATGATAATCTGAAATCTTGCTTAAACAGTAGCTTTACTATGTTATGATCATGTTTATGTATGCAAAATGCCTAGAATCCATGCTAGGGATAATTGTTAAGCATATATAAACAACTTCCATACTTGGTTGTTCACATGTTGTGATTTAATCGTTGTTGTAGCTCTCATGTGTTAGATTAAGGTTGCTAAAGCTTGTAAAACCAGCAAGCTTAAAGCATGTAAAACGGTTACGTATATGTGTAGGAATGTGTAGATTCCATGTTAGGTGTGTTTCCTTTCATGCATGCTCAGGAATTCATGTTAATGGCTTTCATGTCTTAGTTGGTTGAAGGTAGATTTTTATGTGAGGAATGAATAGAAAGCATGTGATAGGTGATTCTATTTTAGGAAATCTGAAAGCATAGTCCATGTGTTTAAATTGTAGATTCACCATGATAGGTTGTAAAATTTAATGTCAAGCATGCTACATGTTGTGTCTTGTGAATGTGCATGTAGAACCTACTATGATATGTGCATGTACGGTATGTGTAGAATTACTTGCGGAGTCTTTTAGACTCACTACTTGCTTCAGCGTACAGGTGTAGTTGGTGACGAGACACTTGTGGAGGAGACGTTGGACACCGACTCCGAGCGTGGAGATTAGAGTGTTGAAGTACTTGTGACATTTTGTGATTTTCATAGTATGTAAATTGAACATTGTACTAGCATTATCATGGAAGAATGTATAAGTATGGACATCTATGTATTTGATTTTCAGCAATTTAATTATGTGGACTTTTAGTTCTCTAAATGTTATCGAATCATGTATGTTAAATGTGGATGATGAATGAAATCAAGACAGTGATTCTTTTACTTCCGCTACTCTGTTCTTATATTCACGTGTATCTCAGCTGAATGTTATTGTTGGGTAAATGTCCCACTGTGATGACGACCGCTATACCGACGTGGGTTGGTATAACCGTACCGGTATAATGAGGGTCGTCACAAGTGGGCTGCCTTCTTGCCCAGGAAAGAGAAGAAGACCAGCTGGGGTGCTGGGTGTTGTATTGTCCTTGAGGGGGACTGTACCCTTGGTTAGTAAAATCCCAAGAGGTTGCTTAGGGACTGGACGTAGGACTTCCATATGGGAAGGGCCGAAGCAGGATAAATCTCTTGTGTTATTTGTGTGATTATTTATTTGCTTCCGCATTGCTACTCTTTATCACACTTAACTAACCAAACTTTCAAGTGTTAATTTTCTATGTTTAAGTTTCTATTTCAGATTTCAGAAAAACCTATTCACCCCCCCCCCTCTAGGTTAGCTTGTTGTCGTACCAAAAGGGCCAACATGGGATTGGTATACATATGAATATTTTTGTGCGTCTGTGGGACATTATCAAGGCGAGTAGCATCAACAATCCTCATATCTTCATTACAATTTATTGCTCCATTCTTATTATTTGGGAGATTTGGAAGATTAGATGCAAAATGAAGTTTGAACAAGTTGGTTTTTTAGTTAATTCCTTAATTCAAAATATTCATGCGCTGGTAAACATTGCTACTCATAAAATGGTCTTTAAGGAAGTCGCTACACCCCAGCAATTTGCAGCCATCTGTGAGTTGGGTTTTGTTGTTCAGCCTTATGTAAAGTCATGCAAATTGGTCAGATGGATTCCGCCTTTACAAGGTTTTCTTATTAATGTTGATGGTGCATCTAAAGGAAACCCGGGTCCTTGTGGTGGTGGTGGAGTTGTTAGGAATGTTGCTGGATTTGTTGTTCTTACCTTCTCACATTTTTATGGTGATGGTAACAGCCTTCTTGCTGAAGCTCGAGCGATGTATGATGGTGTGCAATTGGCAGTGGAGAGAGGAATTCCAGTTGACCAAATCTGCTCAGATTCTATGATATTGGTGAACTCTTTTCGGACGGGGATTGCTCCACCCAGAATGGAGTCCGAGTTTATTTGTTATCGGTGGTGGAGGTTTACCTTTGATTTTGTGCAGCAGAATGGAGTCCGAGTTTATCATGTTTATATGGAAGTAAATCAGGTGGCGGACGCTTTGGCCACCTTTGCATGTAATGCTCATTGTAATGGGGTTTTTTATTCTTCCACCCAGCTCCCACGGTCTTGCTTTCCTGCTCTTTTTGGGGATCGACTGGGCCTTGGGAGTTTCAGAGTTTTATAACTCTCATGTACCTTTCAGGGGCATGCCCCGTAGCTATTGTATCTTTCTGCATTATTTATAAAATGTGATGTAGCAGGTGTCGCTTGGGGGAGTGAGCACATTTCACTCTGCTGGGGTGGAATGCACTTGACCGATGTTGATCCTGTTGCATTTTATTAAAAAAAAAAAAAAGAGTCAGAGGTTACCTTGTCGTCGACATTTGCCAGAAATACCAAGTTCGCCTTTTCTTCTTCTTCTTCACTAGAACTTGACTCACTGTCTGAGTCACTTTCATTGTTCCATGTGGCAGCCATAGCTTTCTTCTTGTATTTCTAAAATTTCTTCACGTTATCCTTTTTCTTGAATTTTCCTTTCTTCAGTTTTAGACACTCAGGCTTGAGATGTTCAGGCTTCTTACACTCATAGCATATGGGGTCAGATCTTTTGATTTCTTTGCCTTCAGGTCTCCTAAATTCTTTACTTTTCTTGAAGTATCTTCTTCCTTACTGATATTTCTTCTTGGCTAGAATGTGTTACAGTCGTCTGGAGAGAAGGGCTTCTTCATCTTCACTGTTCTCATCACTTCTTTCACTTTCTGATTCGCCCTCAGAAGTATTTTCAGTGGCCTTAAGAGCATTGTTGTGATTCTTTTTGCTGGAGGATTCTCCCAACCTTTCCATGTTTATCTCATGATCCATTAAAGGCCCAATGAGTTTCTCGAGGGACATTCTCCTGAGATCATTAGCTTCCTCTATGGCGGTTACCTTTAGAGTCCATGAAGTTGGCAAAGATCTTAATAATTTTCTTACCATGTCTCCTTGCTCATATGTTTTTCCTAGCCCAGCCAGACCATTTGTAATGACTGTAAAGCGACTGTACATCTGGGAGATGGATTCTCCAGACTGCATTTGGAACCTCTCATATTGAGCTACTAATATGTCAATTCTTGTTTCTTTTACCTTGTCAGTTCCGTCATGAGTGAGATTTAGCTTGTCCTACATCTCTTTGGCTGACTTGCATGTAGATATTCTGTTGAATTCTTTCTTGCTTAGAGAGCAGCACAATATACTCTTGGCTTTGCTGTTCTGAGATAGTTTCTTCTTGTCCTCGTTTGTCCATTTGTCTTTGGTGTTGGTGACTTTCAGATCTCCATCTTCTATTATTGTCCATAGTTGGAAATCAAGTCCTTGAAGGAAGAACTCCATCCTCGTCTTCCAGTAGTTGTAGTCTTCACCACCGAATAGTAGAGGTCTGTTGATGGATTGTCCTTCTGCATAACCTTGGACTGCCATTTATCTTTGCTCTTCAGATTGTGAGATATTCTTGCTTAAAGAGACTTGGCTCTGATACCACTTGTTGATCAGGTTGCAAGCCCAGAGGGGGGTGAATGGATTGCTAAAATTTTCTTTTAGAATGTTCCTGTAAATAAAAACGCTTTGACAGAAGACACTAAGTTTGATGGTTATAGTTAGTATAAAATGAAGACAAAATAAGATCAATCACACAGACAACAGGAATTTTATCCTGGTTCAGATCTCCTATCACAAGGAGTCCTACGTCCAGTCCCCAAGCAACAACTTGGGATTTCACTAACCAAGGGTACAGTCCCTCTTAAGGACACTTACACATCCAGCCGCAGTTGGACTTCTCTTCTCTACACGAAGAGGCACTAAACCACCTGATGCAACAGGTCTTCCTTCTTACCAAAGAGAATAGATACCCACTCCACAGTAGGTCTTCTCTTCACAGAAGAAGAGGAGCACTCAGAATAAGAATAAAAGAGTGATGGCCCCTAGACCAAGCTTCTGGAGATTGATTGATCTGAGGCGGAATCTGAGAGACAAAAGGATTCACACAGAATGAAGGCCTCTCAGATCTATGAGAAGCTCTCAAAGACTAGAACATGTTTCTATGGAGAGCTAGAGCTGAAGACTACTTGAATGAACGAACAAGCTCTTCTTTATTTTCCTTCAAGATGTCAAGGTGTGTCTTCGTGGAGTCACCAGTCTTCTATTTATCTTCTTTTTAAAGATTTAGCCATTGAAGTATCCGTTGTCTCTCATCTTCATACACGATGGATGTGTCTGGTCCGATGTAGGAATCAAGAAAATCTGCAGCCATTAAATGCTGGGATAGACACATACAGAGAGGAAGATTATCTGAATCTCTTCTTGCTTCTGTCAGAGTGACAGGTCGGACGTTGTAACGTATATGACCACCGGAAACCTGCACATAATAAATGCTGAAGTGTAGACAACTTAACTGTGTCTAAACTATCAGTCAACGTTAGTAGTCGTGCTGTAAAAAGATATACCAAATAGGAAGTTCCATTCTCTCATCTTTAAAGGTCTACTTTACGTGACATGGATATGGTAGCACAAAGATATGTTGTGCAGAGATATTGTACTACACACAATAAATGTTTGAGTATATAGATACATCAAGGTTCACGGGAATATATGAAATCCACAGTGATTTGAAAACTATATTTGAATATCATGAAGGATATAATATACTTAAGATTATCTGTAAAGATTATAATAATATCCATCAACTGTCAAAAGCATAATCGTTGTAGAAGGGAAGTTGATGTTTAAAGATAGTCGATATTCAAACACAACCAATGTTCAAGAGAAGTCGTTGTGAGTGTAATCGTTGTTGGAATGAAATCAATGTTGAGAAATAATCATAATCTACGTTGAGATTATTGCCCAGCTAACTAGCCCAGAGGGGGGGGGTGAATGGGTTATTAAAATTTGATCTTTGATTAATACCTGTTCACTAAAAAGATTACAACAACTTAAACGAAGGTTAGAGTTAGAGGAAATAAGATAGCACACACACAAAACACAACCACAAGACAGTAGGATTTTTATCCTGGTTCGAAACTCCTTTCCACAGGAGACCTACGTCCAGTCCCTGAGCAATACCTCAGGATTTCACTAATCAAGGGTATCGTCCCCCTTAAGGACACAACAACACCCAGCTTAGCTGGTCTTTCTTCACACCCGAATGGAACAACACCCTGGATACCACCAGGTCTTCCTTCACACCAGAAGGGAACAACACCCTGGATACCACCAGGTCTTCCTTCACACCAGAAGGGAACAACACAAAGAGAGGTTTGAAAGACAAGCCCCTAGATCAAACTGCAACAAGCAATGATCTGAAGGACCTAGCACTGAGAGCAAAAGAATCTAAATCTAGGCTCACTCTCAGAACTACACAAGCTCTCTTCAAATGATCTTTCACTAGCTAGTAGAGAGAAGTCTTTGCTCTTCTTTTTGACTTGTAGAAATCTAGTTAAAGAGTCTGTTAGTATGAGACTGATCTGGAGTCTTGGAAGCTTCCTGTCAACAGTCTTTTGATTACTTGAGCATGCAAAGAGATGAGATCTTCAAAGATATCCGATGGCTTCTATTTGATTAACGTTGTACCATGAAGCTAGTTCAGAGGTCTGCACAGATGTCAATCTCAGACAGCAGACAGATAAGCTGTCTCTGATGTCAGTCAACGTCAGTAGCAATAGTCAAGAAAATAATAATGCCAAATAGCTTAAGTCTAAAGGACGTTATCAGAGTAGGCACGATAAAGGATGATATGGTCTGCATGCATGCAGAGATATGTTCAGATCTCATAAATGCAAAAGCGTCAGAGAGATGACTACGTGGACTTTGACTGGTCAATGCTTTAACATGAATAAGATATCAAGATATGAAATCGATGACTGTATGACTTATGAAATCGTTATGAGTCATAGCAAATCGTTATAAACACTTATCAAGTCGTTATGAACTCTGAAGAAATCGTTGCGCAAAGCAAATCGTTATGAAGTCTAAGGAAATCGTTGCGAGATCTAAAGAAATCGTTACGGCTGGAAAGTCGTTGTGAGTTCTAAAGAAATCGTTACGAGGACTAAAGAAATTGTTACGGCTAGAAAGTCGTTGTGAGTTCTAAAGAAATCGTTACGAGGACTAAAGAAATCGTTACGGCTAGAAAGTCGTTGTGAGTTCTAAAGAAATCGTTACGACGACTAAAGAAATCGTTACGGCTAGAAAGTCATTGTGAGTTCTAAAGAAATCGTTACAACGACTAAAGAAATCGTTACGGCTACCAAGTCGTTACGAGTTTCACAGAAATCGTTATGAGAACTAAAGAAATCGTTACGGCTAGCAAGTCGTTATGAGTTCTAAAGAAATCGTTACGAGAACTAAAGAAATCGTTACGGCTACCAAGTCGTTACGAGTTTCAAAGAAATCGTTACGAGAACTAAAGAAATCATTACGGCTAGAAAGTCGTTATGAGTTCTAAAGAAATCGTTACGAGAACTAAAGAAATCGTTACGGCTACCAAATCGTTATGAGTTTCAAAGAAATCGTTACGAGAACTAAAGAAATCGTTACGGCTAGAAAGTCGTTATGAGTTCTAAAGAAATCGTTACGAGAAGTAAAGAAATCATTACGGCTACCAAGTCGTTATGAGTTTCAAAGAAATCGTTACGAGAACTGAAGAAATCGTTACGGTATCGATTTGTTTGCAATTTGGTCAGAAAGGAAATCGATCATAATACTTATAAATTGAGAGTCTTACCTGATTGTCTTGAACTTTCTTTTGCTTTTATTTCCTATCCTGAAGACTCAAGTAATTCATTAGTAATGTTTTGTTAATCATCAAAATTGATATATAAATAAATGAATTATTTTATATGGGGAAAGTTTGGTCATCAATCTCCCCCTTTTTGATGATGACAAAATATACTAAACATTATACAACACAAACATATTTTTCAGAATAGCTTTAGTTTTCTCCCCCATTTTGTCAATAAGCAAAAAGATAGTCTATGAGACAAAGAAGTGAGAAATCATTGTATTAAGTGGGAGGAAGATAGTACATAGGAGACAACAAAGAGGCATGATGTGAGATGACAGCCCATGCCTTGATCTCAAGGTCTTCAAAAGTTTGTGGAAACTCAGAAGCAACTGAAAAATTAGGACCCATGGATGGAATGGCCCTTTGAATGTAAAGTTGTCGTTGCTTTTTCCAGGAATTCTTCATACTGATGTGGGTCCAAGATGAATCTGAAGTAGGTGCTCTTTCCAAAGCTGGCACGATGGAGAAATCTATCCAGAGAGATTGGATAGAAAATCTTCTGATCAAGCAGATCCTGCTTCAGAGCATAGAAGGTTGTATATCTGGCTGCCCACTGAACATAGATCTCTTGAATTGGATTTATGGAGTTGAGATCCATGAAGGCTTCGGCTGAGAGAATGGGCTTAGCTTGACGAACCAAGAAACTGTTGATTGCCTGTAATTGAAGATGGGGTTCCTTGTAGAGAGATTCCATATGGTGAGGAGTTGTTGAGCCACTTGTTGAACCTTTTACTCCTAAAATTTTATCCTTTTATTTTGGTGATAATAAAATTTATGTTTAATTATTATTATTAAAAATATTTAATATCATGTTTTTCTTAATAAATATAAATTTATGTGATTAATTGAATATTAAATATTTTAATACCATGAATTTTCTAATTATAAATTAAATATCATGATTTTCTAATGAATATAAATTTATGACATTATTACCGTAATGATTTGCACTAAACACATAAATCGATGTCCATTCAATATATATCGATTTCAGTTCAAAGTGCCACATCGATTTGCTCTCATAAGGATTCCTTTGTACTCACACAGACTCCTTGTAACTCATAAGGATTCCTTTGTAACTCACACAGACTCCTTTGTAACTCATAAGGATTCCTTTGTACTCACACAGACTCCTTTGTAACTCATAAGGATTCCTTTGTACTCACACAGACTCCTTTGTAACTCATAAGGATTCCTTTGTAACTCACACAGACTTCTCATAAGGATTCCTTTGTAACTCACACAGACTTCTCATAATGATTCCTTTGTAACTTACACAGACTTCTCATAAGTATTCCTTTGTAACTCACACAGACTTCTCATAACAATTCCTTTGTAACTTACACAAACTTCTCATAAGGATTCCTTTGTAACTCACACAGACTTCTCATAAGGATTCCTTTGTAACTCACACAGACTTCTCATAAGGATTCCTTTGTAACTCACACAAACTTCTCATAAGGAATCCTTTGTAACTCACACAGACTTCTCATAAGGATTCCTTTGTAACTCACACAGACCCTCTCACATGGATTCCTTTGTAACTCTATAAGGATTTGATAAGTGAAACATCGATTCCTTTGTAAAACATGGATTTCTTTGTAAAAACATAGATTTCCTTATATTTCAAAGTGCCTTTTGGCATCTAGTAAAAAAGTCAATATTCTTGATTTGCGTAATCCTCTATCTTTGACAGGAGATCTTTTTGCTTATCTTTCTAGATCTCTCTCTCTCTTTATCAACATAGAGGATTACTTCCACTTTTGGGTGGCATCAGGAAACATAAAGGTATGAACCTTTTTGATAGAAACACTCTTTTATCTAAACACTTTTTTCTATGCTTGCAGACCTCGTAGACCACAAATTATCAGAAGAAAGAGAAGATGAGCAATGGCTAGAACTCCAACGGATTTATTCAAATTGCTCATATAAAAGATGAAGCAAGGCTGAAGAAGAACAGAGCTTTACCTGAAGATCTTTTGAATGAGTGTACAACCAGTGAGGAACCTGAACTCCAAATACACTCAAAGAAAAAGAGAGAAAGAGCCTGGGCCCAAGAAGAAGTGTTCAAGCATCTGAAGCACTGAAGCATTCAAGCTCCTTCTCCTCTTCTCTCTCTCTCTGTGTGCATCTTATAATCTGGGGGAGAGGTCTTTTGCTGAGAGTTCTTTTAGTTGGTTTTTATTTGTTCCAACTCTCAGCTTTGTTCTTTCTTTTCTAAGAAAGACTTCTGTCCAGCTGTAGGACTGTATACAGTGTAGAACCTAGCTAGGGGTTTGTGTCTAGCAGAACCGCACTGGGGTTTGTACCAGGAGGTTGTCTTCTTTACCTGTAAGAGAAGTGGGCTGCCTTCTTACCCGGGAAAGAGAAGAAGACCAGCTGGGGTGCTGGGTGTTGTAGTGTCCTTAAGGGAGACTGTACCCTTGGTTAGTGAAATCCCAAGAAGTTGCTTGGGGACTGGACGTAGGACTTCTATGTGGGAAGGGCTGAACCAGGATAAACTCCTTGTGTCTTTTGTGTGATTGTTTATTTGCTTCCGCACTACTCTCTTTATCACACTAAACTAACCAAACCTTCAAGTGTTGATTTCTGTGTTTAAGTTTCTATTTCAGATTTTAGAAAAACCTATTCACCCCCCTCTAGGTTAGCTTGCTGCCGTACCAAAAGGGCCAACAAGCCTTTCACATTCAGAAATGAGTGGGGCCAAGGTTTGGGAAGAGATGCGGCCAGAGTGATATTCTCTGAAAATGAACTGCAAGAAGGAGGGTAATCTGCCCAACTTGGCTGACAAACGGCCCATCTGCCTAGCAAACATATCCAGTGCATGGGATCCAGCATCTGAGTCAAACACTAAAGAGTGTAGCTTTGGCAGAAGAACTGGAGAGTCAACTTTGAGATCGGCAAAGTCCACTGTGAGGGGAAGATTTACTGGACGTTCAGATCTCAGCATCACTAGGGCTGAATGAAATTGGTAGAACTGTACTTCAGGCAGCTTGTTCAAATAGCAAAAATCACTGTACAGCTGAAAATTCTTGGCAATACGAATCTCTTTCAAAATAAAGGGTCCCCAAGAGTTCTTATGCTGAATAATGAACCACTCAGAAAGAGTGAGGGTAAGAGATTCTGCCCTGGCAGTCAAATATTTGCTGTATTGAGCTTTGTTGCCCTTGACATTGGCCCACTGGTCTTCAGTCTTGAACTCAGTGCCCTCAAAGATTTTGGATTTTTGAGGGTGGGACAGCTGGGTAAAAGGAAGAACAATGCTTAGATGCTCAGAGAGGTTGAGGAAAGGAATACCATAGATGGTGGACAGGATGCACTTTTGAACATATTCCTTATAGAGGAATCTTCTTTGAGGCTCGAGGGTAAGAGGTACCAAAGAGGAGGAAATAATGGTGAGGAGGGGATGCTGACAGAGGATGATTGTTTCCTCTTTTTCTTGGCAGGACTGGGAGGATCAGTCCTGTGGATATGAGTGGCAGTGGAGAGAATGGTGATAAGGATATTTCTCTCAAAATCATCCGGCAGATTTGTGTCAAAGACACCAAGTAGTGAAGGTTTTTCCGGAATGATAGTGACAGAGGAAGGAGGAGTAGGAGGATAGAAAAGGTGTTTGGGATTGAAGGAAGAAGGTGGTGAAGGTTTGGGATTGAGTGATGAGGGAGCTGAGGTGTGAGAAGGAGTGGGAGAGAAGGAGGGTTGAGATGAAATGAGAGAGGAAGATGGTTGGGTGCGAGGCACAGGGTGTTTTACAGTTGGTGGAGCAGGAGGGGCTATAGAAGGAGATGAAGGTGAAGAGAGGGTTGGAGTTGCAAGGGTAGAAGTGTCAGGGGCCTTAGTAGCTGTCATGGGCTCTTTCCCTTTGTCTTGACCTTCTCTGACAACTGAAGAGGGTCCTGATGACCCTGAAGCTGGCACAGGTGGCCCTGGTGGCCCTGATGCTTGAGCTGATGGCCCTGCTGGCTGAGACTCTTGAGCTGGAGGCCCTGGTGGCCGGGGAACAGCAGCTGGTCTGCTCTGAGTAGCTGCAGGAGAAACTCCACTTGACCTTGAAAGAACTGCTAGCATCGACTTCATATCAGACATTTCTTTATTAAACCACTTCATTGCATTTCTGACTGAAGAGAGCTCAGAGGTGGTCGAAGCTTGACTAGCAAGTATCCCTTGCACACTGGACTGCACAGCTGACAGAATCTCTCCCTGAGCCTTCAACAATTCCAAAACCGGTTCAGATTGACTTTCCTGTGGCTCTTTCTGAGTTTTCTGTGAACTATCCTTTTGCCTTTCCTCTAAGGTGCAGGTTCTTCAATAGACTGCTCCCCCTGAGCAGGAGCTTCCTCTTCAACTTCCATTTGCTCCCCCTGAGCAGGAGCTTCCTCTTCAACTGGATCTACTGGAGCACTGGACTGCTCCACAGGAATTGATTCTTCAATGTGGCCTTCTGCCATAGCTTCTTCCATTTCAATTTCACCAGACTGTGAGTCGATTCGAGTGGAGAGAGCTGATTCAACTAAATTCCTAAGAATTGAGCCAATTATTGAGGTAGGCGAATCACTGGCTTTATCTGCCACTTCCTCCTCAACTATAGAAGCTGTAAGAGATTCTGGCTGAAATGCTGGTGCTACTGCCTGCTGCTCTGCTGCTGACTGAACTGCTTGCTGCTCTGCTGCTGACTCTTCTGCTTGCTGCTGCTCTGCTGGTGCTACTGCCTGCTACTCTGCTGGTGCTACTGCCTGCTGCTCTGCTGGTGCTACTGCCTGCTGCTCTGCTGGTGGTGTTACTACTGTCATTTCCTGAACATCAGGAATTTCTACATCACCAATTATGGCCTCTCCCTCGGCCACAGTGGTCTTAGACCATACACCTTCAATTACAGAGAAACCACTTTTCTTGAGATTTCTGGACCTTATACACTGGCCCATCTTCTCCACAACTGCCCAGATAATCTATTCCAAAGTATTTGAAAATCTTTGTAAGTAGATGAGCATAGGGCAATGAGACATTTAACTTACTTTTTGTATCCCATATTTGATCTCTGGCAAATTTCATCCTTTCCAACATGACTTGCGCCATATTAATCTCCTTTTGTTGAATCGCCCAAAACATCATATCTGAATCTGCCCTAGTGCACGTTGAGAAGGTGGCACTGCGAGGAACCAAATTTGATAGATAATGAAATGAAGAAGACGGTTGAATGCATTCATCTGATTAATATCCAATTTTCTGTCTCTTAGCCTAAACCCTAGACCTATAATGCCAAGGCCTTTTGCTTCATCGTTCACTGCGTGAACCCCACTGAATCCAGACGTCTTCACTCCAAACAACATGTGCAACAACTCATGATCGACTTTAATTTGGATTCCCTTTACCGATGATACAAGGGACCCATCTGCCTCTGACCTTAAGCATACATAAAATGCTTTCACCAGGTCGGGATAGCTTACCTCGGTGAAAGTGGCAATTTCCATCCACTGCATCCTTCTCAGAGTTTCTGCTATACTTCCCATACCATTCTTCTCGAAATTTGGAACATCCACTGCCTTGTTTCCGCATACTATTGTCTTCACGAAGGTGAACCTTTCCTGCTGTTCTGCGGTCAGGTACTCAGCACTGTAGCCCCCTACACTTCCAGAGATCATCGGAGCGGCCATGGGTAGAGAGAAGAGGAACTGTTCTGGAGAAGGGAGATGATGGAAGAGATGGAAGCCTTCGAGGGATTCTTCGCGGGAAGAAGGGGAAAGCTTCAAATCTTACAGAGAGTCGATGCCGGAATCGTTAGGGCATCGGCTTTGGGTGAATAGATAAAGGAGAAAGGGTAAAGGTAGAAGATGAGTCGTTCCCAGAACGATTTGACTAATTAGAATTATTTTATCGAAAACAGGAAGCGCCAAAAGGCGGTAACGGCACAAGGCGACAAAAGGTTTGACGAGTCAACTGCTTTTAACACAATAGCGGTCAAGGAAGAGTAAATAAACTGAGTTTTGCTTAAAGTGAGAGAGAGAAAAAAATTTCATTTATTCTGAAAAATTTATATGCCATTTTAAATACAGGAATCTTTTCACAAATTGCACATCCCTAATTCCCTTCTAAGAGATGTAAATCTCTCTTCAGGTAGGGCTTTTGTGAAGATATCTGCTAGTTGGCTCTTTGTATCAATAAAGGATATTTCTATATTTCCATTTGCAACATGATCACGAATAAAATGATATCTAACCTCAATATGTTTTGTCCTTGAGTGCTGAACTGGATTCTTGGTCAAATTAATGGCACTGGTGTTGTCACACAACAATGAAATTGATTTGATATTTAATCCAAAGTCTTCAAGTTGTTGCTTTATCCAAAGGAGTTGTGTACAACAACTTCCAGCAGCTACATATTCAGCTTCAGCTGTTGATAGTGCCACTGAGTTTTGTTTCTTTGAAGACCATGATATCAAACATCCTGCAAGAAATTGACAACAACCACTGGTGCTCTTTCTATCTATCTTGCATCCAGCATAGTCAGCATCAGAATATCCTACTAAATCTATTTCACATGATTTTGGATACCAAAGACCTAAATCATGAGTTTTAGCTAAATATCTAAATATTCTTTTTACAGAAATTAGGTGTGATTCTCTAGGTCTGCTTGATACCTAGCACACATGCATACACTAGCCAAGATGTCTGGTCTACTTGCTGTTAAATAAAGTAAAGACCCTATCATACCTCTATAGTTCTTTTGATCTACCTTTTTACCATTTTGATCACTGTCCATTCTGGTTGATGTGCTCATTGAAGTTGACAGTGGTTTGGCATTATCGAATCCAAACTTCTTCAGGAGTTCCTTGGTGTATTTGGCTTGACAGATGTGGGTCCCTTCCTTCCCTTGCTTGACTTGCAATCCAAGAAAGTAGTTTAGCTCCCCCATCATACTCATTTCAAATTCTCTCTGCATAAGCTTCTCAAAATACTTGCAAAGAGATTTGTCAGTAGAACCAAAAATGATATCATCTACATAGATTTGAACTAATAGTATGTGATTGACCTTTGATTTTATGAATAATGTGCTATCTACTTTGCCTCTATTGAAACCATGATTTAACAGAAAAGAGCTAAGCCTTTCATACCAGCCTCTAGGTGCTTGTTTTAAACCATATAATGTCTTATGGAGTTTGAAAACATGATTAGGAAATTCGGTGTCATCAAAACCTAGAGGTTGTTCAACATACACTCCCTCTTTTATAAAACCATTTAAGAATGCTGATTTAACATCCATTTGAAATAGTGTCAAGTTTAGAGCTGATGCATATGCAAGTAAGATTCTAATAGCCTCAAGTCTAGCTACAGGTGCATAGGTTTCATCGAAATCTATGCCTTCCTCTTGAGAATAGCCCTGAGCTACCAATCTGGCCTTGTTTCTTAGGATTACACCGGTTTCATCCAATTTGTTTCTGAACACCCATTTGGTGCCAATAACTAGATGATCTGATGGTCTAGGAACAAGTGACCATACTTGGTTTCTCTTGAATTGATTTAATTCATCTTGCATGGCTATTATCCAAGATTCATCAGTTAAAGCTTCATTGACTGTCTTAGGCTCTATCTGAGAAACAAAGGCTAAATAATTACAAGGGATTACATTACCTCTTGTTCTTACCCCTATGGATGGATCACCAATGATATTCTCAAGTGGGTGATCTTTCTTGTATCTCCATTCCTTTGGAAGATTTTCATGAGTAATTTCTTCTTGTTGTAATTCTTCCAGAGGTGGATCATCCTTGTCCTCAATTGATGTATCTTTAAGCTTTTTGGACAGTTCATCTGCATCATCATTATCACTATCTACTTCCTTTCTCAAGGAAGGGTTAGTTTCATCAAAAATAACATGCACAGTTTGTTCAATTAGTAGTGAGCGTTTATTGAAAACTCTATAGCCTCTGGGTTTAGAAGTATACCCCATAAAGATGCCTTCATCTAACTTGGCATCCAACTTTCCAATGTCCCTTTTTCCGTTGTTGTGAATAAAGCAAGGACATCCAAAGATTCTGAAATGACTTACCTTGGGCTTCTTTCCTTTGAACAACTCATATGCAGTCTTCTTCAGTATTGGCCTGATCATTACTCGGTTGACAATGTAACTGGCTGTGTTGACTGCTTCAGCCCAAAAATATCTAGGAAGCTCATATTCAGATAGCATGGTTCTTGCCATATCCAAGAGAGTTCTGTTCTTCCTCTCAGCTATACCATTTTGCTGTGGTGTCCTTGGTGCTGAGAAATTGTGCTGAATTCCTTGATCATCACAGAATCTAGCAAACTTTTCATTTTGGAACTCACCACCATGGTCTGATCGAATGGACACAATACTGAACTTCTGATCTTTCTGGACCTTCTTACTGAAACTGACAAAATTATCAAAACTATCATCTTTATGCTCTAAGAATGATACCCATGTGAATCTTGAGTAGTCATCTATTATGACAAATCTAAAATTCTTTCCTCCAAGACTGGTAGTCCTCATTGGTCCAAATAGATCCATATGTAGGAGCTCTAAGGGTTTTGAGGTAGTCACCACTGTCTTTGACTTGAAGGAACTCTTTGTGTGCTTTCCCTTAGCACAGGGTCTACAAACACTTTCCAATTTTCCATTGACTTTTGGTAGACCTTCCACAAGATTCCTCTTTCTAAGCTTGTTCAATCCGTCCAAGCTGCAGTGGCCTAGTCTTCTGTGCCACAACTCAGTTGATTTGTCTTTGCTGGCTGCCAGACACACATTTTGCTCTTTGAGTTCTTCAAGGTAGAGCACGTACAGATTCTTCTCTCTATTTGCTTCAAAGATAACTGCTCCATCCTTTAGTATGCTGCACTTTGATTCTTGAAACTTGATTTGATGACCTCTATCACACAGCTGACTTATACTGATGAGGTTGTGCTTTAATCCTTTGACTAATAGCACATCTTCTATGACTGTTTTTCCTTTGCTATTTACTGATCCACTGCCAACTACAGTTCCTTTCCCATTATCTCCATAAGTGACTGTTCCTTCTTCAGCTTGGAGATGGGAAAACAACTTCAGGTTTCCTGTCATGTGCCTTGAACACCCACTATCCAAATACCATTTGGATGCTCGAGGATTAACCTGAAATTAAGACATCAAGCTTTAGGTACCCAAGTTCTTTTGGGTCCTGATGGGTCAGTATCATTATTTTTTACTTTCATTATCCACTTCTTATGTCTTGTTGGACAGGTGGATTTTAAATGACCTAGCTTATTACAGTGACTACAACATGATGTTTTTGTTACTCTTTCAATATACTTAAAATTAGCTTTATAGGTTGTATTTTCCTCAGGAACAAATCTTGGAGTTGGATACACCTTAGGTGGAATTATAGTTTCTGCATTTTCAGGTGGTGTGTAGCCTACACCATCTTTCTCTTACCTGAGCGTCTAGCTCCTTTTAATATTAAGGGATTCTTACCATTTGTAAATTTTTCTAATGTGCTTGCTAATTTCTCATTCTCTTCATTTAGATTTTAATCTCTTTTCTAATTCGTCTACACTTTCTTGTTTTTCTAATTTTGTATTTGTTTATCTTAACTTTTAAGTCTTCACACAACAATTCATTTCTTCTTTTTAGTTCGATTAATTGCTTTTCTAGTTCTTCATTTCTATTTTTAAGTCTGAGTTAGTGTTTTCTAAGCATGTATTATTCTTCTTACTAATCTTAAGTAATTTAGACACCTCTTTATATTTGTCGTAAAGTTCATTAAAGGCGCTTTCCAAATTGTCAGAATCTGAATCAGAATTATTACAAGATCGAAAGAAGAGTCAGAGGTTACCTTTTCTTCGATGTTGGCCATGAGAGCCAGGTTGCTTCTTCTTCATCCTGCTTGAGCTTGACTCACTGTTGAGTCACTGCTGTTCTCCCAAGCAGCTGCATTGCCTTTTTCTTGTATTTCTGAACTTCTTGGAGCTATCCTGTGGCGGAACGCCTCGGCCAAGCCCGTTAAACCAATAACGCACTTGATCCGAGTCCGCCTCCCGCGAACGGGCCGTAGCCTCGCAAGGGAAACCAAACCACAGTCCGTGTAAACATAAAGGAACACACCACATTTCATATATAATTTTTCACAATTTACATAGCCATATCCATTAAAACTGAAAAGGTGTACAAAAGTCTGGGGCATACCCCGAGGTACAACAAAAGAAAGTAAACAACTAAAAACTACAAGGCTACACTGCTGAGTACTACTCCGCTGGAGGTACTGACCCTGCTCCGCTACGACGCGGCCCAGAACTGGACGTCGGACGGGAAACGTCCTCCTCGCCCTCACCTGTGGGGGTAGGGGTGAGCCTCTCTAGTCACTGGCTCAGTAGGGAACTCCCCCAAAGCCGAACAAACCACAAACCACAGGTACAAAACAGTAAACAGTACCAACAACATATAAAACAGCTAAGCAGGTAAGTAAAGCTGTAAAAGTACTCACCGTCTGTCGACTACGAGAAACAACTGTAGTAACTAAACGGCAAACCCAAACAGGTGTACAAGCCAAAGTAGAGACAGCCAACACGAGCCACGTAAACTGGTTCGCGACACCAGAAACTGACTCGGACAACTAACACAGGTCCACCTCTCAGTCTCGCAGCCACGGACGAAAGGTCCAGCTGCCGCTCCACGTAAAAAGGTCAAACAACTGTGGAGACCAACTAAAACACCACAACCTGCAGACCACACGGTCACAGGCCCATGCCTGGCACCTCCAGAGACCCTGGCCTGGGCTCGCTAGAGTGAGGCACTGGTAAAAGGACTAGCTGGGGTCCAGTACGTCTACTGGTGTCCGTACCCCCAACTACGAGCGCGCTACAAGTGACTAAAAACAACCACAACTGTCACTGTCCCACTGTCGTCTTTCCCTCAGCCGGACGTACAACTCTAACACAAGAGTGAGGGTGTCCAGGTCAGACGACACAGACCTCAACGGTACAACACAAGTACCGGGACAAGGCCCCGAGCTAACAGCCTGGCTCACAAAGAACCTGGGGCACCCAACTGGAGAGGTAACCACGGTAGGCGTCGTACTACTCGTCACGTACACAAAACCACGTGCACGTCACACACAAACCACGTGAAACCTCACGTAAACCACAAGTAACCACTGGTCCACTACACGTGAACCTAACTGCCTCGCGTTCACAACGCGCAGTCACCGAAGTAAACAACTAACAGCATACCTTGTATGCTAAACACGTAAACCATGTGCACTCAGTGCACCTCATACGTTAACACCCACGCATTAACGATAAAACACCATAAATAGCCATTTCTGTTCATATAGGAGTAGGCGGCCACATCGATTGCCGCTTACAGGAAGTAGACGGCAAGGTTCCTGGCCGTCAACCTCCTGGCTGAAGATCTTGGCGGCAAACGATGTTGACGCCAAGTTCCCCGGCCTTAAACCCTGCAGAAACCCTAATCCGGTCCTGCGAGTTTTCTAGCTGTTCTAATTACTGGAAAACATGCAAATGCATACCCTCTAGCATGACAGAACCCAATGCAACCCGTTTAAACATGATTCGAACAATAAACTACTCAAACCACCCATTATCCCATATGGTGCAACTCTATCCAAACATGGATTATCATGCGGTTCAAGTAGTTATGATGTGTTTTAATGTTTCTACGGAGCTACCAGGGTTCGTCCCCTACCTCAGAACGCGTTAGAATCTCCCGCAACTCCCCGGTTTACGCCGAGCCCTCCGCGAGCTCCCACGCGAATTGCACCACGCCGCGACGTTTCCTCGCGCAATTCGGCGACGCCGCGCGTCCACGATCGACCAGCCACTCCTCGATACCTGTTAGAACCTTCAGAAACACCAGGGCGCGAAGCTGGGGCAAGAGGGAGAGAGGGTGAGCTGAGAGAGCTGCCCTCGGGTGAACATATAACCTGCTGAACTGACAGGTTGGCGTCAACCCCCTTGTCGCCCACATGCACCGCCAGACTAAACGTCCACAAAAGCTGCCGCCAAGTTCATGATGTAAACGTCCATGAACCTGGACGCCAACAGTCAACGACCACCCCTTGGCCGCCAACTCAGACAGAACAGCAGCAGGTCCCATTCCAATTCAGGACCTACCCTGCTCTTCACCTGCTCAAGCCACGCAATCACACCATGCATTCCACACACCCAACTCACACTGGCCTCACAACGGCCGCCACAACCACAATGCACATGATCCGCATGGATCCGAAAAGCACGCGACGTTACATTACTATCATCTAAAAAGAAAATTTCGACCTCGAAATTCATAACACAACACAAAGTCAAACGATTTAAACATACACAACTTTACAAGCACTATCATCTAAAAAGAAAACACAAACTTATACAAACAGATAGGGATACCCTTTAGCCATTTCAGCGGCCAACTCCCAGGTATCCTCACCACCCAACCTATTTTCCCATCTCACCTTAACCAACTCAATTTCTTTATTTCTTAACTTCTTGATTTTTCGATCCGTGATCTGTACCGGATATTCAGGCATAGTCATATCCGGCCTCAGGTCACCACCTTGATATCTAATTATCTGAGCTGGATCTTCAATGCATTTCCTTAACATGGAGACATGGAAAATATCATGCACATCTGCAAAATCAGCTGGCAAATCCAGCCTATAAGCCACTTCCCCAATTCTTTCAATTACCTGGAAAGGTCCCACATACCTTGGACTCAGCTTTCCAGATTTACCAAACCTCATAATACCTTTACTTGGGAAACTCTCAGAAAAACAAAATCTCCCACCTCAAACTGAAGTGGTCTCCTCCGCACATCTGCATAACTTTTCTGCCTACTTTGAGCTGCCTGCAATTTTTCTTTAATAAGCTTCACTATTTCAGTGGTTTGCTGAATTAATTCAGGACCCACTAATTGCCTTTCTCCCACTTCATGCCAGTTCAATGGAGTTCTACATGGCCTTCCATACAAAGCTTCATACGGTGCCATTCCAAGACTGGTATGATAACTATTATTGTAGGCAAACTCAACCATACCCAAATGATGCTCCCAACTGCCTCCCCAAACTAAACAACAAGCTCGCAACATATCTTCAATTGTCTGAATGGTCCTCTCTGTCTGACCATCTGTCTGGGGATGATAAGCGGAGCTATATCTCAACTCAGAACCCATCACCTTTTGCAAACTTCTCCAAAAACCAGAAGTAAATCTTGGATCTCTATCCGATACAATAGTCTTCGGAATACCATGCAGTGGAACAATTCTTTCAACATAAATATTTGCCAATCTGTCCACTGTCCAAGACATACTTACTGCCACTAATCTGCAAACTTTGGTCAATCTGTCAACAAACACCCATATTCCATTATGCCCAGAACTTGTCCTTGGTAAACCTGCTACAAAATCCATTGCAATATCATCCCATTTCCACTGTGGAATGGGTAACGGTTGCAACAGACCTCCCGGTTTCTGATGCTCTGCTTTAATCTGTTGACAAAGCACATCTTGCCACAAATTCTGCTATTTCTTTCTTCATATGAGGCCACCAAAAATGCTTTCTTAAATCATGGTACATTTTAGTACTACCCGGATGAATAGTGTACCTTGATTTATGAGCCTCTTCTAGAACACGCTGCTTCACTTCTCTTTCTGCAGGAACAAACAACCTGCCCCTAAGCCTGACCACACAATTATCATCAATTGAGACTCCTTCCATTTTCACAATTTCAGGTAAACCTGCATCTGCTCTTTGAGCCTCAATAATCTGCCAATATAAAGACGGCTCTACAGCACTAGCAGCTAGAATTGCCCGACGCTGACTGCTGGGCACATACAAAGAATTCTCTGCTACCTCTTCATACAATTTCCATTCTTTAATCATCATCAAATTCATATAAGCCTTTCTGCTTAAGGCATCAGCCACAACATTGGCCTTACCCGGATGGTAAGCCAAACTAAATCATAATCTTTCAGATACTCAACCCATCTGCGCTGGCGAAGATTTAAATCTTTCTGCGAGAAGATATACTTCAAGCTTTTATGATCTGTAAAAATCTCAAATCTTTCGCCATACAGATAATGCCTCCACATTTTCAAAGCAAATACAACTGCAGCTAATTCCAAATCATGAGTGGGGTAATTCTCTTCTGCTGGCTTCAATTGCCTAGACGCATAGGCTATCACTTTACCATGCTGCATAAGCACTGCTCCAAGACCTCTCCTTGAAGCATCAGTATACAGCACAAAACCACCACTCCCTGCCGGCAATGTCAATATAGGTGCTGATGTAAGTCTTTTCTTCAATTCCATAAAACTTCTCTGACATTCACCGGACCACACAAAAGGCACACCCTTTCTGGTCAGCTTAGTCATAGGTGCTGCAATTTTAGAAAAATCTTGAATAAAGCGCCTATAATAACCTGCCAACCCCAGAAAACTTCTAATCTCGGTTATTGACTTAGGCACTTCCCACCTCGACACAGCTTCCACTTTACTTGGGTCTACAGCTACTCCTTTAGCAGAAATAACATGACCCAAAACTGAATTTCCTTTAACCAGAATTCACACTTACTGAATTTAGCAAACAACTGGTTATCTCTTAACAACTGCAAAGTAAACCTCAAATGAGCTGCATGCTCCTCTTCAGATGCTGAATAAATTAAATATCATCAATAAAGACCACAATAAATTGATCTAAATATGGATGAAATATTCTATTCATCAGATCCATAAAACCTGCAGGAGCATTAGTCAACCCAAAAGGCATTACCACAAACTCATAGTGACCATATCTGGTTCTGAACGCTGTTTTATCTATATCTTCTTCTCTGATTCTCAGCTGATGGTACCCGGACCTCAAATCAATTTTGGAAAACACTTTTGCTGATTGCAACTGATCAAATAAATCATCTATTCTTGGCAACGGGTACTTATTCTTGATGGTCACATCATTCAACTTTCTATAATCTATACACATCCGAAACTTCCATCTTTCTTTTTCACAAATAAAACCGGCGCTCCCCACGGGGAATGACTCGGTCTAATAAACCCTTTTTGCAACAATTCTTCTAATTGCTTTTTCAACTCTTGAGTTCTGCTGGTGCCATCCGATATGGGGCTTTAGAGATCGGCATAGTACCCGGCAGCAACTCAATAGTAAAATCCACCTCTCTATGTGGAGCTACACCAGGCAAATCTTCCGGAAAGACATCAGCAAATTCCCTAACCACGGGAACTGCTTCCATTGGCTGACTGGCTTCTACCAAACTTACTGAGGCTAAATAGGCCACACACCCATCATTATCAACTTTCTAGCTTTAATTGCAGAAATTAGAAACTTTGAGGTATAAAAAGGCATACCTTGATATTCAAACTCTGCACCATTAGGATGATAAAACCTGATCCTTTTCTTTCTGCAATCTAGCATTGCTCCATACATCTCTAGCCAGTCCATACCCAGAATAATATCATAATCTGACAATTGCAGGGCATACAACCGACCCGGCATTTGGTTCCCTTCAATCATAACAGGAGCTTCATCTATGTAGCTCGAAGTGAGTAAGAACTCACCTGAAGGAACCTCTACCACTAACTCACAAGACTTCTCTTCTAATGGATGAGCTATGCAATCCAGAAATTCTTCGGAAATAAAAGAATGAGAGGCACCCGAATCAAATAAGACTCTTGCTGAATATTCATAAAGAGGTAAAGTACCTTCTATCATATTTGATGCCTCTGCCTGGGCTCGGGTGATAGCCATAACCCGGCCTCTCCCTGCTGCTGCGGTGCTCCTCTGCCACGACCTGCCTGTGGCTGCTGAAACTGCTGAGGCTGCTGCTGCTGCACACCTCTGCCATACCCATACTCTCTTGCATACGGACAATTGCGGATCAAATGTCCCGGCTGATTACAATTATAACATCGGTATCCTGGAGGAACTATAGGCTGCCTGGCTGTACTCTGCTGCGACTCCTCCACCTCAGGCCTACCACGGCCTTGCTGATACTGCGGACGACCTCCCCATCCTTTTCCTTTTCCTTTAAGTGCTTGCTTTAATTTCTGTCCCCACTTCCCAAAGCCTGATGAAGAAGGTCCTGCTGGTGCCTTGCCCTTGCTTGCACCCGCTGACTGCTGCGGTAACCGGAAACTACCAGAACCTGACTCACCTGCCTGACGAGTCCGGATAGACCTCTCTAAAATAGCTGCCCTTTGCGCTGCCTCTTCCACTGTCTTGCACATAAGGGGTACTATCGCATTCTGCAATTCCACTCTCAATCCTCTGATAAAATACTCAACCATCATGTTATTATTAGAAACAACATAAGGTGCATAACGGCTGAGTGCCATGAATCTCATCTGATACTCTAGAACCGAAGAGTTACCTTGCTGAAGAGTCCGAAATTGCTCTCTTTTTACCTGCTGTACTTGGATCGGAAAGAATGTATCATTAAATACTCGAGAAACTCCGACCAAGTGATAGCTTCTTCTCTTCTACCTGCAAGGTGGTCTGCATCTTCAATCGCCACCATTCTAAAGCAAAACCTCTCAACTGATAAGCAGCCAATACAACTCTGTCTGCTTCAGGACACCGCATAGTCGCAAAAACCCTCTCAATTTCATGAATCCAGTGCTCAGCTGTATCTGGATTCGGCCCTCCTGAGTAAGTAGACGGCTGCAATCTCAAAATTTCTCCACCTGTATCACTGGTTCTTCAACTAATTGCACTGGCGGTGGTGGTAGCACAGGTGCTACAAAGGTACCTCCACCCTCGGCGGAACTGGAGCAACAGGTACTGCCTCTCCTTCCCCAGGTGGCACTGCAACTGGTGGTATAGGCGCCTGCTGATCCATTCTCGCTCGAATATCCGTGAGGCTCTCCCAGATTCTCTCAATCATACGCTGGGTATTTTCCTCCGGATCATCTCCTCCACCACCCCAATCTCTCCTATCAGCCATTCCAGAAATTCTACATACACAAAACACCAGGCAAAAATCAAAACCACAAATTATCAAAAACCAGGGTCCCTACCAGCAGTGTATAATGACCAAATAAGGCTATGTATTCTTCTAATTCCCTTATATTAACACGGACCTTGCTCTGATACCAACTGTGGCGGAACGCCTCGGCCAAGCCCGTTAAACCAATAACGCACTTGATCCGAGTCCGCCTCCCGCGAACGGGCCGTAGCCTCGCAAGGGAAACCAAACCACAGTCCGTGTAAACATAAAGGAACACACCACATTTCATATATAATTTTTCACAATTTACATAGCCACAACCCATTAAAACTGAAAAGGTGCACAAAAGCCTGGGGCATACCCCGAGATACAACAAAAGAAAGTAAACAGCTACAAAACTACAAGGCTACACTGCTGAGTACTACTCCGCTGGAGGTACTGACCCTGCTCCGCTACGACGCGGCCCAGAACTGGACGTCGGACGGGAAACGTCCTCCTCGCCCTCACCTGTGGGGGTAGGGGTGAGCCTCTCTAGTCACTGGCTCAGTAGGGAACTCCCCCAAAGCCGAACAAACCACAAACCACAGGTACAAAACAGTAAACAGTACCAACAACATATAAAACAGCTAAGCAGGTAAGTAAAGCTGTAAAAGTACTCACCGTCTGTCGACTACGAGAAACAACTGTAGTAACTAAACGGCAAACCCAAACAGGTGTACAAGCCAAAGTAGAGACAGCCAACACGAGCCACGTAAACTGGTTCGCGACACCAGAAACTGACTCGGACAACTAACACAGGTCCACCTCTCAGTCTCGCAGCCACGGACGAAAGGTCCAGCTGCCGCTCCACGTAAAAAGGTCAAACAACTGTGGAGACCAACTAAAACACCACAACCTGCAGACCACACGGTCACAGGCCCATGCCTGGCACCTCCAGAGACCCTGGCCTGGGCTCGCTAGAGTGAGGCACTGGTAAAAGGACTAGCTGGGGTCCAGTACGTCTACTGGTGTCCGTACCCCCAACTACGAGCGCGCTACAAGTGACTAAAAACAACCACAACTGTCACTGTCCCACTGTCGTCTTTCCCTCAGCCGGACGTACAACTCTAACACAAGAGTGAGGGTGTCCAGGTCAGACGACACAGACCTCAACGGTACAACACAAGTACCGGGACAAGCCCCGAGCTAACAGCCTGGCTCACAAAGAACCTGGGGCACCCAACTGGAGAGGTAACCACGGTAGGCGTCGTACTACTCGCCACGTACACAAAACCACGTGCACGTCACACACAAACTGCGTAAAACCTCAAGTAAACCACAAGTAACCACTGGTCCACTACACGTGAACCCAACTGACTCGCGTACACAACGCGCAGTCACCGAAGTAAACAACTAACAGCATACCTTGTATGCTAAACACGTAAACCAAGTGCACTCAGTGCACCTCATACGTTAACACCCACGCATTAACGATAAAACACCATAAATAGCCATTTCTGTTCATATAGGAGTAGGCGGCCACATCGATTGCCGCTTACAGGAAGTAGACGGAAAGGTCCCTGGCCGTCAATCTCCTGGCTGAAGATCTTGGCGGCAAACGATGTTGACGCCAAGTTCCCCGGTCTTAAACCCTGCAGAAACCCTAATCCGGTCCTGCGAGTTCTCTAGCTGTTCTAATTACTGGAAAACATGCAAATGCATACCCTCTAGCATGACAGAACCCAATGCAACCCGTTTAAACATGATTCGAACAATAAACTACTCAAACCACCCATTATCCCATATGGTGCAACTCTATCCAAACATGGATTATCATGCGGATTTAAGTAGTTATGATGTGTTTTAATGTTTCACGGAGCTACCAGGGTTCGTCCCCTACCTCAGAACGCGCTAGAATCTCCCGCAACTCCCCGGTTTACGCCGAGCCCTCCGCGAGCTCCCACGCGAATTGCACCACGCCGCGACGTTTCCTCGCGCAATTCGGCGACGCCGCGCATCTCACGATCGACCAGCCACTCCTCGATACCTGTTAGAACCTTCAGAAACACCAGGGCGCGAAGCTGGGGCAAGAGGGAGAGAGGGTGAGCTGAGAGAGCTGCCCTCGGGTGAACATATAACCTGTTGAACTGACAGGTTGGCGTCAACCCCCTTGTCGCCCACATGCACCGCCAGACTAAACGTCCACAAAAGCTGCCGCCAAGTTCATGATATAAACGTCCATGAACCTGGACGCCAACAGTCAACGACCACCCCTTGGCCGCCAACTCAGACAGAACAGCAGCAGGTCCCATTCCAATTTCAGGACTTACCCTGCTCTTCACCTGCTCAAGCCACGCAATCACACCATACATTCCACACACCCAACTCACACTGGCCTCACAACGGCCTCCACAACCACAATGCACATGATCCGCATGGATCCGAAATGCACGCGACGTTACATATCCTTCTTCTTGTGATCATTTTTCTTTAGCATTGGACAATCTGCCTTGATATGTCCAGGCTTCTTACATTCATAACAGATGGTCTCTCCTTTCTTCATTTCTTTGCCATCTGATCTTTTGAAGTCTTTATTTTTATTAAAGTACCTTCTACCGGATTGAAATTTTTTCTTCTTGGCCAGGATGCGTTGCAATCTCTTAAAGAGTATTGTCTCTTCATTTTCGCTGTCTACCTCACTCCCGCTAGAGCTTGCTTCTGATGACTCTTCTTCTGCTTTCAAAGCATTGGAGTGCTTCTTTCTGCTAGATGATTCTCCTAGCCTTTCCATGTTGATCTCATGGGCCATGAGGGACCCAATGAGCTTTTCTACTGACATTCTCTTAAGGTCATTAGCTTCTTCGATAGCTGTGACCTTTGGTGTCCATGAAGATGGCAAGGATCTGAGAATCTTTCTTACCATATCTGCAATCTCATAGGACTTTCCTAGACTGGCTAAACCATTGGTGATGTCAGTGAATCGACTGAACATCTGGGTGATTGACTCACCTGACTGCATTTGAAACCTCTCATACTGAGTGACAAGAATGTCGATTCTTGTCTCCTTTACTTTATCTGTACCTTCGTATGTGATCCTTAGCTTTTCCCACATTTCCATGGAGGATTTGCAAGCTGAGACTCTGTTAAACTCCTTCTTGCTTAGAGCACAACATAAAATGCTCTTGGCTTTACAGTTCAAGGAGATTTTCTTTCTGTCTTCATCTGTCTATTGCACTTTCTCATTTGTGACAACCAGGTCACCTTCTTCTACTATCGACCAGATTTGATAGTCGTGGCCTTGTAGAAAATATTCCATTCTGGTCTTCCAATACGGATAATCTTCACCATCGAACAAAGGGGGTCTATTGACTGACTGACCTTCGAAGTTGCCTTGGGCTGCCATTGATCTTTGCTCTTCAGATCGTTGGATCTTCTTCTTAGTCGAAGAGACTTTCTCTGATACCACTTGTTGCCCAGCTAACTAGCCCAGAGGGGGGGGGGTGAATGGGTTATTAAAATTTGATCTTTGATTAATACCTGTTCACTAAAAAGATTACAACAACTTAAACGAAGGTTAGAGTTAGAGGAAATAAGATAGCACACACACAAAACACAACCACAAGACAGTAGGATTTTTATCCTGGTTCGAAACTCCTTTCCACAGGAGACCTACGTCCAGTCCCTGAGCAATACCTCAGGATTTCACTAATCAAGGGTACAGTCCCCCTTAAGGACATAACAACACCCAGCTCAGCTGGTCTTCCTTCACACCCGAAGGGAACAACACCCTGGATACCACCAGGTCTTCCTTCACACCAGAAGGGAACAACACCCTGGATACCACCAGGTCTTCCTTCACACCAGAAGGGAACAACACAAAGAGAGGTTTGAAAGACAAGCCCCTAGATCAAACTGCAACAAGCAATGATCTGAAGGACCTAGCACTGAGAGCAAAAGAATCTAAATCTAGGCTCACTCTCAGAACTACACAAGCTCTCTTCAAATGATCTTTCACTAGCTAGTAGAGAGCAAAAGAGTAAAAGCTAAGAGGAATGAAGTTTTCTGCTCTAAACTTTCTTCAGAAGAATTTGAATGTCTCTCTTTTGAGTAGTCGTTAGACTGAATGACATCTGGAGTCTTGGAAGCTTCCTGTCAACAGTCTTTTGATTACTTGAGCATGCAAAGAGATGAGATCTTCAAAGATATCCGATGGCTTCTATTTAATTAACGTTGTACCATGAAGCTAGTTCAGAGGTCTGCACGGATGTCAATCTCAGACAGCAGACAGATAAGCTGTCTCTGATGTCAATCAACGTCAGTAGCAATAGTCAAGAAAATAGTAATGCCAAATAGCTTAAGTCTAAAGGACGTTATCAGAGTAGGCACGATAAAGGATGATATGGTCTGCATGCATGCAGAGATATGTTCAGATTTCATAAATGCAAAAGCGTCAGAGAGATGACTACGTGGACTTTGACTGGTCAATGCTTTAACATGAATAAGATATCAAGATATGAAATCGATGACTGTATGACTTATGAAATCGTTATGAATCATAGCAAATCGTTATGAACACTTATCAAGTCGTTATGAACTCTGAAGAAATCGTTGCGCAAAGCAAATCGTTATGAAGTCTAAGGAAATCGTTGCGAGATCTAAAGAAATCGTTACGGCTGGAAAGTCGTTGTGAGTTCTAAAGAAATCGTTACGAGGACTAAAGAAATCGTTACGGCTAGAAAGTCATTGTGAGTTCTAAAGAAATCGTTACGAGGACTAAAGAAATCGTTACGGCTAGAAAGTCGTTGTGAGTTCTAAAGAAATCGTTACGACGACTAAAGAAATCGTTACGGCTAGAAAGTCGTTGTGAGTTCTAAAGAAATCGTTATGACGACTAAAGAAATCGTTACGGCTACCAAGTCTTTACGAGTTTCAAAGAAATCGTTACGAGAACTAAAGAAATCGTTACGGCTAGCAAGTCGTTATGAGTTCTAAAGAAATCGTTACAAGAACTAAAGAAATTGTTACGGCTACCAAGTCATTATGTGTTTCAAAGAAATCGTTACGAGAACTAAAGAAATCGTTACGGCTAGAAAGTCGTTATGAGTTCTAAAGAAATCGTTACGAGAACTAAAGAAATCGTTACGGCTACCAAGTTGTTACGAGTTTCAAAGAAATCGTTACGAGAACTAAAGAAATCGTTACGGCTAGCAAGTCGTTATGAGTTCTAAAGAAATCGTTACGATAAGTAAAGAAATCGTTACGGCTACCATGTCGTTACGAGTTTCAAAGAAATCGTTACGAGAACTGAAGAAATCGTTACGGTATCGATTTGTTTGCAATTTGGTCAGAAAGGAAATCGATCATAATACTTATAAATTGAGAGTCTTACCTGATTGTCTTGAACTTTCTTTTGCTTTTATTTCCTGTCCTCAAGACTCAAGTAATTCATTAGTAATGTTTTGTTAATCATCAAAATTGATATATAAATAAATGAATTATTTTATATGGGGAAAGTTTGGTCATCAGAGATGTAATCCATGTTGACATGAAATCGATGTGTACATAATCCATGTATAGATGTAGTGAAATCGATGTTCTGTATGAAATCGTTGTTTAACTGAAGTCGATGTTCAAGTGAAATCGATGTTCTGTATGAAATCATTGTTTAACTGAAGTCGATGTTCAAATGAAATCGATATTCTATATGAAATCATTGTTTAACTAAAGTCGATGTTCAAATGAAATCGATGTTCTAAGTGAATTTGATGTTATACTGAAATTGATGTTCAAATGAAATCATTGTTTAACTAAAGTCGATGTTTCAGATGAAATCGATGTTGAATTGAAATCGATGTTTTAGTGAAATCAATGTAGAAACGAAATCGATGTTTAAGCTGAAATTGATGTTCTAATATGAAGTCGATGTTCAAATATGAAGTTGATGTAGAACCGAAATCGATGTCTTAAGTGAAGTCGATGTTCTACATGAAATCGATATTTAAGTGAAATTGATGTAGAAACGAAATCGATGTTCTAATATGAAGTCGATACTTAAGTGAAATCGATGTAGAAATGAAATCGATGTTTGAACCGAAATCAATGTTATAATATGAAGTCGATACTTAAGTGAAATCGTTGTTTGTTTCTAAAATCGATGTTTTAACAAGGTAGTCGTTATTTAAGTGAAATTGATGTAGAAACAGAATAGTAATCGATGTGAGCTTTTAATAGAAGTCGATGTATACTTAGACAAATCATGTGCAATAGACTTCAAAGATCATGAGTGTAGATAACTTACTGAGTTTGTTTTATTTGAGACCTGTTGACAAACCTTAGAAAACAATGTTAGTCCATAATTTCCAGAGTTTTGTTAATCACCAAAAATACATATAATAAATAACAAATTATTTGGAGATGGACTGATCATCACAATGCTCATAGTCTACATATACATTTAGCTTAAATCAATGTGCTATCATATGACTATACTCATTCATACATGGTACATATTCATAACCCTATCATTCTCTCATTCTAGTATAACAATTCCTACATTAACATGAACACCATATAATAATAGAGCTATCAAGCATTCAACATAAGCATGAGGTTGTTTATATCAAATCTGAAAGCTATCATTTATGCATGATAGTACATATTGTCATGGTTCCGTGATCATCATTTATCATATGCTTGCAAAGAGGTAGCAATCATAATTAAATCCATTCTAGACTAACATGTAATCACTAAACATTTGTTTACAAGTCTAATTCATCAATATTCCATGTACATTCATGTAGCATTCATTTATTTCAGAATTGACAATTTCATTCATATAGCAATCATTCACTCATTCAATTCATTTACAATAACCGTGTTCAGAATTGCCAAGACACTGCCATAACCACCACTAGAGTCTACTCATTCAATCATTTATGCACTTATCACCTAGGCAAGGGTGAATAAGTCTTGGTTATTGGGAAAAATTGGGGGAGGTCATCCCCACCATTACCAGGGATACTTGTCCACCTCTAAGATTTCATCTTCATTGCCCTTGGGGCCATGTAGTCATGTAGGTAAACCATCACCATAGGGGCATTGCTATGGTTTAGTTTCATGTAGTATTCTCTATGGTGGCAATGCCTTATAGGCAAATTTTAGTATCATTCGTTCATTTAGTTCATGTAGGAGTTCACATCATTTCCAGTGTACTAATTCATACATATTTACATGCTTAAAGCATAAACCACATATCCACATGTTCATATTTAAATTCCCAATTTACTATAGCATGTTGCATTCAAAGATTCAAAAGTTATCATGCTAGAACATTAGTAATTGCATGTGTTCACATAATGTCGATTTCCATATGGGTTGAAGCATCACATTCAGAAATACATAACTCTTTGTATAGGGGTCTAAATGGGCAAATTTTTAAATGTAGCATGATTCTAGTACATATGACACAATCCTAATTTTTCATAATTTTCTGACATGCTAAGCTATTTATACAGTTTAAATAGTGATTCTGGAAACAATGTTGCATAAATCCAGAATTTCTATGAAGATCAATACTTGCTGTCATGATGAATAAACTAACATGCTCAGACCTGAAATACTTTCAGTCATGCTATTTAACAATTTTATCGTTATTCATGCTTGCACAGAAATCAAATAACCATTAGACTATTCCTCATTCAATATATTCAGAATTTAGAATAAATGGTTTTGGATAAAAAATTTGTCTAGAAATTCAAAAACTGGTCACAGACCTATCTGGTAAAATGACAGAACTACCAAAAATCTGAAATCATGTATTCATTCATATAACATTCCATTTAGATGGAAATAGAAGAAAGTTGTAAGAAAGAACTTGGCGGCAGCATCGATTGTTGTTTACTCAGGGTAAACGACAAATAGATGTTGCCGCCAAATGGGTTAGTGGCAAGGTTTATTGCACGAACTAGGCCGCAAAACCCTCCTTGGACGGAGAACACTCTTGCAAGGAAAACCCTCTTTCTCAAGGAAACCTCAAGCCAAATGAGGCTTCAGCCGGCCAGATCTGGGGTTATTAGCATAACTTCGTGATCTAAACACCTAATTCTAGCCATCCACTTCAAAACGCCTAAATCCTACAGCCCTAAACATGCACAAATTGTTGCCATAACTGCTGTGAAAATCTCGACAAATACTGGGAAAGGTCTATTGATGTCACATCGTTGTCGTTGAACCAGAGTTAACGATAATCGATGATGTCATCAAAAAAAGGTAGATAATGATCATTGCTCCGAAATAAAGTTAACGACACTCTACTATGTCGTCAACTGGTGGTTGACGACACACTATCTTGTTGTTAAGTTCATACCCGCAGAATAGAAGCAAAACAATAGTAGAATTTCATCTTAAGCATACACACAGTTCAAAAATAAAATTGTAGTCACATTTCCACGACACTACAATTTACACTTGTGACTGTTGGTCTCCATTAGTAGTTGGGAAGGAACTCTACTGCTAATATAGGAGTAAAACCCCTTGGCCATCTTCTATTCCCTTTGTTGTGGTTGCGACCTATACTTAGGGCCGAGGTCAAGCTGTTGGGCCAGGTATATCATAAGTAATATACTAAGATCATTTCTTTAAGGCATATGTTGGAGAAGGAAGGCATGAGGTAATAACATAATGGTTTGAATTATGAAATATGTAAATTTGTGTTGTTTAAGAGATCTTTTGTGTGTTGTAAAATAATGCAAAATATTATAAATGACTTTTTTTATATTTGAATGTAGACTTTTATTTTATGGTAACTACATAATATATATATGACAACTAATATGGTGTTTGAAGAATTAAGTGCGGCGTTGGAGATGGTTGAAGAAGCCTATCAAAGGGAGGATAGTTCTTCCATAGATAATGAGACACTATCCAAAGGAGTGTTGAGTACATGTGTGAACATGCGTAGTTGAATAATTAGAGTTTTGCATTATGTGAACATGCATAATCATGTATTGTTTTGATGATGAAAAAATACTTTATTATCTTGATAACAAAAATTACCTGAAGTCTCTTGTTTTCTCAAATGTTTTCCTAAGAATATTGATTTGGAGAAATGTTCTTTTTAATGGAAAACAATATATATGTATCTGTGTGAGAATGTGTAAAACTTGGCTAAGTGTGAGATCGACTTACTACTCTTTTGTATGAAGTCGAAGTCCTCACTGGAGTTGAAGTCTGATATCGACTATGGTATAAGCCTCTCAGCAGTTGAAGCCCAGCTCCAACTGATCAGGACTTATTAAGTAAGTCGAAGTCTCACTTTGACTCAAGTTTAGTCGAAGTCGTACTCTGACTTGTCATCAAGCCAAAGTCTAACTTCAACTAACATGACTCACAACCCAGTCAAAGTCTCACTCCGGCTTGTTCATGAGTCGAATTCTCACTTTGACTGAGACTCAGTCGAAATCCTACTCCGACTTGTCCTTTAGCCAAAGTTTAACTCTGATTGTTGTTGACTAGATTCACAAGTTGAAGTCCACTTTGACTCATGTTTTGTCTTAAGAGTCGATGCTCACTCTGACTAATAAAGAAGTTTATAGGAGTGGAACTTCAAGTCAAAGTTTAAGTCTGTGTAATTTTGACTCACTGTAACTTTCTTTTATAGTCAAACTTATACTCGAAGCTTTACTACTTTGTGACTTCGTATAAATGTTTATTTAATATTTTTCTAAACAAAATATCTAAGTATCAAATCACATTTGAAAAGTTATTTTTTGCCATAATGACTCCTATTTTTTTTATTAAATATCATGGAAAATCTAAAAGAATAATATTTTAATACTATGTGATCGTAATCTTCAAATTGAAAAGCCATTTTATAATACATTTGTCATTTCATAATCACAATCTCTATATTCAAAAGTAATTTATAAAATAATTATGTATCCAAAACATTTATTTTTCTAAAAAAGCAATTGCATAAATATATACGCATGCAGGATGAATGTCTATCTCATTTGACGAGCTATAGTTCTTTCATATATAAGGAAATGTATGATTGTTGTGAACATAAAGAACTCCATAATTAAGTGCATTGTCTAAGTATTCATTTTGTCCATTGTACAATATCTATTATCCTAATGTAGGATATCTTCTTGGAAGAAGAAGATGTTTTTTTATTATTTTATGTGTGGAAGCATTTGTTGCAACTGGCTACAGTAGAATGAAAGCTATATTTGACCTAGTAAGAAACTGATCGTTACACTCAGATATGAGACATTACTTTCAAGAGGATTTTTTCAGTTAAAACATTCACATTTCAATGATCAATTTTTTCAAACAGATAGCTGCTGAAGAAGACAATATAAATAACAAGTCAAACTTTGAGAGAAAACATACACACAAAAGATATACGAGATAGAAAAAGAAAAAAGAGGAAAATACATGTTCATTGCTGCAAACTCAAGCTTTATGCTCTCAACACTTCAAGTCTTCTTCGTTTGTGGACAAGTGCTTCATGAAAGTCTGAAGAGAGTCCACCTAGAGTCAGGGAGAGCGTCCTCTAGCTTTGATCTCTCTCTCTCTCTCTCTCTCTCTCTCTCTCTCTCTCTCTCTCTCAATAAGTCAAAGTCGGAAAGAAAACATACACACACAATATATATGAGATAGAGAAAGAAGAAAGAGGAAAATACACGCTCATTGCTGCAAACCCAAGCTTTCTGCTCTCAACACTTCAAGTCTTCTTCGTTGTGGATAAGTGCTTCACGAAAGTCTGAAGAGAGTCCACCTGAGTGAGGGAGAGAGTGCTCTAGCTTTGATAGATATCATCTCTCTCTCTCTCTCTCTCTCTCTCTCTCTATATATATATATATATATATATATATATATATCTTTGTATGCTCATTTATTGAGCATCACTATTGTAACAAGCTTTGCTTGTAGAATCGGCATGGGGTTGGTACCCTATGTGTATACCCTTTAGGATAAGGGAAGGCTTGCTTAGGAAGGTAGGTTTGTACACCTTGGTAAAAGGAAGATTTATTGGGAGCAAGTGATTATAATATTGTTGGATATAAAGGGTGTAAAAGGGGCAATATAAAAGAAAGGTAAAACTCAAGGTTGATAAAGTAAAAGGTACCTCAAAAGTTGTGCTATATTGTCCTTATGTGTGGGGTCTTTAGTTCCACATGGGATACCCCTAAGGAGTTAAGGACTTCATAACCCCTAGAGTCCATGAGACTATGTCTTATAGACAATGGTGGGGCTATGCTAGACCATATCACACGCGCCCCGTCGGGCCGGGCTGGGCTGGGCGGGCACGCGCGTGTGGTGACGCGGTCCAGCCGGCTTTACTTGGCACCTTTTTACTTCTTATGTTTGCGTTTTGGGCCTTTCTTGGAGAGACTGGAGCTGTTTTGGGCCCGTTCATTGAACCGGCCCATTGTCTTGGTCTGCACGAGCGTTGAGCACTTCATATGGTGATTAGGTTCCCCTAATTATGTTTACCTTCCATACTGGAAATCTTGAAGCCCCCTTTTGATTCTCGCACGGAGGAATCGCTCGCCGTCCGGTCGCTCTCTCTCCCGTTCCCTTCCGGCGACTGCACCGCTCCGCTCCGGCGTCACCGACTGCATCTCCGACGTTCGCCACTGTGTCATCCTTCGTCGGTGACCGGTGCATATTCTCTGTTCCCGATTTCCATTTTCTGTAGGCGAGGGTTAGGTTTAGCGTAGCATTATTTACGAAATTAAGATAAGTGTGATTCTTAATTTTGTGGTGGTAGTCGTATCCTGGGAGGAGATCGCCTTACCCGACGCACTACTCTGTGGGGGCGATATCTTCTCTAAAGGGAGTCTCCTTAGAGGCACTTCTACTACATACGTTTCTGCCTTATTTAAGCATGTTCATTTCTGCAATCTGTCTTACGTATTTCCCTTTTTGGTTGTTGTTATTTGGATTATTTCTATATACCTGTTTGCTATGGTTTTGCATGCATATGTGTGTATCTGATTTTTGCCATGATTGTGCCATACTCCACGTATTATTTTCAACAGTCTTAGAGAAGATATCATTCATGGCAACTTCCTCAGTGGGTTTTAGAGTGAGGGTGGACCTATCTGGGATGCCCGAAAAGTTTTCCGGGCAGCACTTCAAGCGTTGGCAACAACGCATGAAAGTTTGGTTCACCATGGTCGGTCTAATCTCACTGATTGAATCGGATCCCCTTGTTTTAGATGAGAAAGATCCTGACAGTGCTAAGAAGGTTGAAGAGTGGAAGGAAAAGGACAGGTTAGGGCATGGGTGCATTCTCACTGCACTGTCCAATGTCCTCTTTGATGTTTACAGTTCCTCTACCTTCAAAACCACTAAGGCACTTTGGGATGAGCTTGACCGCAAGTATAACACCGAGGACCAAGGTCTGGAAAAATACTCTGTGGGCAAGTTTCTCAAGTTCCAAATGGTTGAAAACAAACCTGTGGAGGAGCAGGCTCATGAAATTCTCCTTATGCTCCAAGGTCTGGCTGAGGCAGATATGAAAATGCCTGAAAAGCCCCAAGTCATGTGTATCATAGAGAAATTGCCTAGATCCTGGGAGGATTTTGGGATGTCTCTTAAACACCGTAAGGAGACTATTTCTCTTGATGATCTGATGAGGGCTATTGCTATAGAAGAGGAGCATAGGAAGGAGAAGCCTTGTATGCCTGTTGATGCAAGTGCAAACCTAGTAATGAGGCATAAGGGGAAAGAATCTAAAGGCAAAACCAAAGTTGATTCCACTTCACAGATGAAACCCAAAGGAAAGATAAAGAAGAAGAAGGTACTAGGAGAGTGCTAGACCTGTGGTCAGAAGGGTCATATGCGCAGACCAGTCAAAATCCAGCAGAAGTCAATGTTGTGACTGCTGGACCTTCTTTTGGTGATGAGTATGTTACTCTTAATCCTCAGCTATTTACTATATATGAACCAAATGAATGGTTGGTAGACACTGGGGCCAATGTACATTTGTGTGCTGACAGGTCTAACTTTGTGCCTTATCAAGCCACCCATGATCGTTCTGTGACAATGGGGAATGGGAGCACTGCTAGGGTGCTTGGAGTTGGACGAGTGGATCTAAAGTTTTCTTCAGGACGTGTTCTTTCTCTTTCCCTAGTGCACCATGTTCCTAGTGTTAGAAGGAACATTTTATCTGGTTCTGTTTTAGTAAGAGAGGATTATGAACTTAACTTTAAATGTAATAAAGTTGTGATACTCTATTTGAAGTCTTTTATTGGAAAAGGCTATCTTTATGATGGATTGTTTAAAATTTATGTGGATCATGTGTTGAACAGAAAATTAGATGATACTACTTCTAGTTCTGTTTCTGTTTCTGTTGCTTATAATGTTTTAGATTCATCTAATTTATGGCATAGACGTTTAGGTCATCTTAATTTCAATTCTTTGAAATGCATGATGAACCTTAAATTGATTCCTGAGCATGCTATTGATAAAACAAAGAAATGTGATATCTGTGTACAGGTCAAACTACCTAGAAAACGTTTTCATTCTGTAGTTAGAGATTCAGAGATTCTGGATCTGGTTCATTCAGATATCTGTGAGTTTAATGGCGTGCTAATTAGGGATCATAAAAAGTATTTTATTACCTTTATAGATGACTGTAGTAGATACTGTTATGTGTATCTGCTCAAGTCTAAAGATGAGGCTTTACAAAAGTTCATCATCTTTAAGAAGGAAGCAGAAACACAAACTAGTCGGGTTCTTAATGTTGGCCCTTTTGGTTCGGCAGCAAACTGACCTAGAGGGGGGGTGAATAGGTTTTCTGAAATCTGAAATAGAAACTTTAAACACAGAAAATTATCACTTGAAAGTTTGGTTAGTTTAGTGTGATAAAGAGTAGTAGTGCGGAAGCAAATAAACAATCACACAAATAACACAAGAGATTTATCCTGGTTCGGCTCTTCCCACATGGAAATCCTACGTCCAGTCCCCAAGCAAACTCTTGGGATTTCACTAACCAAGGGTACAGTCCCCCTTATGGACCTTACACCCAGCACCCCAGTTGGTCTTCTTCTCTTTCCCGGGCAAGAAGACAGCCCACTTCTTTTACAGGTCAAGAAGCCAACCTCCTGGTACAAACCCCAGTGTGGTTCTGCTAGACACTAACCCCTAACTAGGTTAATAACTGGTACAAACCCCAGTTTGGTTCAGCTAGACATAAACCCCTAGCTGGGTTATCTACTGTATACAGTCCTACAGCTGGACAAGATGTCTTTCTTATAAAAGAAAGAACAGTGCTGAGAGTTCTACAAGAATGACATCTACCCAAAAGAAACTCTCAGCAAAAACTCTCCCCCAAGATTACAATGAGCACAGGGAGAATGAAGAGAGAAGGAAGAAAGGAAGCTTGAAGGCTTGAATACTTGAGATGCTTTTGATCGCTTCTTCTTCTTGGCTCAGGGTCTTTCTCTCTTTCTTTTGAGTGTATGTGGCATTGAGGTTCCTTACTTGGATGTACACTCCTTCAAAGATATTCAGGAAGGCTCTCTATTTTCTTCAGCTAAGCTTCATATTTTATATGAGCAGTTTGAATAGATTCGTTGAAGGGATCCGTTGGAGTTCTAGCCATTGCTCATCTTCTCTTCATTTGTCTTGATCACCTTTTGGTGGTCTTTGAGATCTGTGAGCATGGAGTAGAGTGTTAGCACAAAATAGTGTTTATATGATAACTATGCATGCTACTGTGTTTCTCTAAACATGCTAAAAATAGTTCATATCTTTTTTGACAAGACTCTGAAATACGCATGCAGCTTTTTCTGTCAGAAGATATTTGACTTTTCATTTAGGTGCCAAGAAACACTTTAAGACTTAAGAGAAATCGATGTGAATGTGACTTATACAAATCGTTGTTCATTTATAAGTAAATCATTGCACATTTATGAACAAATCGATGTGGAGAACAAGTCGTTGTTCTCTCTAAAGAAATCGTTGTGACAAAATAAGCAAATCGATGTGATCAATAAAGAAATCGATGTGATCACTTATGAAATAGTTATGAGATCAATTTCTTATCAAATCGTTGCGAAGGCAAATCGATGTGAGGGAAAATCGTTACACTCATTTATCAAATCGTTATGAGAACGAAATCGATGCGACCAAATCGTTATGGCTATAAAAAGAATCGTTCTGAGATCGATTTCTTAACAAATCGTTATGGCCACTTAGCGAATCGTTCTGAGATCGATTTCTTAACAAATCGTTATGGCCACTTAAGAAATCGTTGTAACTACTAAACGAATCGTTATAGCGCTTTATAAAATCAATTAAAAACAAATCGTTGTAGCGCTTATTAATTTGGCACTTGAACTGAAATCGATGTATATAGATTAGATATCGGTTTTATTATTTTAGTGCGCCATATTGCATCAATGTGAGACTCAGCATTTTGCTATGAGATTGATGCGACACAGATGAAAAAAAATATTTAATTTAAGTTGCATCAAAAAATTTGTTAGCACCAAAATAATCATAAACAAATCTAATCATAAATTTTGTTAACACCAAAATATGAAGGTAATAAAGAGTGGTTCAACAATCTCCCCCTTTTTGGTGATGACAAAATTTATGAGAATTTTCTGACACAAGTATATGAAACTTAGAAAATGCAGAAAATTCCTAGACCATATAAATTCTCCCCCTTTTTGTCACTAACCAAAAAGGAAGGATTTTACCATCCATTTCTCTCCCTTTTGAGAGAATTTCTTACCATTGAGAGGTTCAACAATGATTGACATTTATTGAATAACTCCCCCTTAATCTGTGCTCCCCCTGAGCATGTGACTTCCTCTTAATGTGAGGCAAGTCAGATCTTGTTGCTCTTGACCTCTGACAAGTTGTTTGTTAAGTCTTCAAGATTTTTTTTTCTGCATTTATAAAAACTTGCAAACATTGTCAGTAGTAACATAAACACATTCAATCCTTGTGACTACTTTCTCTTCAGATATGGTTTGAGTGAAGAGTCTGCAGTCATCCTTGCCTTGAGCATCCTTGATCCTGATGCTCCAAGGCTACCCTGCATATAACTTATTCAAAAATAGGTACCCAAAACTTTTTGGGTCCTTGATGGTTAGGTGCATGAAGATAATCTTTAGGAATCCAAACTAAGTGCTTTGTTGTGCAGGTGTTTACAGTGTGTCCTAGTTTATTGCAATGAGAACAACAATGAATATAGATTGTTTTGTTGTTCTTATTTTCTTTGTGCTGAGTTTTTAGAACGTGATTTCTGTAAACTTTTTCTTTTATAGGGCCTTTTTCTGGGGCATCTTAGTTTCTTTTACAAATTTTGGTAGCGGATATTTTTCTGGAATCGTGGCTTGTTTTTCTTTTTCTGGAGGTATATATCCAAGCCCTTGTTTGTTGTTTCCAGATTTTGATTTGTTTAAACATAGGGCTAAGGATGTTTTTCCTTTAGTTAATTTCCTGACTAATTCTTTTAAATAAAGATTTTCTTCAGTGAGAGCTCTTAATTTTTCTTCTAATTCTAATTTCTCATTATTTTTGTTTTTTAAATCTTCATTTAAAAGATGATTATTTTCTTTACATTCGTTTAACTGTTCTTCTAATTGTTCTATTTCTGATTTAAGATCAGAATTGGTGTTTTCCAAACAAGTAAGGTTGTTCTTGATATTTTTCAATTCTCTTACAACAACCTTGTGTTTATCATAAAGTTCATTAAATACCTTTTCCAAGTCTTCAGACTCTGACCCTGAATCTGTGCATGAATCAAGGAATGGGTCAGAATGTACCTCATCTAGTCCTACCATGAGGGCTAGATTTACTTGCTCTTCCTCCGATTCTGAGTTTGATGATTCTGAGCTTGTGGCTTCATCATTTTCCCAAGCAGCTTCCATGCTTTTTCTTGTAAATTTCTTGTGTTGCTTCTTGGCTTTTTCTGGTTGACCAGTTTTCTTCAGTCTAGGATAGTCTGGTCTCAGATGTCCAAGTTTTCTGCATTCGTAGCAGACTGGTTCTTTTTCCTTTCTCTCTTTCTTTTGAATCCTTCTTGATCCATTTTTCTTCTTCTTGAGAATCTTCTGAAGCTTGGACAGAACTTCATCTACGTCGCTGTCTTCAGAACCTGCCTTTTTGGAACTAGAAGAAGAAGTGGAAGGAGCAGTTGTAGCTTTAAGAGCATTAGTGCATTTTTTCTTTGATGAGCTTTCAGATAGTCGCTCCATATTAATTTCATATGCCATGAGAGAACCTATTAAATTATCAATTTGCAATTTGGTTAAGTCATGGCCTTCTTCAATAGCGGTTACTTTGGGTGTCCATAAAATAGTTAGAGACCTAAGTATCTTTCTAACAGCTTCTTCATTTGAAAGAGTTTTACCAAGAGAATTCAAGCCTACTACTATGCTTGAAAATCTATTATACATAGTAGTAATGTTTTCGTTTGGAAACATTTTAAATTGTTCGTATTGCGAAACAAGAATGTCTATTCTAGTTTGTTTCACTTTATCCGTTCCTTCATAAGTTATCTGCAGTTTATCCCAAATTTCTTTAGCAGATTTGCATGCAGATACTCTACTAAATTCCTTTTTAGATAAAGCACAACATAAGTAATTTTTTGCTTTAAATTTTAGAGATAGTTTACTTTTATCAGCAGGTGTAATGGCAGTAGTGCCTTCAATAGGAACAAAAACAAAATCACCTACCTCAATTACCTGTCACAGATCAAAGTTTGTGCCTCGAATGAAGCATTCCATTCTCATCTTCCAGTATTGGTAGTCCTCTCCATCAAAGAATGGAGGTCTGGTGACTGATTGTCCTTCTGCATATCCTTGAGCTGCCATGGATCTTTGCTCTAAGATCGTTGGATCTTCTTGAAAGTTCAACGACCCGCTCTGATACCACTTGTTAGCCCTTTTGGTTCGGCAGCAAACTGACCTAGAGGGGGGGTGAATAGGTTTTCTGAAATCTGAAATAGAAACTTTAAACACAAAAAATTATCACTTGAAAGTTTGGTTAGTTTAGTGTGATAAAGAGTAGTAGTGCGGAAGCAAATAAACAATCACACAAATAACACAAGAGATTTATCCTGGTTCGGCTCTTCCCACATGGAAGTCCTACGTCCAGTCCCCAAGCAAACTCTTGGGATTTTACTAACCAAGGGTACAGTCCCCCTTATGGACCTTACACCCAGCACCCCAGCTGGTCTTCTTCTCTTTCCCGGGCAAGACGGCAGCCCACTTCTTTTACAGGTCAAGAAGCCAACCTCCTGGTACAAACCCCAGTGTGGTTCTGCTAGACACTAACCCATAACTAGGTTAACAACTGGTACAAACCCCAGTTTGGTTCAGCTAGACACAAACCCCTAGCTGGGTTATCTACTATATACAGTCCTACAACTAGACAAGATGTCTTTCTTATAAAAGAAAGAACAGTGCTGAGAGTTCTACAAGAATGGCATCTACCCAAAAGAAACTCTCAGTAAAAACTCTCCCCCAAGATTACAATGAGCACAGGGAGAATGAAGAGAGAAGGAAGAAAGGAAGCTTGAAGGCTTGAATGCTTGAGATGCTTTTGATCGCTTCTTCTTCTTGGCTCAGGCTCTTTCTCTCTTTCTTTTGAGTGTATGTGGCATTGAGGTTCCTTACTTGGATGTACACTCCTTCAAAGATATTCAGGAAGGCTCTCTATTTTCTTCAGCTAAGCTTATTCTTTTATATGAGCAGTTTGAATAGATCCGTTGAAGGGATTCGTTGGAGTTCTAGCCGTTGCTCATCTTCTCTTCATTTGTCTTGATCACCTTTTGGTGGTCTTTGAGATCTGTGAGCATGGAGCAGAGTGTTAGCACAAAATAGTGTTTATATGATAAATGTGCATGCTACTGTGTTTCTCTAAACATGCTAAAAATAGTTCATATCTTTTTCTGACAAGACTCTGAAATACGCATGCAGCTTTTTCTGTTAGAAGATATTTGACTTTTCATTTAGGTGCCAAGAAACACTTTAAGACTTAAGAGAAATCGATGTGAATGTGACTTATACAAATCGTTGTTCATTTATAAGTAAATCGTTGCACATTTATGAACAAATCGATGTGGAGAACAAGTCGTTGTTCTCTCTAAAGAAATCGTTGTGACAAAATAAGTAAATCGATATGATCAATAAAGAAATCGATGTGATTACTTATGAAATCGTTATGAGATCAATTTCTTATCAAATCGTTGCGAAGGCAAATCGATGTGAGGGTAAATCGTTACACTCACTTATCAAATCGTTATGAGAACGAAATCGATGTGACCAAATCGTTATGGCTATAAAAAGAATCGTTCTGAGATCGATTTCTTAACAAATCGTTATGGCCACTTAGAGAATCGTTCTGAGATCGATTTCTTAACAAATCTTTATGGCCACTTAAGAAATCGTTGTAACTACTAAACGAATCGTTATAGCGCTTTATAAAATCAATTAAAAACAAATCATTGTAGCGCTTATTAATTTGGCACTTGAACTGAAATCGATGTATATAGATTAGACATCGGTTTTATCATTTTAGTGCGCCATATTGCATCAATGTGAGACTCAGCATTTTGCTATGAGATTGATGCGACACAGATGAAATAAAATATTCAATTTAATTTGCATCAAAAATTTTGTTAGCACCAAAATAATCATAAACAAATCTAATCAAAAAATTTTGTTAACACCAAAATATGAAGGTAATAAAGAGTGGTTCAACACTTAAGAGGTTGAGGTCTGATAGAGGAGAAGAGTATACCTCTAGTTTGTTTGTGGAATTTTGCCAAGAACATGGCATTGTTCATGAAACAACTGCCCCATACTCTCCACAGTCTAATGGGATAGCAGAAAGGAAGAACCGTGTATTCATTGCCATGGTCAACTCTCTCCTGTAGAGTTCGGGACTACCTAAGTATATGTGGGGGGAAGCATTGAATACAACTTGTCTTATTCTAAATCATGTTCCCCTAAAACATAAAGATAGCAGTCCAATTGAACTTTGGAGAAATAGGAAATCTAGTTTGAAATTTCTTAAAGTGTGGGGGTGCCTGGCAAAGGTACTTGTCCCTGAGCACAAGAGAAAGAAACTAGGACCTAAGACAGTTGACGTTGTTTTCCTAGGCTATGCTGAAAACAGCTATGCATATAGGTTTCTGGTTATTAAATCAGAAATTCCTGGCATAGACGTTAACACCATAGTCGAGCTTCGTGATGCTACGCTCTTCTAAAATGTCTTTCCCATGAAGACTGGTTTACCTCAACATCTGTCTTCTGAGACTGTAGCCTCTACATCTGATTCTATTCCAGAACATGTGGAAAGAATGACAAATGTGGGGGCTGATGCATCCAAACTTTCTTCTGATTCCAGTGATCAAGAAGAAGTTGCACCAAGGAGAAGTAAGAGACAAAAGGTTGCTAAGGATTTTGGAAGTGAGTTTGTCACTTACCAGATCATTGGTGACCCCCCAACCTTCCGAGATGCCATGGCTTCATCTGAAGCTAGGCATTGGAAGGATGCCATTAAGAGTGAGATGGACTCCATTCTTGCTAATGGTACTTGGGAGTTAGTTGATCCTCCTCCTGGTTCAAAGACCATTGGATGCAAATGGGTCTTCAAGAAGAAGCTTAAACCCGATGGAACCATTGAAAAGTATAAAGCCAGGCTTATTGCCAAGGGTTTCAAACAATTAGAGGGAATAGATTATTTTGATACTTATTCCCCTGTCACTAGGATGACCACAATCCGAGTGCTTATAGCATTGGCCTCCATATATAATCTGAAAGTCCATCAGATGGATGTCAAGACTGCCTTTCTTAATGGTGATCTTGATGAATAGATTTATATGGATCAGCCTGAAGGATTTGTGGCTCCAGGTAGTGAAAAGAAAGTTTGTAGACTTATTAAGTCTCTGTATGGTTTGAAACAAGCACCTAAATAGTGGCACCAAAAATTTGATATGACTATCATATCTTTTGGCTTTATGGTCAATGAGTTCGATAAATGTGTTTATTACAAAGTTAAGGGTGATGAATGTATAATTCTTTGCCTATATGTAGATGATATCTTACTGTTTGGCAACACTTTGGGAATAGTAAATGAGGCTAAGTCATTCTTAAATAGCAGTTTTGAAATGAAGGACATGGGTGAGGCAAATGTAATTCTGGGGCTGACTCTTACTAGATCAGCTGAAGGAATAGCAATTTCTCAATCTCACTATGTTGAGAAAGTTTTAGAGAAATTTGTCTATGAGAATTGCAAGTCAGTCTGTACACCTTATGATCCTTCTAGAATCTTCTGCAAGAATAAGAGTGGCACTCCTGTGTCTCAGTTACGATATTCTCAGGTTATAGGAAGCTTGATGTATCTAGCTAATTGTACTAGGCTTGATATTTCATATGCAATGTCTAAACTTAGTAGATACACAAGTTGTCCTGACCAAACTCACACTACAAGAAAAAGCGGATTTTCCGACGGAATGAATCCGTCGGAAATCCGACGGAAATCCGTCGGAACATGATCCTTCCGACAGATTTCCGTCTGAAGCTCGTCGGAAATGCTCCGTCGGCAAATGTTGGTCAGAAATTACCGACGTAAGAGAATTCCGTCGGAAATCAATCGGAAAACTCCGACGGAAAAATCCGTCGGAAATACCGTCAGAAATACCGTCCGTATTTACCGACAGACAGTCCATCAGTAAATCAGTAAACCCGTCGGAAAAGTCCGTCAGAACCATAGACGGAATTACCGACCGATGTTTTCCGTCGGTAATTTAGAATTTCTGACAGACATTTATCCGTCGGAAAATCCGTCGGAATGTGCAGTATATATATATTTTTAAATTGACAAATAAAAAAGATTTTTCAAACCTGCTACAAAACTCATAAATTTCACAAATACTCACGATCAACATAAAATAATAAAATACAATAAATATAAAATCATACAAAATAATAAATATAAAAAATCAAGACAAATCTGCTGGATCGTCTGTTGTCCCTGCCTCGTCATCGTCAGGTGCCGGAGGTGGATCCTATATTAAAAAAAATTAATATGAGAAACATTAATAATAATTAAAAGACATATATTATTTTCAAAAATTAAATTTAAAATATGTGATTATTTCTCAAGTTTAATTAGATACTATTTTTAGATCCATCGTTTCTTAGGTGTTTTTTAGATCCGTCATTTCAATGCCCAACCCAATCCGGAGATCCAAATTAGATTCTGTTAGTTCTTACACGTCACTTTAACCCATCCGGTCGTGTCGGAGAAAACGGCACGCCGATCCGATCCCTATTTGGGATTTTAGAACCCCGGGTTGTGTGTTTTGACCATTTATATATACTTGGGTGTTTTTTAGATCCGTCACTTCAATGCCCAACCCAATCTGGAGATCCAAATTGGATTCTGTCAGTTCCCACACGTCACTTTAACCCACCCGGTCGTGTCGGAGAAAACGATACGCCTATCCAATCCCTATTTGGGATTTTGGACCCCCGGGTTGTGTGTTTTGACCCTTTATATATACTTGGCTATTTTTTAGATCCATCATCTCAATGCCCAACCCAATCCGGAGATCCAAATTGGATTCCGTCAGTTCCCACACGTCACTTTAACCCACCCGGTCGTGTCGGAGAAAACGGCACACTGATCCGATCCCTATTTGGGATTTTGGACCCCCGGGTTGTGTGTTTTGACCCTTTATATATACTTGGCTGTTTTTTAGATCCGTCATTTCAATGCCCAACCCAATCCGGAGATCCAAATTGGATTCCGTCAGTTCCCACACGTCACTTTAACCCACCCGGTTGTGTCGGAGAAAACGGCACGCCGATCCGATCCCTATTTGGGATTTTGGACCCCCGGGTTGTGTGTTTTGACCCTTTATATATACTTGGCTGTTTTTTAGATCCGTCATTTCAATGCCCAACCCAATCCGGAGATCCAAATTGGATTCCGTCAGTTCCCACACGTCACTTTAACCCACCCGGTAGTGTCGGAGAAAACGGCACGCCGATCCGATCCTATTTGGATTTTGGACCCCCGGGTTGTGTGTTTTGACCCTTTATATATACTTGGCTGTTTTTTAGATCCGTCATTTCAATGCCCAACCCAATCCGGAGATCCAAATGGATTCCGTCAGTTCCCACACGTCACTTTAACCCACCCGGTCGTGTCGGAGAAAACGGCACGCCGATCCGATCCCTATTTGGGATTTTGGACCCCCGGGTTGTGTGTTTTGACCCTTTATATATACTTGGCTGTTTTTTAGATCCGTCATTTCAATGCCCAACCCAATCAGGAGATCCAAATTGGATTCCGTCAGTTCCCACACGTCACTTTAACCCACCCGGTTGTGTCGGATAAAACGGCACGCCGATCCGATCCCTATTTGGGATTTAGGACCCCCGGGTTGTTGTTTGACCCTTTATATACTTGGCTGTTTTTTAGATCCGTCATTTCAATGCCCAACCCAATCCGGAGATCCAAATTGGATTCCGTCATTCCCACACGTCACTTTAACCCACACGGAGAAAACGGCACGCCGATCCGATTAATTTTGGACCCACCCAATGTCAGGAGATGTTCGTCAGAGACGCCGATCCGATCCCTAAACGGCACGCCGATCCGATCTCTATTTGGGATTTTGGACCCCCGGGTTGTGTGTTTTGACCCTTTAGACTTAAGTTTTTTTAAGATCCGTCAATTATACACCCTTTACACTTATGTTAGGTTAATTAATTTAGATTTTTTTTTTCCCTGTTGACATTCTTTAGTAGTTTCATCTCATCCAAAGTATATGAAATTAATACTAATACTCACCTGAGGTGCTGGCTGTGTGGGGCATACTCCCTGCATGGTTGAGATCAACTGCTGAACCATATCGCCGAACTGCGTCTGTAGCTCTGTCTGCTGTGTCTGTAGATGTGCACGTAGCTCTTCCCGAATGAGGCCTCTAATCTCCTCTACACCACTGACGAGGGGCGCAGTAGATGAACTTGCGTATGCCAGAGAAGCGATCGAACTCGCATATGAGGACAACACTAGATGAGTATCCAGGCTGTCCCCAAAGCCGTACACTCGACCCTTCCTCGGCCCTCCCGCTGTGTCGACCCAAGCCTCCGGATCCAAGTCTGGCTGGGGAGTGCCCTCTGCATAGCGCTCCGCCATCGTCCTGTCATAGGTCTCCTGCATAATAAATTAAAATTAAATTATTGTCCATAAATTATTTGAATATCTTAATTGAATTCATAATTTATCGCTTGACTTACAGCGATCGTACGGGGACTCTCGCTAACATAGTCATCCGTCCCCTTCCTCTTATGAGTTCGATCAAATAACTCGCGAAATGTAGGGGCACGCTTGAACTCGTGATGCTTACAATTCAAAAAAATTAGTTAGTTTCACAATAATAATCAATGTATTAAGCAATTGAACAATAATATGCTTACCAATTTTTGACTATGGGTCGCATAAGATACGGACCCACTAGTATGCACATTCTTCTCCGGATGAGTTGATCGGTTGCGTATTGTCGCCTGTGACCACTGCTGCCATGGTCCAGCAACCCAATGCTCACAAAGGGACTCCCAATAGTCCCTCCTCAGCCAAATAGGGTCGTAATCTAGCCAAGCCATAGGATCTCGGTTGCCTGTGGTCTTCATTGCCTTGTCCCGGGCCTCCCACATCGACTTTCTTAAATTAGTCTGGGCAGTAGACTCCCAGACGGCGCGAGCTTGAGGGAGATCCTTGGGTCTCGTGAATGCGAACCTCCGCTGTAAAGAAATAAAATTACTCAACTTTCTGCACTAACAGAGATAGTAATTAAATAAATGATTTCAACTCATGTAAACATTAAAAATACCGTGAACATGTCAAATAACAAATCCCGGACGGGCACTGGGAACTTTCTCCATGCATCCATTGGTCCTGGAATATGTGCGTGGACCAACGTCGTAATATAACAGGAAGCAGAACCGGGATCTATCTTCCCCCTGCAATTGCACATTAATTGTGTACATGAAATGTATAACATAAATAACAAATACAGTAACTTTGAAGTGATCAACTTTACCCTGAGATCCAGCATGGCTGCCGTCCCGGTAGCTGAGGCCCCTCCTCAGCTACTGGATGCTGGCTCTCCACCTCTGTTGAAAACAATTTAGTACACTATTATTGTATAAATTACAAGAAAACAAACATACTAATCTATGGAAACATACATGTACCAGGTGGTGAGGAAGAAGGGAAAGGTGGCACTGCTCGCGTGCTCGGCGAGGAGGCGGTCCCTGCAAAATTATATACACATTAGAAAATATGAATTTAAATTGAACAACAATATATACGTATACCTGTCGCATGGACGACCGGCGTGGACGGGGAGGTAGTCCCTGTAAAATTGTATGTACATTAGATCTCTTGAATTTAATATGAACAATGATATCCATCTAGTTCTTTGTGTACATATGTATATACCTGTCGCTGGGACGACCGGCGCGGACGGGGACACAGACCCTGAGAAATTATATGTACGTTAGATCTCGTGAATTTAATATAAACAATAATATATAGAGTTTTGTGTTTACATATACATATACCTGTCGTGGACGGGGTCGCGGACCGTCGGCCAACGGACGTGGAAACCGTCCGACTCCGTCCTCTACATACCATATCTCTATTGAGATAAATAAAGATATAACATGTCATCAACATTCAAATTTAAAGTAGCAATTTAATATGAACATATAATTAGCAACAATAGGAAGTTCTTAAAAAATATAGGGTATATTATCTATATTCATCATCAGATGCTGGAGACATGTTTAATTCAGCATCATCTTCGTCATCATCATCGAATTCATCCTCATCATCCCGGGAGTCTTCCTCCACATCAGACTCCACCCTCCACTCAAGGTCTCGTGGGTCAACTTCTTTCTGTTCGTTACCCTTATGTAAGCAAATTGTTTCATTTATATCATGAACACTGAACTGCGTAGAAGCTGCCAACTCTCATGTGTCACTCCGATCTGATTGGAAAAATTGTCATCAACACCTTCAATCTCATCATCAGCCGGGAGAAGCTCATACTCAGGGAATAGCCTTGATTTCACTCTACATGCAGCCCACCAATCTCTTAATTTGAGGGATGAATAATTTGAATAATAAACTTGTTGGGCTTGTGCCGCCAAAATGAATGGCTCATATGTACTCAACTTGGACTTATGATTGACATCGACAATTCCATATGTTGTGTCATGACGAATAGATGTCGGATCAAACCAATGACACTTGAAGAGAAATACATTGTTGTCTTGTCCCAAAAATTGCAGTTCAATGACTTCTTCGAGAATGCCATAATACTCTATTTCATTTTCATTGTAGGCACTTCCCTTCACACATACGCCATTGTTCATCGTAGACTTATTCCGACCATAATCTCTCGTGTGAAATCTGTATCCATTCACAATGTAGTCTGGATAGACACGTACAATCTTCGAGGGGCCATAACTGATCTCTTGTATTCTTGAATCGGTAATAAAACCTTGTTCAACCTATTATCAAAAAATAGACAGACATTGACAAATTACAACAACTAAATATGCATAAGAACATAACACTTATGTTTCAAAATATTTAGACACATACTCGAGATCTTAACCAAGTAGGAAAAGACTTCTCCCGTTCCTTTTCAACCTGCACGTCAGTTAGAAGTGGATTCCGTCACCAATAAGGCAATTCCCAAAAGATGCTTTGCTTCACCCAATTGTGATCCTTCCCAAAGCCAGGGATTTTTCGGGTACTACCAGCTAGTTGTGTTACAGTCGGTAAGTTCTAGACCCGCCTCGCCATGTTTCCACCAGACGCCCGTTCCATATCTACCTCCTCCATCACAATTGTATTTTTCATAAAAGAATCCTTTTGCTTTCGGAAAGGATGGTCAATCGGTAGAAACCGACGATGACAATCGAACCAACATGATTTTCCCCCAGATTTCAACACAAATGATTTAGAATCCTCTAGGCAATAAGGACATGCCAACCTCCCATGTGTGCTCCAGCCAGATAATATGTCGTACGCTGGAAAGTCACTTATTGTGCACATTAATGCAGCCTTCAAATTGAAATTCTGTTTTCTGGATACATCATAAGAGAGAACCCCATCTGACCATAACAATTTCAGCTCATCAATCAATGGTCTAAGATATGTCTATATTTTTTCCTGGACTTTTTGGACCCGGAATCAGCAATGAAAGGAACAGATTCTCACGCTTCATGCACATGCCTGGCGGAAGGTTATACGGTGTTAGGAATAATGGCCAACATGAGTAAGATGCCACCGAGCCTCTGAATGGATTGAAACCGTCTGTGCATAAACCCAGCCGCACGTTGCGTGGATCCCTGAGAAGTAAGGATGACTACGGCTAAAATGAGCCCAAGCTTCACCATCGGCAGGATGACTCATTTCCTTCGTCACGATGGACTCTTTCCGCATGCCAAGTCATATGTCCAGCTGTCTTCGAGGACATGAACAACCGCTGCAATCTAGGTGTGATCAGAAAGTACCGCAATGACTTATACAGAACATCCTTCTGCTTTGACTTGTCCCCTCTCTTGGGCTTGAATCTATCATGCTTACAAATACAACATGATGTCTTATCTGCATCATCTTTGTAGTACAGCATACAGTGATTTGGACATGAATCAATTTTCATAAAACCAAGCCCCAGATCATTCACCATCTTCTTTCGCATGGTAAAAGTCAGCAGGTAACCTCTCTGATTGAGGAAGCATGCTCTTGACGAGTAAGAGAAGCCGGTCAAAACAACTCTCGCTCAGATGAAATTCAGATTTCAAATTCAGTAGCTGCGACACTGCAGACACCCGTGTATGCTTCTCACAACCATCCCGTAATGGCTCATCAGCATCTCGAAGTAATGATTAAATCTCTGAGCTGTATCATTCGGCACTCTCATTGTTTGATCTTCAGGAATATTGAACTCCGGACCAGCAGCATCGAAATTATGTCTACGTACGTACTTGTGGAGGCAAGTAATTAGCTGGTGCAGAAGACTGAATATTCAACTCACCATGAGACGACCATAACTTATAATGGGCAACAAATCCTCTCGTATACAAATGATGCTGCACATCCCCTGTCGATATCCACTTTCTGTTCTTACAAGCCGAACATGGACATCGGATGTTACCCATCAGATCAACTGCTACTGTTGAATTACTCAAGCAAACTCAATAAAACTGTCAACTCCGTCTTTAAACTCCTCGGTCACAACTCCATTCACTTTCCACGGTACATCCATGATCGATTCTCATAAGATATTTTTCCTACACAGATTAATGTCATGTCACGAGTTAAAATCCAACACACCCTCACATCATTCGAGTAAGTCAAAATGAATAGGTAGGATATATTATTAAGATTATCACTTTTTACCCATCTGTGAATATTTGATCGCACTCAGATGACCATTTACTATGTGTTTGTATTATTTGCTGAAAATTTCAGCAGCACTCCACCACACCTCTCCGATATACCAAAAATTTTATTGATTAAGAATTTTCTTAAAACAAACTTACTAATAAGTGGTTAAGAATATATTCTAAATCAATAAAGGTATATCAAAAGGAGGTGAGTAGACGCACCGAAACTTTTCAAAATAATACAAACACATAATAAATGACACCTAACTGCGATCAAAAATTCACAGACTGTCCAAAACGGGACAATTCAAGACTTTGAGTTAGATATACACGTTCTCATCATTGAAAATAAAGACTCGTGCACATCAATCTCAAAGTTTGAACGGGAAGGTTCATTGCACACGGGCTTAACACGCTCTCGTGAGGTGTGGGCAGTGAAAAAAATGCTATCTATGCATAGATCAAATTTAAAACCCAAATAAATATGAAAGGAGTGAGTAGACGCACCCCTAAATTTTCAACAAATAATACAAACACATAATAAATGACCACCTAACTGCGATCAAACATTCACAGACTGTCCAAAACGGGACAATTCAAGACTTTGAGTTAGATATACACGTCTCATCATTGAAATAAGACTCGTGCACATCAATCTCAAAGTCTTGAACGGAAGGTTCATTGACACGGGCTTAACCACGCTCTCGTGAGGTGTGTGCAGTGAAAAAATGCTATACATGCATAGATCAAATTTAAAACCCAAATAAATATGAAAGGAATATGAAAAACATCATACATGTGAACAATTGCAATACTAAACCAAATTCATACATACATGTACATGAATTGCATTAAAGTAAGAAATACAATACTAATCACTAAACTGAAGTAAGCAATTAAAACAATCTATACTATTTTTGTTTCGATTTTATGGCTAAGTACCAATGTGCACACAATTGATATGTGTCCTAAAAATCAATTATATCTCAATATGGTGTGTTTCTATCTTTGAGTAAGTCTCGTAGGAGCATAATTGATTGCTCTTCATGTGATGTGATCCTTATGTGATGATCCCACACAATTGTCTCCTTGCCTAAAATTCTAAAGAACTACTTCTTAGAGCATCCCCCATCACAATTAGGGGGGAGACAGACTGGACAACTTCTTAGAGCATCCCCCAATCACAAATTAGGGGGGAGACAGACTGGACATGATACATGTTAAGAGAGTGTTACATACACCCACACATGCACAAGTGTCTACAACCGTGCACCACATGTCCGACAAAAAAACTTGCTTAGAAGTCTTGCCATATATCCAATTGAAGAGAATAGCATGTCCAACTCTTTTCAGATCGGTTCGAAGCGAGTTGCTTGCAGCTTAATTAAAGTTTTTTTTGTTCATATTCTACTCCTATGAGAAACTAGTCCATTATTCTGCTTATCATACACATGCAATCACTCCTGGCCACCTAAAACAACATGGCTCAGAAGGATGCTCAGGGTTACACCCATAACTCTGCCTCCTTGAAGGTGTCCAAGATTCCTCCAGTTTCTCTGGCGAACATGTATGCTACCTACAGCTTCCCACCTGCTATACCTTAAAGAGTAAAGACTAGATTAAACCCATTTCTTTTCTTATTCATCATTAGATGAACACATCAAGTTAGATCTACAACCTAGCACTCAGCTTCACATGATGCAGAAGGAAAAAAAAACACAGTTTTTCTGGCAAACAACCAATTCCTTATTCGTGCTTGCGCCATAACAAAAAATGACATTATCGCCATCGCAGACCTAGAGCGATCAGGAAAACACCGAACAGTGCAGAAGGCAAAAGAAACAAAAACCAAGCTCCTCCAGAAGAAAAGAAGACGAAAAGGAAACCTAACAACAAAGTAAATACTAGAGAAGAGAGAGAGATAGAGAGGGAGGAGGGCCAGGGTGGAAGGGGGCCGAGTTGGGGGGGGTGGGAAAGGGGAGGGGGGGCGGAGGAAGTGGCGGGGGTGTGGGGAGAGAGGGAGGTGGAACTCACCGGGAGAGGGCAGCGGCGGCGAGGGCGCAGCGGCGAGAGAGAGAGAGAGAGAGAGAGAGAGAGAGATAGAGAGAGAGAGGTTTCGCGGGAGGAGGTAAAGTTGTTTTACCGACGCATTCCGACGGAAATATTTCCGTCGAAATATCCGTCGATATTATTTCAGTACCGACAGATATTTCTGACGAAATATTTCCGTCGGAACTTCCGACGGATTTTTCGACGGGTATTTGTAGTTGAATATCCGTCGGAATTACCGACGGAAAATAATCCGTCGGAAACATCCGTCGGTAATCCCGCAAATTCTTGTGGTGTCACTGGGATGGGCTTCATAGGGTTTTGAGGTATCTAAAAGGTACTATTACCCTAGGCTTGCATTTTAAGAGATTCCCTGCCGTCTTGGAAGGATTTAGTGATGCAAGCTGGATAGCCAAAAACTCAGGGAGTAATGGTTTTTCAGGGTATGTTTTTACTATGACAGGTGGTGTAGTCACCTGGAGGTCTTCTAACAGACCATCTATCTCGGTCTACTTTTGAGGCTGAGTTGTGTCTTTGGATACCACTGGGTTGGAGGCTGAGTGGATTAGGGGTCTTCTTTCAGAACTTCCTCTAATGTGTAAGCCTGCTCCTGCGATCTCTGTGCATTGTGATAACATGACCATAATTGCAAAGGTCAAGAGTTCAAAGTACAACCAAAAGAAAGGAGACATATCCAAATCAGTTGAGATCTATAAGGGATTTAGTGTCTCAGGGAGTGATCGCTATAGATTTTATTGGTACCAATGATAATTTAGCTGTCCTCTGACTAAAGGACTTGATAAAAAGAAAGTCCGAAATTCAGGTTGGGGATGGGACTGAAACCCATCATTTATTCTCCTGTAGAGGCAACCCAACCTATCTGAGTGGAGATCCACAAAGAAGTTCAATGTGGTAACAACAATCTATTGAGAGAATTTGGAGGCACTTACTACTTTGATACATGGTATCTGTGTCTATCCCTGATAACCTGACCAAGTGCCTGATAGTGCTGTATAGGAAGTGTTTTTATTACTCTGAATGGGTCAAGCTAGTAAGGCAGAATATTAGAAGTATATCTTGGAGAAGCCCACCTAAGTGAGTACTACTGTGAGGCCGCAGTTAAGAGAATTAGGTTGTTCTGAATGCACTTATGATACAAGATTGGGTGCATGGCCTTTAAAGCGCCAAGTTTATTAATGCTATCAAAAAAGCCTTATATCATGTGTTTTTTGACAAGTAATCCTCACATCAAAGAATCAAGTTCAAGATTTAATTCACTTCAGTTCTGTGAGGGTAAAAGTTAAAAATACTTAGGTGAAGGTTCAAATCCAAAAGGTACCTTTTACTGAAAGCATGATATATTATCCTCTTCTGTTTATTCCCCATTATCAAACCTGAGTTTGTGGGAGAATGTTGGATATAAAGGTGTTAAAAGGGGCAATATAAAAGAAAGGTAAAACTCAAGGTGATAAAGTAAAAGGTACCTCAAAAGTTGTACTATGTTGTTATGTGTGGGGTCTTTAGTCCCACATGGGATACCCCTAAGGGGTTAAGGAGTTCAACCCCTAGAGTCATGAGACTATGTCTTATAGACAATGGTGGGGCTATGCTAGAACATATCACACGGCGCCGCCGGGCTGGGCTGGCCAGGCATGCGCGTGTGGTGACGCGGTCCAGCCGGCTTGACTTGGCACCTTTTACTTCTTATTTTTTATGTTTTGGGCCTTTCTTGGGGAGACTGGAGCTGTTTTGGGCCCGTTCTTTGAACCGGCCCATTGTCTTGGTCTGCATGGGCGTTGGACACTTCATATGGTGATTAGGTTCCCCTAATTACGTTTACCTTCCATACTGGAAATCTTGAAGCGCCCTTTTGACTCTCGCACGGAAGAACCGCTCGCCGTCCGGTCGCTCTCTCTCCCGTTCCCTTCCGGCGACTGCACCGCTCCGCTCCGGCATCACAGACTGCATCTCCGGCGTTCGCCACTGCATCATCCTTCGTCGGTGACCGGTGCATGTTCTCTGTTCCCGATTTCCATTTTCTGTAGACGAGGGTTAGGTTTAGCATAGCATTATTTACGAAATTAAGATAAGTGCGATTCTTAATTTCGTGGTGGTAGTCGTATCCTTGGAGGAGATCGCCTTACCCGATGCACTACTCCTGTGAGGGCGATATCTTCTCTAAGGGGAGTCTCCTTAGAGGCGCTTCTACTGCATACGTTTCTGCCTTATTTAAGCATGTTCATTTCTGCAATCCGTCTTATGTATTTTCCTTTTTGGTTGTTGTTATTTGGATTATTTCTATATACCTGTTTGCTATGATTTTGCAAGCATATGTGTGTATCCGATTTTTGCTATGATTGTGTCATACTCCACATATTATTTTCAACAAATATTCCTTGGAGAAGGGGAGACCAAGTTGAACTTAGTAGTTGTAGTTACCTGATTAGGTAGTAGAAATCTCAAGAGACTATTTAGAGACTGAATGTAGGACTCCTGCTGGAGAGGAGATTTGAATCAGGATAAATTTTTTACGTACTTTGTGTGATTGTTTCTGCTTAAATTCTTTTATCACTACACTAATCGCTAACCATCGAATTTCAGTTGTCAGTTACCTATATTTTTCAGATTTAAAAGATCTCCAAAAAAAATCCTCTCTTTCCTACCCTCCCCCCCTTTCTAGGACATTTCAGCTCCATTCGATCCAATAGGGAGAGGTTATGAATATCTTGTCCAGGTTAAAAAACTTCATGGATAATCAGGCAAATGAAAGTGCTAGGTTCATTGGAGTCTCCGATGATGGTGTTGACAAAGGATTAAAGTCTATCCTACTTTTGATTAAGCGTAGATGGATGATGGAATTGTTAGAAAGACGAAATCAGATGTGGCCGTCAAAAAAAAGAAGGTTTGAAGCATTTTAAAACATAGATGGCTCATGATACCACGAGATGTGCGTAGTAGGGCTTTCATTTTGTGTGATGTATGTTTTTTTGGAATAAGAATGACGGGGTGGGACTTTTAGTTGAGAGTAGTTCTATTTTGCTGTTGTTGGACCTTGGTTTGCCTTCTTTTGCTTGGGGGAGCTTTTTTAGGAGCTCTTCGGCTTCATGTATATTTATTTTTCTTTTATATAATCAATGGTACCATCTACATTCAAAGAAAACAGATACGACAACTAATAGACCTATGTGATACTCTTCGTAAACACATTTAATTTTCCGTCTTATAACCACCATAAACTAAATCCTAGTTTTGAAATCAATGAAATGATTTTAAAATCATATATTTTATTACATAAATTTAAAACAGTCATTTCAAAATTGATATTCAACTTTGTTTTATGACATATCACACCATTTCTAAGAAAAGGCAGTCAGTTCAGCTAGAGTTTATGTCTTTTGACTATTAACTATATGGTAACCAATGTTAACTACTTTTTGTTGAATTTGAAAACTCTTCTTTGCTATCTATTATCAAATTAGAGAAAATTTTAGAGCAGTTTTGATATTCAACTAAATGAAAATATTTTTTAATTTTTAAAGTTGATAAAAGAAAATCTTGTTTTATAAGGAAGATAGTCTACCTGCTTTTATCTGATGATGAAAGGGGAGATAACTCTATTTCATCCTTTCATATATAATAAAGTTATCAATTTTGATAACTTAAAATTTTTGAAAATTTATTACAAAACTGGTCTTGCGATAAGACTTATATGGATTGTAGGGCTTGCAATCTCATTGGTTTGAGAGAGAGTCTTGCAATCCACCTAACCTATTGACCAGTCTTGTAATAATTATTTTTTTAATAATTTTTTCTTATCAAACTCAATTCTGTATAAAGTAGAGATAGATTATTTACAAATAATTATTCATAAATAATCTTGCCAATTAATAAAGTAGCTATTAAATATCTCAATCTCAATTATGTTTAGATAAGACAGCCAAACTAAAAGTTTGACATACTGCACTTTAGGTACTAACATTCCTCCTATAAAATATGGTAATAGTCTAATAGATAATCTACTACTTGCAACTCGTTTACCTAAGTTGAGTTTTTTCTCAATATATCTACTAAGCAAATTAGATAAAACGTAGGCAAAGCAAATTAGATAAACGTAGGCATCTTATTTGGAAAAAAAAGAGGTTTTCTACATATTAGTCTTTCCAATTTAAATAATTGTAAATTAGTCTCTCAAATCTAACTATTATCATACTAGTTCCTTAAAATTTCTAAATCATTGCAAAAAAGTCTATTTATTAGGGACTAATATACAAGATTTATACGTTTTAAGAGACTAATATGATAACGATAAATTAATATAAATTAGCTAAATTTATAGAGACTAATATGTAAAAATTTTTTTAAAAGAACATCCTTAGAAAATTTAAAATTTTCGATGGAAAACTTTGGTGAATCCTACCCTTTATCCCTCATCTCGGCATCTACTCTGCACCTCGGATCTCAATGGAGTCTTAAGCAATGAGATCTTTACTTCCTACTAGGGTTGCATCTGAGTCGTATTTCGAATTGATAATATTAATTTCTAATTTTGATTATGATATAATATTAATTCCAATGAAATTAGAATGATAAATTCTGATTGTATAATCAGAATCAAAATTTCGATAAACTAAAGTGTTTACCATGATTTTATCTTTTGATTATATAGATAATTTATCAAAGTAATTGATACCAATTTGGATTCTAATTTTGATAATTTTTTTCAAAATATTTGACACTATTTTTGATAAAATATAGATATCATTTTTCAATTAAAAAATTGATAATTTTTTTCAAAATCAAATCAAAATATCAAAATTTCCAATTTCATTTGCAACCTTACTTTCTATTTCCTAATCCAGCCAGACTCAACTCACCGTTTGGGATGAAGGTTTGAACTGTTTTTGGCTCTGTCAAATCCCTGACAGCACCGAAGCAGAAACAAACGTCTCAAGACCTTTTTGGAGTTTGTGCACCTTGACTTTTAAAAGATGAGAGAGATAGACAGATTTTTTTTACTGCGCTGGGAGGGGAAGCGGCCAAAGTCCCGCTTTCGGCGATTCCAGCAAGCTTTGTGTCTTGCCTGATTTTTTTTTCAATTTTTTTTTACTTTTTCACATGTCAGAACCGCAGTGTGGCGCGGAAGCGGCACAAATATTCAAGTTCACAGAAAAATCACGTTTTGATATTTTTATTTTCAACAAAGTGGAAACAAACGGTGCCTTAACTAAAATCTCTTCTTAACGTGTTCCGGCGTCATAGGTGACCCGTCGGTGCCGTCTGCTGCTACATCTTCCTGACCACTAAACGTTCACGCCTTTTCTCTCGCGTTTTAGGGTTTCTGGTCTGTGGTTTCTCCTGCCGCCGTCACTACCGATCCCGCAGCCGCCGCAGAGATGGCTCCGACGAAGAAGACGGTGGGGATTTCTTCCGGAGCTTGATCTGATATCTCCATTGTCCCCCTCCCCTTCATCTTCCATACTAGGGATTCGCTAACGTTTCCATCCGTCCCTTGGTACAGAAGAAGACCCATGAGAGTATCAACAACCGGCTCGCTCTCGTGATGAAGAGCGGCAAGTACACCCTCGGGTACAAGACCGTTCTCAGGACTCTGAGGAATTCCAAGGGTATGTGTTTTTCATCCCCTTCTCATCCTCTTGATCTGCCCTTCTTCTCTCTATGCATCTTTAGTCCCTCTCTATTTTCATTTCTTGAATCAGTGGTAGTCTTTGCGGCTTGATACTGTTAGAACTTAGGTTGTTAATCGGTGCCCATTTTGAGATCTGATTAAAGTTCACTTCCTTTGAATCATGCGGAATCTAAGATTTTTGGAACCATAGGTTTATCAATGCCGCATCACTCTGGCCAGTAAATGTTAAGCTGGATTTCTTCCTCAGCTTTTTCGTTCTAGCTTGCCCTCCATTGTTGGTTGGTTCTGTACCTTTTATGTTCGTTGTATGGTTTTTTATGTATTTTTACATGAAAATATGATTTCTTTATTCAGTGGATCAACAACAGCACCTGTAAATAATGGCCTTTTTGAGTAATTAAATGATGCACTGGAGCCTATGTTTTTATTATTCTCCTGAAAAGTCGTCGTAGTGATTGATAGAAATGTAGGCGTGTGAATATGTTCTGACATCATAGTTGCGAAGGTAGGCATTGGGGACTGAAGTTTGTCTCTCTGGGCCAGAAAGATTGTGCCCTAGAGATGAATCCAATTACCGCACTAGAGACGAATTGTGGACGGTGAAACATGAATAAGCATTCGTGCACTAGTTTAGGGTTTGGCCGGACCATTAAGAGTTGATAGGTGGTAAGAATTTGGCGGTCTCCTTGGTTTGTATAGCTTGTCAGAGATCACCTACGTACGTCCTGCTCCCAGGCTTGGGTTTCGGGATCTTAAAACTTTGCAGCTTACGTTCAACCTCTGGTGATATGATACACACTTGCCATATTTCAAGATGATCTTTATGCATGTTAAATCGACTGCTGTCTGGGCTGCTCCTTCTCTTTCTCAATCTTTTCGTGGATTAAACACTTTAGTAACGGTATATTGTATAGCTCAATAGCATAGTCTGTATGGGGATATTGCTGTTCTTATGTTCTGTTTATTGCTTACTTCTCATTGGTACACAGCAATGATAGATAGATAGGCCTATTGGTCAGTGCATATATAAACTGATGGTACTTTTGTCTTTTGCAGCTAAGCTGGTAATCATTTCAAATAACTGCCCTCCTCTCCGCAAATCAGAGATCGAGTACTACGCAATGTTGGCAAAAGTTGGAGTCCATCACTTCAATGGAAGTAAGTCAACTGTGCTTTCAGCTGGAATATGGTTACCTTGTTGGCAATGGTTTTTCATTGGTTGCCATGTTGGGTTATGTTTCATTTATCTAACTTTAATTTTCTTCATGTTTTATTTGGTGGTTCTGGTTTAGAATGATAGGCTTTTTCATTCCTCTCTATGTTCCCTGTTACACACATAGGTTCCTTCTGTTTCCACGTTTGTAGGTTTTGATTCTTGGAATTGTTTGTCAAACCACACGATATGTCAGTTAATACCCTACTCACTTCTGTTGTTGTGCTCAATCCATTTTGTTTTCCTGGTAATACGGTCAATCTTGTTTACTACCCTTCATTCAGGTTAGCTAATGAAAAAGTCTCTGCTCAACAATCTGCGGTGGGCTCCACACGGAAGGTGCCCATTGCAGATAGAAATGATTGTATGGAGTTCCTGAAAGGCCATTTAGAAAGAAAACCCACTTATACTACTACCCTGTTTGCTCACCTTTCTCAATAGGGATCCACGAGTAGCCTGTGGCCATAGGTCAAGGGACAAGGCGACCAAGGCGTGTTTGGGCTCATTGGTGCCTAAGCGCTTAGGCCCCGCCTAAGCGGCGCCTAAGCGGCGCTTAGGTCTAAAGATAAAGTCTAGTCTAGGTGTGTGTGTGTGAGAGAGAGAGGAGAGGGGGGGCGGGACTCGTGTGTGTGTGGTGTGTGTGAGAGAGAGAGAGAGAGGGGGCGGGACTGTGTGTGGTGTGACACGTTTGAGAGAGAGAGAGGAGAGGCGGGGGCGGGACACTGTCACACAACAGAGTGTGTGTGCAGTTTGTGTAAGAGAGAGAGAGAGTGTGTGTGACAGTGTCTGTGTGAGAGAGAGACTGAGAGAGATGAGGGGAGCGACTGTGAGAGACTGTGAGAGAGAGAAGTTAGAGAGAGAGAGAGAGGGGGTGATGGTGAGAGAGAGAGAGAGAGGAGGACAGGGAGAGAGGGGGTGCGGAAGGGAGGGGAGACCTTGACAGGGAGAGAGGGGTGCCGGAAGGGGAGGGGAGGACCTTGACAGGGAGAGAGGGGGTGCCGGAAGGGGAGGGGAGACCTTGACAGGGAGAGAGGGGGTGCCGGAAGGGGAGGGGGACCTTGACAGGGAGAGAGGGGGTGCCGGAAGGGGAGGGGAGAGGGAGAGAGGGGGTGCCGGAAGGGGAGGGGAGACCTTACAGGGAGAGAGGGGGTGCCGGAAGGGGAGGGGAGACCTTGACAGGGAGAGAGGGGGTGACGGAAGGGGAGGGGAGACCTTGACAGGGAGAGAGAGGGGGTGCCGGAAGGGGAGGGGAGACTTGACAGGGAGAGAGGGGGTGCCGGAGGGGAGGGGAGAGCTTGACAGGGAGAGAGGGGGTGCCGGAAGGGGAGGGGAGAGGGAGAGAGGGGTGCCGGAAGGGGAGGGGAGAGGGAGAGAGGGGGTGCCGGAAGGGAGGGGAGAGCTTGACAGGGAGAGGGGGGGTGCCGGAAGGGGAGGGGAGGGGGGGAGCATACCTCCTCCAGCGGCAGCGACTCCTCCGGCGGCGGCGAGACGGCAGCGGCGCGACGGCAGCGGCGCGACCTCCTCCGGCTGCGGCGCGACCTCCTCCGGCGGCGAGAACTCCGGCGCAGAACCCTCAACCTACCTGGGTTGGACTCGGGGGCGAAGCAGGGGTGGGGGAAAGGTGATCGCGCCAAAAGACCCGGGAGGCCATCTCAAGGCGCCCAAGCGGCCGCCTTGGGCCGCCTTGGGCCGCCTTCCCCGCTTGGCGTCGCCTTAGGCCGCCTTCTTCTAACCCAGTTAGGCGGCCCACTTAGGCGAGCACAAAAAACCGCCTTGGCGCCTTGGCCGCCTAGGCGCCGCCTAGGCGGTCGCCTTGACAACTATGCCTGTGGCATTTCTAGTCTTTCTGCGGACGTCAGTTCTCTTCTTCATTAACAAAAAGATTGTAGCCTTTGGCATTTATAGTCTTTCTGCGGACGTCAGTTCTCTTTTTCATTAACAAAAAGATTGACAGTATACCAAGTTTTCTTTTTGTTGATTCTAAGGACCTTTCAATTTGTCGTCTCACTTAAACAAAGGTAATATAAAATATAGATAATTGTAATTGCGAAAACGCTCATGAAGACAAGTTGTTACTAGCACTGAAATGTTTGGTGGATCGAGGAATGTTGCTAATACACTTGAATGTTTGTCTTCCTCAGACAATGTTGATCTGGGCACAGCATGTGGCAAGTACTTCAGAGTCTGTTGTCTTAGCATTATTGACCCAGGTAAATTATACTTCAAATCATTGCCGCAACCCCTGTTCCTTCCATTTTTAGGACTGGTTCACTATTATTTTGGCTCTCTTTTAAAGACAAATTTTGATGTGATTTGTTCATTTAGGTGATTCCGACATCATCAAGAGCCTTCCGGGAGACCAGTGAGGGCCTGCTTCTGGTCGTGTATCGGCCTGAACGACCCTTTTAGATGTTTCCTGCCGTGGAGCTGCTAGAGGATGAAATGACTTCGTTTTTTCCACTTCTATAGGATGCCTGTTAAGACGCAGTAATGAGTTCATTTTTCCGAATGTTGTGTACTCTATTTCGATTAGTTTTTTTGCCATATTATGGATGAGCAGGTTCAATCGCGTTGATATTTGCATTCTCCCGTGCTGGTGTCTTAAGCTCTGACGAATTCAGTGTAATGCTAAATTTGTCTGAATGGTGTTGGCTTGCACGCATGTCTTTTCCATCTTTGAACTGTTGATTGGCTGTTCTCGTGTCTTCGAACAAGTGATCATAAGCCTTTAGGTGATCTGGAGTTTGTCCGTGGAAATTATTTTTTTGGTTGCACAATTTACTGCTGAGTGTGTGCACCTGATTTGTTAAGCCATAGATTAGCGAGATGTGTTTGCTATTGTGTATCATTGTGAATTTTAATTTGTAGAGTCGAGCCATCCTATGTGATAAATCTTAAATACGCTTTGCCTAGGCTGTTGTGCATTTTTGCCTCTTGTCTAAGAGGGCATTTGATCAGTATTAAACAAGTAACGTCTCACCTACTCAGTCACTTTTTCTGGATATATCCAAACTACCCTTGAACGAAAGTAAAATTTGAATTGTCTCCGTTGCACATTATCTTCTCCACTCGGTTTTCATAGGCTAATCGGACAACCCTTTGACCCTGAATAAATATCTATGCTATAGTTGGGCGTGGTTTTAGTTTGGTGGACGCAAATACTGGTCATGCTATAATAGGGGCAGGGTTTTTTTGGTCAATCCAAATGCTTCCGGCACAACTTGGTACAATATGTGAATTTCCCACACATGCAAACGCCTACCCTTAGACATGGCAGGGATGCCCCCATTTCCCACCTTAGCCACCTTCCTCACTACTCACCATCGCTATGGCAACCTCTTCCCGCACGTAGATAGCCTCTCCTGCAAGTCGACGTCACATAGATAATCTCGCCTGCAAGTCGTCGTCATGGTCGCGGACACCGCTCTCTGTGTGAAGAAGTGCATGACGCTAAGGGGCGAGCATCAAGGAGACATGCTCGAATTCCGAGGTGGACAATAATTATGAATTGCGATGGACACAGTGGTCACTATTAGAGTTGAATCACGACGATCTGTGTGGACACGCATAAAGAGATTTCAATTTGATTCAGATTCTGACGGAATTTGATGGTGAATTGCAATGACATTACCCGACGTGGATATGAATTTCCAAAAATGATTTATGGAAGGTTGTCATATAATCGATTTTGCTCAAAATAGCGACGGCCTTGTCGGTCGCATATCAAAAGAAGGCAACACTGAATCACGACGACAGGATCCATCGCATATTAAACTTTCTCAACAATGCTTCACCCAACGAGAGTCGGAGTTCAGTCGAAGTTGGAGTGTGAAACTGAATTGCGACGGGTTCTCCTGTCACGAATAAAAATGTTTCCTAAAACCATTAACGGAAATTGCCAAAGTGGAATCTTGAAATATAGAATTAAAAATAGTGACCACAATTGTGACGGAGCAAACCGCCATGCATTTGAGATATAAAGGTGTCCACTTGATCCGTTGTGGATTATGGTCTTGAATCGCGACCAATGTGAATGTCGCACATTAAGAATTTTTGCAACAACCTACAAATTGATGGGGAAGACACCAGGAAATGGGAGGAGATCATGAAAAAAATGGGAAAATCACTCTCAAAAGACAAAAAGGGAGCCATTTGTGGCATTATGACGTAATTCAAAATTTACCTGCGATGATGTCATTTTTAGTGTGTCTACACTACCTGCTTGGAGTTTGACTGTATGCTATATGTGAGCGGCGACAAGGACGTCGCTTATATAAGAGAGATAAATTACACCCCATGTAAGAATATGTTAAATGGACTAAATCAGTAGACTACTAACAACTCGGACTAGTCATTTTCAGAGTTCGAATAGGAAAAGAACTCTGAAGTTAAGTATGCTCAGTTGGGGTAGTCCTGGGATGTGTGACCTTGTTGGGAAGTCTACCAACTAGTATGGTTGTTGGGCCAGTTTGATGGTTGAGTCGTCATACTTCAGCTTCGATCCACTGGTAAAATAGTTGATGGCGACTATCAGGAACCGCTTCTGACCTGGCGCCTCGAGGAAGGGACTGAGGATGTCAATTGCCCAGCTAGCAAAGGGACATGGCTCGGATAGAATTTGCAGCTACGATTGATGGATCATAAGTCTAAACCTTTGACACTGTGGGTACTTCCTCACGAAGGCGAGGCAGTCGACATGAATAGTAGGCCACCAGAAGCTTACACGAAAGATATTCTATGCCAGCACCCTTCCACTGAGCTAGCTGCCGCATATGCCTTCATGAACCTCCTTGATGGTTGGAGCCGTCTTCGAGGGGTGAAGGCATTTGAGCAGAGGTTGGGATAGTGACCTCCTGTACAACTACCCCATTACAACAGTATACATGTGACTTTTGGAGTGTACTCGGCTAGCCTCGTCATAGTCAGAGGATAGCTCATCGTGGAGTAGATAACCCAGTATAGAGTTCATATAGTTGGCCTCTACTCATATAGCATTAATAAGGGGGCATTTTCACTCACACTGGGGGAGCACAGTTCTTCCACAAAGACTAATTGGGAGTGTGCCACTTTCCCCGAAGAAGCCAGGGGAGAGAGTGCATCTACCCATGCCATTCTGCTCCCACAGAATGTGAAAGACCTTGAAATAGAGGAATCCTCCTGACTGACGCTTGACCTCATACAAGTATTGCACCATATGGGTTTCTCGAGCCTCGAACCTACCTCACACCCCATGAGGATTTTCTTCACTAACTTGTTTCCTGGGTACAAGTTGATAAACCCTCACCACACACACTGTTGTTTATAAGAGTACAAAACAACCCCTTAAATCATACAGATAAAGAAATAAACAACAAGGCAAAAGATATAATTGTTGGATACATTAGTCAAACCACAAAGGACACAGAGGTTTTATTATGGTTCGGACCTTCCTTCCAACGGAAGTCCTACGTCCAGTCCCTAAGCCAAGCTTATGATTTCACTATCTTTTCAAAAGATACAACACCCCGGTACTCACTAATCTTCCCTTCTACACAAGGGGAATAAAAACCCGCTAGCTGCTACTAGCCTTCCCCTTATAAAAGGAAACCAACCATCAAGACTACTTTGGTCTTCCCTCTTCTAGAGGGGTACACACTCTACTCAGTAGGTCTTCCCTTTCTCAAGGGGTGCACTTACTTTTTGGCAAACTCCTTGTGTGGAAGAATAGACTTCAGAAGGACTCCAGACTGAAAGAATAAGGTAGAGAAATTCTAGTCTGAAGAGAGACTTCCTAAGTCTAAGAAGAGAACCTTTACAAGGTGAGATTCGAATAGCTGCTTCACTACATGCACAGGCAAGACTTCAATGTAATGTCTACGAAGAGGAAGCTTGACGCAACACACTTGCTACTTTTTCACCTCTTCTCGTGTATGTGCTTGTATCTCTCTTGCTTGCTTGTGTATGGGTTGTTATCTCCCACACTCGTGTATATCATCCTTCTTTCAACTATCTTTGTATTTATACGCTTCATCTTTGTAGTCGTTGTTTGATCTCATTTGAATCTGTTCGTTGGAAAGATAGTCGTTGCATGTCTTCTTCTGAGGGCAATGTGCATGTCTTCATCCGAGGGCGATGTGTATGTCTTCTTTTGAGGGCAACGTGCATGTCTTCATCCGAGGGCGACGTGCATGTCTTTCGCATTCACATTGATCAGTCAGTTCTTGTGCTGATGCTATTTTGTCTTTTATCCTGAACGAGACAAGTTCCAAGATATACTAGACTGGGTCTAGTATGTTAGCTACAAATATGATCATGGGTACTTGTGAGATATTTCAAATATTGACAGTTATCTTCTGTGTACTAACAATTAATATTTTGTGGAAAAAGTTTTTCAAAAAGATATTTTAGAATAAGTAGTAGATAGAGATTGTATAGTGCAGTTCTGACATCACAAGACAATGGATGTTCTTGTGGCAGATGTCAGAAGACTTTTTTCGTAGACTTTGACTAAGGCTTTAGGATACAAATATTTTTAGATTCATGAGACAAAGCTATATGATAATATATATTTGGGAGCATTTTGTAAAATGAGACTGAAATATAAAATAATCAATTTTTACTAAAAGCTCGTATTTCAAGATATAGTTGAAATTAGGAATTTATATCTGAACTAGACATACAATCATGAATTAAATTTACTATAAATGTAGAATGTCATGAATATGATGAAAAATGTTAATGATACAAATGTATCATATAATTAGTATATCCTTCATTTTATCTGGTAAAGATATGATGTAATCAGTTGAGGTGACACTTCAGATATGATGATGTGAACTTCTTATATGACAAAGTGAATTTCGGATATGACAAAGTAGACTTTGTATATCACGATTTCAACGTGATTAGTCGAAGTGAAGTCTTTGTGTTTTACTTTGTATATGGCAAAGTGAACTTTGGATATGACGAAGTGTACTTCATATATCACGATTTCAACGTGATCAGTGAAAGTGAAGTTTTTGTGTTTTACTTTGTATATGATGAAATGAACTTCGGATATGACGAAGTGAACTTCGAAGTGTGCTTCGTATATCTTGATTTCAACACGATCAGTTGAAGTGAAGTCTTTGTGTTTTACTTCGCATATGACGAAGTGGACTTCGTATATGACGAAGTGAACTTCGTATATTCTTTAGACAAATGAAGTTATACTTAGGATGTTTGAGATGAATCACTTATATGACAAGATATACCTTAGAGATTTTATTATATGATATGTAAGAGAGAGAAATGTAGTATTTGACATGTTTTGATTTATCAATAAATATCTATTTATTTTGTCATCCTCAAAACAATTAAATGTTATGGTTTGAATCTATGAATGTGCAATGCATATTTTGAATAGAGGTTCAACAAACTCCCCCTTTTTGTTGATGACAAAATATAAATATTAAGGTAAATGCAACATCAGAGCAAATATATACACATATAAGAGACATGATGTAAATTCACATATGATGTTATCTCCCCCTTTCATTTATAATTTGTCTCCCTCTTTACATTACAGAGTTGCATTATTACATCTCCCCCCCTTTTTGTCATGTCAACGAAAAAGGAGGGACAACTCATCATCAGTCAAGTAGAAGTTTAAGGGAAATGCTTCATAATAGGGAAGGAGAAATCTATGAAGATTAAGTTCAGTTCTTTGCATGCATTTGTCAAAAAGAGAGAAGTCCGTATGAGCATTTGGACCTAAAGAGCGTTTAAGGAATGCAAGATGTCGTTGATAAAGAGTGTGGATAGTGGTTTGAGTCGGAGGTTTGAGATGAAATCTGATGAAGATAAATTCTTGTCTTTTGGACTGAAAGAAGAAGAAAGTAGAGGTCATAGCGCATTCTTCCTAGGCATCATGCTTGGCTTTATAGTATAGGTTAAATCTGTCAGTCCAAAGTGGAGTGGAATGTCCCCCTAGGGTGGCATATTTGTGAGTAAAATAGTCATCAATCTCCCCCTTAAAAGAGGTGTACTCAGTAGAAAGAGTAGGGTAGCATTGATGCCATTCATAGAGAGATAGTCTTTTCATTTGAGCCAGAAATGAGCTGAATGGAATGAGTAAGAGAGGAATATTTTTGGGCAAGAATAAGGAGACATTCAAAAGTGAGAGAGAGAATTGGTATTTGACCAGTTTTCTGCATTGAGTTTGAATGGCCATTGTGAGAATTTGTGAGGAGTTGGGAGAGGGATATTTGTCACTCATAGGAATATGAGAAGTGGTGGGATCAGGATAAGCACTGAAATTATGAAGCCATTCAAACTGATAATGGGAGATGCGAGGGAGGTTAAGAGTCAGCCTTTTTTTGCTGAAGTTGATCAAGTGATCACTGAAGCTGGCCAGCCGTTCAAGAGTATCATTGTGTTCAAAGTGAGCTTGTTGCTGAAACCATTCATCCAAGCTATTTGTCGGTCGACCTATTTTGGCTCTACGAGCATTGGTCTTAAGGAAAGATCTGGCATTATCTGGATGTTGCTGAAGCCATTGTTCCTGTGTCAGATGCTCAATTGAATTCAAAATATTTTGTAGTTTGTTTCCATCCAATTGTTTCAAATCCACTATATGAATAGCCAGTCTTTGAGGTCCAGTGCTGGGAGTCCAAGAGCTAGGTGATACTTTCAAATTTTAAGATACTCTTTGAAATCTCTGCTCTTGGGGTGGTGAATAAAGTGGTAAGTCAATGGGGGGTACTTAGGTTCATTGGGGTCAGGTTTGTGGCATTTGGATTTAGACTACCTTGAAGAGGAGGCTTGAGGACTCAGAGGGGCATCAAACAAAATATCTTCTATTTTGGCCTCAGGATTAGTCTGCGGGTTAGGGGTGGGTTGGGAGGATGGACGAGGAGAGTGAACTGGTGATGGAGTAGGCTGGCTTGGAGGTGGCGGTTGTGGTTCTGTAGGTGGATTTGAAGATTGCTTAGGAGCTGGGGGTGGTGAGTTCTGAGGGGTTGGAGGTGGTGATTTTTCAGGAGCCGGGGGTTGTGCGGGCTCAAGAGGTGGGGGTGGGAGGGAGGTTCTAGATCTGGAAGGGGAGATGTAGCTGGTTGGGGGGAAGAAAGCTCACCAGGTTCCCTAGTAGGACGGGGTCTCTTGGCAGTAGATTTCTTTCTTAGAATTGGCTTGGGCACAGGAGGGGATGTTGTAGTAGAAGAGGTGAGAGTCTCTCTGACTAGAGTGGTGAGAGTTCTCATGGCAGTGTGTAAGTTGCCCAATTCAAAGAAGAATTATGTTCTCATGGACTCCAGCTGATAACCAATTTTACTGACCTCAATTTTGATGTCTGCAATATCTTGTTTCCAAAGTTCTTGAGTGGATGGCTCTTCAGTTCTGTGTTGTTTATTTGCCTTTGTCTGAGCTCAGTCTGACTAATCAGACTTCAATGTTTCTTCAGTGGCCTGAGGTTGCTCCCCATGAGATGTGGAGGGATCATCGATTGGGGGTTGGGAAGAGCTTTGAGGCTTTTGTAGAGGAGGGATTTATGAAGGTATGGGCTCAGGAGAGGTCCTAGTCTCCCCCTGAGGATTTGAATTTGAGGCCAAGTCAGAAAAGGCTTCTGAAATGAGTTCAGAAAGCTTCTCAAATGTTGTGGAGGGTAAGCCTTCCTCAGCAGGGACATTGGAGTCTCCAGTTGGGGTTTCACTAGGAATTTCAGCTAATGGAATACCAAGAGGGGTGTGGATATGTGGGGCTTCAACTGATCCTACAGCTGGACACTCATCTGGGATTTCGGCTAGTGTGGTAATTGGTTCTTTAGTTGAGGCTTTGGCTGATACTTCAGCTGGGGCTTCAGTTGGTGCTTCAGCTGGTCGTTCAGCTAGGGTTTCAACTAGTACTTCAGTTGGAACTTGAATTGTGTTTGTAGCTAATTGGTCTTCAAAGATTTGATGTGAATATGGAGGAATACTTCACTTGGTCCATTGTCCATTTATCAATTTAAACTGACTTCTTCTCAGATTTGATATTCCTAGGGGCTCAATCTGAGGAACAGACATTTCATTGTCTAAGTCTATGTCAAAATGCCTGAAGATGATGCTAAGCATCGGACCATAGGGTAGAGTTGTAGCTAGTTGGGCTGCTGACTGCATTTTCTGAATAATGAAAGAGGCAAAGTTTATCTGATGTCCTTGAACTGCCCAGAACAACAAAATGCCATCCCGCTGAGTGATCACAACATGATTGCCTTGGCAGGGGAGTAGGATGTGGCTAATCAGAAGGTGAATTAGTCATTTAACTGCTGAACGCTTATTAATGTCGATTGTCCCTCTTCTCATCTGACACAGAGGACCAATAATACCCAATTTCTAATATATAGTCCTCGGAGACAACTTTAGAAAATGTATGACTGATGCTGGAAATTCGGAAGAGAGTTTCCAACAGGGATGGGGTAATAACGACTTTAGTGCCCTTGACCTTTCCAATGAGAGTATGGGGTTGGGCAGGATGTACCTTGAGGGTTGTATAGAAGGCTTTGACGACATTAGGGTACAGAGGTTGCTGATTTGAGCAAACAGTCAGCCATTTCATCTGCTGGGCAATGTCTTCAACCTCTTGTAGATTGTGCTACCTCAGTTCACCAAACTTGACATACTTGCATCCACTATAGGTGATAGGGATTTCTTCAAAGAGTCTGTATTGTCGGCATCTGAAAAAACTAGGGTTGGATGCTTCTGAACCAGCCATCGTTGAATTCGAAGGAGAGAACGATTGAGAGAAGTATGAGAGGGGGGGATGATATCAAGATGGGTAAGGCTTACCAAAGAGTTGGAAATGTCCTCTTTCAAAAGGGGTGAAACATGGAACAGAAGACAAGCGCAGGAAGAGGAATGCCCAGAGTGCGAGAAGGAGGTGGTAGGGTCTTCGACTTTTTGAGTTTATATAAATGAAATTATTTTATATTCCGAAAAGTGAACTTTGGCCATCAACATAAGGAGATATCCAATATCTTTGACTGAAATGACGAAGCGGTTAGCTTCAAATGGGACAAGAAGGGTTATCGGATGACGAAGCTAGTAATAAGCAGAGTGCTATGAGTTAAATGAGATTTGACTTTAGATTGTTTAGAAGAGAAAATTTTCACTGTTGTGAAATGGGGTATTGTGGAGTTAAATATATTTGTGAATTATAATTACACATACCAATTTCTCTACGAATGGTTGAAAATCTATCTTCAAGTAATGGTTTGGTAAAAATATCAGCTAATAGATGTAAGGTGTCAACAAAATTAATAACAATATTTCTAGAACTTACATGATCTCGGATGAAGTGATGTTTGACCTCAATATATTTGATACATGAATGCTGAATAAGATTTTTCATTAAGTTGATGGCACTTGTGTTGTTACACATCAAAGGAATGTTTTTGAGTTTATGGTCGTAATCCTCCAGTTGATGTTGTATCCACAGAAGTTGTGCATAACAGCTCCCTGCTGTCACGTACTCAACTTCTGCTGTGGATAAGGCTACTGAATTTTATTTTCTGGAGGACCATGAGATTAGACATCCTGCAAGAAATTGACATGTTCCACTGGTACTTTTTCTATCTAGCTTGCACCCAGTATAGTTAGCATTACTATAACCAACTAAATTAAAATCAGAATATTTAGGAAACTAGAGACTGAGGTTACATGTACCAGATAAATATCAAAAAATTCGTTTGACTGCATGGAAATGAGATTCTTTAAAGTTTGCTTGATATCTAGCACATAGGCATACACTAAATATAATATCTGGTTTATTGGCAGTAAGATAGAGTAGTGATCCGATCATGTCTCGAATGGATTTATGATCAACAGTTTTGCCAAGAGGATCACTATAGTGGATAAGCTCATGGGTGTGCTTAGGGCCTTACATTTATCAAAGCCAAAATTTTGGAGTAATTCTTTTGTATATTTGGCTTGACAAATATGAGTTCCTTCCTTAGTTTGACTTACTTGAAGGCCAAGAAAGTAGGTGAGTTCACCCATCATGCTCATTTCAAATTCACTTTGCATTAAGGTTTCAAATTCACTTTGCATTAAGGTTTCAAAATCTTTGCAAATGATTTCGTCGGTAGCACCAAATATTATATCATCAACATATATTTGAATGATAATTATATTATTTTTTATGGTTTTAGTGAATAATGTATTGTCTATTTTGTCTCTTACAAAATCATGTGATAGAAGGAAGACACTTAGTCTTTCATACCAAGCTCGTGGAGCTTGTTTTAAGCCATATAGTGACTTCCTTAATTTAAAAACATGATGAGGATATTCTGAATTTTTAAAACCAGGATGTTGATTTACATAAACTTCTTTTTTGATAACACCATTTAAAAATACGCTTTTGTCATCTATTTGAAAAAGTTTCATATTTTTGGAAGCAACAAATTAAGTAGTATTCTAATAGTTTCAAGTTTAGCTACAGATGCATAAGTTTCATCATAATCAAATCCTTTTCTCTTGTGAATAACCTTGAGCCACAAGCTGGGCTTTATTCCTTACAATATTTCCAGACTCATCCTGTTTGTTTCTGAACACCAATTTGGTGCCAATAACTGGATGATCCTGAGATTTAGGAACCAAAGTCCAGACTTGGTTGTGGTTGAACTAGTTTAGTTCTTTCTACATGGCCATAATCTAGGAGGCATCACTAAGGGCTTCGTTTATTGATTTTGGTTTTAATAGAGAAACAAGTGCACTATATTCATAGCATTTTAACATACCTCTTGTTCTTACCTTGTCGTTTGGCCATCCTAGAATATTGTCTTGAGGATGATCCATGAGAAATTTCCATTCTTTAGGTAGATCATCAGGACTTGTTCTTATTTGTTGTAAATCATCTAGTTTTGTTTCTTCATCATCCAGGAATGTGCCTTTGAGTTCCTTACTTAGATTTTCTGCATCATTATCATGTTCTTTTTCTTCCTTAGTGGAGAGGTTAGTTTCATCGAAAATTATATGAATAGTTTGTTCTATGGTTAGAGTTTGTTTATTTAAAACTCTAAACCCTCTTGGTTTAGATACATAACCTAAAAATATTCCTTCGCTGCTGCGTTCATCAAGTTTATCTAGATTATCTTTTCCATTATTCAGGATATAACACTTACAACCAAAAGGTTTTAAATGAGATAAGTTGGGCTTTTTACCTTTGAATAGTTCGTATGGAGTTTTCTTGAGTATGGGTCTTACCATGGCATGATTTATGATGTAGCATGTAGTGTTGATAGTTTCAGCCCAGAGATATTTTAGCAAACAGTAGTCTGATAGCATAGTCCTTGCCATGTCAAGTAATGTTCTATTTTTTCTTTCTGTCACTCCATTTTGCTAAGGTGTTCTAGGAGCTGAGAAGTTGTGTTGTATTCCATTCTCTTCACAATGATCAACAAACTCTTTGTTTTGATATTCTCCATTGTGATCTGATCTAATACTGATAATGCTGAATTTTTTATCCTTTTCCAAAAGTCTTCTAAGCTTTAAAAATGCAGAGAATGTATCACTTTTGGACTATAGGAAGGAGACCTACGTAAACCTTGAATAGTCATCTACTACTACGTATCCATATAGTTTTCTGTCACGTCCTAATTAAACGTCCATTAATTGGCAATGACAGAAAACAGGTAAAAGTAGTAGGACTTATGTCGTAGCACCCTTGATTTTTAAAAATCCAAATAAAATAAATTTTTTTATATAAGTGAGATAAATGTATTTAATTAGAATAAAGAGAGAATAAATGGAATAAAAGGAAATTAAAGTAATACCCCTTAAGCTAAATTGGAAATGGGTTGTGATACGGTCGTCGTCAGCCGACAAATTGGGTCGACGAGATCAAGGATCGGCCATACCGACGATCCAACAATTAAGTTGTCGGAAGTCGTCGGCACAGGTTAGTCCATCACTGCGAAGAACTAATTCAAATAAGCACTAAGTCCGGGCGTCCCCAGCCGGCGCCAGGTCACGCTTACCCTGGGTACAGACGAGCCCCGTAAATCACGACCCCCAGCTGGCCCATATCTGCTTTAGGCAAGCAGCTGTCAAGGCAGGACTCTCCCTGTCCAGCTGGCGAGGGTTCCCTGATTAGCGCCCCTGCCTCACGGAGGCTCGTCCGCCACCTTCCTTGTCTGCCCAAAGGACCAGGCCCTTATAAAGAGGATAGAGACCCACAAGGAAAAGGTACGCTACTCGTAGCACCAAAACTCTTTTCTCTCTCTCTCTCTCTCTCTCTGAACGACTCACTAACTTGATCGTCGGAGTGTCCGACCACCGAGGTGTCTCGGTGGTTCTTTGCAGGTTGAACTCGCTCCTCTGACGACTGCGCGGCGCGACCAATCCCTCGGGGCCCACCCTGTTTGGCTCCGGCCGACGATCCTTGCTGATTTTCTCAGCAACATTTGGCGCCGTCTGTGGGAAGCGATACAAAAGGCTGTTCCTCATGGCACCCAAGGGAAAGGTCGCAGTTCGCCCGTCGGAGGAAGAAGTCGCCCTTACTAGCATTGTTGAAGGGGCAGCAGCTGGAGGAGCCTCGGGCGCAGGGGAGCAGGATTCGACGACCTCGTCGCGGCTCGATCGGGTCGAGCAGACACTGGTGCACCTTCAGCAGATCCTTATGAGGATGGAGCAGAATCAACAAGATCACCCTCCTCGAGGCGAGGGCTCGACTCGCCAAGTAGAACAAACCCAAGGTAATCAAGGTGATACGGAAGCTCTCCACCAGCAACAAGCGCCTCCGGCAGTATCGGCAAGTCACGCCGAAGCGCAACCGACAATAGTTGGGACTCCCGCGCCGGCAATTAACCGCGCCGACAACGCTCCTCCCGTGACGCCGGTAGCCGCAGCGGAAATATGGCTAGGGCCGACCTAGCCGACCACTTTACGGCGGAGTCCACCGCTATCACCATCGGCGAGTCCCCGCTCGATCCTCGGTGGAAGAGCGATCTGCGGAGATGAATCGGAAAATAGAAGCCCTACAGCTCGGCACTCGCGCCCCATCCGTGGCGACGCTTCTCTCCTCCTCGCCTTTCACAGAAGAAATCACATCGGCTTCGGTCCCACCGAAGTTTCAGTTGCCAAAGTTCCGACGCTACAACGGAACAACCAACCCAGTCCACCACCTCGATCATTTTCAGGGCCAGGTGGAAATGACGAATGTGACTGACGCTCTGAAATGCAGGGCCTTCATGTCCACTCTTGATGATGCAGCACTACAATGGTTCAAGGCGTTGCCGGCGCGATCGGTCTCCTGCTTCTCGGACCTGGCCCAAAGGTTCCTCGACCACTTCTACAACACGGTGCAGCACTCATTGTGCACCGACGACCTGTGGCTGGTGTCTCAAAAAGAAAACGAGATGTTTCGAGACTATGCGAAACGCTTTCAGATCGAGGTGATGAAAGTGGTGGACCTGGACTTGAGAACGGCGGTAAACATTCTGACCAGGGTGTGCACGGACGGAGCATTTGTGGCGTCGATCGCCAAGAAACCACCGGTAAGCCTCTCCGACCTCCTCTCTCGGATGCAGAAATACGTCCGCCTGGAATCAACCCTGGGAGCCGCTGGGCGACTGAAGCGGCCGCTGAGAGAGGGAAGCACGAGCTCGGAGGCTAGCGAAAAGAGGCCAAGGAGGGAGGAAGCGCGCGGAGACAGGCGCCGAGACTCAGAGAACCGACGAATGTCTGACCGACGACCCGACGAGTATCGTCGCGTAAGGGATCTCCCCGGTTCGGGAGGCCACCTTCAGAAATCCTCCCCGTCATCAAAAGCTACCAGAGTTCAGGCGACCGGAACCCATCACAAGGCCTCCATCGGGACGAGGGGCCGAGCTATACTGTGAGTACCATAAAGGTTTCGGTCACCTAACCGACCAGTGCAGGAGCCTAAAGATGGAGATATCGGAGATGTTGCGCCGAGGGATAATCGGTAAAGACGTCGTCGACGGCAAACCGAAAGACCGCGATCAAGACGAGGATCGCGAGCGCGGGGGGAAAGGCGCCGTCCTGGTCCTCTCCGGCGGATCTGCGGGTGGTGGCGACAGCAGCAGGAAGAGGAAGGCGTACGCTTCAGCCGTCGTCCTCGGGATTCACCAGCCCAATCTGGAGCCGATCACCTTTTCTGCCGACGACGCAATTGGGCTAAACTTTCCTCACGACGACGCGCTGGTCATCCATGCCGACATCGACGGATACACCGTGCATCGCATCCTCATCGACAACGGAGCAGCGCCCGATGTCCTCTTCTACGACTGCTTCCTGAAGATGACGAACCTAAGCACGGAGCTCAAACCAGTCGCCACACCTCTGTTTGGGTTCAGCGGAACTCCAGTCACCGCCGAGGGGTCCATCAGGCTCAAAGTAACACTGGGAGCCAGTCCTCGGCAAGTAACGGTTGAGGTCGACTTCTTGATTGTGAAAGTAAAGTCGGCCTACAACGCGATCTTTGGGCGCGGTCTGCTCGGGAAACTCGGAGGGGTCCCGTCAACATACCACCAGAAGCTGAAATTCCAACTCCAAGCGGGTAGGCGAAGTTGTCGGGAGTCAGGCCGAGGCGCGCCTATGTTATGTTAACTCTATTAAAGCTAAAGAACCAACTATTCCTGAGTACGTACCTGCTGTGAATGACGCCCCAAAACACGAGCCAGTAGAACTAACTAAGCAAATAAAAATCGAAAGCGGACTTCTAATCATCGGGACCGAACTCAAAGAGTTGGAGGCTGACCTCACCGCATTCCTCGGTCAGAGTGGCAACGTTTTCGCTTGGTCTGACGACGATCTTCCAGGAATAGACCCGAGCATTATCCAGCACCACTTGAACGTGGACCCCAAGGCCCGACCTATCCGGCAAAAGAAGAGGCCCCTGTCAGCCGAACGACAGGAAGTGGTTGAAAACCAGTGACAAAATATTTGCATGCAGGAACCGTTAGGAATTCATTCTATCCAACCTGGGTCGCCAACGTCGTCCTAGTACGAAGGCCAATGGCAAATGGCGAATGTGTGTGGACTTCACCAACCTAAACAAAGCCTGCCCAAAAGACAGCTTCCCCTGCCGCGGATCGACCAGCTGGTCGACTCAACTGCTGGGCACGAGCTCTTAAGCTTCCTCGACGCATATTCAGGCTATCACCAAATAAGAATGGCCCCAGAAGACGAAGAAAAGACATCTTTCACCACGGAGAGAGGTTTGTATTGCTTTACCCGTATGCCGTTCGGATTGAAGAATGCAGGAGCAACATACCAAAGATGGTCAACAAGATGTTCGAGAAGCAGATTGGCAAGACCATGGAAATATACATCGATGACATGCTGGTAAAAAGCCGACGAGCCGAGGACCACGTCAAAGACCTAGCCGAAGCTTTCGAAGTATTGAAGCTCTACGGGATGAAGCTGAACCCCGAGAAGTGTGTCTTCGGCGTCCGAGCGGGGAAATTCCTGGGGTATCTCGTCTCGCAACGAGGCATTGACGTCAACCCCGACAAAGTCCAAGCCATCCTCGACATGACGGCTCCGAGGACAATCAAAGAGGTACAAAGACTTAATGGCAGGATAACTGCTCTTAGTAGGTTCATGTCCAGGTCGGCGGAACGTTGCCGGCCTTCTTCGAGATACTGCGGAAGGGTCGCTTCGAATGGACGAGGAATGCCAAGGGGCCTTCGACGAACTGAAGGAACACCTAGCGAACGTCCCGACGTTAAGCAAGCCATGCGACAACGAAGAACTGCTGTTGTACCTATCTGCGACTGACTATTCCATCAGCTCGGTGCTCGTCCGAGAAGAAGATCGAGTCCACCTCCCGGTGTACTATACGAGTAAGGCGCTACGAGGAGCCGAACAGCGCTACACCAACCTGGAGAAGCTCGGTTACGCTCTCATCATGGCAGCCCGACGACTACGCCCGTACTTTCAAGCACACAAGATCGTTGTCCTAACCGACGCTCCGCTCCGACCAATTTTTGAGCGACCCGAGTCCTCGGGGAGGTTGGCGAAGTGGGCCGTCGAGCTCGGCGAATTCGATATCGAGTTCAGGCCCCGGGTCGCCATCAAAGCCCAGGCCCTCGCGGATTTTATTTCCGAAGGCACCGCCCGGGCAGCGATGGACGAAGAACCCAACGAGAGTTGGAAAATTTTCGTCGACGGTGCCTCAAATTCCAATGGAGGCGGCGCAGGCGTTGTAATGCGCTCTCCCGAGGGCCTCGACTTAAGGTACGCAGTTCGTTTCGGTTTCGAAGCATCTAACAATGTGGCAGAGTATGAAGCGGTGGTGTCGGGGCTAAAATGGCAAAAACCCTTGGAGCAAAGAGGATACGCATTCACAGCGACTCCCAATGGTCGTCGGCCAAGTGTCCAACACGTTCGAAGCGAAGGAGGCGAAGCTCGCCTTGTACAAAGCCGAGGTGCTAAGGATGATGGCAGAATTCGACTCAGCGGAGCTCATAAAGATACCGAGGTCCGAGAATGAACAAGCCGACGAGTTATCGAAGATAGCTTCATCGGCACTAGAGGCGCCCCCATCACTGCTGATAGAAGAGCTGACGATTTCAACCATAGCGGCCAGAGATATGATGATCGTCGACGTGGGGACGACATGGATGACCCCATTAATTAATTTCCTCAGGGACAACGTGGTGCCAGAGGACAAAGACGAGGCGAGAAGACAAGGAGACGATCGGCCAGGTTCTTCATCCTCGGCAACAATTTATATCGAAAGGGATTTAGCTATCCATACCTCCTGTGTGTAGATCCCACTGAAGCCGAAAAAATCGTCGACGAAATACACGAAGGTACGTGCGGTTCCCATGCAGGCCCCAGATCCTTGGTGAGGAGAATAACACGACAGGGTATTGGTGGCCGACGATGCTTAAAGACGCCGAAAAGTATGTCAGAAGTTGCCGACAATGCCAACTATTCGGCAGAATCGACCGACGACCCCCGTCAGAGCTCGCCAGCATAAACTCCCCGTGGCCATTCGCGCAATGGGGAATGGACATCCTTGGGCCATTCCCCCCCCACTGGCCAAAGAAGGTTCATTATCGTCGGAGTGGACTATTTCACTAAATGGGTCGAAGCTGAGCCCCTGGCCAAAATCACTGACACCAACTCTTGGAGCTTCGTATGGAAGAACATCATCTGCAGGTTCGGCCTACCACGAACGATCATCACCGACAACGGAAAACAATTCGACAACATCAAATTCCGTAGGAATTGCGACGCACTCGGGATCGAGCATAGGTTCTCCTCAGTGGCTCACCCCCAATCCAATGGGATGGCCGAGGTCACCAACCGGACGATCTTGGACGGGCTGAAAAAAAGAATAACAAGCCACAAGGGAGCTTGGGCCGACCAGCTTCTACACGTGCTTTGGGCATACCGGACGACCCCAAGGGAGGCAACTCGTGAGTCGCCTTTCGCGTTGGCCTTCGGGATGGAGGCCGTATCGCCTGTAGAAATGCTCGTCCCTTCGTTGAGAGTTCTCGGATTCGACGAAGAAAGTAACAACCGATCCCTACGCGCCGAGCTCGACCTCATAGACGAGAGGCGGGGGAGGGCCTCTACGAGGATGGAGGTTTATCAAAGAAGAATCAAGAAAGCTTCGACCAAAAAGTCAAGCCACGGCGCTTCGGCGTGGGAAGCCTCGTCCTGAGAAAACTCGCCGTCTCCGAACCAAAGTCAGCTGTCGGAAAGTTATCGCCGAATTGGGAAGGACCTTACAAAGTCATCGATGATCTCGGACAAGGTGCGTATCGCCTATCAGACCTCGACGGGACGACCTTGCCGAGGACATGGAACGCCGAACATTTACGACAATATTTCCCATAATGAGGTCGCTCCGGCACTCTAAGCGAGGTCGCTTCGACAACGACGAGGTCGTTTCGGCACTCAACGTAAGCCCGAGGTCCCTCGGCACACTCTGAACGAAAGCCCGAGGTCCCTTCGGCAATCTCTAAACGTAAGCCCGAGGTCCCTTCGGCAATCTCTAAACATAAGCCCGAGGTCCCTTCGGCAATCTCTAAGCGTAAGCCCGAGGTCCCTTCGGCACTCTCTAAGCATAAGCCCGAGGTCTCTTCGGCACTCTCTAAACGTAAGCCCGAGGTCCCTTCGGCACTTACAATACGAGGCAATTCCAAACACACGTGTCGACAAGTTCGATTCGTACAATCATGAATTCTCACTAACGAGGATTACATTGTACATGAAGAAAGGCAACTATCCCTCATTCAAAACGGCCTCGGCAGCCTGGTCGAGGGAACGATCAACGGCCAACTCAATGGCCTCGTCCACGACAGCGGCGAACTCCTTGCCTCCCCCCTCTGCGACCTGGTTGTCGTCGTCGTCGTCTCCAGCAAGAGCCGCTCCCGACAGATCGAGGTCGGGATACAACCCCTTAACCTTGGCAAGGCAGTCGTCGTATCCGCCTTGGAAGAGGTCGGCAATCTCGTCCTGAAGCTCGTCGGATTTACGGTAGTCCTCGATCGCCTTCTCCTTCTCCTCCGCAACGAGACGTGAAAAGTTCTTCTTCGTCTCCTCGTGGGCCGCAATCTCGTCGCATTGCGCCTTCTTCACAGCTTCGAGGGCCGCCAGGAGGTCGCCCTCCCTCTTCTTTGCCTCCTCCTCCAGACGGAGACTACGAGCCTTCTCGGCGGACACAAGCTCCTCGGCCTCGGCAATGCGTTTGTCGCAGGCCAGCCTCTTCACCTCAGCTCGGTGTGTGAATGCGTCGAAGGCGGCCAGCTGACTCAACATACCGTGATAAAATTCGTGCACGAGCCGGCGTGCGGGGCGGCCGAGCGTTTCAGCCTTAACCTCAGGTGGCAAGGCTTGTCGACCCCACTCGACGGGGTCCAAGGTAAAGCGAGCCTGAGGTGGAACTGGGCGTCGGGTGCCGTGCCCGACGACGCTGGAGCTGGGCGCTTCCTCGGTCTTTCTTCGGTCGACGGGACGGCTCCCGAGCTTTGACCAGGCGTCGGCACCGACGATGGCACGGCCTCGGCATCGCGGTGGTGTTTCTCGGCGCGGGAAGCCATCTTCTTCCCCCTCGATTGGGCTCGGCTCTTGGCCTGATCCACGAGCGACGGCCCCTTCGCGACGAGGGAGCTGAGCCAACCTTGTCCGCCATAGCTGCAAACATGCGACCGTTAGCTAAGGAAGACGAGGGTGGAGTAAAAAATACGACGACGAGGCTGGCAACCTTGTGTGCCCTCTTCGATCAGCTGGAATAACTCGTCCGAGATATCGATCAGGTTGGGGGGCTCCACCTCCTTCAAACACTTAAGGTCGTAGAGCTCGGACGAAGTCAGCCTCGGCGATCCAAAAGCTTTGCTCCGGACGTCAACGGCCGACCACTTGGTTGGGAACGGCCAACCCGAGGAACTATAAACAAAAACAAAATTCCTCTTCCAGCCGTGAAGCGAGGAAGGGAGTCTCCCGAGAATATGCCGACCATTCCTCGCCGCGAAGTAGAACCAGTCTCCGAACGGCTTGATCGAGAACAGGTATAGGAAGAGGCGCGAGGTCGGAGGGACCCCCGCCGAATAGCACAAGGAAAGAAAGCCGACGATTACTCGCCAGGCGTTCGGGGCCAACTGGGAAGGAGCCACCCCGAGCTCCAAGAGAAGAAAGATGACGAAGGGGTGGAAGGGGAAACAGAGGCCAGCCCGGACCGCCTCAGTGTAAACCGAGAACCCCCCGTCCAAAACATAGTGAGCCCTAAAATCCCTGTTGGCGCACATAAAGGCGTCGACAGGGAGAACAAATCTAGGGTGCTGCCGCAGCCACTTGAAGGTCCCAGGGGAGGTCTCACAACGGGCTTCGGCCACGTTGTCGGCTCGACGGCGTGCACCGGAGGTGTGGGCCGAGGGTTCCTTGGGAACATAGGCCCCGTGGACTAATTCAAGAACGAAGGAATCATCCACGGGCCCCCAGATCTGGGTTTCTACAGACACCGATCCCTCCCCAAGGCTCTCAGAAACATGGTCAGGAGCGTTGACGGGAACTTGGGGGTCCCTAGATTTTGCGGACGACGAGGAGGAGGAAGCCTCAGGAGAGGTGGAGGAAGAGGAAAGGCTCATCGTTTACCTCGAAAGGAAGCAAGCGAGAACCGTCGAACGACTTCGCACGAGGACACGATCGTCGGATCGTCGGCAGACGTCGGGGCGGCAGGGGTCGAAAGACGCGCGCGCGAGGCAAAGGAACGTCTGTTTCGTATCGAACCTCAGCTATTTATAGCACCGCGAGCCAATGCGATCGGACGGCCCAGAAATCCTGCGCACCCAGGATTCCGCCACGTGTCGGAAGCCCGACGGCCTGGAGACGTTCACCCGGATCCGTGGCGTGCGCCCCGAAACCTGGCGGCGTCATCATGGCGCAGAGCTCAGAGGGGAGTACCTGACAAGCCGTCATCATCAGTACCGCCATTATGACAAGACCACGACCTTCATCATAACAGTGGCAGAACGCCCCCAAATTCAGCGCGCGGAACGCGAGGCGGCGCCAGCGCCCGTACGAATTCCTGAGAATAATAAATGGCTTCTCTTCGAACCGAGGACTCGCCTCGAAAAGAACCCGGGGGACTAGTGATACGGTCGTCGTCAGCCGACAAATTGGGTCGACGAGATCAAGGATCGGCCATACCGACGATCCAACAATTAAGTTGTCGGAAGTCGTCGGCACAGGTTAGTCCATCACTGCGAAGAACTAATTCAAATAAGCACTAAGTCCGGGCGTCCCCAGCCGGCGCCAGGTCACGCTTACCCTGGGTACAGACGAGCCCCGTAAATCACGACCCCCAGCTGGCCCATATCTGCTTTAGGCAAGCAGCTGTCAAGGCAGGACTCTCCCTGTCCAGCTGGCGAGGGTTCCCTGATTAGCGCCCCTGCCTCACGGAGGCTCGTCCGCCACCTTCCTTGTCTGCCCAAAGGACCAGGCCCTTATAAAGAGGATAGAGACCCACAAGGAAAAGGTACGCTACTCGTAGCACCAAAACTCTTTTCTCTCTCTCTCTCTCTCTCTCTGAACGACTCATAACTTGATCGTCAGAGTGTCCGACCACCGAGGTTCTCGGTGGTTCTTGCAGGTTGAACTCGCTCCTCTGACGACTGCGCGGCGCGACCAATCCCTCGGGGCCCACCCTGTTTGGCTCCGGCCGACGATCCTTGCTGATTTTCTCAGCAACAGGTTGTATTATGGTCCTAATATGGAGTGTTGGGCCCAATTGAGAGAAGACCATCATGGGATGGGAATAATTAATTTAAATTCATATTTAATAAATAGTAAAGGGTTAAGATAAATACTAAATAACCCATAAATATCCAAAACAAGAGTCCTAACCTTTCTCAAACCCAATACCTACTAGATTAGCCTCTCCTCTGTCCAAAATAGGGGATAATAGCAGAAGGGGAAGGAGATAAATATGGAAATTCGAATTTTAAAAAGGGAAGGAAGAGTTTTAGCAAGTTAAGACTCTATTAGCCATCAAAACACCCTAGTTCGGCCCTATCAACCCTCATTTGCATGCTGAGAGCCTTGGGAGACGAAGAGGGGGCGATTTGGACGTGGGAGCTTGGAGGAGAAGGGCTTGGAGCTTGGCTTTTCTTTTTCCTTTCTTCGTCTTCAACCCTAGTTCTCTTGTCAATGCAAAAAGGTAGGCAATCTCTCAAGCTAAATTCGTGTAAAAATTACCCTAGGTAGTGTTCATGATCCCTTTCAAAAGCCCTCTTGTTTCGCTCTTTTTCATTCATCCATGAGAGCGAATTAAATGTTCCAATCCCTGTCATATCCATGCACCTGAACCCCTTTGTTTGCTTTGAAAACTTGCACGTACTCGATTCCATGTTCTGAATTAAATCTCATAAATACTACTTGCTATTACCTTTCAAACACCCCTATTTGTCCTAATTTTTATCTTGTGTCCATGGCAAATTAAATTGTTGTTCTTGACTGTGCATGTTTAGGTTAACGAAAAGTAACCTAGTGGAAGCATGCTGTATACATGACTATTTTCTAATTAATTGTGCTGTGTGATAGATCCCCATGTCTACTCTCATTTAAATTTGGTTTCATGCTTTTCTGATCACTGTGCGATTTCTTATCGAATTTTTAAGTGCCCTGTATCATGTAGACCCACCTGGAAAAAAGGGAAAAATCCCTTTATCTGGGTTCGGGCCACTCTCTGATGTCGCGATGGCCCAATAGGTCGCGATATCAGAGGGGTCGCAACACAGGGATCCGTCGCGTCCTGAACGTGACTGGTCGATTGGTCGCGACCTGCCCCCGGTTCACCCCAATGCCAGTTCACAAAACGTGCCAAGCCAGGGCGTCGCGATGACCTTAACGCAACCCGCCTGTGCGTCGCGACCTGAAACCTGAACGCACCGGTCCACCTTGTCACGACCTGATCGCGACAGCAACCTGCGTCGCGATCTGACTATGGCGGCGATAACCCTAATTTTACCATTTTAACCCTGCTATTGTGCTATATAAACCCTGTTTTCCTTTAATTAAGTGTTGTCATGCATAAATTCGATTTGTTAATTTAAAATGGGCAATATTATGTGAGATTAATTTATGTAAAAGATATGTGCACAATCATTCATGTCCTCTTGATTTCTTACACATGCACACACTAACCATTCTTGTTTGCCATGAAACCTTATTAATCCGCTCAATAATATATCTGTTAAATTAGCAAAATTAATTACTAAATTCCATATTTTTAAATAATTACACTTGTCTTCGTTTTCTCATGCGCTTTACATATCGTTACCGTTTCCCTCGGCCTTCGAGCACTCGAGGCATGACAGACCAATTTTACACACTTTCTCTTGGCATGGACCACCTCTCCACTGGGAAGACTCTTGACTGGACCAGGGACTCCTTGTCAAGGCCTCTATAAGTCTTCTTGGCTTTGGCGCACGTCCTTAGCTGACGAGCTAGTTGTACCCTAAAACCCGTTACACCCTTAGGGATTAGTACGATCCATGGCCTTAGTGTGCTCTCTCCTTATCTTGTGATCACGCCGAACCACCAGGCTCGTGTTCACAGCACGGCTAGTGGGTGGTTGTGACTTCTATCAGACTGCCGGTACCCGACCTGGTGCCACGAAACTGTTACTATCAGTATTATGTTGTTTTATGATATTGTCCCTATCTCGTCTCTATATCCTCTCATCTGTTCACGTTCTCTCTACACTCTCATCTATTTCGTCTACTACTCTCATCTTTTCTTGGTACTCTCTTGGCCATTCGTGTGATTATCTAAGATAAAGAAATGACTAATGCCAGTGCAATAGGGCCCGATCTGGTCCTAGGAGGAGCGCCCGAAAAGTGCCAGTGCCCATGGGAGTTAAAATGATCAAGGATGTGTACGGCATGCATCCAGTGCCATTATACTATCTAGATTAATCTATGACAATCAAAGTGCTATCAATACAAGTGCAAGCTAGTCAAGTGCTATACAAGTGCTATCGTTATGTGCTATTATCGTTATATGGCCATTCTATTATCGTTCTCGTTGTGCTATTTTCCCTGTACTAGTGCCATCGTTCTCTTGTTATCGTTACTTGCTATTCATGACTATTCTCTCTAGATATCCTGCCATTTAAAACATTAACTATTTAAAGCATGCTTGTTCTCATGAGATATTAAGTCCTACTGGGTGTTATTTGCTCATCCTGCTTGTTTATTTCATGTGTTCAGGTGAGTCGGATGGATATGACCACACTCACGAGGATGGGACTGATGAGGACGTTGCTCAGGAGTGACTCGATCAGCTGTCTTGGCTTAGTAGTTAGTTAGTATAGCTATGAGTTAGTGAGTCAGTTAGCTCTTATGTATTAGTTGATTTTCAATAAAGTATTAAGGCCCTAGTTTGGCTCTAATATGCTGAGTAACAGTTAGTTCATGAAGTTTGATGAGCTATTTGTGATTGTAATGGAGGTTGATGGAATATTAATAAAATTGAAGGTTATTTGATATTATTCCAATTGAGAAATGGTTTGTTATCTATTTCTCGCTCTGTACTATTTAATAACTGTAATTCCGCTCCGATATTCCATGTCGGGGCGTTACATATGTTATTCTCATCTAACATCGTTATAGCAGAAGTGTCATTATATAATACTCCTCATTATTGTCTAGAAGGGGAGCTAGGAAAAGAAAACTTAATTTACAACTCATTAGTGCATTACTAAATAAAAACAAAGTCATTTGAACTTCTGAGGACTGGATGTCCCGCTCAGCACACTTCCCCCATTAAGCATTACCCTCTTCTTGATCACCTAAAATGGTAGGATTATGTGAGCTAACTAGCCCAATAGGATTCAATTCCTTTAATAAAAAAGGATTCAAATATTCAAAATCAAGATAAGAGACATGACTGTTATCAACACTGAGTCAAGGAAGATTAAACAAGCATGTCAAAATAATTGTGAAATAGAAGTATTGAAATATGAACACAAGTTCAAGAACTCATGATAATATTCATGTTCTGATTCAAATACTTATTCACACATGAAAAGATAACATGATGACTAATCAAGCTTGTATTGATGCAATGTCAAGCATCCATGGATCCTTTATCGTTCTGTACGACTTGTAAATGAATTCGGGTACTCCTCCCAGAACTGGACCAACCCTATTTGCATAGGCATATATCTCAAATGAGTCCAGGGACCCAATAATTGTCATCACAAGTCATTCATAAGCAAATGTGGTACTCATGTACTCAAGCTCTCATGTAATTAAAGAATATGGATTAAGATCACTGAATACAAGAAGTTGTAACCAACCAGGAACTACTTGTACTTGGAGACTTCAGGGATATTCCAAAGTAGGATATGGAAAACAATTGGATGACATCTCTAGAGACATAATGGTAGAAACCCAAGAGAATGAAGGTGGCAACTTGCTAGGATAACATCATGAAGTATCAACAGGAGATTGGTCAAGAACATGTGCTAGAAGACTGGACAAAACAGTGCATGTCGATGGCCAGAAGGTGGCTGTCGACAGGTGCAAGTTTCCAGAACCACATTTCTGGAACCTGAGCAGTACCTGTTGACATGCTAGGGTTGGTTGTCGGCAGGCTAGGCCCATCTGTCGACAGGCAGATGTTATCTGTCGATAGTTGCTGGTATTTTCTGAAGTTTGGGGTTCTGGAAGCTTGAGGTCTGTTGACAGGTGATCCCCATCTGTCGACAGCCGTATGGTCAACTTCCAGAAATGGATCTACGACCACTCTAAGGACCTTTCCAATGTTACCTATGGATCCAAACATGAATAACACAACTAGAATGAATTGTTTACAGCTCCAAACACTACTTCACATGGAAGACAAAGTTACAGTATGATGAAACACAACCTAAACATGGTTGGCTAGAGACTTAGAAAATAACAAGTGATGGAAGAACAACTCATCTAAACACAAGCTACTTGCATTCAATAGGAAGACTTCTACAATACACATGCTACAACTCGTTTACAGAAGATGAACACACAGTTCTAAAAGTGTTTATGGAGTCAAAACAAGTGTGTAAGGACTTAAACACCTAATAGAAGACCCTTTAGCACGTTTAGAAGATAGGAATGAGAAAGAAGAAAGGAATCCTACATGACTTTGAGGAAAATAGAGTCCTTCTTCTTCCCAACAAAAGGTCCACGGCAACAAGAAGGAGCAGTAGGTATAGGTATAGTGTGGCCACCAAAAGAAGAAGCAGTCGCAGCAGCTACACCCACAGCAAAAGCAGTATAAGCAGCAGCTCCAAAAGCAACCCACCAATACAAGAGGCTGGCAAGCACAGCAACAATAGGAGCAGCAAGAGCAGGAAAGGCTTGCACGATGGGGGTTAGGGGGTTTTTATAACTCACCAGGCATCCCATGCACGATGGCATGTCGGCCATCTATGTGTCGCAATAAAAACCATTTGGTTTTTACTGCAACACGTTTCCCATGTAAGCCCCCCCAAGGCTTACACGTAGGTAAAAACGTGTAGGGTGTTTAACCCTTAATGACATGAGCTTACGTTACCCATATTACGTAAGCAAGAAAAAAAATCCCAAAAATAGCTACCGTAATTTTTTTAATTTAGCTGACCTATTTGACCCTAAGTTTATGTGTCCTAATGGTGTTCAATCAAGTTGAAATTTCAACCATAAGCTAATGAAAAGGTTTTACAAATTATGGTGATTTTAGTTCAATTTTTTAAATTTATTTTTCACCCAGAAAAAATTGCCCAAACATAGTTGCGTCATCTTAATCTCGAAATCTGCACGTGTCGCCATGTCAGAGTGCGCACCTCTGAGTACGACACTGGAATAACAGTTATTATCACCAATTAATCCTAAATTAAGGTTAATTATATCTCATGATAATATTTATGTTTAATCATCAAATTATTCACATTTTTTTCTAGTAAATAAAATTTTTCGGGGTGTTACATTTTCCACCAAGACTAGTAGTTCGCATAGGTTCAAAGAGATCCATGTGTAATAATTCCAGAGGCTTGGTGGTCGTCACTGTGTTCTATTACTAGAATGATGACTTGACTTATTTTCCTTTTATGCATGCGGGGCAGATCTTTGAATTGTTTGTCTTTACATTTGGAAGTCCTCTGACAAGATCATATTTTTGAAGTATCAATGTCTTCTGAATCTTTAATTGATAGGCAGACATCTTCTCTTTTTAAATCTTCTAAGTGTAATATGTACAGGTTTTTATGTCTGATAGCTTCAAAAAAAATTTGACTTCCTTTGGCAATGACACATTTATCTTCTAAAAATTGTATCTGATGACCTTTGTCACATACTTGGCTTATGCTTAAGGGATTGTGCTTCAGACCTTCAACACATAGTACATCTTCAATAATTGTTTTTGATTTAGTTGAAATACTTCCTTGACCAACTACTTTTTTCTTTCTGATTATTTTTGAATATTACTTTCCCTTTATCATATGTGATTGAAGAGAATAATTTTCTGTCCCCTGTCATGTGCCTTGAGCATCCACTATCTATAATCCATTTAGATGCTCTAAGGCTTTCCTGAAAAATAAAATTAATGGAATCTTTGAGGTACCTAAGTTCTCTTGGGTCCTGAAGAGTTAGTTGAACATTATATAGGTATCCATAACATGTGTCTAGTGGTGCAGGTAGCACGAATATGACCTAGTTTGTTGCAATGTGAACAACAGTTGATATCTTGTGTTTTAAGGTTTCCTTTTTTTTGTTGTTTGGTAAGTTCACTTTCTCAGTCACTAATCTTCTGGTTCTCTTACAATTTTGATATGGATATTCCTTAAGATTTTTAGTTCTTTTGTCATCTTTCTTGGTATGTATCCATGACCATATTTTTCTTTCCCTTTCAACAACCTTTTAGACATAGCATTAAGGATGTTTTCCCATTAGTCAGTTTACTTAGAGAATTTTTTAGATATTTGTTTTCACTTTTAAAGTTTGTAACTGTATTGCTTTGTACTTTTATATTTTTGCTTTCTTCTTGCAGATCCATGATGTTTTCATGCAATTCTTCATTTAGTTTGACTGTGTCTATACTTCTACCTCTCTATGTTTCATTTTTGTTTCAATTATTTTTATATTAATATTTAGATATTCAACCTTATCTTCCAATTTCTTAATATTTTTGTCTTTCGATAATATTTCTTCCATTAATTTTTTATTTTCTTCTTCTGATTGTTCCAACCTCTTGCTTGTTTTCTTTACTCTTTTGAGGTTAAGTTATATTTATCATAGAGTTCATTAAAGGCACTTTCAAGATCATCATCATCAGTTTCTGACAGGAACTATAAGAAGTTTTAAATATACCTTTTCTTCAGAGATGTGCCATAAAGGCACAGTTTGCTTCTTCTGTTTCAGACTCAGAGTTTGAGAAACTAGAACTTGAGTCTTCACTTTCCTATACTACAACCATTGCTTTTCTTGACATTTCTTCTACTTTCGTTTATTATGCTTTCTGTGTTTTCTTGAAGTCTCTTCTGCTCTTTCTTCTTTAATCTTGAACAATCCATTTGAAGTGTCTAGGTTGTTTGCATCTTCGTAGCAAATTAGTTCTTTTGTTTTGCTTTTATTTCTTTTGTATTCTTGCTTAGGTTGATATTTCTTCTTCTTGGCAAGAATCCTTTGTAACCTTCTTGACAGCAATGCTTCTTTTTCATTAGTGCCCTCGGAGGTCTATGAACCTGTGTCATCACATCTAGACAAGGGTCATGCTGCTTTCAAAGCATTTGTTATTCTTTTCTTAAATGAGATTTCATTTAATCTTTCCATATTTATTTCATGAGCCATTAAGGATCCTATCAATTTTTCCATTTGCAGTGTTGATAGGTCATTAGCTTCTTTAATAGCAGTTACTTTAGGGGTCCATTTAATGGTGAGTGATTGTACTATTTTCCTGACTGTTTCACTTTGACTAAGTTGCTTACCTATTGCATTCAACCCATTTGTTATATCAGTAAATCTGGTGTACATTTGTGTTATAGATTCATTTTCTTCCATTTTGAATTGTTCATATTTAATAATGAGTATATCAATCTTATTTATTTGACTTTGTCAGTTCCTTCATAAGTAACTCCCAGAGTGTCCCCACATTTCTTTGGCAGTTTTACAAGTTGAAATTGCTGGGTTTACATGAATTTATATTGATGATTGTTTTTATGATGACAATTGATAAGCAATACATGTACTTATGAACACTTCATGAACCATGCAACACATGTTCAACTTGATCATTTAAATATTCACGTTATCTCACACTACCAATGGTCTTACATGTGGCGAGATTGCAAAAAGATAGTGTGTTAAAACAAGAGCAAAAAGATCAAGAAAAGCTCAAAAGACAAGCACCTGTCAACAGCTCCTCAGCTACCTGTCGACAGAAAATTACAGACAGAAAACACCAGGTTCTGAACATAGCCATCTGTCGACAGATCCCAGTCAACTGTCGACAGCTACCTACAGGAAAACCCTTTCCATAAGTTCAGAGATCTGGCAAATGCAAATATGTCTCTAGCTGTCGACAGATGATCTAAGGCCTGTCGACAGACGTAAACAAAATCTCAATACGAGATCTACATATGTTTCCTGTGTGGGTGTTTCCTTGTTCCACGACTCTCTATACTTGAACACTCATATAAAGGAACTCTTGGAGTTATTTCGTAAAGAAGCAGCCACCATCCAATACCCTAAGAAAATCCAGAGAAGAAGTCTCTCTGCTGCTCTGCTTCAACCTGCCGCCCAAAAAACAAGAAGATCTGTCTTCCAAGCGTAGGTGAAGTCAGTTCGTCGGTGACTCAAGCTTCTCTACATCAACTTGAACCTGTCAAGATGAAGTTTTGATGATCATCTAGACGACCTGTAGAAGAGTTCTACATAAGGATTTGATTCTCCAACTCAGAACCCTTCTAAGTCTCTGTTTTTACTTCTATTGTGTGGTTGTGGATCAAGTGATTCTTGTGCTTGATTACGTGGTCTGTGTTGATCTGATCGTGGTTTCACATTAGACAACTCGTGTGTGTGAGTTGTAGTTTGAACTAGCTCATAGCATGTTTCTGCGGTGTGTGTGGACGGTGGACGTAGGATACAAGTATTTGTACTCCGAACCACCTTAAAACCTCGTGTCCTGTGGTTTGCACGTCTTTACGTTAGATATTTGGTAGGCACGTTGTTTTCACACATGCTAGATAAATTGCTACTCTAATCTATCTATACTAACACATCTAAGTTTAGTTTACACTCTGTTGCAGTCTCAAAGTTTTGTTTTTCATCAAAAGAAGTGATAGCAAATTTTAATTGGTAGTAATCGATTCAACCCCCCTTCTAGATTACCATATAGTATAATTCCGCAACCTTTCAATTGGTATCAGAGTGAGGTTTCTCCGATTTACTGCTGTATATTTGATCTTACGATCAGGAGAGTCTCGATCTCATGGAATCTAATAAGGGGTACATGGCGAAGGACACTCTGTGACTAGGCCACCTTCTTTGATGGTACTGATTATCCCTATTGGAAAAACGCATGCAGGGTTCTGAGAGCGCAAAACTTCGAATTGTGGAAGATTGTCAGCAAAGGAGCATACACACTTCCCGAGGATGAAGACACTGGACGAAGGACCAGATTGCGAAGGGAACTCTCAACTGGAGCGCCCTGAACATGATGTAGTGCGTAGTTCATCCCAAAGAGTACTCAAGGGTCTCCACATGCACTTCAGCGAAAGAGAAGTGGGACAAACTTGAACTGATCTACGAAGGTACATCCGAGGTAAGGGAATCAAAAGCCAGCATGCTAATTTTTTAGTATGAATGTTTAAGATGAACAATGATGAAACCATCATAGACATATTTGCAAGGTTCATGCTAATAATAAATGGTCTGAAGGGTATTAAGAAAGAATACTCAGAAAGTGACTGGGTGAGGAAGATACTTCGGTCTCTTCCATCCTCATGGAACACCAAGGCCAGTGTCATTGAGGATTCAAAAGATCTCTCAAAGATGAAACTATGAACTAATTGGCTCCCTGATGACATATGAAATAAATGTGAAAAGGAAAGAAACTGAAGAAAACCCAAAAAGGTTAATCGCCTTAAAAGCCTCCAAGAAAAATTCTTCAGGTTCAAAAAGGATGTTCAACAGGAAAGTGATGAGCTTGAAACTTCTAGTGATAGTGAGAATGATGATATGGCCATGCTCACTAGACAATTCAAGAAATTCCTCAAATTCAAAAGGAAAGGGTCAGGTAACTCTAAACCTTTCAAAAGAAAATTTTTCAAATAAATTTGAGTCTAACAAAAAATCTGACATTGTATGCTATGAGTGCAAGAAACAAGGGCACATGAGAGGAGAATGCCCTGAGCTCAAGAAGAAGTTGAAGAAGGAGAAATTCACCTTCAAGAAAGCCAAAACAATGATGGCTACTTGGAGTGATGAAGATGCAGTTGAGGATGAACAAGCTACCTCTGGAGATGAACAAGTTCAATGTATAATGGCAAGAAGTGACGACTCCAATGAGGTAAATTCTTCCTTTGAAAGTTATACAATTGAAGAATGGGAAGAAGCCTATACAGTCTTGTTTGAAAAGCTCTGTGAATTTAAGTCTGAAAATAAAGCACTCAAAAGAAAATCAATTCTCTTGTTCATGGCACTAATAATGATGAACAAATTGCATCTTGAGCAAAGAAATTGAGATGATGAAAATTGATGAGGAGCTCACTGTGAGGAGATGGACAGTTTGAAAATAAAACTGCAAGAAACTCAAAAAGAAAAGGAAGGTCTAATGAACTCCCTTGAATCTCTCCAAAGTGAACATAATAAGCTAAAAGAAAAATTGGAAAAGGAGAAGAGAACCTTAAAGGAAAATCTGAAGATCTATCAAGGTTTGTAAAGGGAAACAAAATCTTGATGCAATTCTGGGATCTAATATTTGTTGCAAAGCATGGGATTGGATTTCAACCTGTAAAACCAAAGTAATTGGTAAAAATTGCTAACTTCCTTTGTTGATTCTAGACCAAGCACAAGTAAGCAAATCACCTCAAAGATCAATAAGACTCAAGCCAAGGGTAAGAAACAGGAACCCAAGAAAATCAAATCAGTTGTTAACACAACTAAGAAATCTGTCACAACCCCAAAGAGGGTTGTCGACAGGTCTGGAAACAAGCTACCCAAAGAAAAGCTAACAAGGCAACAAAAGGGTAAAATGCCCATGCATGTTCCCAAGAATAACAAGCCCACTGTTGTGAAAAAATCTTCATCATGCAATTTCTGTAAGAAAGTTGGGCACAATGATAAACAATGTGGAATAGTCCAAATAAACAGAAAGTCAAACAAGTTTGGATTCCGAAGCATTTACTGTTTGGCATGAATGATACATTGGGACCCAAAGTAATTTGGGTACCAAACCTCTTGTCTGATCTATATATGCAGGAATGCCTAGCAGCCCAAAATCAAAACAAATGGTACTTGGATAGTGGCTGCTCGAGGCACATGACAGGCGACAAAGAAAAATTCTGTTTGCTGGTTGAAAAAATGAAGTCAAGTATCTTGGAGGTAACAATAAAGGCCAGATCATCGGCACAGGTAAGGTCGGTAAGTATGCCTCCAACTCAATTGATAATGTATTGTTGGTTGAGGGCCTTCATCACAACTTGCTTAGTATAAGTCAATGTGTGATAAGGGTCATAAAGTTATCTTTGAATCAAAATCATGTCAAATCATTGATAAGGAAACAGGAGTTTAAAATTTCTGGAAAAAGGGTGAACAACATTTATTTGGTCGACTTAGATGATCCAGAAAATAAAGACTTGTGTCTTGTAGCAAACAAGCAGGATGAGCTTACGTTGTGGCATCGTAGGCTGGCCATGCAAGTTACAACGTTTTGCACAAGATCATGAGGCTTAAACTGGTAAGTGGACTTCTTGAAATTCCTTTAACAAGAATAAAAGTTTTGTGATGCATGTGCATAGGGAAAACAAACCCGAAAATCCTTCAAATCAAAAGCATCGTAAGCACTTCTAAACCTTATGAAGTTGCACTGAACTTTTGGACCTACTAGAACACTGAGTCTCAATGGCAAACGGTTGGTTTTGTCATTGTCGACGATTTTTCTAGGTTCACTTGGGTAAATTTCTGGCTCACAAAAATGAAGCACTGAAAATCTTTGAAGAATTCTTTAATAAGATTGAGCATGGAAATGTCAATAAGATATGCTCAATATGCACTGATCATGGGGGAGAGTTGACAACAACTCATTTTCTGATTTTTGCAGGCACAAGGAATAGAACACCTGTTCTCCTCCCCGAGAACTCCGGAGTAAAATGGTGTAGTGGAGAGAAAGAACAGAAACCTTGGTGGAAATGGCTCGAACCCTTCTGGTTGAAAGTCAGCTTGCAAGGACCTTTTGGGTAGAAGCGGTAAACACCTCATGTTACATCCTTAACAGAGCCATGGTAAGACCTGTGATAAAGAAAACTCCCTACGAACTTCTAAAAAGTAAGAAACCCAGTATTGGGTATTTCAGAGTTTTTGGCTCAAAAGTCTTTATTCATAATAATGATAAAGTTGACTTGGATAAGTTCGAAGCCAAAAGTGATCAAGGCATTTTTTTGGGATACTCAGAACACTCTAGAGCATATAAGGTGTTAATTTTAAATCTCGAACAGTGGAAGAAACTCCACATGTTGTTTTCGATGAGTATCCAGCAAAGCCTAACAATTCAAATGCTTACAGGTTTGAGGATGGAGATGAAGGAATAACACTTGGGGAACTACAAATGAAAGCAAAAGAAAATCCTAAAGAAGTTTCCAAGACTAAAAGTGGATATCTTCGCAGGTACAATGATGAAGATGACGTAAATCTGTTCAGAAATCAAGATGATGAACCTGCACAAAACCACAAGAGGAAGAGCCTCAAGTTGAAACTCCCAAGCACACCCTCCTCCAGAACAACCTCTTAAGTCCAAGATCAACCTAGACCTTCAACAGTGACAAATGTCAGATATTCTAAAGATCACACTTGATAACATCATAGGAGATATGAATGAAAATGTTCAAACTAGGTCTCAAGTTAGACAAATAGTTGAACAGGATCATCTAGCCTTTGTCTCTCAAGTGGAACCCAAAAATGTTGAAGAAGCTTTAAAAAAAATCATGGATTGATGCTATGCATGAGGAGCTTGGGCAATTTCAAAGAAATAATGTCTGGAGTCTAGTTCCTAGAACCCCTGAAATTTCTATCATAGGAACAAGATGGGTCTTTAGGAATAAGCTAAATGAAGAGGGTAAAATGGTGAGAAATAAGGCTAGACTGGTTGCAAAGGGTTATAGTCAAGAATTTGGTGTGGATTTTGAAGAATCCTTTGCTCCTGTAGCTAGGCTAGAAGCAGTTAGGATCTTGTTAGCATATGCATGCTCAAACAAGTTCAAACTTTTTCAAATGGATGTTAAAACTGCCTTCTTAATGGCTACATCAAAGAGGAAGTCTATGTCTCTCAACCACCTGGCTTTGAGGATCATGATAAACCTAACCATGGATATAAATTGCACAAAGCTCTATGGATTGAAACAGCACCACGAGCTTGGTACGACAGACTAAGCACTTTTCTGGTAAGCAAAACTACTCAAGACGGTAAAGTAGATCAACTCTCTTCACTAAGAAAGTTTGCAATCAAATTATTGTTGTTCAAGTCTATGTGGACGATATCATATTTGGTTTACTAACCCATCACTGTGTGAGGAATTTTCAAATCATATGCACAGTGAATTTGAGATGAGTTTAATGGGGAGCTTCAATTTTTCTTGGTCTGCAGGGTAAAACAACTAGAAGATGGATTTTTCATCAACCAAGAAAAATATGTCAAGGAGCTACTGAAAAGGTTTCAGTTTGAACAAGCTAAGCCTGCTTCAACACCAATGAGCACAAGCTTGAAATTGGACAATGATGAGAGGTAAACCGGTAGATGCAAAGCACTTCGAGGTATGATTGGTTCACTCCTTTATCTTACTGCAAGTAGACCGGACATACAATTTAGTGTTTGCCTTTGTGCTAGATATCAATCTAGTCCAAAGGAAAGCCATTTGGTTGCAGTTAAGAGAATATTCAGATATCTCTCAGGTACGTATGCCTTGGGTCTTTGGTATCCAGCTGAGAGTAGTTTTGATTTGATATCATATTCCGATGCTGATTATGCTGGATGTAAATTGATAGAAAAAGTACTAGTGGTTATTGCCAATTTCTTGGTGGTTGCATGGTTTCGTGGGCATCCAAGAAGCAACACTCGGTTGCACTCTCCACTGCAGAGGCAGAATATGTTGCTGCAGGGAGTTGTGCAGCTCAAGTGTTGTGGATAAAAAGTCACTTGTCTGACTACAATATTGAAATTGGATGCACACCTATCTTATGTGACAACACTAGTGCCATCAATCTTTCAAAGAACCCAAGTCCAACACTCTAGGACAAAACACATCGAAATAAGACATCACTTCTTGAGAGATGAGGTAGCCAACAAAACCTTGGAGATTAGCTTCGTACCCACTGAAAATAATTGGCTGATATTTTTACAAAAACCACTGGCTGAGGATAGATTCACAATAAGTTTTTACAAAAACCAATGCAAAAATAATTGCCCTTTTCGTTCTTCGTTCTTTTAAACAAATGGATTTCTTCATGTCTGTCCTTATTCATGAAATTCTGTGCATTTGTGACATCTGACACAATGTGCAAATGTGTCTTGAAGTACTTGATTGTTTGTGTCCACATGAGCACACACTATGGGGGAGCAAGTTCAGGTTAGATGACTGACATCTTGAGGGAAATTAATCATATTTCACATACCTACTTTTCCTCACATGCCATATCTCTTTTCCTCTTTCATCCTAGCCTTCAAATGTTCTGCACAAGCAGCTGTCGACAGCCCTGCTCCATCCTGTCGACAGATCAGGCTCCACAGACACCAGTTTTTGCATTCTCATGTTTCTGTCGACAGACGACAATTCATCTGTCGACAGCCAAGCACAGTTTCTGATTTCCCAGAACAGCCACTTTTTGTCTGTGTGCATCTGTCGACAGGCTCCTCCTAGCTGTCGATAGCCACACACTTTCCATGCATTTCTTGGATATCTCACAACATTCTCTTTGAGCAGGTTCATGCCTTTCAAGTAAGGTGTCACTTGGGTGTCTGCATATTTTAATCACTCATACCCACATGATATTAAAGCCATTGTCTGTATCACCATGATTTTGGCATACTACTCATGTAAGAGTCTAGGTTGTATCATTCGGAGAATATTGATCTAATCTAATGGATATCACCTAACTCCCTTGAATAACTCTCTTGTAGGCACACACCATTCACAAGTGTCTTGATCAGTCCTATGGTGATTGAACTCTATGTCTAGCATTGATTGTTAACCACATACATTATTTGACCTTGATTTTCAAACAGAACATAACAAGATAAGATTCACAAAAAGGGAGAAAAACTACCTATTTCTCATATCTCAATACAACTCAAAAATTGGGATAAAGATAGAGCAATGATGTGTATTGCTGAGTAACCGGGGACATGGGCATCACAAATGTCTATCCTCGCGTCAAAAAGCTTACTCATTAACTCTGTAGAATGGTATGATGGTCACTCTCACTGAGTAACTGGGGGTAAGGGCACTAGACATGTCTATCCTCACGTCAAAAGGTGTTCGTGATCCTAATTACCATTTTTTCCATTGCATTTTGTTAAACAAAAAAAATCAAAAAGAAATAGTGTGAAGCCTCCACTGTTTGATTAATTCCAGGTCCATTGGTGTCTATGGCTAGCCATCTATGTAGACATTTTCTTCATCAACCATTTGACCATCCTTTACTTGGAATCGTGTTCGTCTACAATAGTTTGTTATTCAACAGGGGTTATGGTAATCCCCTAAGTTTTGGTAAGATGTTTCTTCATGCTCCAACCTGCAACTTTTTGAGCATTATGTTTAAACCATTGAGGATATTGACTTGACTTAATCTCAATAGTATGACAGCTTAAACTATGTGTCCACCTATTTTACACCTTCTATATTCTTTGGATACACACTGCTCAGCAATTCATTAACAAATTCCTCGAAAAATTCCATTCTGGCACATTTTCTGTGTGCGCTGTCGACAGGCCCTGTGCATCTGTCGACAGCCGGCGGCCACCCTGTTTGGGAAACCCAATGGGCGCCGCTTAGGGGCTGATTTGGTGGGACCCTTGCCTTTCAAATCCCATCCCAACTCCTTAAAAAGGCACCAACACCCTTCTTCCTTCTCTACCACCAAAACCATCCCCAACCCAAAACCTCCTTCTCCAGAGCGTAAACCCTACCCTGTCACCCTCCTGCTTTCTCTCTTCCGTTTGTATCTCTCTTCCCTTCATCGCTCCTCTGTACTTCGTTCTTGCCATCCCCATGGCTTCCAAGGTGAAGAAGATGGTCTCCCTTCGTCGTTTCGCTTCCTCTGAAGTAGGCGAAGCCTCCCGGGCTCCCGCTGAGTGTCGGACGAAGCATCAGGATGATCGGTTGCCCGAACTCGTGGTTCCTCCTCGTCTGAATCTCACACGGGCTAAGGGCTCATTTACCAAGTTTGTACAGCCTAGGTATGTTGATTTCACGTCCTTGGCAAACCTATTTCCAAACCTCCAACCCCTCTTTGACACCCAAGGCTGGACGGTATTTCTCTATTCCCATACGGTCTATTCTCCTACTGCCGTCAGTGAATTTTTCAACAATCTTGGCTACTCCGAGCAACAGGAGTTTTACACCTCTGTAAAGGGCACCCCTTTCAAACTTATTGCTAATCTCTTTAGCACAACACTTCAAATCCCTAACTCTGGGGCTGATATACTCACCCATCACCCATTTGCCTCTGAGTACTATCACCTCATCACCCTCCAACCGTATGATGGAACCAAGAAAATTGCCAAACTCAATGCCAACTCTTTTCCCCCACTAAACAGGATGATTCACCATATCTTCACCACCCTGATTGCACCAAAGCATGGCAGTCGGGAACTCGTCACTGAGGTTCATAAATCTCTTTTTACCTTCTTTCTCAAGTGCTAGCAGATCAACCTCCCTGCACTTATGCTTGGCTTAATCCGTCACTACTTCTACAACCCCAGGAGATCCATGCCATATGCCTGCCCAATCACTACCCTTCTTCGGTTCATTAGCATCAACATTCCTGACAGTGAATGTGTCGAGCTCATTCTCGTAGTAGTTTGATCTCACTGCTGCCACATAGGATGGGGTATAAGCTGATTGATGGGGTTGTCACACGAGAACTCAAGGGTAAGGCACCAGCTGCTGCCATGGATGAAGATCGGGAGGATGAGAAGATGAGATGATCATGATGAAGAAGCTGATGAAGACTCCTAGTCTGAGCCTCTCGATGCTCTGGAGATGACGTTAGTGTTGCCGCTAGTGATTCTGCTGCTGAGCCTTCCGTGCGTGATCTTCTAGCACAATTACAGCTTCTGATGTCCACTGGTTTTGATAAGCTCCATGCACGTTTGGACACCGTGGATACAAGCATTGACGCACTCACAAATACTCAAGTCCAGCTCCAGCTCCACTTCACTAGGCTGTCTACTGAGCTTCGTGACATCCGTCGGGCCTCTGCACCGCCTGGCGATGATGCTGCTTAGAGAGTCTAAGTGTCTTTTGTTGTGGGTCATGGTCATAGTGTTGATGCACTGGTTGTCTTGGTTGTGATGTTGTCTTCTCTTTTGCAATTCCTCATATTACGTTCTTTCTACTGTTGTAACTGTGTGTAATGATTGACACCTCAATGAAATTCACAGTTACTTGCTCTCTTCCTGTATGTATGACGTATATTTTTGGATGTTGTCAAAAAGGGGAGAACTCAATTACAACTCAATTGTGCATTAATTGAAAATTTTTGTCATCATCAAAAGGGGGAGAATGTTGGGTTTACATGAATTTATATTTGATGATTGTTTTTGATGATGAACAATTGATAAGCAATACATGAGTACTTGATGAACACTTCATGAACCATGTAAACACATGTTCAACTTGATCATTTAAATGTTCACGTTATCTCACTAACATGGTCTTACATGTAGGTGAGATTGCACACAAGACAGTGTTAAAACAAGAGCAAAAAGATCAAGGAAAGCTCAAAAGACAAGCACCTGTCGACAGCTCCTCAGCTGCCTGTCGACAGAAACTGTAGACAGAAAACACCAGGTTCTGAACATAGCCATCTGTCGACAGATCCCAATCGACTGTCGACAGCTACCTACAGGAAAACCCTTCCCGGAAGTTCAGAGATCTGGCAAATGCAAATCTATCTCTAGCTGTCGACAGATGATCTAAGGCCGGTCGATAGACGTAAACAAAATCTCAATACGAGATCTCCATATGTTTCCTGTGTGGGTGTTTCCTTGTTCCATGACTCTCTATACTTGAACACCCATATAAAAGGAACTCTTTGGAGTTAATTTCGTAAAGAAGCAGCCACCATCCAATACCCTAAGAAAATCCAAGAGAAGAAGTCTCTCTACTGCTCTGCTTCAACCTCAAGCTTCTACATCAACTTGAACCTGTCAAGATGTAGTTTGAAGATCATCCAGATGACCTGTAGAAGAGTTCTACATAAGGATTTGATTCTCCAACTCAGAACCCTTCTAAGTCTCTATTTTTACTTCTGTGTGTGGTTGTGGATCAAGTGATTCTTGTGCTTGATCTACGTGGTCTGTGTTGATCTGATCGTGGTTTCACATCAGACAACTCGTGTGTGTGAGTTGTAGTTTTGAACTAGCTCATAAGCAGTGTTTCTGCGTGTGTGTGTGGACGGTGGATGTAGGATACACAAGTTGTGTACTCTGAACCACCTTAAAACCTCGTGTCCTGTGGTTTACACATCTTTACGTTAGATATTTGGTAGGCACGTTGTTTTCACACACGCTAGATAAATTGCTACTCTATCTATCTATAACTAACACATCTAAGTTTAGTTTACACTCTGTTGCAAGTCTCAAAAGTTTATGTTTTCATCAAAAGAAGGTGGTAGTAAATTTTAATTGGTAGTAATCTATTCAACCCCCCTTCTAGATTACCATATAGTATAATTCCGCAACCTTTCATAATGTGATTAAATCCTTTTTAGATAATGCACACATATAATACTTTTTGCATGATGATTTTGAGATATTAATTTCTTATCATCAATAGTCCATTTAGTTTTATCTTCTGTACTAGGATTATCACCATCTTCTATAACTAACCAAAAGGTCAAGATTTATCCCTTGTAGGAAGAATTCCATGCATGTCTTCTAATAGTTGATCTTGTCCATCAAAGAGAGGAGCGATTGATTGATTGACCTTCTTGTCCAAACTTGGCTGCCATCTTCTCAAAATCGTTCAATTTCTTTTGATAAAACCTCTCTCTGATACCCTATTCGATCGATGATAGTAGAGCTTTTCACCTAGAGGGGGGGGGGTGATAGGTGTTTTTCGTTGCGGAAGCTAATTTGACAAAAACCTAACAACCCACATTAGTTATGTTAGTCAAACCACAAAGGACACAAACGTATTATCCTGGTTCGAACCTTCCTTCCAATGGAAGTCCTACGTCCAGTCCCTAAGCCAAGCTTAGGATTTTCCTATCTTTTCAAAAGATACAACACCCTGATACTCACCGGTCTTTCCTTCTACACAAGGGGAATAAAACCTCACTAGTTTCAACTAGCCTTCCCTTTACAAAGGAGAACAAACCAACAAGACCACTTTGGCCTTCCCTCTTCTAGAGGATACAACCCTACTCTCCAGGTCTCCCTTTCTCAAGGGGTGCACTTACTTTTTGGCAAACTCCTTATGTAGAGGACTAGACTTCAGAAGGACTCCAGACTGAAAGAATAAGGTAGAGAAATTCTAGTATGAAGAGAGACTTCTTGTAGCGTATTGACTGTTCAGATCAAGGTTTAGTGGTTGTGGTGGCCAGTGTGTGGCCTATGACGAGTGTTTCAGGTGTTTACGTAGGTTTTGGGGCTTTGTGGGTCGACAGATTGGGCCCAAAGCACTCACTGGTTCACTATTTGTGAACACGACAGGAGTGGATGTCGCGTTCTGAACGTGACGATCCTGGGTGTCACATTCTGGTCACCGCCGTTCGGGATCTACGTCTGCATGTCCGCCGCATGGAGTGCATTGGGCGGCCTGCTGGTGTCAGCAGTGAGAAGGCGACGGCCTGAATCGTCACGATCTGGTCATGATGGCAGGGTACGTCGCGTTCTCAACCCCGAAGTGTTTTTAACCTAGGTCGGCCAAACAGAGCCCAGCAAGCTCTGTTCGGCCAAGGAGAAGGAAATTTCGCTGGGTTTTGGGCAATTTGACATTTTGGAGTCGGATTTGGTGTGGTCTCGCCGCAAGGATGTGGTACAGAGAGGGGGAAATGCTGGGGTATCGTAGTTCTTCACGTTCTTCATGAAGGTAGGGAGATTCTGCCCTGCTTCTCTCCGTGGATTGCATGTTAAGCATGTTTAGCTTTTTCTACATACTGTAGACAATAGATACCATGCTAGTGTAATGCTTAGAGCATGAATATTTGGGTTTCATGGTAGATAGCATGGTTTGCATGGGGATTCCGGAGATGGATTCCCGGGTTTGGGTCACTGTCTGTGAAGGCGACAGACCTGATTGTCGCATTGAGAATGCGACAGCCCGACCCGTCGTGTTCTTCTTCTGAACGCGACATATTGAGGTGTCGCATTCTAAAGGCGATAGTGGACCCTATCGCGTGCTAGTTTCCGATGGCATTGAGCTTGTGCATGGTTACGTAATTATCGGATTATCTTTATTTATTGTGCATGGCAATGGTAAGCGGTACATCGGCACTTGTGGACTTTCAAGAATGTGATGTTCACGTGGTTTGAGCGGTGTTCATGTGGTTTGTGTGTGCGTGGCGAGTAGTACGACGCCTACCGTGGTTACCTCTCCAGTTGGGAGCCTCGAGTTTTGTGTGAGCCAGGCACGATAGTGCTGGGGGCTTGTCCCGGTACTTGTGTACCGTCGAGGTCTGTGTCGTCTTCCTAGACACCCTCACTCTTGTGTAGAGTTGTACGTCTGGCTGAGGGAAAGACGGCAGTGGGACAATGACTTGTGTGAGTTTGTGTTGTCGCTTGTAGCATGCTCGTGGTTGGGGGTTACGGACACCAGTAGACGTACTGGGCTCCAAGCTAGTCCTATTTTCCAATGCCTCACTTTAGGGAGCTCGGGCTGGGGTCCCTAAAGGTGCGAGGCATGGGCCTACGGCTCTGTAGTCCGCAGGGGTGGTGTTGATTGGTCTCCACAGTTTCTTGGTTTGTTCTAGTGGAGCAGCAGCTGGACCTCTCGTCCGTGCTTGTGAGACTGAGAGGTAGTCCTGTGTGGTTTGTCCGGGGTAGTTGTTGGTGTCGCGAACCAGTCTTCGTGACCCGAGTGTGGCATTTTCTACTTTAGCACGTACACTTGGACAAGGTTTGCTATTTACTTATTAAAGGTTGATTTCTGTTAATAGCATGAGATAATTGTTATTTATAGCTTTAATATTATGTGTATCTATTTCTATAAATTGCCTAGTGTAGCTTCCTGCTTCTGCACTATGTGAGTTTGGTTTTGTACGACTTTTGGGGAGTTTTCCTATCGAGCCAGTGACTTGCGAGGCTCACCCCTACTCCTTTCAGGTGAGGGAGAGCAGGTGGCTTCTCACCCTTCGTCTAGTTCAGAGCCGCACCGTAGTGGAGTTGGGTCTGCATCACCAGTAGTGTATTCTTCTTTTTCTGTTCACCTCGGGGTATGCCTCAGGTTGTTGTACTTGTGTCTGGCTACAGTGAGAAATGGCTATGTATATTTCATGTAAATATTTGTGAGATGTGACGATCTTATATATATTTGAGCTATTTCCTTTATATTTCTACGGACTTGTGAATGGTATCCCTTGCGAGGCTTCGGCTCGTTCGCGGGAGGCGGAGTCGGGTCAAGCTCGTTAATGGGTTAAGGGGTTTGAACGACGAGGACCGCTACACTTCCTAAGTCTAAGAAGAGAACCTTTACAAGGTGAGATTCGAACAACTGCTTCACAGCATGCACAGGCAAGGCTTCAATGCAGCGCCCATGCAATGTCTACGGAGAGGAAGCTTGATGCAACACACTTGCAACTTTTTCACCTCTTATCGTGTATGTGCTTGTATCTCTCTTGCTTGCTTGTGTATGGGTTGTTATCTCCCACACTTGTGTATATCATGCTTCTTTCAACTATCTTTGTATTTATAGGCTTCATCTTTGTAGCCGTTATTTGATCTCGTTTGAATCTATCCGTTGGAAAGATAGTCATTGCATGTCTTCTTCTGAGGACAACATGCATGTCTTCATCTGAGAGAGACATGCATGTCTTTCACATTCACATTGATCAGTCAGTTCTTGTACTGATGCTATTTTGTCTTTTATCCTGAATGAGACAAGTTCCAAGATATACTAGACTAGGTCTAGTATGTTAGCTACGAATATGATCATGGGTACTTGTGAGATATTTCAAATTGACTGCTATCTTCTATGCACTAACACTTAATGTTCTATGAAAAAAGTTCTGCAAAAATATATTTTAGAATATGTAGTAGGTAGAGATTGTATAGTATAATTCTGACACAAGACAATATCGATATTCTTATGGCAGATGTCAGAAGACCTTTTTCGTAGACTTTGACTAAGACTTTAGGATACATATATTTTAGATTCATGAAACAAAGCTATATGATAATATATATTTACGAGCTTTTTAAAATGAGACTGAAATATAGAACAATCAATTTATACTAAAAGCTTGTATTTCAGGATATAGTTGAAATCAGGAATTTATATCTAAACTAGACATACAATCATGAATTAAATTTACTATAAATGAGGAATGTCATGAATATGATGAAAAATGTTAATGATGCAGAGATATCATATAATTACTATATCCTTCATTTTATTTGGTAAAGATATGATGTAATCAGTCAAGATGACACTTTAGATATGATGAAGTGAAATTCGAATATGAGGAAGTGGACTTTGTATATGATGAAGTGAACTTCATATATCACGATTTCAACGTGATTAGTCGAAGTGAAGTCTTCATGTTTTACTTTGCATATGATGAAGAGAACTTCGGATATGACAAAGTGTACTTCGTATATCATGATTTCAATGTGATCAGTCGAAGTGAAGTTTTCGTATTTTACTTCGCATATGACGAAGTGAACTTCGGATATGACAAAGTGAACTTTGGATATGACGAAGTGTACTTCGTATATTCGATTTCAACATGATCAGTCAAAGTGAAGTGTTTGTGTTTTACTTCGCATATGACCAAGTGAACTTCATATATGACGAAGTGAACTTCGTATATTCTTTAGGCAAATGAAGTTATACTTAGAATTTCTGAGAGGAATCACTTATATGACAAGGTATACTTAGAGATTTTTATATGATATGTAAGAGAGAGAAATGTAGTATTTGACATGTTTTGATTATGAATAATATCTATTTATTTTGTCATCTTCAAAACAATTAAATGTTATGATTTGAATTTGTGAATATGCAATGTATATTTTGAATAGAGGTTCAACAATAATGTCCCCCTATCTGAAAGATGGATGTTCGTTGAAGAACAATAGCTAGAACTTCGTTGATGCCTTCATGGATGAAGCTTGGATGATGCACACTCCTCTGAATGTCCACAAGGCTAAGATCTGACCTACTGAGATGTAGACCATGATGTAGAATCGCAACTGGACCTTTTTCTTCAAAAACCCTAGCTTTGATGTATGAAATTTCTCTAGCACGATGAAGTGTTGTTGTTGGGCTTCAAAGCATCTTGTATTTATAGCCCAACACCAAAAAGAACAAGTCTTGGATGAATCATCGACAAGAATTCTAACAGAGGAAAGAGTCTTACCAATTTAGGAAACTTCGTGACAGAATCGATCGACCGATTTCATGGGTTCGATCGTCTATTTTTCAAAACACTCCTGCATTCAAAATCAGCTCTGCACATCGGTCGACTGACTACTAGAGTTCGGTTGTAACGCCCCAACGCGGAAAATCGGAGCGGGATTTTAGTTATTAAAGAGTACAGAGCGAGAAATAAATGCAAACCATTTTACAATGGAATAATACCAAATAAGCTCAAATTTCATTAATAATCCCTCAAACTTCATTACAATCACTAATAAACCATCAACTTTATAGACTAGCTATTACATCAACGTATCAGAGCCAAAAGCTAGGGACCAGAGTATGAGTACTTTATTCAAATAACACTATTACATAACGACTAACTGACTCACTAACTCATAACTATGCTAACAGACTACTATTAGATAGCACTAGTTGTTGAAATAGTCACTCCTGAGTGTGGTCATGATCCGACTCATCTGAAACACATTAAATAAATACGCAGGATGAGCGAATAACGCCCAGTAGGACATAATATCTCATGAACACAAGCATGCTTTAAATAGTTAATGTTTTAATGGCAGGCTAACTAGAGAGTAAAGTCACGTAGAGCATGTCATGATAACAAGAGAACAATTGTAACGACCCTCCTCATATCGGTACGATTATACCAATCCCCATCGGTATAAAGAGCGTCATTACAGTGGGATAAAACCCAACACTAGCCGATAGGTTGAAAAGTATGTAGATAGCAAATGATTTCAGCGGAATAAATTCAACAATTTAACTTAGTTCATCACCATCCCATATTCCACAGTCTATGTAGTGCAAAATAGAACGACAATGTCCACATTATTACATGATGAAAGAGCTACATTGTCCAAATAACATTTTTATTCAACTATGAAAGGAAAAATACAACTACTACTTGCTCCTCAAAAGCCTCTCCTCCAAGATAGCGTCTCTCCCCCTAGCACGGGATACCTGTCAACCTGTACGCCGAAGCAAGGGTGAGTCCAAAGACTCAGCAAGTAAAACAAAGACTTAATCTTAAACATATCACATTCACATTAAGCTATTAAACACTCATGAATACATACTATCATTTAAACTCCCAAAACACATGGAACATACTCTTAGCTATCAACACATTTTTAATCACCTAGACATGCCTCATTCTATTATATGTTTATTCTAAATCATGGATACTATTACTATACACTTGTACATATTCTCTACACTTAACACATAACATGATTCCTTCATTTCCACATTAATTCATTTCAAGACATATTTCTACAACTAGAACATAGAATTTGACATAAAGGAATGAACAAACTAATATGAAACTATTCACTTTTCACATGCACTTTCATATTTAATTTCACATTTTGCTTGCTGTTTTAAATGTACATACATCTCATACCATGGTTTCATATTTTATAACATGAATTGAGAAGTTAAAACATGGTCAAATTGGGTGGCAACAATAAGTACTAAAGCATGAAACTTTGTACTAAGTAAACATCACATCTAGCATGGAACCTAATTAATATTACATGTATTTATCACCTTCATAACTACACTTTACTTGCTGTTTTGACATGAATTACATTCAATTACATGGTTTTACATTTGTTCATATGTTATCTTATCCAATTCACAATTCTACATTTTCATCTTTCATTCCATAAATGACATAGTTACTCATGTTATTCACAACACTATTACATGAAGACCATAAACTACATGGCATGATGATAAGCATGATATTGCAAATGAGGTAATTATGCATGAAAATATGAACATTATGCATTACTACATCGGTTTTCACATGCAAGCACACTCTCAATAACATTAACTGTCTCTTATATCTTTACATATTCTCACATCTTTACTCTTTGGTTTCATTTATCACATATCATTTATTGCACTCATCATGTGCCACATTCGCATATAATCTTACACTTTATACATTCCAATTACTTAAAATGCCATGGCACATAGTCCTAACTACTTTTAGAGGACACAACAAATCTCCCATCTCCCACTCTCTAACACACATATCTCATAACTCATAACACTCATAACACATACCTAACACATATCACATACCACCACTAGGCAATGAAGTGGTGAATTTTGGTAACTGCGAAGGGAGAAGCCCTCTCCACCCTATCCAATGGTACTTGTCCACCTCCGGGTTTTTCCTAATGCCTTTAGGACAAACTTTACAATGTAGAGCCTTCCATAGGGACCTTTCTATGTACAGCTCTCGAAGCCTCTAGGGTAGCAGTGTCATTCCTTGGCCCAATTATTACACATTCACTCATTCACATTTTCACACACTAGTCACGTATTGTTCATATACTATTTAATCCCTTTTCACACCTTATTTACCAATTGCCTATATCTCATTTGACCTGATCATGATACTATGGTTTTTCAGAAGTAAACATTCCTATTACAATTCTAAGCATGCAGCAAATTACTGAATTACATAAGATTAGTTTTTATCATATCAAATATGAATAATCCGCATAGTTTAACTAATAATTACTATTACTGTCATCAGATTAGTTCCAAATTTTTATCCCAGGTTACTAACAGTAAATATATCACATCTTCAATTTTTGGATTTTTCGAACAGTAAATATAATTTTTACAATTTAAAATAGATTTCAGTCATATTTATCGAAACATCATTAAACATGGTACATGTGATCATGTTTATGTTATAACAGTTTAGAAGTCAGATATTAGTACTCATACTATCATGTAAAATTTATGCAATCCTAACTTATAGTAATTCCATTTATGCCATATTTAAACATGCTTATATGGTGCACATAGTATAGTTATTGAATTTTCATAATTAACACGGTTCACAGAAAAATTAGGCAACATTATGACAAGACCTACTAATAGTATACAATCACCTATAAAAATTTCAGAGTATACCCATGTCCAGAAATTATTTAAACAGCAAAACAAGATAAAAAAGCACACTTTCAGGTCCTGAAGAAGTAGACGTCAAGGGATGTTGCCGTCAACTTCTTCTGAAGAACTTGACTGCAACCTATGTTGCCTTCAACCTGCTCCCAACAGCACATACATACGACTTTTCATACAACGGTGAATTCGAGGTTCCAAGACGCGAGGAAAAATCCGTAAAAATACCTAGGACTTAGGGGACATGTATAGGATCAAGATTTAGGTTTACTTGCCTCTTAAAAAAATCTACAAAGATCAGAATCGTCGGTGAAGCCCTTTTCGGCCCTGTCAAAAAGGTGCTCGGAAACGCCTTAGATCTTCTTCTCCTGTCAATGTAGATGGCTCCTCGGAGTTGGGATCTCTTCCTCTATGTATAGGCTATCCTCCAAATGTTGTAGCTCTTCGGGGAACACCTCCAGTTGATGGATCCGGCCTTCCAAAGTTCAGCTTTTCACCATCTCGGAGTTAGGGTTTTCACCAAATGTTGAAAGCCTTTCCTTCGTCCCAGAGTGGGTATTTTATAGGTTCAAGGGTTGGGTACGCATTAGGGTAGGTTACCAAGGTTTAGGAAGGGTTTCCTAATCTGAAACTAGCCAAAACACGGACATTAACAATTTGGAACCGTTACACAGCTGGATATTAACGTCAACATCGGTTGTAGTCAACCTGGCAGTTGACGTCAAGGTCTGGCCGCCAGAATGGGGTTGGCGTCCAGGGGGTGGCCGCCCACTGGGGGTTGGCGTCCAGGTCTGGTTGCCAGCAGTGTCTTGGCGTCCAGGTCCTGGCCGCCAGCAGCACTGTGCAGCTGAAACACTGACATACCTAGAATTTCATGCATAAATGCACTAAAATAATTTAGTATATGCAAAAATAATTTCATATATCATTACCACATAAAATACTTGCATTATGTAATATTTAATTAATTACTATTTACACTAATTATAATTAAGAACAATATGCATCAATACATACATATATGCACACATACGTACACATTGTATAATTACATACATTATGCATGAACTTATGATTAAAATGTGTCCATTATTAGTTAAATATTGTATGCATATTATCATCCAAGTACTTTACGCACCCTAAATAATTTAACACGCTTAAAGTAGATAAATATTATTTAAATAAGGATAACACATGTATGTATACATACGCACATCCATAACACTAACTACGTGCATTAAAATAATTAAATACAATAGGCACCTCAATAATTAGATAATTCACACACGTTTATATATATTGCGTGCTCAGAAATAAACTCATGATTATTTACAAAGTGTATGATAATAATTTCTTACTATGTGTACAACACGCACCATATGCATGAGATTTACATACATTGATAACTAGATAATGCATGCACAATTATGTATGTTTTATACTTGTATGAAAAAAACATACATATACTTACATGGTCCATAGCAAATTACCTATTACATGGATAATATTATCTATGTATTATTCACATACTATAGATGAATTGATGTACGTAGGATTAAATAGATAGATAGCACATGCATAAAGTAACATACATATGTATATATATATATATATACTTCATATATTTACAACATAATTATATACACTATGCATGAAGTAGATAACTACAACATGCACATCAGACATTCGATTATCATGCATAATATGACTTAAGTATTATGAGTCTAAGATTTTTAGTATTCACAATATACTTCAATGTAGCTAATTGCCTATTCTCATGTAAAATATTATATATATATACATGCATATGTTCATGAGAAGCATAAAATTTATAGTAAGCATAGTGAAATACACATTCTATGCACACACCAAGTAAATATTCACACATAATATAAAAGAATAAAAATTCAGGGTATCACACTCTCCCCCCCTTGAAAAAGATCTTCGTCCTCGAAGATCGAATCAAGTACCTGTAATGACGTCGCCGAGATCATTTCCGACTAATCCTTGCTTCTTTATGATTACTGATGAAGCATCTCTTGAGATGAACTTCGTCTTCAGGTTCGGACATTCCTTAAGCCGATGATCTTTGCTGCCACATCTAAGACACCTTCCTTCCATTCGCCAACATGCATTCCCGCCATGACGCTTCCCACAATGAATGCATTCGGGCTTCTCACTGCCTGATGCCACAATTGATTGTTGACCTTCCATGAGTTTCTTCATCTTCCTATCTTGCCTTTGGAATGGTTTTGGTGCTTCCTCCTTTTGAGCTTCATTTTCTCCTTGATATGATTCCACTTTATTCTCTTGCTTGGTCGCCACGCCTAGGACTTCTTCCAAAGTACGGGAATCAAGCTCTAAAAGCCTAGCCCTCACTGATGGTTTGAGTCCTTTAACGAAATTCTTTAACTTGCGGTTCTGCTCATACCTCCTAGACTGAGCATTACGTCTACCACGTCCAGCCATAATCTGCAAAATAGTTAATTAGTTAGAATCTAGGTTACTAATTCTAACTATCTTCCTTAACTATCTTCCATTCGTTATTAGTAATTTCTATATTTATGGACAATTCCCTATAAAGACTTTGCAATATGGTGGTGATGATGGTCTATCCATGTACAATTTCAACCTTGGGCTCTGATACCAATCTCTGTAACGACCCTCCTCATACCGGTACGATTATACCAATCCCCATCGGTATAAAGAGCATCATTACAGTGGGATAAAACCCAACACTAGCCGATAGGTTGAAAAGTACGTAGATAGCAAATGATTTCAGCGGAATAAATTCAACAATTTAACTTAGTCCATCACCATCCCATATTCCACAGTCTATGTAGTGCAAAAATAGAACGACAATGTCCACATTATTACATGATGAAAGAGCTACATTGTCCAAATAACATTTTTATTCAACTATGAAAGGAAAAATACAACTACTACTTGCTCCTCAAAAGCCTCTCCTCCAAGATAGCGTCTCTCCCCCTAGCACGGGATACCTGTCAACCTGTACGCCGAAGCAAGGGTGAGTCCAAAGACTCAGCAAGTAAAACAAAGACTTAATCTTAAACATATCACATTCACATTAAGCTATTAAACACTCATGAATACATACTATCATTTAAACTCCCAAACACATGGAACATACTCTTAGCTATCAACACATTTTTAATCACCTAGACATGCCTCATTCTATCATATGTTTATTCTAAATCATGGATACTATTACTATACACTTGTACATATTCTCTACACTTAACACATAACATGATTCCTTCATTTCCACATTAATTCATTTCATGACATATTTCTACAACTAGAACATAGAATTTGACATAAAGGAATGAACAAACTAATATGATAACTATTCACTTTTCACATGCACTTTTCATATTTAATTTCACATTTTGCTTGCTGTTTTAAATGTACATACATCTCATACACATGGTTTCATATTTTATAACATGAATTGAGAAGTTAAAACATGGTCAAATTGGTTGGCAACAATAAGTACTAAAGCATGAAACTTTGTACTAAGCAAACATCACATCTAGCATGAACCTAATTAATATTACATGTATTTATCACCTTCATAACTACACTTTACTTGCTGTTTTGACATGAATTACATTCAATTACATGGTTTTACATTTGTTCATATGTTATCTTATCCAATTCACAATTCTACATTTTCATCTTTTATGTTGCATAAATGACATGGTTACTCATGTTTATTCACATACACTATTACATGAAGAACAATAAACTACATGGCATGATGATAAGCATGATATTGCAAATGAGGTAATTAATGCATGAAAATATGAACATTATGCATTACTACATCGGTTTTCACATGCAAGCACACTCTCAATAACATTAACTGTCTCTTACATATCTTTTCACATATTCTTCACATCATTCACGCTTTGGTTTTCATTTATCACATATCATATCATTTGCACTCATCATGTGCCATATTCGCATATAATCTTACACTTTATACATATTCCAATTACTTAAAATGCCATGACACATAGTCCTAACTACCTTTTAGAGGACACAAACAAATATCTCATACTCATAACTCATCACATCTCATAACACATAACTCATAACACAACTCATATCACATACCCACCACCTAGGCAATGAAGTGGTGAATCTTGGTAACTGCGCAGACCGGGAGAAGCCCTCTCCACCCTATCCAGTGGTACTTGTCCACCTCCGGATTTTTCCTAATGCCTTTAGGACAAACTTTTACAATGTAGAGCCTTCCATAGGGACTTTTCTATGTACAGCTCTCGATGCCTCTAGGGTAGCAGTGTCATTCCTTGGCCCAATTATTACACATTCACTCATTCACATTTTCACACACTAGTCACGTATTGTTCATATACTATTTAATCCCTTTTCACACCTTATTTACCATTTGCCTATATCTCATTTGACCTGATCATGATACTATGGTTTTTCAGAAGTAAACAATTCCTATTACAATTCTAAACATGCAGTAAATTACTGAATTACATAAGATTAGTTTTTATCATATCAAATATGAATAATCCGCATAGTTTAACTAATAATTACTATTACTGTCATCAGATTAGTTCCAAATTTTTATCCCAGGTTACTAACAGTAAACATATCACATCTTCAATTTTCTGGATTTTTTGAACAGTAAATATAATTTCTACAATTTAAAATAGATTTCAGTCATATTTATCGAAACATCTTTAAACATGGTACATGTGATCATGTTTATGTTATAACAGTTTAGAAGTCAGATATTAGTACTCATACTATCATGTAAAATTTATGCAATCCTAACTTACAGTAATTCCATTTATGCCATATTTAAACATGCTTATATGGTGCACATAGTACAGTTATTGAATTTTCATAATTAACACGGTTCACAGAAAAAATAGGCAACATTATGACATGGCCTACTAACAGTATACAATCACCTATAAAAATTTCAGAGTATACCCATGTCCAGAAATTATTTAAACAGCAAAGGAAGATCAAAAAACACACTTTCAGGTCCTGAAGAAGTAGACATCAAGGGATGTTGCCGTCAACTTCTTCTGAAGAACTTGACTGCAACCTATGTTGCATTCAACCTACTCCCAGCAGCACATACATATGACTTTTCATACAACGATGAATTCGGGGTTCCAGGACGCGAGGAAAAATTCGTAAAAATACCTAGGACTTAGGGGACATGTATAGGATCAAGATCTAGGTTTACTTGCCTCTTAAAAAAATCTAAAAAGATCAGAATCGTCGGTGAAGCCCTTTTCGGCCCTGTCAAAAAGGTGCTCAGAAACGCCTTAGATCTTCTTCTCCTGTCGATGTAGATGGCTCCTCGGAGTTGGGATCTCTTCCTCTATGTATAGGCTATCCTCCAGATGTTGTAGCTCTTCGGGGAACACCTCCAGTTGATGGATCCGGCCTTCCGAAGTTCAGCTTTTCACCATCTCGGAGTTAGGGTTTTCACCAAATGTTGAAAGCCTTTCCTTCGTCCCAGAGTGGGTATTTTATAGGTTCAAGGGTTGGGTACGCATTAGGGTAGGTTACCCAAGGTTTAGGAAGGGTTTCCTAATCTGAAACTAGCCAAAACACGGACATTAACAATTCTGGAACTGTTACGCAGCTGGATATTAACGTCAACATCGGTTGTAGTCAACCTGGCAGTTGACGTCAAGGTCTGGCCACCAGAATGGGGTTGGCGTCCAGGGGGTGGCCGCCCACTGGGGGTTGGCGTCCAGGACTGGCCACCAGCAGTGTCTTGGCGTCCAGGTCCTGGCCGCCAGCAGCACTGTGCAGCCGAAACACTGACAGACCTAGAATTTCATGCATAAATGCACTAAAATAATTTAGTATATGCAAAAATAATTTCATATATCATTACCACATAAAATACTTGCATTATGTAATATTTAATTAATTACTATTTACACTAATTATAATTAAGACCAATATGCATCAATACATACATATATGCACACATACGTACACATTGCATAATTACATACATTACGCATGAACTTATGATTAAAATGTGTCCATTATTAGTTAAATATTGTATGCATATTATCATCCAAGTACTTTACGCACCCTAAATAATTTAACACGCTTAAAGTAGATAAATATTATTTAAATAAGGATAACACATGTATGTATACATACGCACATCCATAACACTAACTACGTGCATTAAAATAATTAAATACAATAGGCACCTCAATAATTAGATAATTCACACATGTTTATATATATTGCGTGCTCAGAAATAAACTCATGATTATTTACAAAGTGTATGATAATAATTTCTTACTATGTGTACAACACGCACCATATGCATGAGATTTACATACATTGATAACTAGATAATGCATGCACAATTATGTATGTTTTATACTTGTATGAAAATAGCATACATATACTTACATGGTCCATAGCAAATTACATATTACATGGATAATATTATCTATGTATTATTCACATACTATAGATGAATTGATGTACGTAGGATTAAATAGATAGATAGCACATGCATAAAGTAACATACATATGTATATATATATATACTTCATATATTTACAATATAATTATATACACTATGCATGAAGTAGATAACTACAACATGCACATCAGACATTCGATTATCATGCATAATATGACTTAAGTATTATGAGTCTAAGATTTTTAGTATTCACAATATACTTCAATGTAGCTAATTGCCTATTCTCATGTAAAATATTATATATATACATGCATATGTTCATGAGAAGCATAAAATTTATAGTAAGCATAGTGAAATACACATTCTATGCACACACCAAGTAAATATTCACACATAATATAAAAGAATAAAAATTCAGGGTATCACAATAATAGCAACTGGCACAGGGAAAATAGTACAACGAGAACGACAATAGAATGGCCATGTAACGTTATAACATGTAAATTGCACAACGGTGCACTAGTAACGATCACGCTTGCACTTGTAGAGATAGTACTTTGATTGTCATAGATTAATCTAGATAGTAAACTGGCACTGGATGCATGCCGTAACACATCCTTGATCATTTTAACTCCCATGGGTACTGGCACTTTTCGGGCGCTCCTCCCAGGACCAGATCGGGCCCTATTGCGTTGGCATTAGTCATTTCTTTATCTTAGACAATCACAAGCATGGCCAATAGAGTACCAAGAAGAGATAAGAGAGTACTAGACGAGATAGATGAGAGTGTAGAGAGAACGTGAACAGATAGCAGGATATGGACATTAGATGAGATAGGGACAATTCCGTAAAACAACGTGGAATTCTGATAGTAACGGTTGCACCGCACCAGGTCGGGTGCCGACAGTCTGGTAGAAGTCACAACCGCCGCCTTAGCCGTGCCGCGTACACGGGTCAGGTGGTCTGGCGTGAACCCAAGATGAGAAGGAAACACTAAGGCCATGGATCGTACTGATCCCTAAGGTGTAACGGGTTTTAGGGTACAACCAGCTCGTTGACTAAGGACGTGCGCCAAAGCCAAGAAGACTTACGGAGGTCTTGATAAGGAGTCCCTGGCCCAGTCGAGAGTATTCCCGATGGAGAGGTGGTCCAAGTCAAGGGAAAGTGTATAGAAAACTGGTCCGTCGTGCCTTGAGTGCTCGAAGGCCGAGGGAATCGATAACGGTATCCGAAACACGCGATTAAAACGAAGACAAGTCCATTAAAACAATTAAGGGATATTAAGTGAATAGTTAACTCAATTACCATATATATTATTGAGCAATTTAACAAGTTTTTGTGGCAATCATTCATGTATAATGTGTGCTTGTGTAAGATAATCATAAGAGCAAGATTGATCGTGCACACATCTTTTATTTGATTAAAACATGAGAATAATGTTCAACATTTATTAACATGTTGTTACTATTCTTACGATGCATGATTAGGGTTTAACAAGGATTAAATGGGGCAATTAGCAAGGTTATACAAGAAAATTAGGGTTTGGGCCGCTCTATTAAGGTCGCGACGTAGGGTTAGGTCGCGACATAGAGTCGGGTCGCGATTAGGTCAAGTCGCGACAGGGTTTCTTGTCGCATTCATGTCGCGGCGCGGTGTTTGGTCGCGTTCTGCTGAACTGGGCGCTGGAGTGAACTGGGGGGCAGGTCGTGACCAGTCGACCTGTCGCGATCAGATCACGATGGGTCATGATGTCGTGACCCTCTCTGAGGTCACGGCGGATCGGGCCGTCGCGATCTCAGGGAGTGGCCCGAGCCCAGAAAAGAGGGATTTGCCATTTTTCCAGGTGGGTCTGCCTGACACATAGCTATTCAAAATTTGATAATAAATCGTATAGGGGTCCAAAAGTCATGAGATCAGTTCTAAATGAAAGTAGACTCATAGATCTACCAACATGTATCGGTAATTTGAAAATAGACAAGGTTTAGGCATGCTTTGATCAGGTTACATTTCAGTGACCTAAACATGCACAGTCAAGGTTCAATGAATTAATTAACAATGAATACATGATGAAAATTATCAAAACTAGAGGCGTTCGAAAGCTAACATGTTGTTGTATTTTTGAAAATTTTCTCATGATATGAAGTCAAGTATACATGAGGTTCACAAGCAACCATGAAGGGTCGGGTGCATGGATCTGACAGAGATTCAAAGAATTAATTCTCCCTCATGGGAGATCAAAATAGAGCAAGACTAGGGGCGTTTGAAAGCTAATATGATGCAATATTCATGAGAATTTTCTCATGGTATGATAACAAGTACATGCAGGGGTATAGAGCAAGCAATAGGATTTGGGTTCATGGTAACAACAGGGTTTTAAGCATTTAATTCGCCCAAATGGGTGAGTGAAATACAACGAGACGAGAGGGCTTTTGAAAAGGGTCATGAAGTCTACATAGGATAATTTTTACACGAATTTAGCTTGAGAGATTGCCTACCTTTGCTTGCTGTAAAGAAAAACCTAGTTTGATGACGAAAAAGAAGAGAAAACCCAAGCTCCAAGCCTCCTCCTCTCCTTGCTCTTCGTCCAGAACTTCTCCTCTTCATCTCCAAAGAGCTTAGACACGAACTAGGGTTGCTAGGGTCGAAATTTGGGGTGTTTTGTATGTTTAGAGAGTCCAAACTTACTAAAACTCTTTCCTTTCCTAATAAATTCGAATTTCCCTATTTATTTCCTTCTCTCCTTGTATTTATCCCCTAATTTTGGATGGAGGAGAGGCTAATTTCGTGGGTGAGGAGTTATGGTAAGGCTAGGACTCTTTTTAGGATAGATTTAGGCTATTAAATCATTGTTTTACCCCCTTTATAATTTCTATTATTTTTAATTGTGACTTTCACCTAATTAAATCTCATCCCATTATGGGCTATCCACATTTGGGCCCATTCTCTCATGCTTGGGTCATTTATACAACCCACTTCTAATTTAGCTTATTGGGTATTGATGTAATTCCTTTTTATTTCACTCAAATCTTATTTATTCTCTCTTTATTCTAATTTAATCGATTTATCTCATTTATTTAATTTAAAATTTTTATTTTCTCTTGATTTTAAAAATCAAGATTGCTACATCCTGCCCCTCTTAAAAAGAATTTGGTCCCTAAATTCATATGATCGTAAGAGGAAAAATGACTTACTGAATAATTCTGGATAATTCCGACGCATTGTCGCTTCGGCTCCCACGTGGCTTCTTAAACTTCGTGATTTCTCCACAATATCTTTACCACGGGTATAGATCGATTCCGAAGCCGTTGCATTTTCCTGTCCAAGATCTTCACTGGCTTTCTTCATAGGTCATGTCTTTGTTCAGAACGATATCATCATAGCTAATTATGTGTGACGGATCATACATGTATTTTCTCAGCATGGACACATGGAAAACATTGTGTACTGTCGAAAACTAGGGAGGTAGTGCCAACCGATATGCTACCTCGCCAACTCGCTCCAATACTTCAAATGAACCTATGAATCTTGGTCTCAATTTACCTTTCATCCCAAATCTTTGGAATCCTCTGGTCGGGGATACCTTCAGCATTACATGATCTCCAGTCTGAAATTCTAAATCCCTTCTTCTTTTATCTACATAGCTCTTCTGCCTGGATTGAGCTATCTTAATTCTGTCTCTGATAATTTGTATGTCCCTGCTAGTGTTCTGCACCATGCCTGGTCCTAACCATTGCTGTTCTCCTATCTCATTCCAGCACACTGACGATCTGCAACTTCTACCGTAAAGTGCTTCAAATGGTGCCATCTTAATACTCTCCTGATAACTATTGTTGTAGGCGAATTCGATCAGTGACAGTTGTTCATTCCAATACCCCTCAAAGTTTATAGCACAAGCTCGCAACATGTCTTCCACTATCTGATTTGTTCTTTCAGTCTGTCCATCTGTCTGTGGGTGGAAAGCTGTGCTAAAGTTGAGTTTCGTGCCTAAGGCAGTCTGGAACCCCTTCCAGAATCTAGAAGTGAACCTAGGGTCACGATATGAGACAATGGATACTGGAACTCCATGTAGTCTAACTATCTCTTTCACATACAAAGCTGCAAGCACATCAACACTCCAGGTACTTTGAATTGCTAGAAAGTGTGCAGACTTTGTCAATCTGTCCGCAATAACCTAGATAGCATCAAGTCCACCACGAGTTCGAGGTAAACCCATGATGAAATCCATTCCGATGCTTTCCCATTTCCATTTAGGTATGTCTAGGGGTCTAAGTACACCCGCAGGACGACGGTGTTCTGCTTTTACCTGCTGACAAGTGAGGCAGTACGTGGCATACTCAACCACCTCACGCTTCATGTTGGGCCACCAAAATGACCTTTTCATGTTTTGGTACATCTTGGTTGCGCCTGGGTGAATTGTGTACTTGGTCTTGTGCGCTTCATCCATTAGCTTTCTTTTCAACTCTTCATTGTCAGGCACGCATGTCCTGGCTTGGAATAATATTCTTCCATCCTCAGCGATGGAGAAATCTGGCTTGTCAGCTATGGTCTCCCTGACTCGGACTAGGAATGGATCATTTGCGTGATGTTCTCTGATCTAGGCAAATATATCAGGTTGAGCTCTCAGGTTAGCAACTATCATATTATCATTCCTCTGCTCAATGTTCAGATCCAGTCTGGCAAATTTTTCTAATAATTGCATCTCACCCATGACTAGACAGGATAAGGAAGCTACTGGCTTTCTACTAAGTGCATCAGTTACTACATTACCTTTGCCTGGGTGATATTGAATATTGAAATCAAAATCTTTCAAGTACTCCAGCCATCTCCATTGTCGCATATTGAGCTCCTTTTAAGAAAATAAATACTTCAAACTCTTGTGGTCGGAGTAGACAATGAATTGTTCCCCATACAGGTAATGCCTCCAGATTTTGAGTGCAAATACTACTGCGGCTAGCTCTAAGTCATGGATAGGATAATTGACTTCATGTGGCTTCAACTGCCTGGAAGAATATGCTATCACCTTTTCGTTCTGCATTAACACACAACCTAGACTGATTCTAAATGCATCGGTGTAGACCGAGAATCCTGCGCCTTCGACTGGCAATGCAAGGAATGCAAGGACAAGTGCAGATGTCAGCAATTTCTTAAGTGTCTGAAAGCTCTTCTCACACTCTTTGCTCCAGACATATGGGTTCTCTTTCCGCGTAAGACGCGTAAGAGGAACGACTATCTTGGAGAAGTCTTTTATGAACCGTCTGTAATAACCAACCAGTCCAAGAAAACTTCTTATCTCTGTGACATTGGTCGGCCGTTCCCAGTTGGGTACGGCTTCTACCTTGGAAGGATCGACAGCAATACCGTCCTTGGATATGACATGGCCCAGAAATGACACCTCCTCAAGCCAGAATTCACACTTGCTCAATTTGGCGTAGAGTTGATTGTCCTGTAAGATCTGCAGAGCGATCCTCAGATGCTCCTCATGCTCTTCCTTGGTCTTGGAGTATATGAGAATATCATCAATGAAAACCACGACGAACTTGTCGAGGTATGGTCGATAGATGTTGTTCATTAATTGCATAAAAGTTGCAGGAGCATTGGTTAGACCAAAAGGCGTGACAACGAATTCATAATGACCGTACCTGCTCCTGAAAGACGTCTTGTAGATATCCGCATCTTTAATCCTCATCTGATGATATCCCGATCTAAGGTCAATCTTAGAAAAATATTTAGCTCCTGAAATCTGATCAAATAATTCATCCACACGAGGCAGTGGGTACTTGTTCTTGATAGTGAGGTGATTCAACTACCTGTAGTCAATACATAACCTCATGGATCCATCCTTCTTCTTGACGAACAACACTGGTGCTCCCCAAGGAGAAGTACTTGGCCTGATAAATCCCTTTTGTTAGGATCGATTATTCGGTAATGGCAAAGCTAGAAGGGGGGGTTGAATAGATTTGCAGCGGAAACTTAAGCAATTTGAAAATTACTTCGTATTAAAAGATCTACTCAATCAAAACCCCTTTGATCTGATGCAATGTGTGTGAGCAAAATAACAAGTAGTGTGTAGACGAAATCCCTAGGCATGCATATAGTGCAACACAATGCAAACCACAAGTCAAACCACAGTGCACAAGAGATTTTTAGGTGGTTCGGAGATCACACCACGTGACTCCTACGTCCACCCCTCACACAGTGAGGACACACTACTCAAGAACTGAGTACAACACACACACGAGCACAACGGCTCAACCACACACACATACGCTAGATCAAGTCCAACAAAAGATCAGACCCTCTAGCCTTGATCTGACCAACACACCACACACACTATGATCTGCACACAACCCTTGTACAGATCAAAAATCACACACACATCCACAAACACCACGTACTGATCTCCAATCAGTACACACACACATAGATATATGAATGTAGAAACAGAGAAGAGTTCTGAGTTGAGGATCAAATCCAATATGTAAACTCTTCTGTGAGTTCGTCCAGAATACTTCAAGCTTCATGTCATTGAAGACCACATGATGATGGAGAAGCTTGACTTGAGGACGAACCAGCTTCAATCCTGCTCATCGAATGGATCTTCCTTGTTCTGAGCAGAGAGTTGAAGCAGAGCAGTAGAGAAAAACCTCTCTTCTTGGTCTTTGCTTAGGGTTTTGGTGTGGAGGCTACCTTGCTGCGAAAATAGCCTCATATGATCCTTATATAATGGTGTCCAAACATAGAGAGTCGTGCTAAAAGGTAACACCCAAATATAGATCATATCCTGGCCATAAGATCTTCCCAAAAACCGTCTGTCGACAGCCGACTTGCTGCTGTCGACAGGTGCTGACAGGTTTGCAAAATCTAGAAGACTGGCCTTCTGAGAAACCATTTTCTGTGTGTATCTGTCGACAGGTGAAAATCATCTGTCGACAGGTGCACTATTCATCTGTTGACAGATGCACTATTCATCTATTGACAGGTGCACTATTTCAGCAACTTGTCTTGTTCTTTTGCACTTGGATTTTGGGCTTTGTCTTGCATGGAATCTCACCTACATTTAAGAACATTATTAGTGAGATATAATGAACATATAAAAGAACAAGTTAAACATGTTTTTCTTGATTAGCATTTGCTTGACTTAACATTCTCATTATGTTTCACATATTCACATCACATCAATTTGTATTGTTCATGAAATCTCATCATCAAAAACAAACATACCATTATGTCAACTTAACATTCTCATGTAAACCCAACATTCTCCTACATGAGAACCAACATTCTCCCCCTTTTTGATGATGATAAAACTTACAATTGATGGTTCTCCCCCTTTTGGCAACATCTAAAAAGATAAGTCATGCACAATTGGATAAGAATGAAGCAAAGAATTGTGTGACCACATAACTGAATTGTGAAAGATATGAGTGGGGAATGAGTGTTCAATTAGAATCTTAAGGTTGAGAACTGGTTTATACCCATTGCAAGATGTCATAGACACTAGTATTAAGACACGTAAAAATTCTACAATGGTTAAGAGATAATACTCCGGGAATCTCAAGTTATAGCATTTAGGATACATCGTCCAAAAACATATGAAAGTAAGATAACCCCTTGAATAAAACCATTAAGAAAATCATATACCTTAGTGGTGATTTTAGTTGGTAAAGGAAGGTAATGTCCACATAAACATTTGACAATTGACAACCCATTGCCCTTGATTTAAATCTTGGAGGCTCCACTTTATTTCAAGCATTTGAACAATTTCTTTTGTCAAGTTAATGTGGGAAAAGTAGTAATTAGGATCACTTTCACCTTTTGACGTGAAGGTAGACATTTGGGATGCCCGTACCCCCAGTTACTCAGTGTTAGTGACCATCATACTATTGTGCAGAGATAATGAAAAGACTTTTCTACACGAAGATAGACATTTGTGATGCCCATGTCCCCGGTTACTCAGTGATACTCATCATTGCTCTGCCTTTGTCCCATCTCAAATACTTTTTATGAACTTTTGAGTGTTTGAAATAGGTAGCTTTTCTCTTCTTTTTTTTTAACAATCAAGGTCAATGGTTATTTAATGTCAATGGTTAATGTAAAACATTAAGTTTAAAAACCTTCTTACTTATCAAACCATTTTAGAAACATGATAATCCACAAGGGAGTTAGGTTAAAATCATTAGATTTGATCAATGTTTTCTAGATGACACAACCTAGACTCAAGCACAAAATATTATATCAAAATCATTGTGATTAATTCAATGCCTTTGATACTATGTGAATATGAAAGGTTGCAATGAATATTAAGTCCAAATTCTCCCCTTGCATCAATAATATGAACATACTCATAAGGTAAGGATTAGAGAAGATGAAGATTTATCATTGAAATGTGTATCTGTCGACAGCAAGGGAGTGCCTGTCGACAGATGCACACAGACCTGAAAGACTTGGTTTTGGGAGGTCAAGAACTGTGCTCGGCTGTCGACAGAAACACTCAGAGTTCAAAAATTGGTTTTTGTGAAGTCATATCTATCGACAGTGTGGTTCAGGGCTGTCGACAGGAACTTTGAAACTTCAGCTTTAAGGCTTTTAATTGAGAGTGACTTGAACCATAAGATTGAGGGATAAATACACATTGAGTATGAAGGGTATCCCTTATGAATTTCACTCACCTAGCCTTAACTTACTCCCCCATAGAGTGAGCATATGATAACTCATCATTCAAGCATTTGCACACAAAAGAGCATCCATAACCATGTTCAAAATTTACTCCCCCATAACACATGCATAAAAAGTAGCACATAATTAGCCTTATGCATAACATGACTTTTGGTACTTGGCGGAGTATTTTACTCACGCATAATGATAGTTTCCAAACAAGTATAACTTGTTTTTCCACATGTCATCATTTGATATACCAAGAGATCATGTGCACAGTTATGCAAGCAAGATGACCTGATTCCAACTGCTAAGAGGCATTGTTATGTAGGGGTACCATTAAGACACATTTTCATTGCTCAGATAAAGGTAAAGATCCATTTCAATTCTTGCAGTTCAAAACTGAAGTGATAAAGAGATTTTACCTGAACAGTCTTCAATCACAGTCTCAAAAAAATTTACCTTTGTTCTCCATCATTTTGCCTTGCACAGCCAATGGCATGAATTCATTTCTAATTTTGGCTGCAAGACATCTCAGCTTATTGATCAAGCTTGTTTTGGGACCCACACTTGCTTGGGTCGTGCAATGACATTAATGTTAGGATACAAATTTGTGCGCTTTACCGCTCTGAAACCAATTGTTAGAATCTAACAATGAAGATTTCAGAATCCAAAGGGATTTGGTTTTTGGATTTCTATTGTTTTGTGCAGTTTTCCTGTTCATAGATACATGAAATTTTTGATCTTTATGAACATGATATTTATCCTTGTGTGTATGAACACATGGATTATCATGGAGCTTTGAAGTATGCATAGAATCATGGTTTTTATGCCAACAGTTCTTAAAAATATGACCAATTTTATGGCATGTGAAGCATTGGACTGGTTTGGCATGATTATGACAGTGCTGACTTTTATTCCAGTAGAATTTAGCAAGATGATCAGGCCTATTGCATTTAAAACAAATGGGTTGAGCATTTACCTGAATCTTACCATAGTATGAATGCGTTTGCTGGAATCTCTGAGGTCCTTTAGAGTACCTTTGACTATCCTTGGGTTGAGAAGAAGGAGATGGTACCCTTTGGTATCTCTTGGCATGATGTGAAGTTGGAGATTTCCTTGAAACAATCTGGGCTGCTGGAGGAGATGCAAAGAACTTGTAGACTCCTGTTTTCTTTTCCATTTTCTTTTTCTGGTTTTCAATTAAAACATGATTCTTCCTTTTTACAGCACTTTTGTTCAATTTTTTCTTTTAAGCTTTCAATGCAACAATTTCTTTTTCAGAAGTTAGAAGTTGGTTTTTCATGACATCCAGACCATTTTGTATTTTATTCTTTTCTATTTCACCTTGAACAACTTGGTTTTCCAAGTCAGCAATTGTCTTCTTAAAATTGTTCCAATCATCATTTAATGATCTATCATGATAGAAGTTTTTAATCTTCTTTTTCAGATGTCTATTTTCCTCAATTAGTTGATTGCAATTTTCTTTTATTTGGTGGTCATGAGCCATGTTGGAGATTTGTTTGTTCAGTTGATCATTATCAAATTTGAGATTCTCATTTTGATCAATCAATTTTTCATTTTCAATTTTCAAATCAGAATTTTCAGATTCCACCTGATCATGATCTTCTTTTAGCTTAGAAAACATGATTCCATAGTTTTTGACTTCATTTTTCAATTTTTCATTTTCTTTATAGAATGCTTGAGCATTATCAATTCTCATTTCATTCTTATCCAATTTTTCTTTTAGCTTCTTGTTTTGAGCTTTTACCTTCTTAAGTTGATTGGACAAGTGCTCATAGCATTCTATTAGTTCATCATAGGAAATATCATCCTCTGAATCAGAATTGGATATTGATGCATCAAATGGATCTGAATTGGATTTACCTAACCTTTAAGAGTTTCTTGACTTCTTTGACAGTTGTGATCCTTCAGATTCGTCTGAACGGGAAGAGCCTCTTGAGCTACCATGAGCCATGTAGCATCTTTCATTGATTTCCTTCCAGACTTGCTTGTCTTCAAAAAAGAGTCCTGTATTTTATCAACATGGTTATCAAACTCAATAATCAATGGTCGATTTATGATACTCGAGAACTCAGACATATTTCTGAGTATGTTGTAGATAAATAAACCAACCAACAAAGTAATCAGATTAGTTCAGAATCAATTATAAGCCCGATCAGAGCAATTAAGCACACATAAACAGATTTGCCAAATCACAATCGTTGAACAGAAAACCTGCTCTGATACCAATTATTAGGATCGGTTATTCGGTAATGGCAAAGCTAGAAGGGGGGGTTGAATAGATTTGCAGCGAAAACTTAAGCAATTTGAAAATTACTTCGTATTAAAAGATCTACTCAATGAAAACCCCTTTGATCTGATGCAATGTGTGTGAGCAAAATAACAAGTAGTGTGTAGACGAAATCCTTAGGCATGCATCTAGCGCAACACAATGCAAACCACAAGTCAAACCACAGTGCACAAGGGATTTTTAGGTGGTTCAGAGATCACACCACGTGACTCCTACGTCCACCCCTCACACAGTGAGGACACACTACTCAAGAACTGAGTACAACACACACACGAGTACAACGGCTCAACCACACACACATACGCTAGATCAAGTCCAACAAAAGATCAGACCCTCTAGCCTTGATCTGACCAACACACCACACACACTATGATCTGCACACAACCATTGTACAGATCACAAATCACACACACATCCACAAACACCACGTACTGATCTCCAATCAGTACACACACACATAGATATATGAATGTAGAAACAGAGAAGAGTTCTGAGTTGAGGATCAAATCCAATATGTAAACTCTTCTGTGAGTTCGTCCAGAATACTTCAAGCTTCACGTCATTGAAGACCACGTGATGATGGAGAAGCTTGACTTGAGGACGAACCAGCTTCAATCTGCTCGTCGAATGGATCTTCCTGTTCTGAGTAGAGAATTGAAGCAGAGCAGTAGAGAAAAACCTCTCTTCTTGGTCTTTGCTTAGGGTTTTGGTGTGGAGGCTGCCTTGCTGCGAAAATAGCCTCATATGATCCTTATATAATGGTGTCCAAACATAGAGAGTCGTGCTAAAAGGAAACACCCAAATATAGATCATATCCTGGCCATAAGATCTTCCCAAAACTCCGTCTGTCGACAGCCGACTTGCTGCTGTCGACAGGTGCTGACAGGTTTGTAAAATCTAGAAGACTGGCGTTTCGGGAAACCATTTTCTGTGTGTATCTGTCGACAGGTGCACTATTCATCTATTGACAGATGCACTATTCATCTGTTGACAGGTGCACTATTTCAGCAACTTGTCTTGTTCTTTTGCACTTGGATTTTGGGCTTTGTCTTGCATGGAATCTCACCTACATTTAAGAACATTATTAGTGAGATATAATGAACATATAAAAGAACAAGTTAAACATGTTTCTTGATTAGAATTTGCTTGACTTAAGATTCTCATTATGTTTCACATATTCACATCACATCAATTTGTATTATTCATGAATCTCATCATCAAAAACAAACATACCATTATGTCAACTTAACATTCTCATGTAAACCCAAGATTCTCCCACATGAGAACCCAACACCTTTTCTAACAATTCCATCAATTGCTCCTTTAATTCCTTCAATTCAGCAGGGGACATCCTGTAGGGTTGGCGTGAAACCGGTGCAGCTCCAGGTATGAGATCAATTGAGAAATTGACATCTCTTTCAGGTGGTATGCCTGGCAGCTCATCAGAAAACGCATCGGGGTATTCTTGCACTATGTGAATATCCGATATCTTAACTATTTTCTTTTCAATTATAATGGCGGCAAGAAATGCCACACTCCCTTTTCTTATCATGTTCTGTACTTTGATGGCAGAGACGAGAGACAAGTGCCTCTTGTGTCTACGTCCCGTAAAGGTCAACTTAGGGAATTCACTAAAAGAAATCTTCCCTCTTTGACAATCACAGTAGCCCCATACGTGGATAGCCAATCGGCTCCCAAAATAACATCGTAGCCCTTCATGGGCATACAGATCAGATCTGCTCTAAGATTGAGTTCACCAATCTTTACATCAGCTAATGGAAAATATTTATTCAATTGAGCTTTTTCTCCCAAGGGTGTTGTGACAGGTAATTCAAATGTCATAGATATAGGTTTCTCATTTAAGGTATCAACAAATGCTTGTGATATGAATGAATGTGTAGCAACATTACGAACAAAACAAATGCTGATTAAGAAAAAATCGATAGGGTACCTTCGACTACTCCACCTTCCTCGCTGGTTTCCACCTCTTGCAGAGCTTGAAGTCTGCCTGGCTTTTTCTGTCCTACAGGATGCTTCTCATTCTCCTTCAATAGGGGACATTCTTGAATGCGGTGATCACGACTTCCACAGCGAAGGCATGCACCTGCCTTCCTCCAACATTCTTCTGTCGTATGACCTAGCTTGTCACAATGCTTGCATCTTGGCTTGTTGGTTGGGACAGTAGTAGTGGGGACTTTGGGCTTTTGCTCCTGGCTTGGCCCATCAGTGATACTTAACGGCCTTTTCTTGCCATTAGTAGTCTTGCTCGGCGCTCCAGAGGTCTACTCCCTCTTGAACATTCTGCCCTTGATGCGCTCGGTGAGTTCAGTCGCATCCTCCAGGCACTGTGCTCTTCTGACCATTTCCGAATAGGTCTGAATGTCAAATGGTGCCAGCTGTGTGATATATGCGGGCCTGAGCCCATTAAGGAAACACTTGGCCTTCATTCTTTCAGTGCTAACTAGATGATTGGCATAACGAGCCAATCATGAGAACTGAGCTTCATACTCAGCAACTGTCAGGTTCCTTTATTTTAACGCAGCAAATTTCGACGCCTTTCTCTCTTGGACTCGTTCGGAAAAGTACTTGGAGTTGAAACGCTCCTTGAACTCCTCCCATGTAAACTGAGCATCTGCCCGTGTGGCCTCAATAGACTCCCACCACGCACGGGCGTCCCTTTCTAACTGAAATGTTGCTAACAACAGCTTATCACCATCCGCGCATTGCATAACGCGGAAGATACACTCAGTCTCTTTGAGCTAGTTTTCTGCCTCATCGGGGTCGGTGGTACCACTAAATCGGGGTGGATTCAGGTTGCAGAAATTTCGGTGCAATTCACCGGCTCCTCGGTTGTTGTTGTTGTTATTGTTGGCTCCAGCTGCTTGAAGTAAGGCTTGAGTAAGCTGCTGAATAGTCTGCTGCATATCGCGGAGTTGTGCATGCTCCGCTGCCATTGTTGATGTTTAAATTTCCTTCACATGAAAATATTTAATGTAAGTTAATTGAGTTTGCACTAAGTTGTGCGTGTGTGAGTCTATTTTATCTTTTTCCCAGGGTTCTACCCATCTCACATAGGTATGGATTTAGACTCTAAGTCAAGGTAGGTCAAACCTAGAACATCCTATACTTAAGAATAACCTAGGCTCTGATACCACAAAACTGTAACATCCCGACGCGAAAAATCAGAGCGGGATTACAGTTATTAAAGAGTACAGAGTGAGAAATAAATGCAAACCATTGCACAATGGAATAATACCAAATAAGCTCAGATTTCATTAATAATCCCTCAAACTTCATTACAATCACTAATAAACCATCAACTTTATAGACTAGCTATTACAACAACGTATCAGAGCCAAAAGCTAGGGACCAGAGTACTTTATTCAAATCAAACTATTACATAACGACTAACTGACTCACTAACTCATAACTATGCTAACAGACTACTACTAGATAGCACTGGTTGCTGAAATGGTCATTCCTGAGTCTCCTCATATGTCCCATCCTCGTGAGTGTGGTCATGATCCGACTCACCTGAAACACATTAAATAAATACGCAGGATGAGCGAATAACGCCCAGTAGGACTTAATATCTCATGAACACAAGCATGCTTTAAATAGTTAATGTTTTAATGACAGGCTAACTAGAGAGTAAAGTCACGTAGAGCATGTCATGATAACAAGAGAACAATAGCAACTGGCACAGGGAAAATAGTACAACGAGAACGACAATAGAATGGCCATGTAACGTTATAACATGTAAATTGCACAATGGTGCACTAGTAACGATCACGCCTGCACTTGTAGAGATAGTACTTTGATTGTCATAGATTAATCTAGATAGTAAACTGGCACTGGATGCATGCCGTAACACATCCTTGATCATTTTAACTCCCATGGGTACTAGCACTTTTCGGGCGCTCCTCCCAGGACCAGATCGGGCCCTATTGCACTGGCATTAGTCATTTCTTTATCTTAGACAATCACAAGCATGGCCAATAGAGTACCAAGAAGAGATAAGAGAGTACTAGACGAGATAGATGAGAGTGTAGAGAGAATGTGAATAGATAAGAGGATATGGACATTAGATGAGATAGGGACAATTCCGTAAAACAACGTAGAATTCCGATAGTAACGGTTGCACCGCACCAGGTCGGGTGCCGACAGTCTGGTAGAAGTCACAACCACCCCCTTAGCCGTGCCGTGTACACGGGTCAGGTGGTCTGGCGTGAACCCAAGACGAGAAGGAAACACTAAGGCCATGGATCATACTGATCCCTAAGGTGTAGCAGGTTTAAGGGTACAACCAGCTCGTTGACTAAGGACGTGCGCGCCAAAGCCAAAAAGATATGGAGTTCTTGACAAGGAGTCCCTGGCCCATTCGAGAGTATTCCTGATGGAGAGGTGGTCCAAGTCAAGGGAAAGTGCATAGAAAACGGTATCTGAAACACTTGATTAAAACGAAGACAAGTCCATTAAAATAATTAAGGGTATTAAGTGAATAGTAAACTCAATTACCAGATATATTATTGAGCAATTTAACAAGTTTTCATGGCAATCATTCATGTATAATGTGTGCTTGTGTAAGATAATCATAAGAGCAAGATTGATCGTACACACATCTTTTATTTGATTAAACATGAGAATAATGTTCAACATTTATTAACAGGTCATTACTATTCTTACGGTGCATGATTAGGGTTTAACAGGGATTAAATGGGGCAATTAGGAAGGTTATACAAGCAAATCAGGGTTTGGGCCGCTCTGTTAAGGTCGCGACATAGGGTTAGGTCACGTTCAGGTCGCGACATAGAGTCGGGTCGCGATCAGGTCAAGTCGCGACAGGGTTTCTTGTCGCATTCATGTCGCGGCGCGGTGTCCGGTCGCGTTCTGCTGAACCGGGCGCTAGAGTGAACCGGGGGGCAGGTTGCGACCAGTCGACCTGTCGCGATCAGATCGCGACAGGTCCTGGTGTCGCGACCCTCTCTGAGGTCACGACAGATCGGGCCGTCGCGATCTCAGGGAGTGGCCCGAGCCCAAAAAAAGAGGGATTTGCCCTTTTTCCAAGTGGGTCTGCCTGACACATAGCTATTAAAAATTTGATAATAAATCGTATAGGGGTCCAAAAAGCATGATATCAGTTATAAACGAAAGTAGACTCATAGATCTACCAACATGTATGGTTAATTTGAAATAGACAAGTTTAGGCATACTTTGATCATGTTACATTTCAGTGACCTAAACATGCGCAGTCAAGGTTCAATGAATAATTAACGATGAATACATGATGAAAATTATCGAAACTAGAGGCGTTCGAAAGATAACATGCTGTAGTATTTTTGAGAGTTTCTCATGATATGAAGTCAAGTATACATGAGGTTCACAAGCAACCATGAAGGGTCAGGTGCATGGATCTGATAGAGATTCAAAGAATTAATTCTCCCTCATGGGAGATCGAAATAGAGCGAGACTAGGGGCATTTGAAAGCTAATATGATGCAGTATTCGTGAGAATTTTCTCATGGCATGATAACAAGTACATGCGTGGGTATAGAGCAAACATGAGGATTCAGGTTCATGGTAACAACAGGGTTTTAAGCATTTAATTCGCCCAAATGGGTGAGCGAAATACAACGAGACGAGAGGGCTTTTGAAAAGGGTCATGAAGTCTACCTAGGATAATTTTTACACGAATTTAGCTTGAGAGATTGCCTACCTTTGCTTGCGGTAAAGAAAAACCTAGTTTGATGACGAAAAAGAAGAGAAAACCCAAGCTCCAAGCCTTCTCCTCTCCTTGCTCTTCGTCCAGAACTTTCCTCTTCGTCTCCAAAGAGATTAGACACGAACTAGGGTTGTTAGGGTCAAAATTTGGGGTGTTTTGTATGTTTAGAGAGTCCAAACTTACTAAAACTCCTTCCTTTCCTATAAATCCGAATTTCCCTATTTATTCCTTCTCTCTTGTATTTATCCCCTAATTTTGGATGGAGGAGAGACTAATTCGTGGGTGAGGAGTTATGGTAAGACTAGGACTCTTTTTAGGATAGATTTAGGCTATTAAATCATTGTTTTGCCCTCTTTATAATTTCTATTATTTTAATTATGACTTTCACCTAATAAATCTCATCCCATGATGGGCTATCCACATTTGGGCCCATTCTCTCACTCTTGGTCATTTATAAAACCCACTTCTAATTTAGCTTAATGGGTATTGATGTAATTCCTTTTTATTTCACTCAAATCTTATTATTCTCTCTTTATTCTAATTTAATCGATTTATCTCATTATTTAATTTAAAATTTTTATTTTTCTTGATTTTAAAATCAAGGTTGCTACATCGGTTGAGCGTTCTCTTAGATCTTAGAATCTGAACTCACTGGAAGGCTCGTCGATCGAAACACAGAGTTCGGTCAACCGTTCTTGGTATTGACCTCATACGTATTTCGGTCGACCATTCTTGGTCTTGACCTCAGATGCAATTCCCTGGAATGATCGGTTGACCAAAACACAGAGTTCTATCAACTGTTTTCTTCTTATCTCATAAATGGTCTTAATTATTTAGTTTGGTCGACCAATTTATAGAGTTCGGTCGACCGTTCTCTTAAATTAGACCCTCAAATTAAATATAAATAAATTAAATACTTGGGTCATCGACATCAACATAACTAAGTGCTTTGTGAAGTCATCAACATGAACAACAATTAGTGTTTTGTAATCATCAAAATCTATAAGGTACAACATCGCCTATTTTTTGGTAATGTGTTAGGTCACTTGGGTATAGCACAATGGCATTCATTTGCCTGGACACATTACGCTTTGTGTTGTGATGGTCGAGGGTTCTGACGCATTAGGGCTTCTTGTGGCGTCGCCCCGTACTGATGCATTACTGTGACGTCTGTGTTGGGGGACGCATTAGTGTCCGAGCTTCCTCGGCGGGTTGTCAGTGTTTTCTCATGTTTCTAGATTTGGTGTTGGGTGTGGATTCTGGGACTAGTTCCATCTAGAGTTCAGCCTTTAGGTGAAGAATGCGGTAGGTCGTTGTGTCCTGTTCTCAGTTGGAGGCGGCGCCTTGGTGGTTGCTCTATGGAGGTGACTCACTGACTGTCCTCGGTGGTGGTGACAGTTGTCATGCAGCCTTCTAGCTGCTTATGTAGTTGTGTACCCTTCCTTCTATTCTGTCGAGCTTCTGGTTGAGTTGTGTGTGCTTGTGTTGGCTGACGGCCCTCTCGAGAGTCTTGAGAGGTGGGTCTGCGCATGCCTCGTACTTACTGGGCTTGTCGAGGATTACACTCTAACTGTGTGGCGTGCTTTATTGTTGTGTTTGCCCCACCTGTTCTCTATTCGTCATGTGCTCGACACTTGAGGGCTTGTCTCGTTGAGATGTTGTTACTGTTCCCTAGAACCTCTATCCTTGTGAGCCCATTAAGGGAGTACTCTAGGCTATGAGCGTGATCGAGTTTAGTGACTCTACAGCAGAGGGGAAAATGGTGGTTGGACAGCAGCGCTGAGCATTTTTAGAGCTCTCTTGGCTGGAGAGCTCACCGAGGTGGTTGTGGAGTTTTTTCCAAGTGCGGCATAGGTAGTTCGTTCTCCTACTGCCTCTCCCTATGTGGTTTTGAGGTCGTGTAGTAGTTGCTAGGCATGGGACCACAACCAGGCTACAATTGTTATTGTTCTTATGGTGTACTCTTGTGGTGGTTCACTGGTCTCACTCTTCTAGGGAGGTTGTAGGCTCCGTTGGCTAGCGAGTGGTGAGTAGCTTATGGGTACTCTCAACTACCAGTGGTGGTGGCGTGGTTGCTGTTGTTGTGATGACATTTATCTTGCGGCGTTTTCCAAGTATGGTTTGTTGCCCTAGCCTGCACGGCGGTTGTAGCATGGCCGTGTCTAGCTTCCGAGGGTGTTGTTGGTTGGTACTTCGTTGTGGTGCCTGTGTATTTGCAGTGCATTGTATCATGATTTGTGTTTCATGTTCTCGCTCTCACTTTGAGTTGGGCCCCTAGCCTTGCCGACAGCCTGAGGGCTAGCGCGAGTGTGCTCCCATCCCTGGTTGGCATGCTAAGGGATGGTGTGTGGTCGCTTCCAACGCAGGTGCTTTCTAGATGTCTCTATTCCTGAATGTTCATTCGTGGTGGCTCCTATGTGTGTCCACGTGTGGTGTGCCAACCTCGTGGTGTGTTTGATGTCCAGTTGGTGTTGTGTGGCTTCCCGACCTCTTGGGGGTCTTGGTTGGCTGTGCTTGTGTGGCGAGACTTTGTTCTCACGTGGTTGCTCCGTGGTTTCCGTGAACTCCCTATCTTGACGTGTGTTGAGGGCTACTTTTGCATGGTGCTCGACTCCGCTGGTTCTGTTGTGGTCGTGTGTGGCCTGACCCTGGTTGTGGTCGTGGTGTTTTTTCGTTTCTGCTATTTTGTAGTAGCTAGTATTGTTACTTCCTAGTTACTACTTTCTAGTATAGCTACTTTACTATTTTCTAGAGTTCATGTTACTTTGGTTGGTAAGGGACTGGTAATACCTACTGGACCTTGTTCATGAGGCTCACTCACCTACTCTCTTTAGCTAAGGGCTCGTCGTCGTAGGAGCTCGGTGCCGGACAGTTGCGGAGGCTTTTAGTGACGTTGTGCTGCTAGCAGCAATGAGAGAGAGAATGTGTGAGTTCTTGTACCAGAGTGAGCTGAGAGCTATGTTTCGTAAGTTCTCGAGATATGCCTAGGACTGCACCTTTCTTTTACTTGTACTTTTATTTAAGACATGTTGTATAAACTCTTGTATATCGTATAGACTGTTATAGTTATTTGAATTTAGTGTTCACTAGACTATTCTTTTAACCTTTCGGGGGTCCATGGTGGGGGTCCAAGAGGCCGGGTCGTTAAAGCTAAGATCTCTCTCTTGCTTATAAAAGGTGGCAGATTCTCCATCTTCGACAATGCCAAGTTCTAGCAGCATAAGGAGAGGAGAGAAAAGAGAGAAAACTTGTGTGCCATATTTCTCTTCCTTATCTTCTAGTGTTACCCACCATACAAGTCTTTCGTTGCTATTCTGTAAGGTCTAATAGTTTGTCATCATTTACAAGCATTTAGGGGGCATCATCCTACTAGGGGGAGGACTTCATTAGCATTTCATGTAGTCGAATAACTTGTCATCCTCGTTGATAGTGCTTTCTAAGTTCTCGATCTTGTGATGTCATATTCCATCTTGTGTGGATATAAATTATCACAAACTACCATTCTTAGTCATGAACTTGGTTCTCTAGAGATATTATGGTTATTCTTTTGTTAGAAAACTAGTCTATTAAAATGTTAATTTTTTTATTAATATATTCTCAGTGGGATTTGAATTTGTGATCTCATTGTGATGTATATGAAGGGCTAACCATTAATATCTTTCCTGGTGTACAAGACTATTATGTGGTAAGAAAAAGACTCCACCTTAAAAGTCATTTAGTTTGACATAAAACATTGCAAAATACAGTTAGACAATGATATTTTAAAGATATTTATAACTATTAACGTCAAGGTAAAGAAGCCCAACCAGTTAATGAATCAATTTTTGTGTATGTTAAAACAGCTTAAAAAGAACCACGTCATATGACGTAACATCTTAATCTTGCACAAACTATAATGACATCTATATCATATTCGTTTTATGATGATAGGGCATGTGGACTTGTGCACAATTGTTTACACACTAAAAAATCTTATGCTTCCAATTAATCCTTCGGTTTCAACCTTCCGGAATTAAAGAAATATGTTCGGCCTCTGATTTGGAATCTTCTAAACACGTAATGGGATTGGGAAGTCCTACTTCAGCATCACGCCTACTTAATTGGGAGCGAAACTTTTGTAAACTCTTTCTAAGTCTACAAGTATTAATGCGCGTTCAGTTGTGTCTGAAGTAGATAATAAATGACCTATTTTAATTGGACAGCAACAAGTCATCCTCTCGTCATCTTTAATATTAATGGATAACGGAGGAAGAGAGAGAGGGAAAAAAATGCGCTTGATAGGAAGACTTTTTAAAGGGCAACACACATATCTGATAGGAGATGTGTCACATATATGAACAAGTATATTAAACGAGAAAAAAGATGCTTGGGGAAGATTTATTCTTGCTATCAATGAAACATAAATGTTTGGAACGACATGCACAAATCCATTGTTAGCCTGTGTTTTCAGGTATGAACATGTATCATTTTCTAAAATCAATTTCTATTCCCTTCTAAACGTACGTGCACTCATTCTAAAGATACATGTCTCATTCTAACACTTGTCTCGCTAAATATAATATTTTATATGTCAATTATAAATAAAATGGCTTGCCTCATGTATTCCTCTGTTGAAAACCGGATCAGAAACCGATAGCCCAAAGTGGCAGACAAACATGGCTATGACGCCGGCCCGTGGGCCCATGTAAATTCCCAGCCCATGTAGAGGGGTGGGGGAATCTCGCGCCCACGGCTCCCGTCGCTCGCATATTCGAAGGCGGCAACGATGCCCCTCGAAAAGCAGAATTGGTCTAGCGCAACCACCGCTTGACCACGTTAACGCGGGTGCAGTGCGAGGCCACCAAGTCGGCAAGCCGTGTCGTGTGGACTGTCGTCTGTCGGCGGTTTGAAGTCGGGGTTGTTGCTGTAACTTCTCCGAAGACTCGATCTGGACTTACTGCGTTACCGTGCGCCGAGGTGCACCGCAGATGATCCCATTCCGTGCTGCCTTTTCCCTTGGAAATTTTGGAGAGGAACGAGGGCAGAAAAGGTAATAACGACAAGTTCCCGGTTTCCTTCCTTTCCTCGCCGCAGAACCCACGCAAGGGCTGGTTTCCAGCTTCTGTTCGCAAATCTCTCTCTATATATCTCCCTGCAACACAGCGAGGAAGAAGAGGAAAGGCGAGCTGTGCAGCCGTTGATCGGGGGCGGAGGCAGCTCACATGGTTGGGGAAGGCAGCGGAGTACTTATCTTCTAGGGTTTCTCTTGGTGGGGGAGGGGGTGTTAGGGAGCAGTGAAGGTCCTGTGGTTGGGGAGATGCAGATGGATGCTCGGGTTGGCGCGCTCAATGCCGGTCACGGGGGCGGGGCGGCGGCCGTCGACGGGGGGGCCGCAAGAATTGCGCGGCAGCAGCAGCAGCAGGGACTGCAGCCACAGATCGGGACGTGGCAGCATCTTCTGGCGGGCGGGGTCGCGGGGGCGGTTAGCAAGACCTGCACGGCGCCGCTGGCTCGACTCACCATACTCTTCCAGGTGTGTGCCCTCAACTGCCGGACCTACGTAGAGGCGAAAAGTCTTGTCTTCCTAGCTTCAATTGTGTATTTTTGGGCTTCGGTTGACATTTTTGTTGCTGTGATGGTTGTGCAATGTGTCTTTAAAATCTTCCTGTCCTTTTTTTAGCCGTTTGGGGGTGTGTGTGTGTGTGTTCTCTTTTGATTCGTCTACCCTTGCTAGTCAATTAAGAACTACTATTTATACCCTCAGTTGTTTCGCTACTAGAGAAAAGTTGTTTATTTGGAAAAAAAAACTACTTGTTAATTCATCCTCTTGGTTGATGTTGGTGATGGACTCTTGCTGCGGGATTTACCTGTTTTTTTCCCCTATTCTAATGAATGTGTCTCTTGGGGAAACGATAGATATTTGATGCGACATTTGTTTCTCGGTTTCAGTTTCGCGGCCTCAAAGAATAAATCAATTGAAAGATCCAATCTTCGTCACTTCTGTGTTTTCTAAATGAAGGTTGGGATGTGCAAAACTTAATTTGACGTGTAGGCCTACTGAAGAGGGAAACTCCAAGGAGAAGTTATGCAATAATACATGGAAATGCATTCAAACTATTGTAGCAGGGACAAAACTGGCACTGAGCTAGTGAATGCACATCTAATGTTTATTTTATTTGGGTTTATTAATCCTACCCTTCATCAAGAACAACCAGAACGTTAGATCTTTTGCTTCTAATAAGTAGATTTTATACATCGATTAGTAAGTTTCAAACTTACATCCATCAATATGTAACTTGTTACTTATATGACACAACCTGCAAACTGTCATATCAAACTTTTCGAATTGTATTCATCATGGTGACCAAGGTAGGATTTATAGAGACTACATGAGGAAAATATTTCTCTGTATGTTATACGATCTACTTGTGGCTCATTCTTCCTTCGATTTTCTTTTATCTTCAATGTAGAGTAGGATGATTACTTAGAGAGGCTAAGGTGTGAATATCACAATCATTTCAAGTGTCTCTGGAAACATGCAAGATTCTAGGGCATAGTATTTCCCTTTCCTTGACTATCTGATGGCACTAGGATATGTGTGCTGGAGGTTGAAACCAAATTATATGGTCACTGCTCTGTATCTTTTTCTTCAGTGTTGGAGCCATCTTAAGCATTGAACTTTCCTATAAGGAATTGACTGAAGAGGAATGTGGATGAAACTGCCAATCAGGAAAAACAAGATGAAATGTCTGAAACAAAGGGTGCTTCCATAGTTCTCTGTTGGCATTTGACATTTCATTTGATAATGGCGAAGCACAATATAAGAGAACTGCCTGACTGTTTCTAGTGGATTGGGCATGCCAAACACTCTCATTTCTTTCCCCTAAAGGAAATTCTCAGACATAAAAATACAAATAGCACATGAGTATGGTGGCAAACTATGCATTTCAACCCGGACAACAGTGCTGGAACCATTTGTGCGAGAACAACTAACATTATCAATTGTAGCAACTACCAAATCTTTGTTTGGTAATGATAGTAGAAACAGCTGCATGTGCCGGCATGATTAGCAACAATGACAGACACCAATGAGGAAGGCAACAGTAGCCTTAAAGAAAGGCGAAATATGTTGAAGATGAAGGAGGTTCTGATTAAGAGGGGTGGATGGGAAGGTAAAACCTATGTTTTCTTTTTCTTCTCCTCCAGGACCTCCCTAGCTCTTATTCACAGGGGATAGTGATGATATAGTGTTTGAGAGTTTGTTTTGCTATGATATCTTTCTGGTTTTAGGTTTGACAAATTTTACAAGTTTTCTCTCATTCTTGGGGCCCTTGAATCTTCAATGTATATGCTTTTCCTTTTGACAGTTTTTGTGCCTAATGATTGTCTGAAATGTATATCCTTTTCAAGTACCTCTCATCACTCATAAGACGTAAAGATAGATTATTGTCATTAGAAATCCTGAATTTGGAATCTCAAGGGAGATAAAGGAATTTGTTGGCTTTACTTTGCAAGCAATCCTGTGGGCCATGTGGAAGGAAATAAATAATAGGATATCAAAAAATGAAAGTAGAACTTATGAGAAGATGTTTTCTTTATCATTGACAAGGTGAAGGGAATGGGGTGACTTTTATGCAATGAAGATGATCAAGGATCCTCTATTTTGGAACTTATTGGCTAGATAGTGGCCCCTGCATAAGGGGGTTTTGGAAGCTCATTGACCTTGTATTCCCTTTATTTTTAACATTTAATGAATTTTTGGTGTTCACCACTTGAAGAAAAGGGGAGCTGCTGATCACAAAACAGCTGGCATAAGGGTTGTCTTCACCCATGTAAAGGAGAAATGCTATCTTCCTGAAATTTTTGTGAATAGAGTTCATTTCTTGTTAACGGCTTATTTTGTTGTTGTGTGTGCATCAAACAGATGGTCCATATTGATGTTTTCACTCATTGCAGTACTCTAACAATTTTTGGTCATTTTTGCCTTTCTGACCAGTGTATTTTGGTGGTTTAGATCACAATGTTTACCATGGCTCCACTACCTTTATTCCTTGGAGTTGTCATTAAGAAATCATATGCATGCTCAACCATGCAATTGTCTCTCCTGCAGGTTCAAGGCATGCATTCTGATGTTGCAACTTTAAAGAGGACTAGTATATTCCATGAGGCTTCCCGAATTGTTCGTGAAGAAGGGGTTAGGGCATTCTGGAAAGGCAACCTGGTCACAATTGCTCATCGGCTTCCATATTCTTCTATCAGCTTCTATGCCTATGAGCGATACAAGCTTGTGAGTTCAATAACTATCTTAATGTACTATCTTTTGTCAAATAGTGATTTCTTTAACTTTTTCTCCAATCTAAACTGTTTTTCTGTATTGCCTTACTTTTTGCAGAAACTACAATCACTTCCTGGACTGGACAGACATAGGGAATTCGTGGCTGCAGATGTATTTCTTAGACTATTGGGAGGTGGTTTGGCTGGAATAACTGCTGCATCTATCACATATCCATTAGATCTTGTGAGGACACGACTTGCAGCTCAGGTAACCAAGAATCCTTTAAACAGCAGAAGCCAAAAAACTGGTTGTGAAATTGGAAAAGCCAATGGGCTTTAAGTTTATATTTATGACAAGATTTGATGGGAAACTTCATAGGAACATGCGTTGTTTTGCATGCTTACTCTCCTGTAAGATATGGTGGACAACTTGATAATGACACATTTTGACATGCTTTGCTTCTTGAACATTACTGTATAATGCAGACCAGGCAAGATCTCCAGAATGGGTTTTTGGCTGGTATCAGCTTAAGTTGATCCAGATGAGGAGTGTCTGGATTGACTGATTATTGGCTTGACTGATTATTGGCCTATCCTGTATCCTGTTCAGTCCAAAAAAATTGTCCAGGATGTAAATACAAACCAAAATTGGATTGGGAGGACTGGGAATGGAATTGACCAACTCTTGGAGCAGTGGACCAAGATACTTTTCCATTCCTGGATGAGTGCAGTACATCAAATGCAGTAGCACTGAAGTGCATTGTGCCTTTCATGTTACTGGCTTGGAGAGAAATTTTCAGCTTCGTAGTCAGCATCATGAGTTTTTTTGTGTTGCTCATCCTGTTGCGCATTTTCTTTTTTTTGCTGTTGATCCTGTTCATGACTCTGGAGCTTGTCTGATATTTAGTTCCTGACCTTTGTAGTGTCTTCAATTTTGCACTTATATATAGCTGTCTATAGGCCATGGAGAATGCAGCATAGTCATGACACCTGCCCAGGCACCTAGGTGGACGGCCAAGGCTACTGTACAAGGCTACCCACCTAGGCGGAACCCATGCCAGGCATTGTATCACTGGGGTGAGCACCTAACTTTTAGGTGGGTGCTACCTTGATATGTCGGTGCTGATTCAGTAAATGTTGATTATTTCTTTTTCATTCAGAAACTCAACATTTCCTTCATAGGCTTTGTGCAAATCACCTGTTCTATTTTCTGGCAAGTAAATATTGTCTTGATTTTTGAAACGTACAGCAAGAAGTTGCTCGTGCAAATGATGTTTTCTGATCATACTCTTGTTTTCAATCTCTTGTGACTTCTATCTTTGCTGTTAGCTTCTCCCTTAAGTCCAGTGGTTCACCATGTATGCATTTATATTGAGATCTTCATTTTTTTTTGGGTTGGAAAACTAGTCTATTGCATTATCCTTTAGAAATCCTCATAAACCTGCTTCCAAAGGGATTTGAACTTGAGACCTCACAATCCTGTTGTACATGGAGGGCTAACCACTAGGTCACTCTATACATATTGAGATTTTCATTTGTCTTGCATAGCGAGAACATTTGTCTATACTTGTTTACACTTGTTTGAATCCTCGACCTTTTCTGAAACCTTCTGGCAACATCAATTGCATAATGTCAGTTAATTTATGTATCTGCTTTTAGGAGTGCTTGGTTTGCTCCTATTACTTAAGGTTGTTAGTCTCTGTGTTTACTTTTAGCATAGAAATTTTTATAAGATAACTATGTTAAACTCTCCTGATTTTTAGTCAATTTGAAACATCTGGAAAGGTCTCCCTAATTAATCATCTAATAATGGGGTACACATCTCAGTGAAGATATGGGGGTGATAGATCATATAACAATCATTAAAGGGAGGTATAGGTATCTTATATATAAAAGGTTTTTGGGAGGGCTTTGTGCCGAACCATTTTGGTTTTCTGCGTGTTATGACTATCTTTAATTCAACCTTGCTAGAACTCTGGTGTTTTATTTTTTTTAAGAAGTGGGTAGTACCACAGTTGTATTAATGAAGGAAAGGAATGTACAACTCGTGTTTTATAAGCCATAGTTCTTCATGAGAGTTCTGTGCAGTGTGATCTATGTTGATGCAATCTGCTTTGGGTTCTGAATTTCAGCTGGTTCTGACAGACAAAAACAGGAGCTAATGCATTTGGGGATTGCTGAAAATTCACGTTGTGTTCTGATTAGATGTATACATTGGTAGTGGAACAAGCTTCTTGCGGCTAGTGTGTATATTTTGTTGTTGCATCTCAGGCAATCTGGTTTACTGTTTACTGTTTCCTTTTGTTTGGAGAAGGCTATGCTATCTTGACAGTTCTCTCTCTCCCTTCCTCTCTCTCTCTCTCTCTCTCTCTATATATATATATATATATCAGGAATTTTTTCTTTCCTAACATGTTGTTGACCTTTGTGGTTTATATTTCAGACGAATGTTATGTATTATAGAGGAATTTCGCATGCACTTTATGCCATTTGCAGAGATGAAGGGATCAGGGGACTATATAAGGGTATGGGCGCAACATTGTTGGTATGTCCAAAATGTCCTTAATCTGCTATTTTCTCTATACTTCTATTATTCGTTTTGGTTTTCATTTTTAGTATTTTTGACGTACAGGGTGTGGGGCCCAATATAGCCATAAGTTTCTCTGTTTATGAGAAACTGAGGTCCAATTGGCAGTTGCGAAGGTGAGTTCTTTATGCTTGTCCGATCATGAGAAGTGCAGAAAACTGAACTATCATCTAATCTGATTATTTTGAAATTTAATTTAGAATATCATCTCTCGGGGAAAAAGTTGTGTTAATCATACAAGATAAGTTTTTAGTGTTTCTTGTCAGATTAGTTAGTGCTTTTCTTGGATGCAGGCCTGATGATAATGCTCCTCTCGTTAGCTTGGCTTGTGGCAGTCTTTCTGGAATTGCATCTTCTACTGGTACATGTTGCATCTTGCATAAGAGTTGAATAAAAGACGTCCATTGTGTCTAATTGATTGTGGGTCTCATTGTGGTAGCTAAATTAACCGGCAGTATGATGTTTGACATTGGTAAACTACAACAATCAAGTGGATCCGATAAAGAAAGTTTGTGTTTGTAAGTTGTGCTTATACTCGTTTGTCCTTTGACAGTCACATTCCCTTTGGATCTCGTAAGGCGTCGGATGCAATTGGAAGGAGCAGCTGGAAGAGCTCGCATCTATAATAAAGGTCTATTTGCCACATTTGGGCAGATCATTCGGACCGAGGGAATTCGTGGTTTGTATAGGGGTATTTTGCCTGAGTACTTCAAAGTCATTCCGAGCATTGGGATCGTCTTTCTGACTTACGAGTCCCTGAAGACGTTTTTATTGGGTATGCCTTCTGAAAGCTAATGGAAACTGAGGACACATGCTGGGCAGAGCAGAGTGATGTCGTTCACCTCATTTCACATATTCATTTCAGTGTCTATGAGGCCTGGCTGATTTAATGCAAGAGTTTGTCATAGGGACATGGCAGAGGAGTTTTGTCAAATTTGAGGATTACGTGGTGGCAAATTTTGTAGTTGCTGCCGTAGGAACATTATTCTTCACTGTATAGATAGAAACATTTATATTTCAAGTGTTTCTTATCCAAGTGTTCCGTATGGACAAATTGTTTGATGTCGTAGTGCTCGTACTTGGCCGTTTTCTCTTGATATCGATAGGTTCAGATCAGTTCTAATCATCTGCCAAAAGATTGCCTGTGCCCATTTGATTGTAAACTTTGCTTGCTTAGCTCGCACCGCTATTTGCAGTCCTATTTGCTTCCACCCTCGCTTTGCTCCATTGTTGGAAGGGGAACGAGAAATGCTGTGTGCAAGGACCCAATCTGCGCACCGGTCAATAGCATGGCTGGCCGGGCAAATCCGTGCAGGTAGAACTAATATGAAACAGCTCTATCTAATTCCAGAGGTGCCTCTCTAGGATGACTAATCGGGTTGATGACGTCATATTGTCTCCTTCTCCCAGAACTCCTTTGCCTTTAAACCTTCTAGTAAAGCTATAGTTTCACCCTGAAACACTGTCTTGTTATCTACAAACAGTCAAACACAGAATCTGCAGGAATCACTTCATAATAACAAACCCAGCGCCTGCTTCTCCCGAAATCTGGTCTTTTCCAAAATTAAGTTTCCACCATCTTGTGGGTGTTGGCTGCCATTTGACCCGTTCAATTACATCTAATTGTGGGCTATGTTGAACCTTCACTAGAATACAAGAATGGCACACAAGCTTTTTGTTGTTCTGCATTCTTAAACCTGGCTGTCCTAGAAAATTTGTCCACAAATAGTTGTAGGTTGTCGACAAAAATTGCTATTCCCCAAAGCTTGCTCATTCCACTTTCATCTTGAAACGCCCACCGCTTCCTGCATTTCCAAATATGATCCATGGTATTAGTAGACAAGGCGTTTATATACAGATTTTGCAAATTATCATCTCCTAGCGAACGGAGGTTCCAATCACATGAAGAGTACTCAGGAATTCTACCCCAGTTCGTATGCTTTACTGCCAAAGACCAGATTCTCTTCGCCGTGGCACAAGTGACAAAAAGTATGGTTGAGTTCAGCTTTCCTGCTACACTACAGCCCAATCACACAATATCAGCTAAAACTTTCTTTATCTCTGGAGATAATCTGTCCCAGGCATTCCCCAAAGCAGAACTCCAATTAGCTGTTAAGTTGGTCACGTCCAGATTGCTTGCTAACCCAAGGTTGGTAAGGTGTGCATTGCTGCTCTCAGTTGTAAAAGTTCCTCCAGAGATGGGTTTTTACTCTCTAGATTTTTCTAGAGTGAGAAGCTCCTGATTCGTTGGTCGGAGTTTTGCCTCCCTCGAGGTCGACTTTGGCAGATTGCATCGCCGGCTTCGACGGTTCAGTCACCGGCTGGCGGTTCTGTTGCCACCTTGGGTGGTGTTTTCTGGGAGAGGGTTGGGAAGTGTCGTTTTCTTCCTATTTTTGGAGCTTTCATTCGCCCAACTGCGGCTCCTATAGTGTTGCTTCTTGTTTCTTTTCTTTTTTTCCGGGTTTTGCTAGTCTGGGTGTCGCGAGCTTGTGGAACCTCTGCATCAAGCTCTTTGTGGTGAACAATTTTGTAGGTGTGCTGCTGCTTCTTGGTGAAATTCTTGGCAAAGTCTTTATCTATGGATTTTATGCTCTCGGAGCTCCCCAGTTTGGGGATTTGGGAATTTCGGCACTACTTCTATTCTGGGGTTCATCCGCACACTATCTTTAGATGTGCATTATCCAAGCGATCTTGCCTTGTTCGCTGCCAATATGGATCGCAACTTCTTCCCATCCACACAGATCGATCGGTTCTTTGCCATGTCTTCTTCAGGCTCAACTCTCTACCAGTTGTTCGTCACCACCTTTTCTAGTCTTAAGCTGGCTTCTGTGTGGTTGTTGCTCTTATCCTGTAGCGTTTGGGCCATCACCCAAAACCTCATCTCTTTAAATGCTTGCTCTTATGTATTTCTCTTTGTTCCTCTTGTTTGGAAGGTCAATCTTATGTACTATGTAAGATGCTTCGTTAGTGTTAGTTTGGAGCGGTTAGCTCCTTGGTTCAAAAAAAAAAAAAGGAAATCGGTTTACAGGATTCTCCGAAACGACCTTCCTAGCCTCGTCTCCCTGACATTAGTCAGACAAGTGAAATGCGCCCGGAAAGGCTACATTTACCTCCAACATAGTCAGTAGCTCTTTCCAAAGAAGTCTCATATCCCTCCATTTAGTATTAGTGTAAATACCTGCTAGAACCCATGGATAGAGAGTCTTCAAAAATTATGTAGAATATATAGAACAATTGAAGAGAGAATTGCAGAAGTTCTTCTGCCACCACCACCACCACCTCATAATTAAGATCAACAGATTGGCCTCCTTGGTGTGGTTTCTTCACAGTTACCCAAGTTCTCCGTGATCAAAAGTTTCTCTTGTTCGATCTCATCTCATGTGTTTCAACCAAAAGTAGAACATCTTTAACTTCCTTGAACATTACCTTTATGATCGAGCTATAATAATAGTAAGCCCTCTTCCCCGCACCTTTACGATTATTACAAGGAAATTTCATGATGACAGGTTAAGGGGTGGGTAGGGATGTGCACCATTTAGGGCTGCCAACAAGTCGGAGTCAGAATTGAAATGAGTGTTTCCGCTTCCGCTTCCTATAAGAAATTTCGGAGTCGGAAACGGAAACGGAAAATGATATTTCCGCTTCCGCATCCATTTCCGCTTTCTATCAGAAAATCGGAAATGAAAATAGAAACAAAATAGAAACTTTGGATGTAACAACATTTGTACAATTAGAATTAATTTATAAATTTACAAGTATATTAATTATTAAATTTATGAATAATTTTAAATATAAATTAATAATCTTGTCTACCATATCTTCTTCATCATGTACATTATAATGACCCTTACTAAATGAAGTATAACAAGATCAAATTAGTATGGTAAAATCATATAGTGATATATAATGGTTGAATAATAGATAATCAATATATGTAGATATAAATATCATTATAGAAAAAAATTGCCAATAATTGGGAATAGAATAGATGACATTTACATATAGATGGGAGGTGAGAGACAATGAGTTAAAAAATTAAGAGCCAAAGTTTTGAGTTTGAGGAGATTTTATTATAAAAATATTATATAATATATATTAAAAGTTATTGGAAACAGAAACAGAAAAACGGATGAGGAATTGGGTGTTTCTGCTTCCGCATCTTATAAGAATTCAGATATCTATTTTCGCTTCTGCTAAGCTATCGGAAAGTTCTTTGCGATGTTCCGCATCTTATAAAAAATGTAAAAATATGTCGGCTAAACGGAATTCGGAGATCCATTGGCAGCCCTAGCACCATTCATTTCAAATTGAAAAACCAATCAATCGAACCTCGTACTTTGATTCTGTTTGATTTGATTTGAGAAGGATTTCGATTAAAGTCAATTTCAAAGTTTATAAAACCAAACCAAAATAAACTGAATAATCTAAATTTTTTGTAAATATTAAAAATAATAATTATATATAAATAGAATATTCTTTGTTTTAATTTTAATTTTACATTAAGAAATATGTATTCCTTATGATCAGATATGAAATTGCGGTCTGAACCAAACTGCACAAATCTCAATAGCACAGCATGTTGTAAAGCATTTTCAATTCTTTAAATATTTGTATTTCATATCTTTGCTTATATTAGAATTGAACCAACTTTTCCTCTAGTGGTCTAACCACATGGTTCCATTTGTTCGTTCCTAATTATAATCAAGGTTGATGTTTCCTGGCAAGGTCACAGCTACATATGGTAGGAAAGTTTGTGATGTTAAATTTCCAGGTAGACTATAACAGTTAGGCATGCTAGGCGAAAACGGATGGAAAGCTAAAGATATCGTTGGTTAATAGTTAATATGCGACCAGTTCTTGCGCAAATTTGCAAAAGCTATTCAACCTTGGTCATGTGTTTTTTGATGACCAAAGGAAAAATGAAAATAATAAAGTAGCTTGCCTAAAGGACAGTAAAAGCCTCATCTGATCTTGATCACATGACCTTTAATTTGATGCGATGGGAAAAATATTCTTCTTTATTTGAGCAAGAATTCAATAAATATCTTCATACAAAACAAAATTCCAATCTCCACAATGATTCAAATAATAGAAAGTGGCCACAAGGAAAACTTAATTAAGATACATTTATTCAGCATCTTAACGCGAGTCAATGGAAGTTGCCTTGATCTCTATCCTCCCGGCGTCAAGGAACCCGGGCAAGCCGAAAGGATAAAAAAAAAAAAAATGAAACAAAAAGCGCAGGTTAAGGAAAAACTGGAAACGCAAACGGACGAGTTATGCTAGTTTGATTGTGAGGAGACGACGGCTTTCCACTGTCAGCAGCTCATCGTCAGCACTGGGGGAGGTCGGCGGGGGGAGGGAGGAGCTTCTGGTTCGGCAGAGGCCCGTCCAGCACCACCCACGCCATCTTCAGACCCCAGCTCGTGTGCACCTCCAGATGGCAGTGCATGAACCACACACCTGCAATCATAGAGATATCAATCCGTGCACGCACTTATATACATGGCGTAGTGTAAATGGTATCCGAAGGTTCTGTGCGAGCCACCTGCTACACCTTATAATGTATATAAATATGAAGGTTGAGGACAAGGTGGTCACCTGGATTGTCCGCAAGGAACCGGACGGCGACCCAGCCGCCGACGGGCACGCTCGCGGTGTTCCTCTCGACGGGGTCCACGAGGTTGTAGGCGGCGGGGTCCTTGTTGGGGTCGAAGTTGCCGAAGCCCTCCCCCACGATGAAGAAGTTGAATCCGTGGAGGTGCAGCGGGTGGCTCTCCGCACCCAGGATGCTGGTGTCCTGCATCACTAGCTCCACGCTGGTGTTGAAGGGCAGCACCACCGCCCTGGTGCCGTTGTTCACCAAGGTGTTGTTGGGTGGAGTGCCCGTGTAGTTGAAGGGGTGGGTGGGGTTGCTGGGGAAGTCGGGCTTGTAGACGCCCTTGGATTGGCCGAAGAAGTGCGCCTGGAGCAGTGCCGTGGTCGGCATGGCGAAGGAGACGTTGTTGACGGCGGCGGAGAACTTGGTGCCGTTGGGTCCCTGGCAGGTCTGATTGCCCGGGCACGGGCTTGCCCCAAGGCCGACCGTAAAGAAGAATTGCCTGTCCACGGTCTGTGGGACGTTTGCCGGGAACTGAGGACTGCCCAAGCTCCGGAATTTAGCCGTGAAGTTGGTGACGAAGGCGGTGTCGTTGAGAGACGGTAGGGACGTCTTGAAGAGCCGGAGCTTCTTCATGGAGACAGAAGGGGAACCGCCGGGGGATCTGTACTCGAGGAGGCCGGCTGTGGTGGAGTTGTCGAAGGTGCCTAGGCCGGTGACGTAAGGTCTGGCGGCCATGAGAAAGGTGGCGTTGGGGAAGCTGGGCTTGGTGTGGAGGAGGACGTTGGTGGTCTGTCCGGGCGTGATCATGATGGTATCTGTGACGAAGGGCTTGACGTAGACGGCATCGGCCTCGACGACGGTGAGGTTGTGGCCGGCGATGCCGAAGAAGAGGTCGTCGTTGAGTGCAGCGTTGACGATGCGGAGGAGATACGTCTTCCCCGGTTTCACCTTCAGCTTAAAGGTGTCTGCACGTACACAAAATTGTGAGCTGATCGTCGTACGTAGAAATATAAGTAAAAAGCATCAGAAAATAGGGTTTTCTTTTAAAATAAGAAAACATTATAAGGAGACTAACACGCTAAAAAAAAAAAATCGTAATATAGCACACTTTCTACAGTGCACACGTTTTTATGTTAAAAAAAATAAAAAATAAGAAGTCGGTATCGCGCCTACCGACTTGCAAGTCGGTAGGCACCATACCGACTTTCAAATAAACATAAAAATTTAAAAAAACTTCTGTAAATAAAATATAATTAGACTTATCTATTCATCTCCTTATTTAGATATCTTATTGATGTCTACTTAAGTTAAATTTCAACCATAGACTAATAGAAAGATTTACAAATTATGACGATTTTAGTTTAATTTTTAAATTTATTTTTTTCTGGGTAAAATCACCCAGAAAATAGTTACGTCGACTTAATATCAAATATGGTCTTCAAAAATTTCGAATAATTATATATTTGATATCACCACATTTTTCTAAGAATTATGGTGTTCTCAAATTTTATTTTCGTTATAGTTTCCGGTGTCGTCCTGTCGACGTGCGCACCCCGACAGGACGACACCGGAAAATTATAACGAAAATAAAATTTGAGAATACCATAATTCTTAAAAAAAGTGGTGATATCAAATATATATTATTCAAATTTTGAAGATCATATTTTGATATTAAGTCGACGTAACTATTTTCTGGGTGATTTTTTACCCAGTAAAAAAAAAATTTAAAATTAAACTAAAATCGTCATAATTTATAAAATCTTTCTATTAGTCTATGGTTGAAATTTAACTTAAATAGACATCAATAAAATATCTAAATAAGGAGATAAAGATAAGTCTAATTATATCTTATTTACATAAGTTTTTTTTAAATTTTTTATGTTTATTTGCAAGTCGGTATGGTGCCTACCGACTTGCAAGTCGGTAGGCGCGATACCGACTTCTTATTTTTTATTTTTTTAAACGTAAAAGTGTGAGCACTGTAGAAAATGTGCTATATTACGAATTTTTTTTTTTAGCGTGTTAGTCTCCTTATAATGTTTTCAAAGTGTGTTATTTTAAAAGAAAACCCCAGAAAATACGAAGCATCGGACCTGTTGTTGAACAATTGTAGAGTAGGCCTGGGAGACCATTAATGGTGTATGCGTCAGAGACGTTTGGGCCGCCTCCGGTCTGGAGAGCCTGGCTGATGACGGCCTCCGTTTCGGTGTTCCACCATTCACCTGCATGCGGTATATTATTTGATCAATTTAATCTCAGAGTAATTAGTTATGTGAAATATATAGTTTATCCATCTTTTCAGCCTTTTACGTTATTATTGATATTTCGGGTTTTCGGATGTATATATGTAAGTGCACATTACCGAAAACGATAGGGACTTGCTTGTAAGGCTTGGCAAAAGGGTAGGGGACGCCGTGCTTGGGAGGATGATAATGAGCCCGTAGAGCGTGGACCTCAGCCAGGAGGCGTGGGCGTGCCACCACAGCGTCCCTCTCTGCCCCACGACGGTGAAGTTGTAGACGTAGGTCTGGCCGGGCTGTATGGGGCACTGTGTGATGTATGCTGGGCCGTCGGCCCACCCGCTCCTCAGCTGCCGCACGCCATGCCTAGATGGTGGTAGCAAACGTGTACATCTGAGATCTGAAGTTAATATTACTAGGGATGCTAATTAATGTATGAAACGTACCAGTGCAAGGTGACGTTGTTCTGGGCGTGGTTTACCACTTTGACGACCAGGCGATCGCCTTCCCTCGTCAAGATGCGAGGCCCGGGAAATGGCCGTTGATGGTGACGATGCTCTTCGTGTGGCACAACCTTGTCACGTTGGCCAGTCGCACCTGCAATGGATGTGAAGATTTCCCAACACAAGGGTTGAAAAGGTGAGAATGTGAACCCGGCCATGTTCTGCATGACCCAATTCAAGGACGGACGAACATATAGTTTCAATCGATCGCATGGGTTTCTCAATAGGAGGACTCGGGAGGTAGAATAAGCATACGTCAAATGTATAGTGCCTGGTTGTAATGCCGGTCTCTTGAGCAAGAGCAACTCCGGGGAAGAGAAGCAAGGCATTGAACGCGAGGAACAGGCCTGCCATGTTCACATATGATGGACGAAGAAAGGCACCCATATCTAATCTTCTTTTATGAATTCCCTCTGCTCACTAGCTAGAAAGACAGAATGATAGATGTGTGCACAGATGGATCGATGGGGCTGAAGGTTGGGCACGGATTAAAAGAGGCGGTATATATTGTTATACTTATATAGCTAGCTAGCCGCGCATCTGGAGATCGAGAGCACAATTGTTGGTGATGCCCTCGTTCACTACTTCATCCGTTTGTGATATACGTACCGGTACCCATCGACTTAGCTTTGAAGTCCTGCATGAGTCTTAATCATAGTTTAGTATGGAGCTATTCCGTGTCCACCAATGCCTTCTTTCTACGACCCGATCGAAAGAGCAGAACTGAATTTAGGAGATAAAATATGCACGATGACGGAGTAATCAAATACTACATATATGCTTTATGTTGTGTTGAGTAGAACGACATTAAGCGGGAATCACACAAGATCCTGGGACAAAGAATGACTTGAATAGACCTTATGGGAGTCAGAAATCAGTTAGCTAGCCCTGATCCGTGTAAGAAGCGTTAATTAGCATATGCATGGATATCCAGTTGCTTTCTATATATCTTCTCCCTCATAAATTAGCTTGTTCTTCGAAATCACCATGCATGCATGACAGCATTGTAATGGAGGGGTTTGAAAAGTACGGGGTGTGGTAATTAATCGTGGGCGTTGTAGTCGATCATCGCAATATCCAATATTAGGTGCATGGTGTGGCCTTGCAGCCAGTAGCCTTCCTTGCCTGCGTCTCTAAGCAAACAAGAGAAGGGATGTCTCACCCAACCGGGCTTCACCTCTTCACGTATTTTCTTTTGCATGAGTTGTTCCTTTCATCATCTGCGTTCCGCCCCCCCCCCCCCCCCCCCCTTCGCCCCACCTCCTAGCTTAACACACACATCCCACCCCCCTCCAACAACTCTCCCGATCCAAGGGACTCGCCAAGGGGATCACAACACCAGGATGGGTAATATGGACATAAAGCGCGGATCTTCTATATGGCCTTTTGAATAGCCAGAACCGGTTCAACTACTAGTTAAGCAAAAACGGGTTCACATTAGATTTACGTGTATATATATCTTTTAATATATAGGTGATTTACGATACCTTATAATATTCTCTACTAGATCTCTACCCGTTGCGTTGCACGATTTTTTTTCTAAATAATATTTAATTAATAAATTTATAAATTATAAATTAGATTTGATATATGGTATTAATAATATAGAGGAATATTATATAGGAAAAAAACCTAATTTTCATGCGGAACACTAAATAGATCAAATATGAGAGTGCATATTATAATGGAGACGTACTTATATTTTTTTAGATGGGGGGTGGCGAATTAGATAAAAAATACTATTTTTTTGTCAAGAGCGGACCAAATCAGAAAGGGAGAGAATTGAATTTTAAATCCCGCTGAGTTTGCTACTTGCGGTGACAGCACATAAAGAGAGAAAGAATACAAAAATAGAGAGAAAGAAGAAGGGGATAGTTTTAGGCGGTATCACATATCTCAATTTGGACAGGAAAGAAAATTCTAGTGCTGCCACGTGTACTTCTAAAACTGAGTTTTTTATTATAATAGTATAGATATGAAAAATGCTTACTATTTTTAGATGGATAGCTTTGTACCCGTCCAAATCGACTTGGCGCGCGGGATCGAGTGCTTCCTTAGCCAGATCAGAGGTAAATAAGAGAGAGAGAAGGGATCACAACAGAAAGAGATGATAAGGACAAAAATGACACATTTTAAAAAAATTATTAGATGAATAGCCGCCTAAATTTTTAATTCGTAGCTTAATATATGTTTTACCGTCAAACGACCGTCAATACATACATTGGCGCAACCGTTTTAAAAAATATAAAATATTAAAATCGATCATTAAATGACCGATTTCTTTATTTGACTGATTAGTAAGAAAATCGGTCATTTAACGACTGACTTGCTTCCTCCGAAGCAAATCTGCACTGCAGCAAAAGTTTTTGAAAATTTAAATTAATTAGTTTGGTCTTTAATTTTATATAAAAAAATCTAATTAAGATACATTTTAAACACAAATTAAAGGAAAATTGGTACATTTTATGGTGATTTTAATTTAATTTTTTTAAATAAAGCTTTGTCGAGTGAAAATTATCTCAAAAATTAATAAGTCAAATTAATCTCGATATCTGTACTTCAGTAATCTCGATGTTCATATTTTTAGAACAACATATTTTTCTATTAATTATGGTGGTTTCATATCTAATTATGTTATTGAAGTCTGGTGACACTCTATCAGAGTGCGTACGTCTGAAGATAATACTTAGATTATATTAATAATATGAGAGTATCTTTAAATCAAAAATCATGTTTACCATTTACATAAAATATGATTACTTTTAATTAATTTTTGAGGTAATTCACTACAGAGAAGTGAGATTTGTCAACGACTTTATGTCAGCGGCTATACACAGCCGTTGACATATGATATATATATATATATATATATATCATATGCTGCCTATAACCGTTGACATATGATAAACTTATGTCAACGCTACGAGAGTTGTTGACATAAGCTTAACATATGTCAGCGGCTAAAAAAAGTCGTTGACATATGATACTTTTGTCAACGGTTTATTTACAGCCGTTGATAAAATATGTCTTACAAAATAATGTTCTTCTTGGCTATCACCATTTAAATATTCTATTAGGCAGGAAAAATTATATTCAAAATGACCATATAAATATCTTTGTCAAGATCGAAATAATTATATATGTGGTCTCTTGTTACTATCAAAAGTTTAGTCCTCCATTTGAAATAATTATTATGTACATAAATATCTATATACATACACCAGCATACATAAGCATACTAAGATAAAATGTACGTGACACCTACCTGTACCTACGTGATATTTTACACATGTATGACTCAACACACGGCAATTTAAATGACGAGAATTATGAGGGGCTTTCGCAAATCATTAGGAGTGATATGATTTATGCTAGCTAGGAATAATCCATTCGATAAAATAGTCCTCGCATACACACACTTGATTTGTCATATATATAGTATACGCACACTGGTGTAGCATACTTATGTACATTATGCTTGGAATAGATGGGTACAATATGCGCACCGGTAATTAGATTAACTTACACAACTTTACCTAACATTGCTTAAGTATTACATGTATAGGATTTCTTAATATATACTATATGCATAATTTATCCAATTGACTATTCTCACCTAATCATCATAAAGATACATGCATGTTATCCATGAGGAGTATAAATCCAATGTAAACTACTAAACACACCTACCATGCTTGAACTCTTTATGCATATGCAATGTACGTAGTACAATATTCACATTAGCTAAACCATGCAAATGAGCAACGCTTACAACTAATCATACAACATGCATACACAAATACACCAAGGGTTATGCATGTAGAATTAGGTATACAATCGTCCAACGTATAAGATAACGTACATATACATATCTACTTCCTATATTCTCAGACAAAATTCCATGAAATAGGTAGTATAAGGATATTCTTCAATTTTTAGATACACACGCATAGTACTATTCAAGTATCCTAAAGTCAAGATTCTTGTATTCATAAACACTTCTAATTAGCTAATTGTTCACTTCACATTAATCATCATATACACCTTGTATACATATATAGATATTCCACATGCTCATGTTCAAAAGAAGATAAAACTTATAGTAGGCACAATGAAATACGCATGCTAAGCACACAACAACCGAACCACACCCAACCACCTTCATATACATACAGATATATAAGAGAGTAAAAATCCGGGTTCTTACACCCTCCCCTCTAGAAAAATATCTTCGTCCTCGAAGATCGCATCGAGTACCTGTGGTGACGTCGCCTAGGTCATCATCAGCTACTCTCAGCTCCTATATCGCGGTCGGTGAAGCGCCTCGCGGAGTGAACTTCGTCTTCAATATTCGGACACTCTTAAGCCGATGATCTTTGCTTCCACATTTAAGACACCTTCCTTCCTTCCTCCAACATGCTTTCCCCACCATGACGCTTCCCTCACTGGGTGCACTTCGGCTTCTCGATGCTTGAGGCCACAGTTGACTGTTGATTGTTCCAAGGGTTTTCTCCTTTAGAGTTGCTCCCCCTCTGGGAGAGATCCCGCTCCTTTCTCTTGATGGGTGGTCACACTAGGAGTTCTCCTAAGGTACGTGAATCGAGTTCCAGAAGCCTAGCCCTTACTGATGGCTTAAGTCCTTCACCAAAATTCTTCAGCTTACGGTTCTGCTCGTACTCCGAGACTGAGCACCACGTCTACCACGTTCTGGCCATAGTCTGCAAAATGAATAACTAAATTAAACCTAGGTTACTATATCTAGCTATTCTCTCTATTATCTTCTATCCATTAGTAGAGATTCTATATGTATGGACAATTCTCTATGAAGACTTTGCAATTTGTGACGGTGATGGCCTATCCATGTACAGTCTCAACCTTATGGCTCTGATACCAATCTCTGTAACGACCCTCTTCATACCGGTACGATTATACCAATCCCCATCGGTATAAAGGGCGTCGTCACAGTGGGACATTTACCCAACACTGGTCGATAGGTTGATATGTACCTGGATAGCAATAGAGTACAGCGGAATAAAGTAAACAACTCAACTCTTATCCGTCACCAACACACATTCCCATAATCTAAATGCAAGATAGAAGACAATGTCCACATTAATCAAAATAAAGAGAGTTACAATGTCCAAAATATTGCCCATACAATAATCCTTTTTGTGCAAAGAAAAGTACAACTGGTAACAGCTCCACAAATAGTCTTCTAATGATGATCCTCGCCACGCTACCTTCTAGTGCACGATACCTGTCAACCTGTACGCCGAAGCAAGAGTGAGTCCAAAGACTCAGCAAGCGACACTACTCATGATATACACATACAAGTCTTAGTGGCTTCTACATGCACTTTTACAATTAACAACACATAGCATGCCAGTCAATTCAAGTTTTCTACTTATCATGAAGGTTCTACAATTTTATACATAACTCATGCTTTCAGATTTGTAAAATGAAATTCACCTATCACATGATCTCTATTCCATTTGCTCAGAACTTTAGTCTTTAAAGAGCTAAAACATGAAAGCTATCCACATGAACAATTTACACACATAAAAGGGAACACAACTAGCATGGATTTCACATAGTTTTAAACACATACACGAACCTTTTCACATGCTTTAGATTGCTGATTTCATATAATTCAATGACTATAAATCTACACATGAGAGCTACAATAATACTAAACACATCATGTGAACAAGTAATCAAGCTATCTTGCACTCATTTTCACTAATTATCCCTAACATGGATTCTAGGCATTTATGCACACATAAGCATGATAATGACAACATTAGTTTACTGATTTCACATGGTTTCCAATAACACATTCTCACATCTCGGTTTCACATGATTTCATACTTACTCATTCACGTTGTTCACTTTTACACATTTGACACGTACACATGTTCACACTTATACAATTTACTCATTTCCACATCATTTTCTCTTTCACTTTCACTTATCACATATCAATCGATTGCACTTACCACGTGCATCTTGGGCACTTACCACGTGCCATACACATATTTCACATTTTACTCATTTTTCATTACTTAAACAATTTGCCATGACACATAGTCCTAACCACCAGTAGAGGACACTAACAATATCTCATAGCTCGTGCTCATTCCTTAGCACAGCTCTCAACACAACTCATAACACAACACTTTACACAACTCATACATACTCACCACCTAGGCAATACAGTGGTGAATCTTGGTAACTGCGCAGACCGGGAGAAGCCCTCTCCCCCCTATCCAGTGGTACTTGTCCCCCTCCGGGGTTTCCCATGCCTTTGGGACAACTTATATCACATGGAGCCTTCTATAGGGACTTTTCTATATACGGCTCCCGATGCCTCTAGGGTAGCAGTGTCACATAGCACAACTTTTACACTTTTACACATTACCGTTTTACACATGGTTTTACACATAACTCTTCTCATTTCAATCACTTTCTCACTCACATGAACATTTCTGTTTTCCTTAATATGGTACTACAGAATTTCAAGAGTTTAAACATACAGTAACCACACTAATCATGTTGGTTTTAGACCATAACAAACCACATTACAATTATATGCACGAATTATCACATTTCACATGAAAACACATAACTTTTTATTTACTGTTCCATTGACCTGAAATTTTAACCACATGCTATTTTCGGGTTCAAAATCATACCCTCAATTTTCAGATTTATGAGCTAAATAGGATTTACAGAAAATCAACATCTAATTAGCATATTATTCACAACTTAGCTAACATGGGTCTAACACATTTTGCAATTTATCCACTTACTGTTTTGCACAAGACTACTATATATGCATGATTTTAGAATACAACATCACCCTAATTCATACATCTATAATCAATTACCACACCATTTTTGCATGTTTTTATTTTACCGAACCAAACTTATTTACAATTTCTCAAGCATGGATAAACTACTAAATTTTGCAAACACTATGCTGACCCACTATTCTTCATGATCAAACCGAAACCAAGGCATTCACACAAACCCTAATCATAAATCATGAATTTTACAAGATTGTCTACAAGTCATGCTCACATGTTTACAAGATATCATTAACCCACATTCACCAACACAACCCACATTCATCCACAACCACAATGCACAATATACATAGAGTATAAGGTGTACAATATATCCTCATTCATAAAACACCGAATTTAATGTATAAGAGAGACAGAACAGCTCACTGTTCTGTCCAGAAGAACTAGGCGGCGGTCCTCTGGCCGCTGACTCAGGGTCAGCGGCATGATCGATGGACGCCAAGATAGACTAGCGTCCAGGGACCCTGCCGTCTACTCAGGTCTGTGCAGAAACACAGACCCGAGCTCTAATCTTGGGTGAAATGGAGGGTCTAGGACTCGAGGAAAATTCCATAAAAATATCAAACCCACCTAGACATACTCATACGGGGATACCATAGATAGGTCACTTGCCTCTCTAAATTCCTCCAAGGGATTTGTGGCTCGAAGAAGACCTCCTTGGCAGTTCCAAGAAGTTGCAGAAGTCCCTCCAAGATCGCCTTCCTCGGGTTCCTGGGTGATCTCCACACGCCGAGGGGATGATGGGGAAGCCTTCCCTTTGCTTCAGCCTCCTCCTTGTTGCAGTAGATCTCTAGATCCAGCTTCAAGGGTCGATTTGAGGGTTCTAGAAGGGGTTTTCTCACAGAATGCTCTAGGGTTTTTCTTTCTTCTCTCTCTTCTCTTGCAAGGGTGAAATGAGAAGTGGGGAGAGGCCAATTCGGGTTCAGGATGTAGGGGAGTCCCTCA